>CP045892.1:27383318-27403282 GCA_013387185.1 Caligus rogercresseyi
TTAGTATCTTAAATCACCTTCATCAATCGCAGTGCTAACAGGCGACTTGCTAACAAGATTATTTGTTTTTTAGAGAGGAATAGTAATTGCTGTCCTTAGATTAGTGTGTGTGTAATCATTTATTTAAAAAAAACTTATTAGCTAGAATTAGCTGTCTACAAAAGTTTAATATACAATAATTATTAAACTTATGTTATAATGAATAACTTTTTAAAACAGTAATTTATAAATAAATAACATTTTTAAACAGTAATTCATAAATAACTATAATTGTAATTAAACGTAATTTCAAAACAATACCTGGTTAAAAATAATTTTGTAAAAACAGTAATTTAAAAAAATAACATTATAAAACAGTAAATATCAAATAAATAACATGTATAAGATAGTAATAATAAATAAAAACTATATTAATTGTAAACACCTTTAAAAAATACATGTTCAGAAACTATTTACAGGCTCGAATATAACAATTAACGTTGAATGTGTGTTCATTTTGTGAAAATATTAAGAATTGAGGGTTAAAATTGAGCAAGTTGTTTTCATATTTCATGATATCTATGAGGTTATGTACATATATAAAAATTTGTACGTTTTATAATTAAAGACATGGGACTCACTGTAAATAAAATCAAACAGTGGCATCAGTTGTTGCTACACAGTTTTGTCCAATGGGTATCGATAATTCTGTAGATTTTTAATACAATTCTACCAAATGAGAGGTGTAATCAGCATTCGCTACTTTAAAAACTCGTCTACGGGGGGAAGGGAGTGAAATTCACTTAGGCGAAATCAAAATTCCGAAAAAAACCTAATGCCATCCATGAACATAAATTATTCAATCAGTAACATATTTGGGTAGATGATTGGTATCTATGAAATAAATATACCTCCGGCAGTACGATATATGAATGCAGAGCTGCGACAACCGAATGTAAATCAGTATTTAGAACTGGAAGCGTAGTTACCTGGTGTGAAGAAGTTGAAGTGTGGAAAATAAATAAACAACTCCGGAGCTGGAAGCGCACTCAATTATCGGACAATGTATAACAAAAGACAGTTAATGAAAATAATTGTTTGCTATTGCCTTCCATTTCCTTCAAAATCCGAGTGCAACTATGATTTATATGAAAATAACATGTAATAAATTCAAATAATCTCTTAAAAATATAACAAATTATGTATTTAATTGTTTTTTGTTAAAAATTGTCCAATACTAAATGCATATGAAGAAGTCACAGAGACAGATACATAAATAATTTTATTTATTTCTTATCTACCTCACCGATCGATATTCGGTAGATATATAATAAAATCTACCGAATACCGAATCGGCGGTACCAAATTCCAGCTCTGATTGAATGTCAAGGGGTAGTCCCAGTTCAGAATACTTACGATAACATAGCTTCTCATTATTGAATATTCTGGTTTTTTTTTGTAGTTTATATCAGCGTGCATTGTTTTATTTATTTTATTCCCATTTTGGTTCGATAGAATTGCATCCGTGAGGGTATGAATATGCATTATATGTTGAAATTAGCTCATCGAATGGTTTTGTTATTTGGGGAAGAGTGACTCAAGCTACGATCAAATGGAAAACCAGTAAGGCCTGAAGTATTATAGCAATGCAATATATTAACCAAAGCATAAGCCAGGCTTTACTAGCACCTGCTCACAAAGATGACAAAAAATAATTACGTACCATTAAGGTTTATATAATGAGCAACTGTTACTTATAAAAAAAATATCAAATGATCATTTTTCTTCAATTAATTGGAGTTGCCGTCCCATTAAGTACTGCCTTAAAGTAATGACCTTTTTTAAGTATAACGATTCATGTCTTTGATGACCCTTTTGTATAATGAATAATAGTCATACAACCGGGGGATTCGTTTGTAAGTCAATCTTAAATAATAATTATATATTATATATATATATATATACAATATATAGGAGAAATAGTAAAATTATGATAATGTATAAAGCAGTAGGAAAAATGAGTGTGAATAGTAATATCTGTATATAAGTTAAATTTGCTAATTAACATACTTTGTATTACACATTGACTTTGTCATTTTTTATCTGTAGCATCTGCATGTTCAAATTACATTTTCTAAAGAGAGAAAAGTTGTTAAACGACCTAATTAACGATATTTTAAAAATAAATTGACTATGACTATTTTTCCATCCAAGGTCCAAGCTATGATGAACAAATATTCATTTTTTAAACTCTGAATTTACAATTTCATATCAGAATAATGAGTAATACAATTACCACTCTTGAACGATAATATTTATGGACACAATTACCTTCCCCATGCTTAATTTTTAATCCTCTTAGGTATTAGCTTTTCTGCAAATAAAGTGCCTCAAGATAATGACATCGTAGAAATAAATAATAATTTAGTCGCTGAATTCTTTTTTTCACCACACGAAATATATTTATAACAACATGTCCACATTTTTTCAGTTATAAGTAGTTAGTTATATGGGAATATCCGATTTCAAATACATATGGCCTTGTCCTAATATAAATTTATAACGAGGCAAATAATGGACATGAAACTTTAGACACATTTGATGCTGTTGAACAAACCTTTATCCTAAGGATTTAGCATTGCCTTAAAAATATTTAAACAAGCTAACTTAATTTGCTAACAAATCCTCTTCATCTCATTTTCTATATTATAAGCCAAAGAAAAATATGTATCCATTTGAAGAAGTGATGATGAAAAATAAGTCCATGTAGTGTATTTAAAAAAAAGTGCCCATTTGCATTTCTTGAAAATAGAGTAAATAAAAAAAACGTTAGCTCAGTGGAAGCATGCTCTACTCATAATATTGTCTTGGTATAGATTGATTCTCGAAATATCAAATTAATTATTTATAAACAGAGTTAAGACTTCCGATAGATCCTGCTATCAATAGTTTGGATTATGTTAATAAAGAGGATTGAAAGAGGCATCTTGATTTCTTGTAATTGAATTTTAAAAAATCGTATTTTAATTTGCCGAATATCAAGATCACCTCCAATAGGTATATATTTAAAAATACATATCCATCGATACCAATTGGGCAAAACTTGCTAACTTCCACCAATACCGATTGTGGATATATCTTACAAAATCCCTGCTCTTTTTTTTAACTCAGTCGATTTTAGTCTTAGGCTTTAAAAATGTTTAAGTCTTCAAAGTGTATTTTTATGCATTTGCAGCAAAAGTTTTTTATAGAATAAGAGCCTTGTTTTTAGACCTTTTATAGTGTTGATAAAATTATCAATTCGGTTTGCATCTTATTTTCTTCCTCTGTGACCCAATCAATCATCGAATTACGTTTTTCACATACAAAAATACAATTACTACATTATCATGTTATGATTTTTATAGCTTTTTTCATAATATAGGTATATATATATATCAGAGCTGCGACTACCAATTGTAAATCGGTATTCGATACTACCGACGGTAGATTTCAAATATCGAACCGATTATACGATATTCGGTAGAAACTACCGAATACCGTACCGATTGACAATCGGTACGGTATATTTGAAAGTATGACTTTTGTAGCATTCACATAGAGACATAAAGATAAAGAGAGCTTATTCCCTTCAATAGCTGAGAAACATCGTTCAACTGTCGTTTTGCCCAAGCGCTCCCTTATGTGAAAAACTTGAACTTCGAAAATAAATAAACAACTATCACTTATAGTATTATAGAGCAGATACATAAATATACATTTAATATTTGCTTATGCTATGTATTGAATACTAGAGTACCTGAAAGTGCATTTAATATCGGACGCACTTTCAGGTACTCTAGTATTCAATACACAGCATAAGCTTATATTAAATGTATATTTAATAAATATTATTTATGTATCTGCTCTATAATACTATAAGTGATAGTTGTTTATAAGATCTATAGCCTTCATTTCCTAAAAAATCCAAGTACATATATAATTTATATAAGATTAGTATGTATTGAATTTCAAATAATCTCTAATAAATTATAACAAATGATTTATTTAATTGTCCTTTGTCATAAACTGTCCGATATGAAATGCATATGAAGAAATAAAGCAAATACATAAATACATTTATCTCTCTTTTTAATCTACCGTACCGAATGTCGATCGATACTGTAGATATATAATAAAATCTACCGAATACCGATATCGATCGGTAGAAGGTATATACCGAATATCGAACCGGCGGTATATTTTTCTACCGAATCCCAGCTCTGATATATATATATATATATATATATGTGTGTGTGTGTGTTAAGTGTAAATAACGTCGACAAAATCTCATGAAAAATGCATCATTATCAAAGTTTACAGTATCTTTTCTCTCTCTCGATATGTCAAATCTATATTAACATATTGATTTTTGCTTACAAATATAACTTTCTTATTTTTGAGTGCTTAAATAACTATTTATTTTGGTTGCATCCATCTTTATATTTTAGATATAATTGTTTAGTGCTATGGCTGCGTCCTGTAAAAATATTTACCTCTTATTTCCATATGGATGATATATTATAGAGAAAAACATTTTCTCTTAGCTTAACTTTGAGATCATTTCCCAAAGTTGATATCTACAGTTCGACGACACAAAGCAATAAAGACAATATTGACCTCTGAAAGAAAGAGGTCAATAACTTAGAAATAATATGTATATTCCAATATTGAAAGTGTATATTTATATATGTATGAAAACAATTCATTCTTATGTGTGACCTCCATGATTATATATTTGACTTTACACGATATATTTAAAGTAAGAAAAAGTATTGTATATCACCATATTTTTTTTTGGACAGTATATGTTAATATGAAAAGAAACAGATTAAAAAACAGCTAAATTACAAATTGGATATCATATCCATTGTTCTTGGTCTGTTTTCTAAATCAATTTAATTGGTGATGGAAGTTTTGCGTCCGGGTGTCGAATAACTGAATATAAAACAGAAATCTAATAAAAAAATATTTTAAAAGATCAATATAATATCTTTATGGGACATAGAATTTCATCCATTGGTTCTAATCACTGTCAAAATAACAAGTTTATTAAAGTCCGTTGAACCCAAAGTTACTCATTTACTGAGGCTTATAAAAATTACCTTTCTCTCATGGGATTCGAACCTATACCCTCGAGATGGTTAGATAAAGAGGGAAGCTATTTGTTGTGTTTATGACGTAATTAGGGTATTTATTCATATACTACGTCATCGGAGTAGGATGTTGTTCCTCACGGCATCCGGCTCCGGTATCTGTTCTTCTCTCCTCTTTCTCCTTGTCCCTTATGTAAATATGTAATAATATACTATTAATCTAGACTTTTTTTAGCACGGAAACAAGATAATCATATCCAAGAACAGACCTTTTAATTGACTTTTTTCATATCACACAAATTTAATGACTTTTCTCTTAATGTTCATTCAATCCAACTTCCTCCTTTCACAATAACAGCCTCCACACGGTGCCTGAACCTCCCAACGGCATTAACCACCTGTTCCCTGGACAAGTTGGCCACTGCCTGGATGATGGCAGCTTTCAAGGAGTCCACAGTGTTGTGAGCACGCTTGTTAGTGTCCCTCTCAAGGACGCCCCACAAGTAGTAGTTGCAGGGGTTGAGGTCAGGGCTGCTGGGGGGCCAGAACATGTCGAGATTCTCTAAGCACCAGTTTTGCAATAAATTGGACTCTCAGGACGTAGCTGTTGCACCTCAGGTCCTCATGAATGGCATGGAGAACAGTGGTCCTGTGCACATTTAGCCTTTCAGCCAGTGTCGACATGGGAACACTTGGATCGTCATTGATCATCGTCTGGAGGCGATCAATGAAATCGGCGCTCCTTTTCCTGACTTGGGATCGGTCTGAAGTCTTTCTTTCCCTTGTTAGGAATCCTTCCTCGATGTCCTCTGACTCCTTGAAGGACTTGGTAATGCTGTAAACAGTAGCTTTGGGGAATTTGAAGAAGTCGATGATCTCCTTGGGCGCACGACCGCAACGGAGTGCCACAATAATGGCCGTCCTGCGCTCAAGTTCCGAGGACATTTTCAATCTTTTTGTTATTAACAAAGCTCATAAGATATACTAACCAGTTCATACATTTTTAAGCTTTTACCCTAACTGGTTTCAGAGATACAAGTACTCAAAGTTAGTCTAGATTCGCCTGCACACCCCTGTAGACCTCTACTCTGACACATGTCCCTGCCTATTATTCACTCCTCTGTTCCTCCATGTGCACTGTTTGGCGAAGACTCCTGGATATACATATATTAACTATATCTATCAATATCGCAGGTACTTAAAGACATCTACAACACTATTATATCAAGTATATATCATCTTATATTCTTTCTTTGAACAAAATATTTAACACTTTCAAAATGTTTTTTCCTACTAGAAAGAAAAAGAAGCACGCCATTGACACCAAATAAAAATCGATCCTTTTTTATAATCTTTTAACGAAGCAATGAAGAGACCCCTACTAAGAAATTCCTGAAATAAAGGACTGGGTGGTCCCATTTTTACGAGCCATAAAGGGAAAACAAGTAGCATCTCTCTCTCCTCACACAAAAAGAGATAAAGTGGAACTCATCAATTTTTTCACTTGATACTCTTCCAGTGTTTTTAACTTTACCTACCTAAAACTACGTCTTGTCGTATATATGTATACAAACCCTGAAGGAGTAAATTTATAAATCTTGATCTGCTAATTAGACATATATATAAAGTGAAAACACACACATAAAATAAACTGATGCTATCAGCCATGATTGTCATTTCTTCATGTGCCTCTCATCCCCATTTTTTTGTACATATATAATAATATGATGAAAAGGAGGATGAAAGGTGGCTTAATTGAAGTGCAACAACGTAGATGCAAACAAATATATACAAGAATACTCTACTTATAATCACTTTTCCTTAATTTATATTGGCTAAAGACTCTGGGACTTTACCTCGAACGTGATTGGTTGAAAGAAAAGAGCGGCAATAATTTAAAAACAAACATTTGACAATGTTAAATATGAGGTTACTTCTATTGTGAGAATACACTTAGTTATAAAAATATCATCATGAAACACCGAAAGTGCCTTTTTCTACCCATTTGGTTAGAAATAACTGTATCTGATTGGGTATGAAAAAGCATGCTAGCGTGTAAATTAGTCTATCGAACTAAGGATACTCTTTTTAATGTGGTTGGCCAAAATTGGCCTTCCCCTCTTAGGAGTCGAGCATCCATCCACTGAGCGAAGGAGTTGTATTAATCTATTCTATTGTATTTATTTATTTTCAAGATATACAAATTGGACACTGATGATTTTAAAGACACACTTGATGGGCTTATTTTTCGAATCTGCATCATCGAAACTGAGAGTCGAGCATGCTTTCAATTAGCTAAGGCGGCTTTTCTCAAGGACCTCAATCCGTAACATTTTCTGTAACAAGGCAGCTTTGAATAATATAGAAAAACGGCTGACGTCCATTGACGCTAAGTAACCATTATTGGATGTACAAATCGATTGGCAAGAGGAATAATCAAAATGTATCTGTAAATGTATCACACGTCTATATATAAAATGTACAAACCGACATTTTCCTTAAAATTATGCACGGCAGCACTTAGCATACATTTAGTTCATTTCGGGAGAGGAGGTTATTATTTTCTTTTTAAATATTTCCTAAGTGTATTCAATAATTGGCATTCATCATAATAAAGTAAAACCAGAAGTATAATTGACGTAAACACGATTGGAGTGTTAATATAGACACCTCCAATGCCAACCATTAATATTAATTAGCTAAAGCAACTACTCTAAGAAAAAAGGGACCAGGAAGAAATGACCCAGGATAAAAAAGGAAAACTATGACTCAAATTAAATGGCCAAAATAAATGGCTGCGCAAATAGTTGAGTGGAATACAACTAAGTATTATATAAAATATTATTTCTCATGTAAATTGATTATATAATGGCAAAAATAATTTTATTTTAGCAATTATACATAAAGGATTTTTTGTTGTTAAACGGGGGGGATTTATTTGGGTCATTTTTAAAGTATTGTTTAAATAGTCTTTCTCATATAAACTGAGTTCATAATGACGTATAATAAATCTGTTTTTTGCAATTTTAGATATATGTTGTCTTTGTTCTTGTCAACTTTTGTTCAAAATCACCCAAATTATTGAAGATAAAATGTATTGTCTTAAATAACTAACATTTTTCTAAAACTACAAAAATGAATAAAAATAAATTATTGTCATTATTTACTCTGTTTATATGAGAAATACTATTTGTACAATACTTTGATGTATTCCACTTAAATGATTGCCTCCCTATGTATTTGGGCCATTTCTTCCATGAGTCATCCTTTTCCTTTTTCTAGCTGGGGTAATTTCTTCCTGGGCCTTTTCTTTCTAATTCATTTTTTACCTCCGCCGAAGGAGGTATTGTTTTCAATGGCGTTGGTTTGTTTGTTTGTTTGTTGTTTGTTTGTCAGCAGGATAACTCTAAAAGTACGGAACGGATTTGAATGAAACTTTGTGGAGTTGTTGGAAATGCCAAAAGTAACAAGTGATAAAATTTTGGCATCTCTGAGTGCAGATTAAGATGCAAAACGAGCGAAATACTAATAAATAATTCAAGTTAGTCTACTCTGCCAATAGATGTCGCTGTGCTGTGAAATCGGGTGCCGGGAGCGTCTTCCTCTCGGAATTTCCGTCGAGGGGAACCCTCCCCGTCCTTCTACGCCGCCCCAGTCCTGAAAAATCCGCCTTGGAAGGCTCATAAGGACCCCGTGACGGCGGAGGTTTGCACTCTCTGAGTGTATATATGCCTCTAGTTTAAAATTACTTTTCAATTAAAAAAAGCAACACCTTTTTAATACATTTTATTATGCAAGAGTTATTCAACAATTACACTGAAATCGGACGGAGCTACAAATATGCCTATAATTAATTGTTTATATAAGAAAAATGAAAGCATCATCTGCAAACTTTTTTTATTTTCATCGCACTACCATTATATCTTATCTAAAACTCGACATTAGGAAACAATGACTCAGGAAAATACGACCTAAGAAGAAATGGCCCGGAACACAAATGACACAAGATAGAAAAGAGAAATCAATGAACATGAGAAAAAATGGCTCAATAATTAGGCCCTCTAATACCAACAACGGCAAAGAAATAATTTATTTTATAATGATAATATAACATATTGTTGATATTATTTACTAATTTTCTATTAAAAATAGTATTTTTACAACACTTAGTTGAATTTAATTAAAATACTTGCCCACCCATGTATTTGGGTCATTTTTCCATGAGTCATCCTTTTCTTTTTCTATCTTAGGTCAATTCTTCCTGATCCCTTTATTCTTTTCCAATCTTTGAAAATCTCATCACTATAATAGTTCATCAAAATCATAAATACTTGGCATTCATACCCAAAGATATTGGATGGGATTATATTATATATATATTTTATATATATATATAATAATTTTTTTTTTTGAAAAAAAATCATGAAATATTTATTTCATTAATCAATTTATATATAAATAACTTTATTTTTTAGGTTAAAAAAATAATTATAAAACATTTTTTTCGTTAATCAATGAAACTTATTGATTAAATAAAAACTTTGGCCAATTAGATAATTTTGACACTTTTGGACTTTAATAGGACTTTTCAAAGTGTTTTTTTTTCAAATGTTTTTATTTTTCGTATGCTTGTAAAAACGCAGCCAAAATAAAAATATATAAATTTAATATACTTAATCCATATTGTAGGAATTGTTTTTATAGATTCAAGATATTTTAAGACAAATATAACATTTTAACGTAAATATATATATTATAGCCTTATCATCTTTTATTGTCACTTTTTTATGACTTTAAAATATCAATAGTTAAAATATGCTTAAAAGGACTGAGAAAAATAAATATATATATTTTTTAAATATACATTTACACTGTCTTTTTAATTATGGTTGTCATTTTACATCACAATAGATTGAAGAATACATTGGCAACATTTAATAATATATTTTTATCTCTATAGCACATCAAGAGATTCGGACTAGGTATATGATATTAGGAAGAAATGGTAAAACAAATCGACCTAAGAAAAAATGGTCCAAGATATAGAAGGAAACTGATGCCTTATGGAAAAAATGGCCCTAACAAGTATTTGCCCCGACTAATAACAACAAAGGGCATTATTTATCTATAGTTGCTAAAATATAATTATTTTGGGTCATTATTTACTCAATTTAAATAAAAATTAGTATTTGTACTATACTTAGTTGTATTCCATTCAAACACTGCCTACTCAAGGATTTGAGCCATTTTTCCTTGAGTCACTATTTTCCTTTTCTATCTTGAGCCATTTCTTCCTAGCCGTATTTGATTGCTCACTTTCCTCTGGACTGCGGTGTCCAGATATATATGATCGATATTTCTGACAAACAGTAAAACTCACAACCTTCATTTAGTGCCAAGAAGCCAGCCATATAATTAAAAAAGTTTATGTTAGTATAAACATTATCTTATGTTGTGATTTATTTAGCTGCATTTGTTGAATATGCATTTACAATGGCTCACTAGTTTTAAGCATATATGATCGTTTAATTATATGATAAAGGGTTATCTTAATGTTTATAATGCTGTCAAAAATATATTTTAAGTGACAGTTCAAGGGCTTTCCACGCCGGGGATTAATAATAACACCTGCCGTTATTGTGGCGCCTAAAACAAATAACTTACCTAATTGGACATGGAAAACAAAGAACAGAGAGAGAGCACTCTTTTTTAGGCGGGAAGTAATATTAGAAAAAATATTATTTTTATATCCTATGAATATGTGAACGTTGAAATGTGGCATATTATGATGCAAATGTTGACTTTTTTACATGTTTTAATAATGTTGAGAATACATACAACAAAATAAAAAGGGTTATACTATCAACTGAGACATAAAATGATGGCACTTTTCAAGAATATCGACCTAGGGCTGAGGTTGCGTGATAAATTTTTAAAGTTCCAATTGCAAAAGCTATCAACGTAAAAATAAGAGCAAGACGAAGGAAAGAGGTTTTCATCATTTAGGGTGCTATTTATCGGCATGGTTCGTGAATGGTTCATAACGTCATGGAGGTAGCGAGGATGGACCGGCAATGTCAGATTCCATCATATGCTGGCATGTTCTTTGATAGCCTATGAATAAATTTAAACTGCCCATAAATTGCACCTAAAATGATTAAAACTTCTTTCTTTCTTCTTTTCTTGCTCTTATTTTTACGGTGATAGCTTTTGCAATTGGAACTTTAAAATTTATAACGCCCAGGTATTAGATATTCTTGAAAAGTACCAAATTGATTTATTTCCTTCCATGCCTATCCCTTTGATGATATTGGTATTGTGAAAATATAGGACACATCAATTCAATAATACAATCATCCAAAGAAACTACATGTGTCCCCATCTACATCCAAGCTAATATTATGATACACAGATCAGTTAAAGCGCACAACTACGGACTTAATAATCTTTCTGAGCCCCAGCTGTTATACAAAAACAATAATGACAAGATAGCCTTCTTATCTTTAATACAAGTTTATTCATCATAACATGAATCTTCGGAATATATAGGCAATATTTTTTTGCCCTCATCGTATTTCCCTTTCATACAGATGTATATCTAATGGGGCATTTAAATAAATTGCAAGATATTGCGTATTCACTGATACTGTATATGATACAAGGTTTAATATGAACCAATAGATAAATGAAAATATTAACATGTGTGTGTGAAAGAAATGAGAATAGGCATGTATATCTATGAATAGCTTATTTAAGAGATAAGTAAGAAGCGTATTCTCAAAGGTAATGCAAGTTTAATGATCTCTTTAGAGTAAAGAGTTTTCAATATTGAAATAGAAAAAGATGCGTAGCGAATGGAGTAGAATTTCAAGCTATATATAATTCCGTGTGCGATAAAATGAATGATACACGATGGATGATCGTGTATCGCTCAGTTTAAAAAATGTTCGTTCATCACTAAAATATATAGTCCCCAAAAGTGAAGAACGATAAACTAATATCCACGGCGCCAATCATAGACATATAAAGATATAGAGAGCTGATTCCCTTCAAAAGCAGAGAAACATCGTTCAGCTGCCGCCTTTGTCCAATATAAACAAAGGTACGTCATCGTAAGCTGATCATAGAGATTTAAATATTTGTTTATATTGGGCGCAAAAACGTATTCCTCTGAAGAATCCAATAAGCCTTCTATGTCTTTATATCTCTATGGCGCCAATACCTTTTACACTGTTCAGTTTTTTTAAGGAGAAAATTAAACAAAGGAATTATTCATATCTCCTAAGACCTACAAAACTCTGGCGTCTCCTATGGTGCCTGTTCTTTTATTATTATTGAAAAATCATAATTTTGGTTTCACATCAACCAGTGCCTTAGAGTAGGAGAGTCTGGACGAAAGACTGATGAGTCATAACATAAAGCTGACAAAAACCCATAACAAACAAATTTCATATCATAAATTAATAGGTGTTTGGATTTAATAGCAAATGTAATGTTATTTTTATAAATCAAAGGGGATATATTTTAATCTAAAAAGATGGCAATTGAGTTGAATTTGCTATAAATTGCATTATTTTTATGATTTTGATATTATTTTGAGCAGAAATAGGATTTATATGTTGAATAACAATATTATTGCATTTCTAATTCTATTCGTAATATGGGCAGCCCTTCATCGATGACGAAACCTTTTTGTTTTGTATCTCTGGGATCAATCAACAAATAAGCTTCTAACGATATAAGTATCAAATAGTCGTTCCGGAGTCCAATCAGTTTCAAGAGTTCAATGAGACTATGGGCAGTAGCCTCATTCTACTCTTGAATTGTGCGATGTACGATAAGCTTGCCTTTAGATATTAGTTTTCTCCGATGGCAGTAGGTGGGATGCTTCCAATGTGTTTTGGACTCCGGAACGACTATTTGATGCTTATATCGTTAGTTAAGTATTACAAGAAGCTTATTTGTTGATTGATCCCAGAGATACAAAAACAAAAAGGTTTAATTTCGAACGCATACGGATATTAGAAGGATTTTAAGAGTAAGTATACATTGAATGAACAATAATGTATGCCTTATTTCGGACTCCTTTGATACAAATGGAATGTGTGTTTTTAGAATAAATCTCAATGATTTGGAAAAAGGGATAAAACCTTTAGTTAATTATTATCAATCATTGTTTTAGAATGATCATGAAACAAGGGAATCATTCCTCTTTAGTTGTAAAAAATATAATTATTTTTTGACATAACTTATTCCATTTAGATGAGAGATAAGATATGAGGAAGAAATGGCCAATGAAAATATAGTCTAGGAAAAAATGGACCAAGGTAGAAAAGGAAAATGATGACTCATGGAAGAAATGACCCAACTACATAGGGAGGCAAGTACTTGAGTGGAATAGACCTAAGTATTGTTTAAATAGTATTCTTATATAAACTGAGTCCATAATGACATATAATAAATCTGTTTTAGCAATTTTTAGATAAATGTTTTCTTTGTTGATGTCAACTTTTGTTCAAAATCGCCCAAATTATTGTAGATGAAATATATATCTTAAATAACTAAAATATCCATATATCAGAAAGCATTTGTCTAAAACTACAAAATTTTTTTTTGGGTTAAGATGTTATTTATTAGCTAAAATCAATACAGTGTAAAAATAAGAATACACTAGAAAGTAGGAGATAAAAAAACACAATCTTTAGACAGTTACGTTAAAAGCAAAACATAAATGAACATTATAATTAAAAATTACTGTCTAAAGATAAAACCATAATATAAAATTACTTATTGTTTATTGTCGATTTGATGAGTTTGAGGCATTCGAGAGAATTTTGAGGAATAAACTTATTTTTTTGTCATTATTTACTCAGTTTATACGATAAATAGAATTTGTACAATACTTTGGTGCATTCCACTTATATGCTTGCCTCTCTATGCATTTGGGCCATTTCTTCCATGATTCATCATTTTTCTTTTCTACCTGGGTCTATTTCTTCTTGGTCCATTTATTGCTAGTCCATATTTTCCTGGTCCATTTCTTCTGGACTCCGAGAAATAGTGTTTGTAGAATACTTTGATGTATTACACTCAAAAAATTGCCTAACCATTTATTTGGGTTATTACTTCCGTCCATCATCCTTTTCCTCGTTCTATCTTGGATCATTTCTTTCTAAGCCATTCTTCCTCTGGTATTCCTTCTGGACACCATAAGCAATACATTCCTTGAGTTACATAGAGAAAATCCATATTTCTATAAGGCACATGTATTATGATGATATCTTATTTAAGGGATAAGAAAGAAATCACTTCCAAAGGCATCATACTCACTTTACATTAATAAGTCTAATGACCTATTTAGACTAACGAGTTTTCTATTGTCCAGGGGGAGAGGGGGGGGGGGATGATGAAGTAAAAATAAAAGTATTTTATCATTACGAAGCTTTTAACATGAGATGATGTATACATTTCAAGGCATCCTCATCAAACAATAAAAAAGAACATCACCATCACAAATATGGTCTAAGTGTCTCTTAATGACGTTAAATCCACCACTACTCGCACAAGAGAAGAGGGGGGGGGGGGGGGCTTAAATCAAGCTTGTGTGCCCATGAGATTATTATGAGTGAGGAAGGAATTTGATAAGAAGCATGCGTCCATAATAAGGCTTCCTTTTATCCATGGATATCTCGACTCATTACAACAACATTCACTGATTGTGCTCATTCTTTAGTTAAATTCAGTTATCAAATGTAAATATTTAAGTATACAATACGATTGGTTGAAAGAAAAGAGGAGGCAAAAAACAAACAAACAAAACAATTTACTTTATTAAATAAGGAGAGAGGTTGTTATCGGATTTTTTCATGGCTAAGGTCTTTATTCTATTCATATAGTACAATAATATAAAATAAAAATAGATAAAAAGGGGAAATTTGTGCTTGGTAAGAACATAAACATATAGTTTAAAATTAATATACCCCATAAGACCTTAAAATTCTATTGACATTTAAATTTAAAACGTAGAAAAAGAAGAACATAATTCTGTTTTCTTTGTTTTTCTACGTTCGATATATAATGCTGTTCCATTTATTGACAGATATGAACAAATAAAATAAATATTCATTATTTCTTAAGTAATATCTTTATTCGATTAATATTAATACTTGAAATAGGTGGAGACAATTCATAGGATTTACCAATGACGTCATGGATGTAGGTCCATGAAGAAGAGACAATTAGTATTTTTATGAATGATACTCTTCTCTCTAAATTGGTGTTTACTCTTCAAGAGCCGCGAGTGAAGGACACTTTGTAGTATAGTACCAACTGATCTTTCTTTCAACCAATCACGTTTAAAAACACCCTCCCCCATTTTCTTTATCTTTAACTATGGCTAAGGATACCTAGCAAGGATTTTTTTCTCCTATATGATTGGCTGAAAGAAAAGAGGCGGCAAAAAACAAAAAAATAGTTTACCTTAAGAAATATGGCATAATTTGTCTCGTGGTTTGAGGATAAGTATGTATATACTCTGACGAATAGACGTTGAAGAGGAAAGAAAATTGGGTTACCAATTATTAAAAAAATATGTTCAGTGATTAGTTTGCAAAAACCGGAATTCGGTCGGTCAAAAAGAGAAGGTTTTAAGTGTGAGAACTCGCATTGTCATGTTGAACAATGATTCATCTTCATTTGTTCGTTTTTTTGAAATTCTACGAAGACTTCAATTAAACAAATTGTGGAGTATCATCCCTCAAAAATTGACCGTCCTTCTATTCTCGAGCAGAACACTCGCCAAATGACCAGTTTTGCCGACAATTTGCTTCGAAGTGCTTCTTCCACGAACAATGTTCGTTGGATTTGGCTCGTATTCGAAGATCCACACCGTCAATTGTTGTCTTGCTTCGGGCACATAAAAATAGATCCATGATTCGTCAACCGTGGCAATATTATAGACGTGTTTTGAAGTACGGCGAACGTATTTTTCAACAATTCAAATCGTCAATCGCCACGATACCAATCAAATATGCTAGTGGAAGTAATGTCTAGGCATACTTCTATCTCACATAAGTCATATAACGGTCTTGCATGGTCACTTCACCCACAGCCTCTATATATTTTTGAATTTTTTTCAAGTCACTGTAAAAAATACTCACAGTACGATTATGAAACAAAAATGTCATACTCAACACAGTGTTGGCTAGTCCAGAATCATAAATAACAGGTACGTAACACTTTGCATCACTTTAGTAAAGAGAATCGTTCAGATGACTATATAAAGTTGATGAAAGACATTTTATATGATCTAATGCGTAATATCTTTCGCTGAAATCGATTTTCGGGATTAATTATTTTGATGCAAGTTCCCAGGAATATAAAACAATCAAAACAACAATTAAACGTTGACAACAGGATTAAAAAGTTTGTTAAATATCACACGGTGCATGATAGTGTGTGCACAATAAATGCAGCTATTACTACAAATAATAAAAAAACCTTTTAAATATTTTTTTTTACTTGAAGCCACTATCATTTACCTAATCTATTATTATTTATATCGGACGTACACAAATATATACTAGCTAGGAGGAGGGGAAAAGACCAAAAATAAGGATCAGATAAGAAACTGCGTTGGTAAGTAGGTAGCCATGGAAGAAACATCCTGATTTTTTAATGCCAAAGAAAAAAAATAATAATTAATCAGATCAGTAGTGGATAAGACATTGAAATGGACCTTGTAACAGATAATAATGAACTTCCTTTGTACTTAAATCCTCTTGGAAGTTTTATTTTTATTTTTTCTTAGAAGTCACTAATGAGATTAAACTATATCATAGAAACTGTAAAAAACATATAGGTAAAGTGTGATTTTTTTCTCTCATGAAATACGTATTGAGGGCACACTGAAGTCAGAGGATAAAAGAAATGTTCATTTAAAAGCAATGATTTATTCCTATGCTCAAGATTGAAGATGATGAAAAACCTTGAGGCGATTTGAATTAATCGCAGTATGCTAGGGAGATTGTAGGATCATGTGAGGCTTGTGTTGGATTATCTCATTTGATTCTTGTATTCATATTTAATTTATTGTTTTGGGGATATTTTCTCAAATCACCTATGTTTACAAATTTAGGTTGTTGTGATGACGTCTCACACAGTCTGCCAACTGCATTCCTGGAAGAGTATTAATATAGCCAACCTATTAAAGAAAAGGGAAAGAAAAGAAAAAGAAGAGGAAAGAGTGATTGACGTCACAAATCAACTATCGAACGTTATCCCTTTTTTACCTATGAATAAACTGATTATTCCTATATTAAAATATTCCTATTATGATATTTATTTAAATATACATAACTCAATCCTTTATAATGTATAAGTTAATGAAAATAAGAACAATGCTCAAAGTTAAAAGGGGCTCGGAGAAATGAACAACAATAGGGATAACGTTCGATAGTTGATTTGTGACGTCAATCACTCTTTCCTCTTCTTTCTCTCTTTCTTTCCTTTTCTTTAATAGGTTGGCTATATTAATACTCTTCCAGGAATGCAGTTGGCAGCCTGTGTGAGACGTCATCACAACAACCTAAATTTGCAAACATAGGTGATTTGAGAAAATATCCCCATTGTTTTTTCCTTTTCGTTAATAACATTTTATTCGTTATTTATTTAATACTTCTTAACTCTTCATTGTCTTATTTATGTCTTATATATATATATATATATATTTATATGCTCATAGAAACACAGATAACTAAGTGAGCATCAAAAGAAATTAAGTATTTCCCAACAAAGTCTTACAGCCATTTTAAAATTTTAAAAGGATGTTAAAGTTTTATTACGAGTATTATTATTTATTAGACATGTCTATTCATGGAATTGTTTTAGGTATGTTTTAATGTTTTGTTAAATATCTTTTTAATATTTTGGATTATACCTAAGGTTTTCATAGATATTTTTTTAGATTTATTTATACACTAATATTTAGATTAGCGATGCACAAAGTTTAAAAAAAGTCTAGATAATGAATATCAGCCACATCGTCTCCTACCGGCAGACCGGTTCCGAACGGTTCTCTCAAAAGGGCATCTTTAAGACGTCCATCAAACACCCCCATCCCCTTAACCGTGTTATCCCTACAACTGGATGCATACAGAAGAAATGCAAAAAGGGAGATGTCTCTCTCAAGAACGATTTCAATCAACTCGCTGATGTCTCGCCGGTAAGAATGTATACGACCTCTCCGTATTCAGGATTATCAGACCCGGCATGATTGAACCCAACCGAGGATCAAGATTACCTCTTATAAACGCTTTATAAGTTTGAATTATTCCTTTAGTATTTTTATGTTGGAGTGCAAATTTTAGATCATAATGTTTATTTAAGTAATTAATTTACGCATGTACTTCAACCCTTATAAGAATTGAAATACAAAAAAAATAAGTGAGCCCCAACCATTCCGACAGGAGTTGCATTAAGAAGAACCTACTACCCTGCTTTCAGACAAACCTTTGATTGCTATGCTTTTTTTTATAAAGCCTCCCTGTCAAAACAAAAAATCAAACAACAAAAACTTTGCAGCAAGTTAACAGTGGCTACAGCAGCAATTTTGTTCAAGCGAAAACTTTTTCAATTCAATGTCAATCATAGAATACCATCATATTTTCTTTTCATATTAATTTAATAGAAAAATACTCTAAGTCTATGTTTTCATATATGTAGGTAGAGTAGGAATGGATTTCAATAACGATTTGAGGATCCTATGTTTGATTAGATTGTGGACTTTTATCAATTATGAAAATATGAAAAGTGACTTTCTAGGGTCAAGTGCTTCATTTAAAAAAAATGCAAAGAAGCCTGAATGCAAAAAGTTCTTTTTAATTAATAACACACTGCTTTGCTCTAAAAATTCCGACTTTCGGTGGAGGATCTTGGGATAACGTTTCCGAACTCGTCAAACAATACCCGTCAACTTCTCCGCACTACGCAAAGGCCATCAGAATATTGATTCAAAATGATAAGAAATTAAAAAATATATATTAGTTTTTAATAAAGAAAATTGTTCTTCATTCATTAAATGATGGATGCTGAGGATTCGTTCTTAGTTCATAATATTGTTTGGAATTACTTAGTGACAATATAGGAGTCATATTTTTTCATAATTGAATAGTTTGTGGACTGCATTAAGTGTGGGCATAAAAAGTGAGATAATAATATCAAAAAGTCTGAGTACAACCCAGATTGTAACAAACCAAGTACATCAAATATTAAATACAAGATTCCTTTGGTGCAGAAGAAGTCAGACTTATCTCATCAATTCTCTTACGATTTGAAAAAAATAGCTGATATATTTATTTTTTTATTGTTTTAAAACTATAGCGTGCCTTTTTATCGCTATCATGTTTAATTTGATTGCTTTTAATATTTCTTAAAATGGTCGTTGTTCTCTTCCGAAGTCATAGTTTTAGATTATAATATATATTACTTTTTTGTTTGTTATGCAAATACTTTGGTGTTTTTTTGGAACAAAAAAAATTGAAGAATGAAGAAGGGATCCAGAGCACCAACGCCTTATAGTAAAGATATAATATATACTTATGTTTCTGCAAAAAAAATATATAATATATTTGTGTATATATAGTATATATATATATATATATATCAGGAAACGACCAGGTCCCAGCTGTTTTTGAGTGTCCCGGCCCGGTGTCTAAAAATCACTAAGCCGGGACTTTTTAGGAAATTCATTCCTACAAAAAACGCTGTCACTTTTTTCCAGAATTTTTTTTTTTTTTTAAACGTCGTCACTCTTTTTGGAACTTTTATTTCTAAAAAATGTCGTCACCTTCA
>CP045892.1:27403382-27422006 GCA_013387185.1 Caligus rogercresseyi
ATTTACTTTATAAAAATTAATTATAAATGAATTCATTATTTTCAAAATGGTATATTAATGAGTGTATCAGATTATACTTCCTCCGCTCCTCATCATATTGTAACTTTTGCTCTGATTTTCAACAAAAATATTGGGTACCTTTTATAAAAGCGATGTAAAACTTTAAATTAGAGTTGAAAGAACTAATATATAGACTCCTAAAGAATATAAATATCATATATCCTCTCTCTTTGTCCATGCGTGAACGCTGGACAATATATAAGAGTATGAAAACGATTCGTTCGAATTATTCTAAAATCTAACCTACAAACTAAAATAATAAATTGAATATGAAATCCTGTTTAAATGGTAGTATATAGTTTATTATAATCTTAATTTATGTCAAATGCCTTGCAAATTATATAAATGGGGAATTAATTGCACTACATAGCCCAAAATTAGGCTACAGCAACTGAAGGCGGAGCCAATAATATTATTGGGAGCGCGCTAACCGTGTGCATAAGGCGTGTTCAATTATCAATGTTGGGAGCGCAGGTTCGAATATTCCCGAGAGGGGATGGTCATTTTTGGGTCTACCTCATGATAGATCCTAGGTTCGATAGACTAATTTTAACGCTATAATGCTTATTTATATCCTATCGGATGCAATTCGATCGAACCATATAGGCAAAAAAAAAAAAAAAAGACCCTAGGTTCGATAGACTAATTATAATGCTATAATGCTTATTTCTATCCCACGGATGCAATTCTATCGAACCGTATAGGCAAAAAAAAAAAAATAATAATAATAATAATAATATTATTTAACTTTACATCAGATCATTAGGTTACAAACCCTGGAAAGATGTAATTCTTTAAGAAGCTATAGCATAAAGCATAGTCAAGTCAACTATCTACCTCTGTCGTAACCTCTGTCAAAGTCCTAAGGACTCCATGAGTAGTAGTTCAAGTGAAATAAATGTTCGAACAATGGATAGCGGAAGCCCTGCAGGGAACTAAGACTTGATGAGCAGGCAGCTCCAGAAGGAATTAGTCGGCCTGTAATATTTTACTTGCACTTTGTGATATGATTTTTTTCCAAGTCTAAAAGATATATTTAACCATAAATTAGCGATGAACTTTAACCTTTGCTTCCAATAAATGAGCTAAATAAAACAAATGTTAGATGCACACCAAACTGGAGTGTCAATTACTTGCCTTGGTCGTTTTATATAATTAGTAGCATCCTAGTTTGATTTGTTTAATAACTAGAGGCATATATACACTCAGAGAGTGCAAACTCCGCCGTCATGAGCCTTCCGAGGCGGATTTTTCACGGACTGGGGAGGCGTAGAGAGACGGGGGAGGGTTCCCCTAGACGGAAATTCCGAGAGGAAGACGCTCCCGGCACCCAATTCACAGCAAAACGACATCTATTGGCAGAGTAGGCTAACTTGAAATATTTAGTTTTATTTAGCTCATTTTGCATCTTAAAGAGCACTCAGAGATGCCAAAATTTAATCACTTCTTCTTTTGGCACTTCCAACAACTCCACAAATTTCATCCAAATCCGTTCAGTACTTTTTGAGTTATCCTGCTGACAAACCAACAAACCAACAAACTAACAAACCACAACGCCAGTGAAAACAATACCTCCTTCGGCGGAGGTAATAACCGTTTATTAAAAGTTGTTTATGTATTCTAAATACTCATAAAATACTTTATAAAAATTACTATATAGAATAATTTTTTGGTCATAGATACAGAAATAGCTTATAATAGAGATTAATATATCAAAGTTTACAATTGTATTGTAATGAATATAAATATGCAGTTTTAATTATATTAAAGTTAATTTTAATAAATATTTTTGGGCAACTCGAGAAGAAATCATTTGATGCTTTGATCGGAAAAAATTAATCATAAAAATATTAAATCGTTCTGAAAACCTATTTACAAAATAAAATTATAAATTGTGTATGAAATCCTGTCTCAACTTTTAGTAGCTAGTTTATTATAATCGTAATTTATCTCTAATGCCTTGCCAATTATATAATGGGGAATGAATAGCAAGTAATCCATGCATCTTTATTAAAAAGTGTACAAAACCCTATGTCATTGTGGTGCATCTACCTATATTGACAAAGTTGGAAATAAGTTTACTACTCGAGCTTGTATCAGATCCTTTTAATTGAAATTAATTGCTAAATTTGCACATATTAATAAAAGATAGTTTGTTTTTGTCCTCATCGTTTATCTTCTCTTAATTTTTTGTATACACGTATTATCCAAAACGACTTATACGATAACTGGCTCCAGAATAAACTTAAATAAAGTACAAAAAGGAAAAAATTCAAAAACCCTGAAGGGAGACATCAGTAAACCTCGAATATATTGAATCTTAAATTGTTGATTGGGAATTTAAAATGACAAAAATGAATTTAGGGAGAGGTGGGTGGTGTTGTGAGACAATTTTGAGTTCTAAAAATATACAGCTATTAAATATAGTTTTTCCCCCGAAATATAAAGAGTAATGACGTACTAAAATTACTAATTTTAGTTATTGGAAGCGTGTCCTTACATACTTATATGTAGTATAAAGAAAAGGGGGCTGTAAGGGAATTAATAATCAAAGGGATTTCATGTTTTCTTCAGTTATAAGCGTAATTAAAGCATCTCGAAATTGTCGAAAAATTGTAGTGTAATAATTTAATAAATAAGTTACTGGAGCGTAATGGTTGTATTTGTCCAAATTTTAATAAATTCATATTCTTTGTTCGTTTTCAAACTTAATGTCATTCGCAAAAACTTATGAATATTCAAAATTAAGCAAGAATTAGGTTTCGAACAATTATTTTTATTATTGTCTTTCACAAACCTGATAATCATGTGTCAGAAAAAATTATTACTTTTCAACACAGTTTTCCCTTTATAAATCAACAGATATTTGGGAGCGCGATACCGTGTGCACTAAGGCGTGTTCAATTATCAATGTTGGGAGCGTAGGTTCGAATATTCCCGAGAGGGGATGGTCATTTTTGGTCTACCTCATTGATAAGATCCTAGGTCGATAGACTACTTTTAACGCTATAATGCTTATTATATCCTGTTGGATGCAATTCTATCGAGCCAAATAGGCAAAAATATAATGATAACACAGGGCAACAAAAAATATTTTGAAAATAGTCCAGGATTTTCCTGCTGATTAGACTAATTTTGATGCTCTGAGTCCGAATATGACCTTGGTTTTGCTCAATCAGGTCAGGTTTTTTTACTACAGAAATTTTTAAAAATCGATTTTTTGTAATAAAAAAAATTCTGTGGATCATCAGCTGAGAAACCCCTGACGTTTTTTCCCATTTCCTCAAGAAATAAAAATCACCGTATTCAAATTTATTCAGTTTTTATCAGGGTGTTTGATTTAAATCAGGCCGATTTAAATCATTGATTTAAATCGCGATTTAAATCTAGTGGATTTCCAATTAAAATCATTGATTTAAATCAATTCATGTTTTTTTCAATAAATAAATTGATATTTAATTTTATGTTCTAATTATCAATGACAGAAACAAAACATTTCGTGTCTGTCTTCTTAATAGTTGATCAGTGGCCTTTTTCATTATATCTATAGCCTCAGAATATAGGCCTATATCATATAATATCATATTAGCTTTGAGTTAGGATTATTTGATTTAAATCAAGCAATTTGGATTGCAATCTAAATTAAGTTTTTTTTCCAAAGACATTTTATAATCAATGATTAAAATCAAGTCATGTTTTATCAAATAAATTGTTTAGTACTTGTACAATGTAAATGGAAAAGTTAACGCAGTTCAATTTGACAATTACAGGAACGAGTTATTAATTGTCAGTCTTCTTGCTCTTCTAAATCTTCTAATTAGCTTAAGATTTGATGAACATATTTAACATTTGCTTCTATTCTGCTTGTACAATATGAATGAAAAAGTAAACTCAATTAAATTTGACAATTACAGGAACGAGTTATCAATTGTCCGATTGTCTTGCGCCTCCTTTTCCAAGCGTACCTGGCGCGTCCTAGATTCGAGAGTGACCCATCTTGTAGTCATCTTTGATCAGCCGTTGGCAGCTCCACCCAGTATTTATTTAAGGTAGAAAATTGTCATGAGTCTTCGATCCTCGCTTGGATTTTTGAACTGTCACGTGATTAGCGAGTATGACTCATTACAAGGCCTTTGAAGTTCTGTAATTTTATTGTTTACTCCTTTGCATTCTTTATTAAAATGAAATCATTAAGTAAGGCACTAGAATTTAATCAAAGACAGCATTTAAAGTCCCCTGAGTAATAGGTAGGCCTATATGTATAGTGGGCATGTTTTAAAAAGTTACAATTTAAAGTATGGACAAAATTACACATTGAAAAAAATATTTTGGTTAATAAAATATGGTTAACAATTAAAATCAAAAAAATCTGATTTAAATAAAAAAAATCCGATTTAAATATAAAAAATCAACAACCCTGGTTTTTATTTAGTCCATCAAATTTTATAAGCACAATTATCATAATATTAGTATAAGAATGTGCGTTACATGACACAGAAGTTCAGAATTCACGGCATAAAATCGGCGTTTCTTCGATTCCCGTGTGTGAGCAGCTGCTGTGTTGTCTCGCTTCAGCGACCAGCAGTAGTCCGCCATCATGACTGCGTCCCACCTCCCCTGGTACCTCTCCTCTATTTGGCGCATGTCCTGATGGAACCTTTCTCCCTGCTCGTCGCTCATCGCCCCGAGATTTTCAGGAAACTTCTCCATGTGTGAGAACAGGAAGTGCATCTTTATACTCATCAAACAACCGA
This sequence comes from Caligus rogercresseyi, assembly GCA_013387185.1. NCBI lineage: Eukaryota > Metazoa > Arthropoda > Copepoda > Siphonostomatoida > Caligidae > Caligus > Caligus rogercresseyi. The sequence continues at coordinate 27,408,197 of CP045892.1, forward strand.
GTTTTTGGAAGGCCTCTATCATGGTGCTAATGAGTCTGGCGTGGTTTGCTGCCTCCGTGTTCCCCAGGAAGTTGTTCACCACCTGCACAAACGATTTCCACGCGGCGCACTCTAGCGTGTTCATGGAGTTTTGGAACTCTGTGTCCTTTATAAGCTTCCGTATCTGTGGACCATTGAAAATGCCGGCCTTCACCTTCTCACTGGTCAGTCGAGGAAAGGCTCGGCACAGGTAGTTGAAGCACCTCCCATCCTTGTCGAGAGCGCGCGTGAACTGTTTCATTAACCCAAGCTTCAAGTGTAGCGGTGGGATCAATATCTTCTCCCGGTCACAAAAGGTTCGTGTATGATGTTTCTCGCCCAGGTACTAACTGATCTCGCGCCGGCCACTCTTTCTTTACATAGTGCTGGACATAGTGAAGGCAATGAATATAAAGGTAATGTGAATATGAGAGAGAATGAAGAGGCAATATTGTCACTACGGAGTCCTTGGGAAGAATAACTGAAATTTGCTAAAGTATATAACCTTCGTCGGCCTAAATTCACATAAACATATATTAAATAAATTATACACATATTTATGCACATAAATTTATGATAAACACAAAATAAATTATTTATAATATTATTCGTGTCTGTGAATTGTAATTCGATATATTTTCGAATAATATGATTGAACTCAAAACCGCTGATATTAGAATATGTATAGCTCGTCAGGTAGCCTATGGCTGTATCTCAAAAGTTGACCTGATGGAGCAAAATCAATGTGATATTCGGACTCAGAACACCAAAATTAGTCTAAATCAGCGAGAAACCAGACTTTTTTTGGCTGTTGACCAGTGTAATAGATATTTGGAAATATACATTAATTAAATACCACGCTGATAAATAAAATATCAATGTTCTCTCGCAGAAAAATATGCACAATAAAAACTTACTGATCTATTTTCTTAAGAATGAACGTGTGTAATCAAATTGATGAATAAGTTTAGCATAATCTCGTTTTTCACTTAAAGAAATGCATTTCGTCAAACTTTTTTCTTATTGATAAGAAAGGCATTAACCCTTTTATATGGTATAATAAATAAATGCATCCTATTGGTGATGCAGTTTTTCTTATTTATTTTTTTACTCACTCTGTATATGTTTTAAAGAGGGTTATACTTATTTGCCACATAAATATATTTTTTTCTTAAAATTGTATTAGTACTTATTCAATTAATTGTAATAGAATGAAAGTAAACTTTAAAAAAAAGTTTGGCATGAAAGTTATTTACAAACTGATAATAACACACGACTGTTGAAAATTTAGAATGTGTTATAAATTTGCTTAATAAGAATTAGATAAATGCAAAATTATCCCATATAAGAAAACCATTTTTTCTCTATTTATTCATTGGCTCATATATCTTAAGAGATGCAAAAATATAGCAAAGCGGCTTTCAAAAAGTTCATAATTAAATTTAGTGTTGCTTGGGTGAATTAAGTCTCGCTCATGTGTTTTGATGGGATTTTAGCATCATGTGGGTTGCGGTTGCTTTGTGGTCTCACTATCTCTTTTTATGTAAACACACACACTCTCTCCCTCAGGTAATTTTGGCAAAACTAGAGATGAAAGAAGGGCTCCTTGGAAACTTTGAATCATTTTTAATTTGGGTGTCTCTTTGTGGAGGTATTTTATACAAATTAAACATGTGCTCTTTAATTTTAGTTTAAAAAGGGGGTTGTTTATTAACATGTGGAAAAATAAGAGAAGGGCATTTTAAGTTAATTATTTTTTATATCAATGAAGGAGTATGAAAAATCAACTGACCCAAAATTGTAGCCTCATAATAGATACTATTTGATGCTTTGGTGTCGTCTTAAGAAGGATCTTTATTGTTGATGGTGTTCTTTTACCGAGTATGGAGTTAGGCAAGGCTTATTCTTGGGGTCATTATACATCACGTCCTTGTCGCTGAAATTATCTCCTGCATCGGAGTAAAAGAGTGGCTACACGGAAGGCTCTTCATTTGGCCTGTCAGTGACTCCCTTGGAGAATGGGATCCCTATTGGAGTCAAAGGCGGACGTCTTCTCACATTTGCGGGGGGAACGACTAGTTCTACAACCACCAAGAACCAACTCATGATTAGAGATGTAAAGTTGAGGGATATTTTGGGCGTGTGAAAGGAAGAATGTCTGAAGGGTGCAATTGAGTTCAAGCTCCTTGTTATCACTATTCTCTCTCCTCTCTTGAGGAATATTTATTTCATTTATGAAGCAGGCCAAGTCGGCCAGAACAGAAGGTATTTATTTTATATTTGAATCTCTGTTTTTGCTTCTGTTCTATGTATATCCACAGTAAGAATTTGTGTCCGAAGATCATAGAGTTAAAATTACTATTCCGTTAGATAAATAATGCCTAAAATAACGCCCAACTCGTGGATTGAAGCCAATGGTGGCTCCGACGTTTGGAGTTATAATGATGGCACTAAGAAAATGACCTGTCGGCTCTGCAGATTTAGTGTAATCCTTGTCAAGCTATATCCTTTGGAGCGACACATGGATAGTAAGAATCACAGGATCAACTTTAGGAGATTCCGAGCTAATTTAATTAGTTTGGATAGTTCGTCCTCCTTCATAGATGATGTGACCAAACTTTTATCATCGTGTAATATCCCTCTGTCAGTCGTGAATCATCCAAATTTCATTGCCTTCATGGAAAAATATTGTGGACAAAGGCCTCCATCCCGCCCTACTATTAATAACCATTTGAAATCCCAGAGCTCCAACATCCTGTCCCAGATCAAAGAGAATGTCCAAGGAAAAGATGTTTACATCTCATTGGATGAGACAAGAGACATCAAGGACAGACCTATGACGGCTGTGTTGATGGGATCATTGGATGGTGATAATCCAACCAAACCCTACTTGATAGACTTATTAAATGTTGGATCCTTGAACCATTTAAAAGTCTTCAATTTGGTTCGGAAGAATGTTGACCACTTTCTTGGGCCGGATTACCAGGCGAGTCAGTTAAAGCTTTTTATTTCGGATGGGGCATCGTATTGCGTCAAGGCGGCGGGCGAACTGAAGAAATCCTTCCCTAAAGTAATCCATGTGACATGTTTGGCTCATGGATTCCACAGACTGGCCGAGTTTTGCCGCAATGAGAACCCTGAAGCTAATCTCTTCGTTGGAGAAATGAAGAAGCTATTTTTGTTTTCCGCCTCTAGAAAACGAAAATTCACTGATTCTCTCCAAGTTCCCTTGCCACCTTCGCCTGTAATTACGCGATAGGGAACTTGGATAAAAGCAGTGAGTTATTACTGGATTCACTTCTCTGCCATAAAAAAATTCATCAACGAGATGGATGATGAATGTACATCCTTAATAACACTTAAAGATCTGGTGAATAAGGAGTCCTTGTGGAAGGAAATAAATTCCATCCATGAGGATATGGATGGGATACCAACCCTCATCAAGGCGCTGGAAGAGAGGCTTCCCCTCATGATTAGCTCAACACTAGTCGAAGATGCAATATTGGACATAAAAAACCCTGCCTACAAGGAAAAAATTACAGAAATTTTGTCTAAAAACGTCGGATATTTTTATTTAAGAGAAACTGTAGGTGTAAATAATCCAAAATCTATTGTATATAAAAATGCCCCAATTGTAAATTGTGACGCAGAACGAGTTTTTAGTGTCTATAAAGATTTATTGTCATGTAAAAGAACGCGTCTTACCGAAACAAATATTAAACATATTATGATTCAGCGATGGAATTCAAGTTTGTCTATGATCTGTAAATAAATATGTAAATTAATCCGTAGAACTAATTTGCTTATTATTTCACAAAAATGAATATTATTCATGCATACGTAAGTAGGAACACACCAAAACATAGAGGAGTTTTGAGGGAACGGTGGAGTCTCTTTTGGGGTGTTTCTCAAGGAGAGTATAAATAAGGTGAGGCAATGATAATCGACGTAGGCAATTGGAGAGGGACAGCTGACTATTTTGTTGTGATGTCACAGCTGCTACGCTTGATTTCTAGTTCAGTTTGTATTGTAAAGCGAAAATGCCATATTATCGAGGAATTTGCCGTATTGTGGAGGATTTTAAGTAGAGCGTTAAAATATCCATCAAAATATGTAATATATGTTTGTCAAGAGAGTGAAAACGTTTAAGAAGATTGATTAATTCATGCAATAATAGACTGCCAAAAGAATCTAACTTAATTTTAAAAATATCTATGGCTGTAATAAAAAATATTGTATTGAAAAAAGATTTCAAAATATTGATTTTTGATTCCTCACCGGAATCCAACCATTTATTGTCTCATTAAACAGATTTCAAAATGTTGTATAAGTATAAGACTTCCATTTAGGAAAGAAAGTAAGGATATTCAAGGAACAAGGATGCGAAGCATTCTTACTAATCTCATTCAATTTAAGCATCAATAATTTGGTATATGGTCATTAATATTTTCAAAGACCAAACTATATGTTACTGTAAAATTAATTAGCATAAGCTATTTATTGTAAAAATGTATAGTTTCAACAGCTATTAGAAACATTGTATATATTCATATCAGTATTTATTTTTGTGAAATATAAATTATTTTCTGCCTCTCTTCTATATTTTATGATTATTAGGTGACGAACTTGCTTACACAACACAATCATACGCACCCTGATCGAATAATTTTATGGAGTAAGACTTCTATTTGTCAGATTGGCTGATAGTTTATATAAGTATAACTTACAACATATAGTTTTGTACTAGGTATCATCAGTCCATATTAAGTCTTAGATTAAATATAAATCAACTGTCTTGAAGGTCTAATTGAATACTATTTGAATACACCTTTGGACTCTAGAAAGGTTATTATGTTATTGTGGAAACTAAATGCTTTTAAAGAAATAAAGGCCATTATATAGTTAGCAGTGTTTTAATTTTTATTTATTTAAACAATTTAATTTTCCCCTACTAGAAAAGCGATACATAAAACATACGAAAAAATCGATTAGGATATAGGGGTAAGCTACACCATCGAGGGGGTTCCGCCATGCATTAAGAAAGTCGATGAAGATATTACACAATAGAGATCCTAATAAGATCTAAAAGCTCTTAAAAGATAATATACATTATCTTATACGGAACGGAAGCAAACAAAATGTATGTGACTTTTCTCGAATCTTTCATTGTTAATTCCAGAACAGCCAAGGAATGTCCCGAACTGCCTAAGCATATTAAAGTCCTCGCTGTCTGCCCCTTGGCGTGGCGGTTTCAGAGATCTGAAGAAAGATATAGCTCTCCGGTGTCCTAGATTACTCGTCGGTTCCTAATTTAGTCATGCCACTCAATGATCTATGCTCATTGACGATAATTAGAGCCTCACCTATGCTGAAAAACAAATAAAGTATTTAATATCATATGTCTTAATGATTATTAGTGTTGAGGATGTCATTGAATAACTTACAATAAGAACAAGTCAGTTTATACGAGAGATGATGATTTTTTCCTCAAAAGGAAGTCAGTCCTGTTGCTTGCTCTCCGTTTTGACTGAAGAACCATATCTTGGAATTAGCAAAGAAGTAAGGAATGGTCGTCTTTTAGGCATTCAACTTAGTCGTTGGCTACATGATCCGTGGATGAGTCTCAATCCGTGCCTAACAGTCCTCCTCGCTATGGAGGGAGGATTGCACGTGCCTCCCCCGCGAGAACTGTCTTGATGTACTTGATTCACTCCTCCCCAGATGAATTCTGAAGGGATAATTAATTCACTGTCCTCAGTCATCATTTTCGCCGTAAAGTTGGCCTCAATATGCTAAAAGAATGAATCTGATTAGAAAACAAGCCTCGTGGGTAAACCAGCAGTGACAAGGAGGTCATTCAACAACTCACAATAAGAATAGTCCAGTCCGGCTGAGAGATGAGATGAGGTAGGGAGTTCCCCTTGTCCAGGAATCCTGTGGAATAAGGGACTCTGGACACAAGAAGGTAACTGCATATCAAGTCTACTCCTTCAAAATAGAAAATACCTCAAGTATTTTGTTACGAATAATATATAATCTACTTCGATCCAAATAATATGAACTTATTATGATGTAGATCAAATTACTTTGTTTGTTTTGGATCACACAGAAACAACAGAACGCTGTTTTCTCTGCTATTGAAAGGAATCAGCTCTCTATATCCTTAGATCTCTATGCTACAGGTATACAGAACAGAAGCAAAAACAGATTCAAATATAAAATAAATACCTTCCGTTCTGGCCGACTTGGCCTGCTTCATAAATGAAATAAATATTCCTCAAGAGAGGAGAGAGAATAGTGATAACAAGGAGCTTGAACTCAATTGCACCCTTCAGACATTCTCCCTTTCACACGCCCAAAATATCCCTCAACTTTACATCTCTAATATGATCTTCAAGTAGAAGGGCGTCGTGGTGTAGCGTCCGACGAAATTGAGTTTCTTGGGTTGACAACGGCTTCACTACTGCACCCTGTAACACTTCGTTGCTTAGGTCCCAGAAAAACCGGGATGCACTAATTTCGAGGCGGCCGTCCACATACCGTACAGGTCGTCAAAATGATGCTGCCAGGAGCAAATTGAATGTAAGAGACGAGGTCACATCCACAAGGTGGATCTCTTGAGTTAGCAAGCCTTCTCTCCTTAACGAGGTAACTGTCAAGGCAGTGGCCCGGAGGCCTAGAAATGCTTCCACTCGAACGACGGGGCCTATGGTGCCAAAAACCCGATCGGCGACTTCATTTTCCCGATCCCAAGAGACAGGTGATATCCACCGCTCCAGATAAATATCCACTTAGGGGGAGACGATTGTGCTCGCATCGCACACAATCACGGTATGTAACAAAATTGTAACCAGCATGCTTCAAGGAAAGCAGCTAAGATGATTGGACGAAACGTCCATATATAGCAACTTTCATTTAGAACTTTATTATTATTATTATATTGCTTATTTTTTAATTATCATTTTATATAATTATTATTGATTAGTGAGACATAACTAATAAGTCTGATAAAAATAGGCTTGAGTACACAATAAATTTTTTTAACGATTATTTATATTTCATACGCCAATAAGAAGTGATATTTTTATCCCTTATTTATTAAACTACTACAACTATAAGAGTTCATTCGACAATTGGAAGAAAATCAATCATATGTTGAATAATTATATCAGTATACAACAAAGCTCTTACGAAGATTAATGTTCGAGTCCACTTCTGAGAAATAGAAAAAATATATAATTCGCAGACTTATCGTGGTATATAAATATAAATCAAAATAAAATAAAATCATATTACTTTGATCCCCAGACTCAAGTAATGTCTCAAAGGTCGATCATAATTGACATCATACATTGCATTTTTGTTTCTAATGAGGCCAAATAGTAAATGAGTGATAATGTAGGCCAAGGAATCACAAGAGGGTATACATCAAAAGCACAAGAGGTTGAGAGATCAGTATTTTTGTAAATATCCGATCAACCATTAATGTTCGTAATAAAGTTTATATATATATATATATAATATATATATGGCTTTAGTAATCTGTATCTGGCACTGTATAGTGCAATCGGGTCACCTAGATGGTGTTATAGAAAGATGAGATTTCGTACTAAAAAAACACTTCTCAGCAGGGTTTAAGCACGCGTCGAAGATGGACATCAGCAAAGAGAAAATACGGCATATTTGACAGTTTTCTTCGATAATGGTGAAAACGCAAGCCAGACGGCTTAAAGTGTGAATAGTGTTAATGGTACTGATACTGTAACAGCCAATCACGCGCAATTTTGGTTTCGTCTATTCCGTTCTGGTAATTTTGATGTCAAAGATGCACCACGCTCTGGAAGACCAATTGTCAAAAATATCGATAAAATATTGGAAATCGTCGAGTCCGACCGTCATGTAAGCACTGTTCGATTGCGCAGGAGCTAAAAATTGTACAAAAAACCGTTTGGAACCACATAAATAAGGCTGGATACAAAAGAATCTCAATGTAAGGGACCACACGAGCTAACACAAAAAAACCTCATAGACCAAATTTCCATCTACGAATCTCTGCTGAATCGCAACAAAATCAATCCATTTCTGAAGCGGAGAGTGATGAAAAGTGGGTCATTACGGCATCGTCAAGCGAAAACGGTCGTTGTTGAATCCCGGTGAACTGGCGCAAACGGTGGCCAAAACAGGATTGACGGTCAGAAAGGTTTTGCTGTGTGTTTGGTGGGTTTGACAGGGAATCATCTACCAACAATGGACCGTTGAAGGAAGCAGTTGCTCAGAAGCGGCAGCTTTGGTCAATAGGAGAGGAATTGTGTTCCATCAGGAAAATGCTAGGCCACACACATCGTTAGTGACTCGCCACAAGCTCGGGGAGCTTGGTGGGAGGTTCTTATGCTCAAGAGAAGCTGTGAAAATCGACTGTCCCACTTTTTTGCCGATAGGGACAAGGGTTCTAATAGAGACACATTATGAAATTACTATAAAATGGCAACAAGTTACCGACAAAACGGTGCATATTGACCTAAATCGGATCATTCAACTATGCTACATAAACCTTCAATTAATGCAAAATAATGGATTTATTTTACTACACCTATTATATGTGGGGGGGGGGGGGGGTCTCAAGAGGTACTTGAAGAAGAAGTTTTAAATAATGGATCATTATTTTTACGTACTATAACTATACTAATGTATTCCGCGCTGCAGAAATAGCAGAAGTTGATTTTAAATTAAAAAAATTATGGGAAACCGATGGATCAAGAAGACTAAGGAACTTAATTAAAAAGATGGAGGTGCACCCTTATTAAAAAGATCATTGAACATGGTTAAACTAATAACGGATCCTCAAGTAACCTTAAAAGTTTCATAAACGTTTTCAATTTCTTGTGGATGTGAAGAGGAGCAATTTTCCCCGTGCCAAGACTGGCAAGCATATCATTTTTACGAAAGAGAAGATATATAACTATATCATGAAAAAAGTATAATGCCAAAAATTCTTCAGGTCCCGATAGAATTTGTGGAAGGATATACACACAATGTGCGGAAGAGATAATCCCTTATTTGGTTGAATTGGGGAAAGCAATGGAAGTTCATGGGAAGCTTCCTCAATCCTGTACCATAGGGCGAATAGTTCTTATACCAAAGAAAGGGCTGGCCACAGATCCGAACAACTGGAGGCCAATTACCGTTCTTAATGAACACTATCGAATTCTTTTGGTGTACTTGCTTCAGAAATCGAGCCTATACTAAATATAAACTTGGCCAGAACAAAAAGGATTCCGAAAGGAAGGAAAATTAGCGATATATCAAGAAATATGGAGACCGTAATTGAGAAGGTAACAAAAGGAAAACTTATGGAGCTATCGTTGCAGTAGACTTTTGTAAGGCGTTTGATTCCTTAGTTCACAACTTCATCATCAACTCCATTAAAAAGTTTTTAAATCCTATTAGAGCCCTACTCGTCAATGGCTGTCATTTATATCATTGGGAAACCATAGGAGTGACATAATCAACTTAAAGAGGAGTTGCCGGCAAGGCTGCCCAACAGCGCTCCTTTTATTTATTGCTGCTATTAATAGTCCTTAGAAATTCAATTTTAAATAAATTCAAAGGCTTTGGAGTGATTTTAGAGGGGAAGAGACACATAATAGATATGTACGCTGACGATATTACCATAATGCTAGAAGCTAAGTTTGAGAGACAACTATGAAGCGTATTGAAGCGGGTCTGGACTATTTCAAAAAATATGAGAAGAAGTCTGGTTAAAAATCAATAACAAAAAACAGCTATTTACTTTCGGGAATGGAGTCCTGGAAACAATTAAAAATTGCTGGCTGCTCGATCATGGACTCTATCTCAGTTCTTGGGATTTCTTGGGACAGACAAGGATTATCTTCATCTAATTGGACTTCACTTAAATACTTTGGGTATACTCAATCTCATCGTCAAGAGGGTTCAATCTCCAGAAGAGGATCGATATTTTTAACTGCATTATAACACCAAAAATTTATACAAAGCAACCGCGATTCCTGGCTTTCAGAAAAAGTTTTAAATGAAGAAAAGTTCTGGCTCAACAAATTATTTCACAAATTTTACATATCTTCAATAATAAGACCTAGATCTCTCTTAGGAGGAGGGCTACATTTTCTGTAGATCCCATTTACACGTGGCTTATGCTTGGCACAAATAGTATTAATTCCCATTTAGAAGAATTTCTCCCTGGATAGCGTCAGCTCATAGAGTTTTATGGGAGTGAATCCTTCATTTAAAGCATCTTCGACCATTGACGTGATTCACTAAAATCGGGATAAGAAATTTTACTTTAAAAATCTTTACATCCTAAAGAATTGGAACTTGTCGCTCTTAAAACAAAATTTTATCATTACATGATTCGGAAGGCACCATTTTTTAATTGTGGGAAATTTTATTACCCTCTGAAACTTTTTGCTTTAGAACATCAAGTACCACAACCTGGCACTTGAAAATGTCATTTGAAGACAACTACAAAAGTGAGGCTGTGGAAATATGTAATAGATTTATGACAAAGCTAAACCTTCCATGCTCCTGGGAAAAAAGAATAATGCAATCTATGACAAAAATTAAGGACCCCAAGAAATTCACAGCGCAATTACAAATTTGAATGACTGTATTACTTCAATGCTCCATGCAAGGATTGCTGAAAATTATTTAACTCTGTTATTCACGCATTTGCTGAATGCCAGGGACTTCGCTTCCTAAGGAAAATAATTACCCTCAACATTGCCAGCGTGGGGTGAAAACTTTGTGACACCGTTGATTCTGTTTGGAGTTACTTCGCATTTTTTTTTGAAGCATCTCTAAAACGCGTGCCTTGAAATGGCTATTTCAAATTGTAAAAGCCGAATTGCAGAAAAACTGGCCATCGGAATACCGGTCCAGGTGGAGAATTTCGGACAATTATAATATCAACAGCTGCAAGTATCGGCTTTTGGTATCAAAATTCCAAACGTGGCGATTCATCATGGGAATATGCGGGAAATATTATCAAGTATTATCCCTCCAGACACTACAAGAAATTTCAACGCTGGCTATTACGAAACACAAAAAGGTTTTACAGAAGTAAATATTCTTAAGTAGTCTTTTAATACAAAATGTTTTGTTCTGAAATTTTAAATTAGTTTTTTATTTATATAAATTAGAAAGTATCTTTTATATATTTTGTAGTTTGTTTAAAGATTGTTTGTTCATATTTTTATATGTAGTTGTGATACATTGTTAGGAATTATGTTGGACTTTGTTTAGAGTATTAATTTTAATCTATAATGTTTATTATATATATTGTTTTATATAACTACTGGTAAATAAATAAAGTCAAAAAAATAATGGATTTATTTTTACTATACCTATTATATGTTTGGGTCTCAGTAAATCGCTAAAAATAATTGACATTTTAAAAATAACAATTGTTTCATACACAATATCAAGTTCATTTTTCAAATTGGCTCCCCTTGTAAGTAATAATTTTAGGTCATTTGCCAAAAATGACAAATGAAGAACTACTCCGTATTTTTGTTGGTGTACGAAAGCAAAAACTAATTTTGAATATTTGAGATCTTATTTATCATCTAAGTCCATAATTTTAAAATAGCATTGGTAATGAGGCCAGGAGTGGCGATTGAATGTCGAAAAAATTATAACATAAGTTTACAAAATAAATTTTGGGTCCTTTAAGGAGACACTTAACGTTATTCGCTTTCGTTCAAACTTTCACAACATAGTCTTTATGCACTAGTATATCCCGAGTCTAGTGTATATGCACATATACTATGAATAAATAAGCATAATAGTTCTATGATACAAGACAAGTATCAGACGAGAGATCTTACGGTTGCAGAATGATGGCAAAATAAATGCTATTATCACGAAAGTCCACCAAATCATAAATACCATTCACAAAAAGTTTTGCATTTTGGGTCTCAAGAAAGCATTAATATTGTTTCTCTTGTTCGAATCATTAAGCGTAACACAAATAAGTAATCAATTATTTGGTTGCTGGATCTTCTCTATATATCGATACTCCAAAAACCTATCTTGGGATATCTTTTAATACAGCAAATGGCTTATATTGTTCTTTAATGTACCTATAAAAAAAGAGCACAAACAAAGATTTATTGTAGTTCGTAATATGAAGTGTTTGAAATCACAAATGTAGGAGAGAGCTTCTGTTATGCAAATCAATGATTCATATTTTCTGTGTTCATTTTTATATTCAGCATAAGGACAGGGATTGAATATTTAGATTAAGCGATGGAATAAAACCGTTATAGAGTTGGAGTTAATAAACATGACTTATCTTTTTAAAATCGCCAACAACGATAATTTTACTAAACATAAAGTTCGAGGAATAAACTTAATAACAAATATTGGGGAAGCCTTTTTATTTAAATATGAAAGTTTTGTAGGAAGTATAATAGATAATAAAAAGGAATGACACTAAAAGAATCGTACATTCCCATTAAAAATAGAACTCTAATTGGTAGAGACAACCATTCAGAGTCTATTAGATAGATGATTGTATATATGTATTCCCCTTCATTGAGTTTAAGATGTCTTCTCCCACTGAAGTTTTCCTATCCATCACTTGACTGTATTCTACAAAGTCACATCCATTTTAGTCAAAGAAGTTTTATATTTTTCTTTTAACCTCTCTCTTCTTTTCTGTTTTCTTTTGAACAATAGAACAACAAACAAACAAAAAATACTTGGGAGTTTGTGTAAACACACATCATCTCCTGACATATTAAAGTAGTAGTAGTAGTACTTACAAACCATAAAAGACAACACACACACAAAGACTCTTTGCAGAGTCACTTGTGAAAATACAAACTAGGAACCTTGATTTTTGTAATCTGCTTTACCATATTCCTGACCAGCAAGGCTCCTTCTGTACTCTGGATTTATTATAATATCATCATGCAAGAAACATGGCTAAGTAGGATTTTAATATTAGTTGCTATCAGGATTATTTGTTATTTAAATTCTTATATATATATATTATATATATATAATATATATATATATATATACAGTATTCACCGCATAATCGGGCACCTGATAACGGGGACCTCGCTTAAATGACATACGCCTCCAGAAACACTTCTAGTGCACGTCCTTTTTACTGGATAATCGGGTGCAAGCCTCTGATAAACGGGACACATTTTTTTCAAGTGATCTTTGATTTATACACGAAATGTTCAGTCACTGAGTGAAATAAGGGGGAGGGGGGAGAGAGAAGAAGTAAGCATAATCTCCGAACAAGTGTAGAGCTCTCTATGAAGAACTGTTGGGAAGTGGCACCCTTACCCCAAAGTGAATCTGACTTTTATTTTGTATAATAACTGACCTAATACAATTATGTGAGGGATTGTAAACAACAAAATGAAAAAAGTTGCCATGATCATGTTGTTGGATGCAGTCAAATGTTATAGGGTGCATTGGATGTCAATCTTGTCTCATAGTGTTTTAATATTTTATTCATAATTCTTTTTTAAATGAACTGATGATGCCGTGAGTGTGTGGCGAGAGCTCATCGCGAAATCGGGCACCTCGCTTAAAGGGGCCGTTATTCGCTACTCCCAGCCTGCCCGATTATACAGTGAATACTGTATATATCAGAAACGACCGGATACCCGGCCATGGGTCCTGGCTTTTTGTGAGTGCTGGGCCGGGACTTTAGTATGTTTCGTTGTTTTCATTCTGAAAGTGTCGACGTTTTTTTAAACCAATAAAAAAAATTGAAAAATATTTTCTAAAATAA
>CP045892.1:27422106-27440445 GCA_013387185.1 Caligus rogercresseyi
GGATCACATAAACACCCCCCCCCCCCCCCGCCCCAAAAAAAAGAAAAAAAAGAATTTCAATATGATGGGTTTGATGCAAAGAGTTCAATGAACTATAATGAGAAGGCTCTTAGTTCTTCTAAATTTATGCCATTTTATTAGCAATATGTAAGGAATACTTAATTATTTTAATTTATAGCCAGGGATGAAAATGGTTACAATCGCTTCCGTCACTCTGCAATTTCATTTTGTAAAGGCATTTGTATCCAAGGGGTGATACTGCCCTTGAATCTTTTGCTTGTACGAATTTAGGGACCGTATCGGCTCTTTTTCACTCTTCTTCATAGTTTAATTAATTTAATAACCAAGAAAATAACTCAATTTAATGGAAGGTCCAGCAGTGATAAGGTTTTTAGATGTCTTAAGGGAACCTTTTATTGACAAATTGGCCTGCAGCTGCTAAAAAGATTTTTTTTTTCGTTTTAAAAGCATTTTATTGGGTAAACTGCAAAATTTTATACAGTATAAAATAAAATACACTAAAATTTATACATAAACGGCGTAAAACTATTCAGGGCAGTTGCGAAAGCCCATAAATGAACATTGTAGTTCATATAAAAGAATATATTTTGTTGTCTTTTATTCCGACCCCTTTCTGAATGAAATTAATTTTAAGCATCAAGAGCGCAATTGTTATTATATATAGTCTATTTTAAGTGGGCTCCGTGCAATTGTACGACCTTGCTTAGTCGGTTGGACCGTCCCACTCCATCTGTATTGATGAATATGTGACTGAGTTATTGTATTGCATGAGACTATCAAATGTATGTGATCATTTTGAACATTCCGTTTTACGTCAATATTTCTAATTATAGTATAACTTGAAATATTATTTTTGGTAGTGTTATAAAGAGAAAGTATTAATATTATTAAATAAACAATTGCTGTGTACTAAAAGCCTTTACATTGTGAATAACGCAAAGCTATTTATATTTTGTTTCTTTGGCTATTTTAAGGTTAATGAAATTAATTTAACAAAATATCATATAATCATATTTATCGTACAAATAATATTGATTCACAAAAAACAAGGGATTTATTTATTTGTGGAAGAACGAAATCTATTATCTACATATTACGGTTTTTCTAGAAAGGTCATAAAGTTAAATGAATATTTGTTATTTGACTTTGGAATTTAAACCAATAAAAGAGTTTTTTGTATTTTAATTATTTTGTTGTCGTATGCCGTGCGTAAATATAATATAAATAGACAAAGTATACAAACTTATAAGAAATATAAAACTTTGAGTATTTATTCTTCAAAAGATCCCATTTTTAATTTGAAAAGTGATTCATTGGTAAGGGAAAATTCAAATAAATTGTAATCGTAGATACTTTTACTTTGATTATTCTAATCACTATAGTATACTTTTTTTTGACAACTTTATAATAATGGGAAAAATAGTTTCATTAAAAATTTTCAAAATGTTATTTATTTCGGTATTATCAAAAACGTTCTGGACAAAGATGGATCTATTATAAATTCTACGAGACTTAATTTAGTTTGGCAACCCCTAAACATGATATTTCAACACAATAATGACCAATTATGTATTACATAAGGATCACTTTTAATTATGCGATTTATTTCAAAACTTTACTAATAAAGTTATGGATTATATTTGAGGTTGGCCAAATTTGCGGTTTGTTGATTGCATTTTTGCATTTTCTAAACTATCGGTATCGCCGAATTTTGGTAAAAGGGAGTGCAATAGGGAATGTGCGTTAAGTCGTGTTCAACTCTCAATATTGGGAGCGCAGGTTCGAATCCCGAAGGTGTGTGTAATCCTTTATTTGATTTAAATAATCAGCTATTTGCTGGTCCGTTTTAGTTATAATAATATAAAATAAATAAAAAATACAAAAACAAATCATTCCTGTGTATAAACACATACACATATATATAAACATTAAAAACACGTATAAAATTAAAAATACTAAAATAAATAAATAAATCCCCCTAAATTGGGGTACTGCGGCCAATGGTCCTGGCTACGTCCCTTGCCGCAGCTAGTGTCCTGGCCGACCTCAGGGACTCAAAATTGTTCCACACAGACACTGCGTGGGACGCAAATGTGTCTGTGCCGCCCCTTAATGGACACGCCACCGAAGTCGTAGACCTCGTCGGTCTCTTTGGGGTTGGGAAGACGAGATCGCCAATGGGGTTTCTGGCACCACATCCCCCATCGTTGGAGTGGAAGCACTTCCAGGTCTCTACTGCCACAGCCATGACGGTTATCTCGTTGAGGGAGGGAATTTTTGCAATCCTAAGGAGATCCTCGATCCGAATGTGGTCCCGTCTCCTGCAACCGGCGATGCTCCTTGCCACGTCATTGATGGCGACCTGGACGGCCCTGTGTGCGGCATCCGGCTCCTTATTCTTATCAAACCTAGGTGTCGTCACGACCGCGGCTGCATACGAGAGCTTACCAACCATAAGCCCCCTGGCCAGTTGCCGAAGGTATTTTCCTCTCGGAATATGAACGGCCAACCTTGAGATGAGTGCTGCCCGTTGTTTTGCTGCCTTTACCACGTAGGCATTGTGGGGTGCGGTGGTGAAGTCTGAGTCGAACTTGACCCCAAGGAACTCAATCTCATCGGATGGGTGCAACTCGACGCCCCCAACCCTGATGGTGAAGGCTGAAGTGTCTTTCTTCTTGGCTTTGCCCCCAATCATGAATTGGGTCTTGGCGGCGTTAAGGACGAGACCATTCCCCCCTGCATATTTAGAGAAGGCATCCGCCTTCGTCTCTAACAAGAGCCCAACTTCCTCAAGGGAATCACCGACAGCCCATAGGAAGAAATCGTCCGCGTAACTGCTATTTTCCTCGTCTCCAATGCCAACGCAGGAGGTGACGTCCGCAACCAGGACAAGGTAGAGGATCGGACCTAGGATGGAACCTTGCCTCACACCATACTTAACGTTCAGGAAGTCGGACTCGGCGCCATTCCACACCACACGCTGTGATCCGCCAGAGAGGTATGACTTGAACCACTCCAGTTGCATGCCCTCGATCCCAAGCTTCTTCAGCTTCGGCAACAACTGTAGCTGGTCAACTGTGTCGAAAGCAGCAGAGAGGTCAAAGCCGAGGACCCCTACAACCTTCCCTCTCTGCTCGGCTTTCAACCACTTTGCATGGGCAGTGGCCAACGCAGTTGTGGTCGAGCGGCCCCTCCTGAATCCGAACTGGGTGTTCGGAAGAGCCTCCGTCTTGGCCAGATGGATCTCGAAGTCGGTCTTTACGACGGTCTCTAGTATCTTGGAGAGTGCCGGCAGGATGCAGACGGGTCTGTATGATGCAGGATCAGCAGCAGACTTGCCCTTGCCCTTATAAATGGGTAAACGTTCGACAATTTGAGAGCCGTGGGAACTGTTCCGGACGCCAAAGATCGGTTTACAAGGTGCGATATTGGTCCGGCAAGCACCTCAATGCCTTTCTTGAGGACGGAGACGGGGATCCCGTCGACGCCCAAGGCTTCGGTGGCCCTCATGGCTTTGACGACCTTAGCAATCTTACCAGCGCTTGCAAAGGAGAAGGAGAATGGTGCAGATGACTTGGGCCACGATGACGGTGGGGGTTTCAACGAGGGGAGGCCGTGCCGCAGTTTAATAACTTTATCTATATAAAACTTATTTACGGCAGTCGCAGTCTCTGCATTGTCCATCGTAGAGATTCCATTCACCTCGAGCGAAGCCGGGAGGGAGACGCTTGATTTGCCAATGGCCTCGTTTGCAAGGCGCCATAGTACCTTAGGGTCATTGGGACTCTTTCGAAGCTCGCCCATATTCGTGCAAATCTGGTCCCGTTTAACCAAGGATGAGACTTGGTTGCGGATCCGACGGTATTCGCTCCCAGAGGCTCTGTCTCTCTTTCTCATGAGTTCGAGGGTGTCTGACGCCAGGTATAAGCTCCTTCCTGTCTTCACTTTGATGGTCTTAATGGGAGCTACCTCGTTGAGGGCCTCCGTAATGCCATCGAGGAGGAACTGGTGCACTGTGTCAACATCTTCGATGCTGTAGATAGTCGTCCACGGCCATTTTTGAAGGGCATCCTCCAGTTCTTGAAGCTGAATTGCTTTGAAGTTCCTTCGTTCAATTGACCTGGTACCAGTCTTCCCACTCGGCACCAAGATCTTTGCGAGGACAGGGCGATGATCAGTGGTCGTGTCCTTGAGAACTTCGACGTTACAGTCCAACCCTGCAAAGTAGACATGGTCGAGGCAGGAGATGCGGTGCTCGCCGTTGAACTTGCCGTAAGACTTCCAGGTGGCCTCCGTTGTTGCATAGTCGAGGCTTGCGTCCTTCATGCCGTCGCCTAGGATCTGCAAGAGGTTCTTTCTTGAATAGCTCCTGTCGTTGTATCTCATTGTGTCAAGATTAAAGTCGCCAAGAATGAGAACTCGTTTAGACATTTTTGTCGCGGATCTTGCTTGGTTGATGATGACGTCGAGACGGTCTTTCTCATTGAGAAATGACTTGATCTTGGAAGAGGTCCATTCCCTGTAGACGCCGCCGACAAGATGCTATGGTTAGGGAGGGACAACTCGATCCAAACTGTTTGCACGTGCGAGGACATGAGGTCAGATCGTAACTTGGCGTTATAACGCATTGCGAGATCGGTTTTCACGAGAGTGAGGATCCTTTTATACTCCATTCCAAGTGGCTCGAACGTGACAAATCCGTTTGTAATAAAGGTACCATTCGACGAGGCTAGCTCAGTTTCCGTTATTACAGCTATATCGATATCTTTCCTGTCGAGTAAGTAGGCGAGGTGGAGCTCTTTAGTGCCGCTGAGCCGTGCGACGTTCCAGGTAC
Organism: Caligus rogercresseyi; assembly: GCA_013387185.1. NCBI lineage: Eukaryota > Metazoa > Arthropoda > Copepoda > Siphonostomatoida > Caligidae > Caligus > Caligus rogercresseyi. The sequence continues at coordinate 27,426,962 of CP045892.1, forward strand.
AAATCTTCAGACTTGGAGACTTGCAGTAAGGTCTGATATTTCCCTGGCGATTCGTCCTAGGAGAAGGTGATTTTGGTGAACCTCATTGGTAAGATCCTAGGTTCGAGTGACTAATTAATCTCTATCATGCTTATTTATATCCAGGTGGATGCAATTCTATTAAACCATATTGGCAAAAAAAAATTGTACCGATAATTATATATTTTAATCTTTTGAAATATTTACTTACACTTTTTATAATAACTTTTTAGGGGTTTCAAATATATATATTACATTAAAAAATACATTAATTTAATCAAATAGACGAGAAAAAGTTCCTTTTTACTTTGAAATACTTTGATTTTGTAATAATATTTTAAGGGTTTGAAATATATAACATAGAAAATAAGTTCATCGAATCAAATAAACGAGAAAAAGCTATTTTTTGGGGATCAATAGAATCAAGCAGACACTTCAAACACAGTAGTGAACTTGACGTTCCTCTTTGGTTGCGACAATACATGAAGTGGTTTTTTAAAGTGTTATATATTAATATTTTGTATTTTATAAATATCAGGTAATAAATCGGTGATTGGCTTTTTCATGAAAAAACTTTTCGCTTATAGGTATATGGGTAAAAATCGTCTAATTCTTGCTCTAAATCCTCCTTCATACTACAGGTCGGCCTCAAGATATACATATGAAACTGCTAATTACATAAAAGAGTCATTTACCTCTTTAAAGAATATAACGAGGCTACATGTTAATTTTAGAATCCCCAAATGTATATTTAAGGCTCTCACCCATTATCAAAACTATCTTTTAGGCTACAAAGTCAATTCACAGTTCCTAAAAATATGTTTTAACTGAACAATAAAAAACAATACTTTAAACGATTTAAACCAAAATCACTCTCCAAGCATGTCTTAAGATAATATATGAAGGGCTTCAAATAAGCTGGTCGAGTAATAGTTATGGTTCTTAAAGGATTAAATGAATATGCCAGTATATAGGATTAGGGAATAAAGAACACTTTATACTGGAATTAACATATAATCAACTATTAGAGATTATACAGTTTCAATGGAGTATTATAAGGCAACTTAAGGAAACTATTTTACATTATTTAATGATACTTTACAATAATGGTTTAAATGTATATTATTCAGTTACACTTTATTCCATTACTAATTTCAGATTAATGTATCAATTATAGTTTTAGATATCCTGAGGAAATCAAGGCCCAACACTCCAAAGCCCATAAATTATATTGAGGGGGAAGTAAATTGGGGAAGTAAAGTGGCCAGCGGGAGTACCGGGACTATTCCCGGTGGACCGCTGGCCTCAAGAAACATAAATGGCCCTTGACAGCCTTCCGCTGGCACATTGGAATTATATTGGGGAAGTAAAGTGGCCAGCGGGAGTACCGGGACTATTCCCGGTGGGCCGCTGGCTTCAAGAAACATAACAGCCGTTGACAGCCTCCCGCTGGCATATTGGGGCTTGATAAGCCGGCGAGGGCATAATTGTCCCGGTGGATAAATCTTCCCACTCCGTTCCTATATATATATATATATATATATATATGTTGCAGTAGAGATGGAGATTCAGTAGAGCTGTTGACTCTCCTGGTAGAGATCACGATCGTATCCTCTCCTAGGAGTGACTACGATCGTGATCTATATCAGAAGAATCAACGACTCTGCTAGAAGAAATCAGAGTGTTATTTCTTATGGGAGAGATGATTACTTAAATATGATATGACTGTGTTATTAAAACTATTTTTATCTGATTTCTTCTCAGTATCAAATCATTATTACATAGGTCGGTGATATAGATACAATGTAGTAAAACATTGCATCACATTTGCTTCCTTGGACACACAAATGAAAACTTTTCCACCAAAATATAGAATAAATAGCAAATTAGATAAAAGTTTAAATAATACATCGTAAATATAATCACTATATATAAATCGTCATCTCTCCTAGAAGAGATAAGGATCGTGATCTCTACCAGGAGAGTCCAACGACTCTACTAGATTTCCATTTTTGCTGCTATATATACATATATATATATAGATATATATATATATATATATAATCCTATTGCCCTTGCAACTCTCTCTCTTGCTCTCCCAAACACAAAATTTGTACCAACCCCCACCTCAAATCCTTTTCAATAGAATATATTTTTTTGTGAGCATTTTAACTCTTCCTCCTCGGGAAATGCCTATTCATTATTATTATTATTATCTAATTTAATGAGGATGTCAAATCCAGGGCTCTTATCGCTCATCTTTTTGATAGAACGTACTCCCTTGCATCATCAACAGGGGAGAAAATAATCCTCTTCTAGGGAGGAGGTACCTGTCTCCTCAATGGATTGAAATGATAATATGCCACATTTATTTTTTGTATTGAGAAGAGGTAAAACAGTATGAGTTTAAATATATCGTTTGAGATATTCAAAGTGAAGAATATCAAAAATGTAAACTTACAAACAAAAATATTTTTGTAAATCACTTTTCTTTTTTTTCTACATAGTGGGCTAATGATTAATTCATAATAAGCAATCCTTATGCTCTTGAGATTGACTAGTTCTTTTATTTAAAAAATAATATACGAGAATCCATTCAAAGGATTCCAAAATGACAAGGATTGAGGCAATATAGTGTTTTGAAGGATAAAATATTCACGTTTAAGTTCAATTTCACATCTCAACAGCAAGCATAATATCGTCTGTTTTTATTACCTCCGCCGAAGGAGGTATTGTTTTCACTGGCGTTGGTTTGTTGGTTGGTTTGTCAGAAGACAACTCGAAAAGTACGGAACAGATTCGGATGAAACTTTGTGGAGTTGTTGGAAATGCCAAACAGGAACAAGTGATCCTTTGATATGAGAAAAATACAATTACCATTTGGTAACTGCTGTTAGTGTTACCTGGATAGAAAGAGAAAGAAAAAAAAGAAGGGAGAGAAGTGAGGCAAAATACTCTCTCCCTTCTTTTTTCTTTATATTCCTATCCTGCTAACAGTAACGCAGTTACCAAATGGTAATTGTATTTTCTCATATCAAAGGATCAATTTTTTGGGAGAGTACGTGCAAAAATGTATTGCTTATATCTCTTAAAGTATAGCGATTTTTAGAACACCAAACATATCAAATGAAAGCTTGGTAACCAGCTTTAATATTTGGTATACTGAATCATGTCAATTTAATAATAGAGAGTTATATGTACATTAAAAAAAGCATATTTCGCGTACAAAATGGCGCATATAATGGATTATAAATGCGTCAGAGATAAAGTAAATTTTGAGAGGTACCTTGACGCAAATCTAAGAAACACATTATTATTTTTTTTCATAATCGATTTCTTATAGGTCATACAGCTCTGAATCATATGATGTAAACTCAGATTGTACTGAATTCTGAATTGATAGAATGCAACCAAGGTCATTTTGGATTTATCATTCAAAGGTTTACTAAACTTAAAAATACTATTTTACTCTGAAGCGAACAAGTCATCTTCTACAGGCGATGAAGTTAATGATACAAAAAGCTATAAAATATGCTCACATACACACACTCCATTTTTTCTGTGTTTTTACTGAAAACTTTGTTTTATTAAAAAACATCAAACATACGTCTGGTAGTAAATTAGATTTCCTTTAAATTAATAATTATATGGAAGTCTGTAACGTCCACCATTTTGAAGAAATTTGCGGAAAACTATATTTTTACTAAATTTTTAAAACTTTGACCTCGTGCCGGACCTCGTAATGTTGAACGATTTTGTTCAAACTTTGTTGTCGTCTTCTTTTATCACCAAGAAACAGAAAATTCACAAAGTTGCTAACATTTCAAACATTTGAAAAATAAGAACACACCTAATATATATATATATCTAATTACGTATAAGAAGATACCCACTGTTTCGAAAACTAAATACATATGTATTTTACCTCCACCGAAGAAGTATTGTTTTCAATGGCGTCGTTGGTGGTTTGTTTGTTTGTTTTTGTCAGCAGGATAAACTCAAAAAGTGCGGAACGGATTCGGATGAAACTTTGTGGAGTTGTTGGAAATGCCAAAAGGAACAAGTGATTAAACTTTGGCATCTCTGAGTGCTTCTTTAAGATGCAAAATGAGCTAAATATTAATAATATTTCAAGTTAGCCTACTCTGCCAATATATCTCACTGTGCTGTGCTCTCCTCTTTGATGACGTCAGTTTCTTTTCTTTCCATGTAGCTGGAGTTGACAAAAAGACCAAGTGATTCATTTGGGGGGATCGGCGGAGGTTGCACTCTCTGAGGCTTCTAGTTTTATATGTTACTGAATCATTACTTGTTTGTAGCCAATGATTCTTAGCTCTGATATTGAACTTAAGAATCCATTTGTTAGCTACAATTATTAAAGAACTTTCAACATATACCTTTTTGGTCGCAAAAATCTATAATCTTGCTTTTAAATAATAAAATATTGATACTCTTTTTTTACTCAATGCTTCCACAGTCTCAAACATACCTTTTGAAGCCTACGAAGTTAAGAGACGTGGGATACAAAGAAGTATAAGCGACTGTGTCGCTGTTGTGAATAATTTATTCTTACATCCTCAGAAAAATGGTTCAAGCATCGACTTTTGACCGGTTCACTGGAGGTGGCAAACAAGTTTTTTAAAGACAATCGAAAGAATCCTTCTTCTGTAAAATATAAACAACAGATCCTTTGGAACTGCCCTGGATAAACAGAGACTTACCAAGTCCTCCAAATCTCATAGAAGACCTCTTCAAGATAAAAACTTCTGAGGAAGATTTCTGGCGTTCACAAGGAATGCCAAATGTGACGCTGCCATAACCAAGTACAAAACATACAAAATGCAAACAGTTAAAAACAAAGACCTTTCTTTTATCATCCAATTGCATCTTTAAATTCAATCTTTTTAATTACTGATATGATTTTTATTGAAACGCCTTTATTAATCTGATTATTTCCAAATTATTTGAATGTTTGCTGATATGTTTCGTTTAAATAATTTATATTTATCAATCATTTATTCACTCCGTATCTGCACAAACCTTTTTGTATATCTTTGGTTTAATTTGTCGAAATATATGGGCCTAGAAAAAAAAATTATTTATACTCTGAAGTTGTTAATAACATATATTTTAGTATAAAAATTAATTATATGGAAGAAAAGTTACTTCAAAAATTGTTGTTTTAAAATCGTACAAGACTTTCTCGTAACAATTACATAAATAATGTCAAATCGAAAATAAGGACATAAAGTATTGATTCTTCCCAAAATGAATAAAAACATACACACAAACTTATGTGTCCTTAAAGCAAGATAACCTCCCGTATTTTTCATTATATAAAAGCCAGATACTGCTGAGTCTTTATTTCTGTTTAAGAATAAAAAAAATATTTTATATGTGTAGGTATTTTCAAAGAATTTTGAAGTATATATAAATAATTTACTGAAATATACATTGTATTTGAAGGATAAGTTGTACGGGCTGTTGGATTGACCCTATGACCCTAACATGTTGTTGACAGCATATGTCTTCCAGATAAGAATATGCCGTTTATTTCCAAGCCGCAACGAATTGAGAGTATAGCCTCGTTCATATGGGTAACCTCTGGACAAGAGAATCGATACGAATTGAATAAGTTTATACTTTAATTGATTAATGATAAAATGCTTTTTAATACCCCTTTTGATATATTTCAAATCAAACCATATACCTACAGGAACGGCAGGGTAAATTTGACAGTTTACTTTGTTTCTCGTAGTTTCCGCTAGATGGCAGTGAACACATAAATGAAAGTTTTTCTGAGTTGAATCAGTAATAGATAATAGCTGGTAATGACACCCATGGATCACTGCAGTTATGATGATACAATTCGGATTCAAGGATTGTGACATTATGGTGAGAAATACAGTGAAAAGCATTAGGGCCAAGCTGGGGTAGACTTATTATAGCTATGAGAATTCATCGCTGTGCCTTACCTCCCGTACCACCCAGAAGTGACTATTGGATAACTTGAAGGAATACACCAACCACAACGTAACCCTTGCGAGACACTAACAGGTCTGCATGTTGACCTGACCGAGTTGAAGACAGGCATCACCGTCGTGTTCAACCAGGGAGCAGGTCAGGCTCGCCTGCGCCAGGTTCAGGACCAGGCTGGAGAAGGTTCTGACTTCTGAGGGTACCTAATTTGAATAAACCTGAATCACAACTACAAAAACATTATACTTTTGATTTTTTTCGATATAATACAGTATTATATATTTTACGCCTTGTGAAATGTTATTTGGGTGAGTGTGTAATTTATATTGCCGACCCTGTAGATACAAATAATGCAAATATAAGTAGTCCTTTTTCTTAAAATACAAAATATACATAAACTTGTTTGTTACTTAAGCTCTTAGAATAGATATTTCTCTCCGGAACTTAATCCAGTATCTTTATATGTTGCAACCTATCTAAGAATGAATCCTACATCTTGTATATAGTAGTCATGATACTCCGTTAAAATACTTTAAAAAGAGCATTTAGCAGTATTTTATGTATTCCATTTACTAACGTACTTTCACATTATACTATATATTTGCAGTTGAAATTTATTCATGAATATCTCGTGAGAGAAAACATTTATCATGGACTTATCCAAACACAATGTGTGTATTTTCTTCTTCAAAGTAACATACAGTTTACAAGAAGGCATACATCTACCTAAACAATTATTTCAAAATATTCAACACTTGATAAACACTCAATTCCAACTTTCTCTCTTTTTAGTTTTTGGCCTTCTTTACTCTATTACTTTATTATACTAACTTTAAATGAAACATACCTTTCAAATGCCCTGGAAAAAGCCCCTATAACAAATATATCAGCCTGTTTGGAAAGGTCAATATTAACGAGAAGGAAAGTAATTAATTTAATTGGAACTAACATTATTCATTGCTTTAATATCAGTTTAACATGGAATTGAAATTATTTATATGTTTCTAATAATATATTACTTTTTTAGAGCAGTAACATATTAAAAGGAAATATAATGTTTCTCGTTTGTCAATGTATCTAGAGTAATATTACATAAATCCGGCATGTTTCTAATGAAAATATAATAGGTATATATCTTTATGACAACCATGGTTCATATCATAGCCATTTTGTACTTTGTTTGTATAGCTCCTAGATCAGCCTCACTTCACCATAACTCAATCTGGATTGAGCCGCTAATAAACTGCGTAGGAATTAACCTTTAAACGAAACTGAAATAATTAATTGATACAGAAAATAAAATGCTCTTCGAAGATCTTCCTACTGCGTAGGGGTTTCCCTTGACGCCATCTTCTCGGCCAGATCTCCATCCTCGTTCGGGATAAGGTGGATAGATGCTTTGTAGTCTTCTTCAAAGAGTCCACTAGCTGATGTCGACGCCTTACCCATGGGCCCTTTTTATAAGAGACTTGGCAATCCTTCATTTAAAATGTATCTCTATTTTTGCATCCAAAATAAGTATGGCTGACTATCAAATTATTTTTTCATTATTCTCAAGGATCATATACTTTCATATTAGAACGATATGCTTTCACATTATTATTGGACATACACCCAAAGCATAAGCTATTCATTTATTAAAACTATTCGTATTATAAGAAATCTTTGTGGAGTCCCCACTTTATATTGTAGCCTTATATTTGAAGAGATGCCTCCAGAATTAAAATCATTATTTTATTCGGCAAAATACGATTATAAACTAAGGAAGATCATTTATAAACTCCATACCAGTTGACACTAGATGCATTACCCTTATCGAAATGTTCGGCTGTGTTGGATACGACTAATTATTTAAGCAAAATAGTATTTTTAGGCAGATTATGTAGAAGCCCTTGAGTGAAATTTTTTCAATCCAAATTAAAAACCTAGATAAAATATTTAAAATTTACCTTTATTAAACTTACCTAACATAAACGCTATAGAGTTATCTTAAAATATCCAAGGCTACATATAAAAAGAAGCTTTTTCTGACCACTCGACTGACAATATCGTTATTTCCAAAAAGGACAGTTGAATTCCTCAAATACATAGCCTAAAGAAACTTCATCATAAGTTTGTACCAGCATTGAAACTCATTGAAATATATATAAAGTAAAGTTATATTGTTTAGGTAAAAAATGAATATGTTTTTTTTTGTTTAAGATGTTTATTTATTTGCTTCAATAGTGTAAAAAAAATATAAGAATACACTAGAAAGTAGGAGATTTAAAAAACACAATCTTAAGACAGTTACGTTGAAAACAAAACATAAATGAACATTATAATTCAAATGTCTGTCTAAAGATAAACCATAATATAAAATGACTTAAATATGTTTTATTTACTAAATTGTTAGTTTTAAAATATATTCATACGATTTGAATTCAATTCATCAATGTGCTCTCCATCCATGGAACTCCAAATATGGAACTCATACAATTAAAAACATAAATTCATTGTACTTTAAACTCTAAAAAACTAGAGGCTAGAGACAATTAGAATAATAATAATAATTCCACACGAAGAACTTTGGGGGGAGGAAGATATTTGTGTGCTTTCTCCTCTTAGCTTAAAAAATACACATTTTTTAAGAAAGGCGTCTTCTTCTTGTGTAGAAGAAGAAGATGGTCGTTGTTGGTAGGGATAGAGGGAGTTATATGAGTAGAAAGGAGATGTTGCCTTTGTGTGATACACACACACACACACGCCTAGCACAACCATCCAGAATGATTCTAAAGGGGGGGGGGAGAAGATTTCTTCTTTCTCGCTCTCTCTTCTGTGTTGTTGGAACCACACACCAAATACATATATAAAAAGGGAGAAAGAAGAAGAAAAGGATCCCCCCCCCTTTTTTTTTGGGGGGGGGGATGACGAAAAATGGGGGGACTAAGAAGAGTAGCTGATTGGGGGAAGAGAGAAAGGGACTCTTCTTCTTGGCTGGCTATAGCATCATCCTTTTTTCCCCTAGGAAAAAGCGTAACTCAATTTTCTTCTTCCTATTCCCCCTTTACTCTCTTCCTAGACAGAGACTCGAGTGTATTTCCAACCATCCACGGAACGAAGACACATCATCATCTTCTCTCAACAGAGGGATAATTCATAATCATTCATGTCCAAGGCATCCAGTCATATACACACACACACATGGAGTGTGAATCTCCTATCAACTTCAACCTCCAGTGTGACTCCCAGCATCTTGCACATCTTTTTAAAAGTATACAATTATTTCCACACACAAGCATTCTTCCCCACTTTTTTTAGGCGACGGCTTGTGGTTTCTATATATATTGTGTGAGTCTGTGCATTCTATATATATATAAGGTGAGGAAAAAACAACACTCCCAATCATCAACAGCCGACCGACATCCTCCAATCTCCTATTTAAAAAAATTCGATCCCATTCCTTGTCATTCTACCAGTCCAGTGTTTTACAATATCGACACCTCTTCTTTTTTTACATCTCTATAATCATATATATTTTCATAAGTATTATTTTGGATGAAAAGAAGCTGAAAGGCCATCCCTGGTGTTTTGTTTTCAATTCGAATCTACTGGACGGAGAACTGATAAGGGCTGGAGAGAGATGCAATCATCGATCAATAGGGGGATTTATATAAATATATATTTTTGCTATGTGTGTGTCTGTATATAAAGAATTAAAAAATGTGTATGTTTATTTAGTAATACAATGAATAAAGATATTTTTAACCGTTACTGTTTTATTTACTATTTGTTGTGTAGGCAGAGAGAGAGAGAGCGAGCGAGAGAGAGAGAGTAAATCTCGTGATACTCCATGAGGGATATTTTAAGCCTCTTAGGAAGGGAATGGATGCGTTAGAGGTTGCGTTTACACGAATATTTAGTTAAGTGAGGTGGGATAAGCCAATATATATATATATATATATATACCAATGTGATTAATGTTTTATTATCACACAGGGGGCAACAGGGAAAAATAGAGGGAGAGCTGGAAAAATGGGATCAAACATCTGTTCCTTCCCCCTTTTTTTTCTTTCTTTCTTTAAAAAAGAATATGTTGTTTCCCTCTTCTTTTTAAAAAGGCTGAATGGGGGGGGGGGGGGGATATGGCACAGACTGGTGCACCATCACCCATGATCTCTAGATCACTTTCTTCTTCTCCCCCCTCGCCTTTGGGGTGATGGATTTAAGTACATAGTTACTGTATATATATATGGAGTATTATTGATCCACGCACAAGGGACGAATATTATCGATTTCCTAACGGACTCCTAGATTTTATTTATCCCCTCTCTCCCCATTGGTCATAACAAAAGAGATGCAAGTTTGTGAGGGGGGGGGGGGAGATTTGACGACGACGAGGATTCTTTTTTATGTATATATTTATATATAAGCATCTTTGATGTCCAAAAATTGAGTTTCATCAAAGAAAAAAATAATATACTTTTCTTTGATCTTTTTGTCTTCTCGAGTTTGAAGTCAACTATGGCTATATTATATAATATATATATATAGATATATATATATATATATATGTATGTTGAGGGGAAGTCTTCATAGTGAGACACCACGTATAAAATGTTGATAATGGACAAAGAAATGATGTTTTTGGCTCGTAGAGTAGGTAAGGGATGCCAATATCACCTGTGGAGACTCTTAAGTTTTTTTTCAATGAATGAAGATGAACAAAAAAACAATAACTTTTGAGTGTTTGTGTTCTATAAATACCTATATTTTTCTACACTTTTTTGGCTCTTTATGGATGAGTATTTTTCGACTTCTCCTGATTTATGTCCTTGCTTTAAGTGAAGATATTCACACCTATTTATTTATTTTGATACACGTTCTGAACGTTGGCGGTTTGCTCATCCTTGTGAAGGTTGTAGCCATCAATACGTCAGGAACTAATCGTCTAATACTGAGTTTTTTAATACTCAATATAACAAACGTGGTTTCATATATTAAATATGACCATTGAATGTTGTCTTCATAATACCATTTTATATTTGTATTTGCTGTAAAATTAAGTTTGTTGTGTGGTTATTAGAAGCACCAAGTGACGTCATTAATGGCTATTTCAATCTAAGTTTTTTTTTTTTCGATTAACAACGAAATAAAATGCTTACTTGAAATTTTAACTCTGTATTTTGAAAATCACATTACAACAACTTTTTAGAATGTAAAAGTTTTATTATAGTATATAAGTGAAATTGGACGTTTTCAGTGTGTGTATGATTTTTGTTCCTTTAAAAAGTCTGAGTTTAGCAGGAATATCCAATATTAAATGTATCAATTTTCTTACCGATTGGACATTCATAATAATAATTGCCCTCCAAAGTATTTTTACTAATAAAAATCATTTTATTTACATTTTCTAAAGATGAATAATTTGATGACTGATAGATACACACACATACACACACACACACAACACACACACACAACACACACACACACACACACACACACACCACAACACACAATTATATATATAGTATATCTCTATATCTATACCTATACAAATTACAGACAAACTAAAGGCATTGTATATATATCAGAAAACGAACCGGACCCTGTTTTTGTGCCAAAACCCGGTCTGGGACTTAAAATTTTCAGCCGGACGGGCCAAAAAATTTTCGCTACTGATTATTACAATTTAAAAAAATATTTTCCTTTTTTAGAAATACTTTAAATATTTGTCCTGGAATCCATACAAATAACAGTAATTGCAGGATGCTCGTAGAGGGACAAGGTAATTCTAGAATTCTGAACTTCCAGGGCGCTTCAGAATGCAATTGGTTGAATATACACAAACATTGTACACAACATTCACGTTGGAGAAATTCAGAATCTCCAAAAAAGAATGTGACTTATACAACTATTCCATTGTTCCTTATTTCCGTACAAAGCATCATCTCTTCCGTGGCTTTCAGAAAAATCAATCTCTCAAGAAAGCTCATGGCTAAATGAAGCTGTTTCATAAGAGTTATCTGCCCTCTTTGAAGAGACCAAGGTCTCATATCGTACAGGAGGGCTATCACTGCTTTATAAAATCCTAAAATCTTTCAGAAGGTGGTAGTGGATTTATCCGTTAATCTGAAACCAGGAGTGCGAGGCTGTGTGTTTTTCTCTTCAAGTTCAGCATACTTTTTACTCATGTTGGGGACGGATGCTACGAACGAAAATTAATGGAGTTTTCCTCTATAATAGCATCCATTCAAAGAATAATTCGGAAAGGCACGCCGCTTTTTTCATCCTCATTTACCATTGACATAGTTCGACAAAACATTAATAAGCCGTTTTATTTCAAAACCTCACAGGGCAAAAGAACTAGAATGGAAGACTTTATCAGAAGAAAATCTTGTCCTGTTCACGATTTAGACCAGGAGCCTCTGTTTTAAGTGTGGAAATTCTTCTTTCCATTAAATAGAGCTCAAGAATCGCTGGCACTTAAGGATTTCCTTTTCACAAACACAAAAGGAACCGGAAATTGTGCGATATATATATATATATATATATATCTTATATATATAGATATATAGATAGATATATATATCTTATATCTTATATATATATATCATATAATATATCATTTATATCTATAATATGATATATATAAGAACTAGGCCTCCAAGCGTCGTGGAAGAAACGAATTATGAGTTCTATCTCCAAAACGATAGATTGAAAAAGATTTACCCACTCGCCAACTTCAAATTTCTACTAAATGTTTATTTTTTTTAATAGGCATGTAAAGACCTGTGGACAACTATTTAATTCAGTGGTCCATGCGTTGCCAACTGTCCTGCACTCCTCTTCATAAGGGAATTGTCAGGGCAACGTTAAAGGAGTGGAAAAAAGAATTGTCACGGCCATAATTCTATTCGGACTAAGTTCGAATCCCATAAAGGCCCTGCGAAAACACGAGCTATGGAGCTAATTTTATCGAGTATTCGCAGCTATTGGCGGATAAATTAACTCTTGACAGAGTATTGTTATTGGAGACATTCGGGCCATCATGATTTCTCCTGCAGCACGATATCTAACCTTAACCGTGAAGATCCCTACAATCAATACCATTCCGTGGAAATATTTGTGGGTCTGGTAAATATTATCCGTCTTGTTCCGCTGGACATCTCCAATTTCTGCAACGGATTATGAGGCAATACAGAAAATTTGTTAAAAGACAAACAAATAATATATTCATCTTTAGCATTTTATTTATTATTTGCACCTTTGTTTTTATATTTTTATGTTTGATTACAATTTGTTTCCTAAAGTTTTTTAATTTTAATTTTTGTATATAGTGCAGCTAATTTTAGATTAGAGATTAATTTTAAACTAAAATGTTTATTTTTATATAATTTTTTTTATATGTAATATCTCTAAATCAATAAAGTCTCTTTAAAAAAAATTAAATTATTTTCTTAAAAACGTCATCATTTTCAGAATGCCAAAAGATCGAAAATATT
>CP045892.1:27440545-27457173 GCA_013387185.1 Caligus rogercresseyi
ATAATATAGATCGGTCAATAAGTCCCGGGCCTTGGAAGAAAATAATATTTTTTTGCCAAAATTATTTTTTATTCTTCAATATAATCTCCTTTTAGGTCAATACATTTATTCCAACGTTTTTCTAACCTTTCGATTCCACCAGCGAAGAACGATTTCTCGAGACCTTCAAAATATTCTTCTGTTTCGGCTATCACATCATTGTCTGAACGAAATTTTCTTCCACGAAGCACCTTTTTGAGTTCTGCGAATAGCCAGTAGTCACTGGGGCCAGATCTGGAGAATATGGTGGATGTGGTAGCAGTTCGAAACCCAATTCGATTAATTTTGCTGTAGTTTTCAATGACTTGTGACAAGGTGCATTGTCTTGATGAAAGAGCACCTTCTTCTTCTTCTTCAAATGAAGCCTTTTTAGTGCGATTTCGGCCTTCAGACGGTCCAACAAACCAATGTAATAATCGCTATTGATTGTTTTTCCATGTTCCAGGAAGTCAATGAATATATTCCACGGCAATCCCAGAAAACAGAGGCCATTACCTTTCTAGCCGACATTTGGATTTTTGGACGCTTTGGACGGCTTTCTCCGTCAACACACCACTCAGCAGATTGCCGTTTTGATTCAGGAGTGTAGTGGTGAATCCATGTCTCATCCATTGTGATGTATCGACGAAAAAATTCCTTCTTATTTTGCGTAAACACCCCCAAACAGCTCCTCGAATCATCCACACGTTGTTGCTTTTGCTCAGGTGTTAGCAATCGCGGCACCCATTTCGAAAATAACTTTTTCATATTCAAATATTCGTGTATGATGGTGAACACACTCCCTTTTGACAACTTCAGAGTGTCAGCTATCTCTTGCAACTTAACTTTTCGATTGTCCATGATGATTTTGAGGGTTTTTTTCGACGTTTTCCGGGATAACTACCTCATTTGCCGGCCAGGGCGTTCAGCATCGTCTGTGTTCGTACGACCAGATTTGAAATTGGTGAACCATCGTTTGATGGTTGTTTTGGATGGGGCAGAGTCCGGGTAGCATTTTTCAAGCCATGCTTGGTTTGAACGGTGTTTTTCCCATCAAAAAACAATGATAAATCAGAACACGAAATTGCTTTGAATCCATTGTTTTAAGTCAAAGAAGGAGCGCCGCACTTATATCGCTGTAACTCAATGAAAAATCAACATAACGTTATGAAATTTTGGAACGATCCTTTTGAAAGTATGTGTTTCCAAATATTATTTACATTCTTCCTTTTTGGCGCCATAAGATAGGCAGGCCCGGACTTATATGATGATGTATTATAGTTAATATTTGTAAATATTCTTTGTTCATAGTTTTTTAATATAAGGTTTTAATGACTATATATCCGCAACAGCTTCGTTGTCTCGATTTATCAAGTTTAATATAATAAGTAGTTTTTATATTCAATTTATATTATTCAGAAAATAAAAATAGAAAATTCAAATAAATTGAAGAAGAAATATCTATTTACTACTTTTTAAGCATTATGTGGTTTACTTCTTAAATTTTTGAACGTGCCAAGCTAAAAAGTTGAGAAAAAAATAGCTACAATCTTTATAAACACCAACAAATGTTTTAAATATTATTTGACGAAATTTTGATGGAATATATATGTAATGTAATAAGTTGCCGTTAAAAGAAATTAAAATATTGTGAGTTTATGATGAAGACGTCTCCTTTTGCCGTATACTAGGTAACATTTAATCTGGTAATGATATAAGATACAACAAATATAATAAAATATTTAGGGGAAGGAATTATGTGTAATAACATCAATAAGCATTGTAGTTTAAAAACTATTCCTCGACTGAGTTGCCTTTCAAAACATAAAATATAACAACAAAATATTCATAGATAATGCCAAATCATCAAAAAAATACATAAACACACACAAACGTTAAAACCATAATGAATCATTTAAATAAATTAAATACTTTTAAAAGTTTCATAAGATTTAATTATATTTTTAAACATTGTAAAATACTTTGCCGAAACTTTGGGGTAGAACTAAAATAAATCCGCCGCATATTGTCATCCAGTACCAGAAGTGTTAGGAATCTTCAAGAGAAGGACGAATAACGAGCAGCAGAAGATATTAGAACGGCTCTTATTTCCTCCGGGTCCATAGGATCATTTTTGCAGAGTTTACTCACAATGAGTGATTTAGCACCCAATAAAGCACACTCCAGTGCCTTCAAATTCTCGGACAGGGATTGGCCTTCCATTACTCCAAACAGTACACAGGCTTTTACATTCACCTCAATGTTATGTCCGTTAACATTTAGAGCTACCAACATTATTCAAAATCTGAACATGAAGGCAGTCTACAAAGGCGTGTATAGTTGAATTAAATATCCTTCCGCAGTTTTTGCACGGATAACTGAAGAATAGCAGGTTGCCCGAGATCTGAAGTTGCGCAGTGAATTTTTATCATCGTATATGCTAACCATGGATTTTTTTAATGCCATACTATATATAGTTCATTACAAAAATCTGAACAAGAGGTACACAAAAACAAAAATATCAAATGGGTATTAAAATATTTTTATACTATTTGCATAATTTAAAATTTCTTTTTAAACTGGATAAAATTTGATGACGTTCCCCGCATGGAGCCATGAGTCCTCGGTATCGGAGGGGATCTTGAGGGAGAGGGCAGTGTATCGGGCGGCAGCTGAGAGCATCACAGATCGAAGAATAGATGGTTTTGCCATTTCTTTTTTCGTCAAACAACTCGCTATGTAGGCTTTGAAGTTTGACAGAGCAAATTCAATACCTGAATTTTATGGGAATTGAGTCCTTTTTTCTTTAGGAGACCGAAGAGGATTGTTGATTTCGTATATTTGCAGTTGTTGACCTTAAATCCCCTTACGTTGATCGTCAAATTAGTGTATGCTAGGTAGATTGAAGAAAAAAAAGTTTATTTTGATTGTTGTTTGGAGGTACCCAATCACAATTATTTATTAATATTATTTTGTGTTAAATTATTTTGTCATCATGTACTCTCATTAATTATCAAACAAACTATTCTTTTGTATGTTCTATAAAAATCAATGTATTTGCGTTTCTTATTTTCTTCAATCTAACACATATTAAACTCGTTTTCCTCCTGATAATTAAATTATCTCATGATTCTATAAAGTATTTGTTCATGGGTAGAAGATGTATTCTTTTCCCTTCTTACTTCCAATAGGGAAAACTAATCTAATACGATAAAGGTGGGATATAAAAGACGAATGGTCCATTTAGGATATTGCTCTTATATACGAGTATAAATTGAGAGGAAAACTTTTTTCTTTTTATCATTGTGTATGGGAACGTACATGTAGAAGTAGTTATAACATTTATTGTTTCTATTGGTATATGTGACCCTATTATATACATACTTAAGAAAAACTTTTACATGGTAAACATATAAAGTAAATCGTGTATATAATCATGTTAAACATAGTGTTTATTTAAGTTGCTGAATGAGTTTATTCAGAGCTATAATAGCTTTAGCCCTCTTGGCTACTGAACATAATTCTATTGAAAATATAAAAGTAACATAATAAAATATAATAGATAATTTTTTTGACTGAAGAGATCGATTCCATCCCGCATTCTGAGCAAAACATATGATGTGGGCCTCTTTGAGGGACTCCGTAAGGCCCCGTACCTAGTAGAGGTTGAGGGCTGCAATGCAGGTGGTTGAGGCAGGCCTTTTGTGGCTCCTTGAATTATTGTGGATGCATTTCTTCTCATTTTTCTTGCCAGAGTGTCCCTATACCCTTAAAGCCCCCATGGTCTCGTTGACGAATGGGAGGTATGCCTTGTCAAGTGCCAGAAAAACTCGAGAGGAATCGATAGCTATGTTTTTATCACAATTTTTTTTTTCATTCTGTCTAATGTATTGAAAAGATTTATATATATTTTGATAGTGATATTTGACAAAAGGGGTCAAAATTAAAAAGAAGAAAAATTACGTTCAGAAAAATTCGAAGAAGGATAAATTTGACAAAATATGGCTTTATAATTCAATTGAAAATGAATTTTAGCTCATAAGTTATATCTTTTTATACGCATAATTATCATAATCAATTACTTCTAATTGATAAAATATAATCAATAAAGACATCAGATTGATTCCAAATTATATTTCTTCATTTTTGAAATAGCTATAGCATTACTTTTGAAATATATCTTTAGACTATTAATTACTATTTTCCTTCAAACAAGAAAGATTCCTATGAAGTTTATTTTTTCTATTTTTTTCACGAAGCATTTCTTCCAGACACAAGTGTATTGCAGATATTGAACCACGTAAATTATGTGTTCTAAGTTGGAATTCAGTGTATATACTCAGCTTATTATATAAAATCGACTTTCAGTTATGCATTTATTCAAAAAATTATATAATCCTTGAATTTGGAAGGTCGACGAAACCATAGTAACTAATTTCTGTCTATTTTTATCCATATGTTCAAAATGAAGTTTGATTTAATTAGTAGCTGCGAATGGGGATCGTTGGGTGGAGTTTCTAATGCATCAAAAATGTCCCTGACTGCCTCATTACAGAATCTACTCATGCCAAATTAAACCCGACATTAAAGGAAATGTATTTTATGGACATAAGTATTTAAAACTTTCCTCCATATCTAATAGAAGGCTAAAATTAGCTTTGTGAAAGTAACATTGTTTAAGAATGCCCTGATGCACTTGACTTAACAAAATACAGTTTTTTTGTATGTAGACTTATGTATATAGCCGGTTTTAGATGATTAAAATATATTTTTAAAAATGTACTCTATATTATATCTGTATACAAGTTTTTTTATAACATGTACCTTGACTTACTTTCATCCATACCTTTTTCCTAATTAATCAATGTATTTAGTTTTTGAAATTCTAGAGGAAAATGTATATATAAATATGTAATTATAGTTTTAAACTACAGTTTCTGTTGACTATGAGTATAAGCTTACAAAAATACTACTGTGAACAGAACTAATAAACAAATCTAAAAATATTTTTTTAGAATGAATTGTTTAAATGTTTCTCAATTTATTATAATTTTTCTTGAATTTTTTTTTTGCCTATATGGTTCGATAGAATTGCATCCGATAGGATATAAATAAGCATTATAGCATTATAATTAGTCTATCGAACCTAGGATCTTATCAATGAGGTAGACCAAAAATGACCATCCCTCTCGGGGTTCGAACCTGCGCCCCCAACATTGAGAGTTGAACACGCCTTAACATGCACGGCTCTCGAGCTCCCTTATTGAATTTTTCATGCTAAAAACTATTCACTTAGCAAAACGGTATATTGTATAAAAAATATACCAACAATAGAAAAAAAATAATACCAGAAATAGTCAAGTTTCAGTCGATTGTGGATGCTCTGAGGAGACGGGAAGAACGTTATTGGACTAGGGGCTTCGCAACGAAGGAATTCAACATTTCCTCAGAGGAAAAACTACAAACACTTCTCACTCATGACGCTTAAAGTCTTAACACTAAAAGCAATACGTCACTAGCCGTTGACGGATAAGAAGCGTATCAAGAAAACCTGTTATATTATTGTTGGCTTATATTGTTTTTAAATTTGATCTTTTAACGACATGTCTTTTCAGGTGTTTTTTTACATGGTGTTTTTAAACGTAACTGTTCTATTTTATACATATCCAGTGAGATTTTTATGATAATAATATTGAACGAGAGAGAATAAACCAATATTTTTATCAATTTAAAAAATACCTAAGTAGTTATATTGAAAACTAAAGAACAAAACAATTCAAATTTAATACCCTTAAAAAGAAAAAATACATAATACATATGGGTGAAATATATTTCAAATGACTAAACTCTCTTTATTTGAGTTTTACACAATTTTTAATTGGCAAAGGCGAACCAAACAGGATTATTTATACCAAATTATAATACAATCAATGCATTTTGTATTCATAATATATAATTATGGTATCATTCATTTGAAAAAGATTATTTGACAAGCAGGGATTTTATCGCTCATATAATATACTTTTCTTACAGTTTTACTGAGAAAATGCAATTATCAGAAATCTGTGAAATGAATGTTGACGTGAAAAATATATATATATTTATGTATGACAAATGATTTCATTAATAAACTAACTCACACGTCGTGATTCCTCTTTATTAGATTATCTTGAACAATATCAAGGCCATTGCAAGAAACATAACATGTTTATCAAAATTTTCATTAGAAGCTGTCAAGATGATTTTGTTCTTCATTTGTTATTTTTTCGTTAAGCACCAAACTTTGACATTCATGAATTCTTTTAACGTGATATTTTTCACCTAATTAAGTTAGTATCAACATACATTTATGTAAGCATTCTTGTCCAGGATTCTATGATGCAAATCCTACAACCAAGACAACGATTATAGCGTTTAAAAGAGGCAATTAAACTCTTTATTATAAATAAATTATACAACATGTCAAATAAAACCATTTTGTCAATTATATAGTTTTTATTTAATGTATATTTTATATGTTTTTTACAGTTTCAAACGTAAAAATACTCACAAATTTCAAGAGTGTTTTTGAAACTTATACATCTTTAAAAAATAATTTATTCTCCAATGCAAAATATTAAAAAAACCATGACATACTTTGGGCTAAGTTGATGTATGCATATCTATTGTAAATAGCAATAAAGTCGAATCTAATTGACTCAGATAATTTTATAGTCACCATAACTAGTTATTTGGATAATGAGTAGAAGCAAAGTTGGAAGAAAAATAAATTATTTTCATATAATGCAATCAAATGTTTTATGATATTGATTATATATTCATACAATTAATGCCTTACATTTTGATGAAAAAACTTTGGAAACAAAAAAATAAAGGAACTATTATTTGAAAAACCCATTACACAAAATAATTGTAACCAATCTCCTAAAAATTAATTGCAGTATGTTCTAATCAACCATGATGCAAATTCTCACGCAGAATGATTATGCCGATCATCGATCCTCATCAGCAGGACTTCTCCTTCAAACACAGGACGACTCCACCGAAGCAACAAATATTTAAGTACTCTCTGACGTTATTCTCATTACCTAAGTCATCGCTGTCATCATGATTAATTAATGAATGATTCATAGAATGGTTTCCTATGTAACAAATAAAGAATAATAGCCTATTCCATCTTTGACCTCAAGATTTATATATATATATATATATACATCAGAAAACGACCGTGACACTTTTTTTTTGCCGGACCCAGGCCAGGACTAAGTTTTTCAAGCCGGGCCGGAACTTATTTTCGTTACTTTCGTCATTCTCAAAGTGACGACTTTTTTTAGAATATAATTTCCCAAAAAAGTGACGACGTTTATTTTAGAAAATATTTTTCAATTTTTTTTATTGGTTAAAAAAAACGTTGACACTTTCAGAATGAAGAACGAACGAAAATACTAAAGTCCCGGCCCAGCACTCAAAAAGCCAGGACCCGGGCCGGGTATCCGGTCGTTTCCTGATATATACATATATATATATATATATATATAGAATTTATAATAAAAATAATCCTGATAGCAACTATTATAAAAAATCCTACTTAAGCCATGTTTCTTGCATTATATATTATTAATAAATCCAGAAGTACAGAAGGAGCCTTGCTGGTCAGGAATATGGTAAAGCAAGATTACAAAAATCAAGGTTCCATAGTTTGTATTTTCACAAGTGACTCTGCAAAGAGTCTTTGTGTGTGTGTTGTCTTTTATGGTTTGTAAGTACTACTACTACTACTTTAATATGTCAGGAGATGATGTGTGTTTACACAAACTCCCAAGTATTTTTGTTTGTTTGTTGTTCTATTGTTCAAAAGAAAAACAGAAAAGGAAGAGAGGAGGTTAAAAGAAAATATATAAAACTTCTTTGACTAAAATGGATGTGACTTTGTAGAATAACAGTCAAAGTGATGGATAGAAAACTTCAGTGGGGAGAAGACATCTTAAACTCAATGAAGGGGAATACATATATACAATCATCTATCTAATAGACTCTGAATGGTTGTCTCTACCAATTAGAGTTCTATTTTAAGGGAATGTACGATTCTTTTAGTGTCATTCCTTTTTCATTATCTATTATACTTCCTACAAAACTTTCATATTAAAATAAAAGGCTTCCCAATATTTTGTAATTAAGTTTATTCCTCGAACTTTATGTTTTAGTAAAATTATCGTTGTTGGCGATTTTAAAAAAGATAAGTCATGTTTATTAACTCCAACTCTATTAACGGTTTTATTCCATCGCTTAATCTAAATATTCAAATCCCTGTCCTTATATGCTGAATATAAAAATGAACACAGAAAATATGAATCATCTTAATGTGATTTCAAAACACTTCATATTACGAACTACAATAAATCTTTGTTTGTGCTCTTATTTTTATAGGTACATTAAAGACAAGATAAGCCATTTGCTGATTAAAGAAATATCCCAAGATAGGTCTTTTGGAGTATCGATATATAGAAAAGAATCCAGCAACCAAATAATTAATTACTTATTTGTGTTAAGCTTAGTGATTCTGAACAAGAGAACAAATATTAATGCTTTCTTGAGACCCAAAATGCAAAACTTTTTGTGAATGGTATTTATGATTTGGTGGACTTTCGTGATGATAGCATTTACTTTGCCATCATTTCTGCAACCGCAAGATCTCTCGTCTGATACTTGTCTTGTAGCATAGAACTATTATGCTTATTTATTCATAGTATATTGCATATACACTAGATTCGGATATACTAGTGCATAAAGACTATGTTGTGAAAGTTTGAACGAAAGCGAATAACGTTAAGTGTCTCCTTAAAGGACCCAAAATTATTTTGTAAACTTATGTTATAATTTTTTGTCGACATTCAATCGCCACTCCTGGCCTCATTACCAATGCTATTTTAAAATTAATTGGACTTAGATGATAATAAGATCTCAAATATTCAAAATTAGTTTTTGCTTCGTACACAAAACAAAAATACGAGAGTAGTTCTTCATTTGTCATTTTTGGCAAATGAACTAAAAATTATTAATTACAAGGGGAGCCATTTTGAAAAATGAACCTTGATATTGCGTATGAACAATTGTTATTTTAAAATTGTCCAATTATTTTTAGCGATTTACTGAGACACCCCCCCCCCCCCCCCATATAATAGGTATAGTAAAAATAAATCCATTATTTTTTTTGACTTTATTTTTACAGTAGTTATATAAAACAATATATAATTAAAATTATAGATTAAAATTAATACTCTAAACAAAAGTCCAACAAAATTCCTAACAATGTATCACAACTACATATAAAAACATGAACAAACAAACTTTAAACAAACTACAAAATTATATAAAAGATACTTTCTAATTTTATATAATAAAAACTAATTTAAAATTTCAGAACAAAACATTTTGTATTAAAAAGACTAATTAAGAATATTTACTTCTGAAAAACCTTTTTGTATTCGTAATAGCCAGCGTTGAAATTCTTGTAGTGTTTGGAGGGATAAACTTGATAATATTTCCCGCATATTCCCATGATGAATCGCTCACGTTTGGAATTTTGATACCAAAAGCCGAATACCTTGCAGCTGTTGATATTAGAATTGTCCGAATTCTTCCACCTGGACCGGTATTCCGATGGCCAGTTTTTCTGCAATTCGGCTTTTACAATTTGAAATAGCCATTCAAGGGCACGCGTTTTTAGAGATGCTTTCAAAAAATTCGAAGTAACTCCAAACAGAATCAACGGTGTCACAAGTTTTCACCCACGCTGGCAATGTTGAGGGTGATTATTTCCTTAGGAAGCGAAGTCCCTGGCATTCAGCAAATGCGTGAATAACAGAGTTAAATAATTTTCAGCAATCCTTGCATGGAGCATTGAAGTAAATACAGTCATTCAAAATTTGTAATTGCGCTGTGAATTTCTTGGGGTCCTTAATTTTGTCATAGATGACATTATTCTTTTTTCCCAGAGCATGAAGGTTTAGCTTTGTCATAAATCTATTACATATTTCCACAGCCTCACTTTTGTAGTTGTCTTCAAATGACATTTTCAAGTGCCAAGGCTGTGGTACTTGATGTTCTAAAGCAATTTTTTCAGAGGGTAATAAAATTTCCCACAATTAAAAATGGTGCCTTCCAAATCATGTAATGATAAAATTTTGTTTTTAAGAGCGACAAGTTCCAATTCTTTAGGATGTAAAAGATTTTTAAAGTAAAATTTCTTATCCCGATTTTAGTGAATCACGTCAATGGTCGAAGATGCTTTAAATGAAGGAGTTCCACTCCATAAACTCTATGAGCTGACGCTATCCAGGGAGAAATTCTTCTAAATGGGAATTAATACTATTTGTGCCAAGCATAAGCCACGTGTAAATGGGATCTACAGAAAATGTAGCCCTCCATTCAATTCCAGGGCGGCAAGAGATGTCTATAAAAACCTTGCGGTAGATTTTGGGTAAAATTATCCTGAGAAGAGATAGCCCTCCTCCTAAGAGAGATCTAGGTCTTATTATTGAAGATAGTAAAATTTGTGAAATAATTTGTTGAGCCAGAACTTTTCTTCATTTAAAACTTTTTCTGAAAGCCAGGAAATCGCGGTTGCTTTGTATAAAATTTCGGTGTTATAATGTAGTTAAAAATATCGATCCTCTTCTGGAGATTGAACCCTCTTGACGATGAGATTGTAGTAATCCCAAAGTATTTAAGTGAAGTCCAATTAGATGAAGATACTCCTTGTCTGTCCCAAGAAATCCCAAGAACTGAGATAGAGTCCATGATCGAGCAGCCAGCAATTTTTAATTGTTTTCCAGGACTCCATTCCCCGAAAGGTAAAATAGCTGTTTTTTGTTATTGATTTTTAAACCAGACTTCTTTCTCATATTTTTTGAAATAGTCCAGAACCGCTTCAATACGCTTCATTAGTTGTCTCTCAAACTTAGCTTCTAGCATTAGTAATATCGTCAGCGTACATATCCATTATGTGTCTCTTCCCCTCTAAATCACTCCAAGCCTTTGAATTTATTAAAATTGAATTTCTAAGACTATTAATAGCAGCAATAATAAAAGGGGCGCTGTTGGGCAGCCTTGCCGGCACCTCCTCTTAAGTTGATTATGTCACTCCTATGGTTTCCCAATGATATAAATGACATGCCATTGACGAGTAGGGCTCTAATAGATTGAAAAACTTTT
The DNA here is from genome assembly GCA_013387185.1 of Caligus rogercresseyi. NCBI lineage: Eukaryota > Metazoa > Arthropoda > Copepoda > Siphonostomatoida > Caligidae > Caligus > Caligus rogercresseyi. The sequence goes on from CP045892.1 coordinate 27,451,778, forward strand.
TAATGGAGTTGATGATGAATTGTGAACTAAGGAATCAAACGCCTTACAAAAGTCTACTGCAACGATAGCTCCATAAGTTTTCCTTTTTGTTACCTTCTCAATTACGGTCTCCATATTCTTGATATATCGCTAATTTTCCTTCCTTTCAGGAATCCTTTTTGTTCTGGCCAAGTTTAATATTTAGTATAGGCTCGATTTCTGAAGCAGTACACCAGAAAGAATTCGATAGTGTTCATTAAGAACGTAATTGGCCTCCAGTTGTTCGGATCTGTGGCCAGCCCTTTCTTTGGTATCAAACTATCGCCCTATGGTACAGGATTGAGGAAGCTTCCCATGAACTTCCATTGCTTTCCCCAATTCAACCAAATAAGGACTATCTCTTCCGCACATTGTGTGTATATCCTTCCACAAATTCTATCGGACCTGAAGAATTTTTGGCATTATACTTTTTCATGATATAGTTATATATCTTCTCTTTCGTAAAAATGATATGCTTGCCAGTCTTGGCACGGGAAAATTGCTCCTCTTCACATCCACAAGAAATTGAAAACGTTTATGAAATACTTTTAAGGTTTACTTGAGGATCCGTTATTAGTTTGACCATGTTCATGATCTTTTAATAAGGGGTGCACCTCCATCTTTTTAATTAAGTCCTTAGTCTTCTTGATCCATCGGTTTCCCATAATTTTTTTTATTTAAAATCAACTTCTGCTATTTCTGCAGCGCGGAATACATTAGTAGCGTCGGAGGTTATAGTACGTAAAAATAATGATCCATTATTTAAAACTTCTTCAAGTACCTCTTGAGACCCCCCCCCCCCACATATAATAGTGTAGTAAAAATAAATCCATTATTTTTGCATTAAATGAAGGTTTTATGTAGCATAGTTTGAATGATCCGATTTAGGTCAATATGCACCGTTTTGTTCGGTAACTTGTTGCCATTTTATAGTTAATTTCATAATGTGTCTCTATTAGAAACCCTTGTCCCTATCGGCAAAAAGTGGGACAGTCGATTTTCACAAGCTTCTCTTGAGCAAGAACCTCCCAACCAAGCTCCCCGAGCTTGTGGCGAGTCACTAACGATGTGTGTGGCCTAGCATTTTCCTGATGGAACACAATTCCTCTCCTATTGACCAAAGCTGGCCGCTTCTGAGCAACTGCTTCCTTCAGACGGTCCAATGTTGGTAGATGATTCCCTGTCAAACCCACCAAACACAGCAAAACCTTTCTGACCGTCAATCCTGTTTTGCCACCGTTTGCGCCAGTTCACCGGATTCAACAACGACCGTTTTCGCTTGACGATGCCGTAAATGACCCACTTTTCATCACTCTCCGCTTCAGAATGGATTGATTTGTTGCGATTCAGCAGAGATTCGTAGATGGAAATTGGTCTATGAGGTTTTTTTGTGTTAGCTCGTGTGGCACCCTTACATGAGATTCTTTTTGTATCCAGCCTTATTTATGTGGTTCCAAACGGTTTTTTGTACAATTTTTAGCTCCTGCGCAATCGAAACAGTGCTTACATGACGGTCGGACTCGACGATTTCCAATATTTTATCGATATTTTTCGACAATTGGCCTCCAGAGCGTGGTGCATCTTTGACATCAAATTACCAGAACGGAATCGACGAACCAAAATTGCGCTGATTGGCTGTTACAGTATCACTACCATTAACACTATTCACATTTAAGCCGTCTGGCTTGCGTTTTCACCATTATCGAAGAAAACTGTCAAATTGCCGTATTTTCTCTTTGCTGATGTCCATCTTCGACGCGTGCTTAAACACTGGCGAGAAGTTTTTTTTTAGTACGAATCTCATCTTTCTAACACCATCTAGTGTGACCCGATTGCACTTATACATTCGAGATACAGATTACTAAAGCCATATATTATATATATATATATTATATATATATATACCTTAGTACGAACATTAATGGCTGATCGATATATACAAAAATACGTGATCTCTCAACCTCTTGTGCTTTTGATGTATACCCTCTTGTGATTCCTTGGCCTACATTATCACTCATTTACTATTTGGGCCTCATTAGAAACAAAAATGCAATTATGATGTCAATTATGATCGACCTTTGAGACATTACTTGAGTCTGGGGATCAAAGTATATGATTTTATTTTTATTTTGATTTATATTTATTTCACAACGATAAGTCTGCGAATTATATATTTTTCTATTTCTCAGAAGTGACTCGAATATTAAATCTTCGTAAGGCTTTGTTGTATACTGATATAATTATTCACATATGATTGATTTTCTTCCAATTGTCGATGAACTCTTATAGTTGTAGTATGTTTAATAAATAGGGATAAAAATATCTCTTCCTTCTTGGCGTATGAAATGATAAATAATCTTTAAAACAATTTATTGTGTACTCAAGCCTATTTTTTCAGACTTATTAGTTAAGTGTATCACTAATCAATAAATAATTATATAAAATGAATAATTAAAAAATAAGCAATATATATAATACTAAATAAAGTTCTAAATGAAAGTTGCTATATAGGGACGTTTCGTCCAATCATCTTAGCTGCGTTCCTTGAAGCATGCTGGTTCAAATTTGTTCCATACCGTGATTGTGTGCGATGCGAGCGCAATCGTCTCCCCCTAAGTGGATATTTATCTGGACGGTGGATCTCACCTGTCTCTTTGGGATTGGAAAAATGAAGTCGCCGATCGGTTTTTGGCACCATAGGCCCTGTCGTTCGAGTTGAAGCATTTCTAGGCCTCCGGGCCACTGCCTTGACAGTTACCTCGTTAAGGGAGAGAAGGCTTGCTAACTCAAAGAATCCACCTTGTGGATGTGACCTCGTCTCTTACATTCAACTTTGCTCCTGGCAGCATCATTTTTGGCGACCTGTACGGCCCTTCCTCGCGGTATGTGGACGGCCAGCCTCGAAATTAGTGCAGCCCGTTTTCTGGGACCTAAGCAACGTAGGTGTTACAGGGTGCAGTATGAAGCCGTGTCAACCCCAAGAAACTCAATTTCGTCGTACGGCTACACCACGACGCCCTTCTACTTGAAGATCATGAGTTGGATCTTGGGGTGTGTAGGACGAGGTCGTTCCTCCCCGCAAATGTAGAGAGACGTCCGCCTTTGACTCCAATAGGGATCCCATTCTCTCAAGGAGTCACTGACAGCCCAAATGAAGGAGCCTTCCGCGTAGCCACTCTTTTACTCCGATGCAGGAGATAATTTCAGCGACAAGGACGTGATGTATATGACCCCAAGAATGAAGCCTTGCCTAACTCCATACTCGGTAAAACACCATCAACAATAAGATCCTTCTTAAGACGACCAAAGCATCAAATAGTATCTATCATGAGGCTACAATTTTGGGTCAGTTGATTTTTCATACTCCTTCAGTGATATAAAAATAATTAACTTAAAATTGCCCTTCTCTTGATTTTTCCACATGTTAATAAACAACCCCCTTTTTAAACTAAAATTAAGAAGCACATGTTTAATTTGTATAAAATATCCTCCACAAAGAACACCCAAATTAAAAATGATTCAAAGTTTCCAAGGAGCCCTTCTTTCATCTCTAGTTTTTCCAAATAATTTACCTGAGGGAGAGAGTGTGTGTGTTTACATAAAAAGATAGTGAGACACAAAGCCAACCGCAACCCACATGATGCTAAAATCCCATCAAACACACTGAGCGAGACTTAATTCACCCAAGCAACACTAAATTTAATTATGAACTTTTTGAAAGCCGCTTTGTTATATTTTTGCATCTCTTAAGATATATTAGAGCCAATGAATAATAGAGAAAAAATGGTTTTCTTATATGGATTATTTGCATTTATCTAATATCTTATTAAGCAAATTATAACTCATTCTAAATTTTCAACAGTCGTGTGTTATTATCAGTTTGTAAATACTTTCATGCCAAACTTTTTTTTAAAGTTTACTTTCATTCTATAACAATAATGAATAAAGTACTAATACAATTTTAAGAAAAAATATATTTATGTGGAAAATAAGTATAACCCTCTTTAAACATATACAGAGTGAGTAAAAAATATAAAAACAACTGCATCACCAATAGGATGCATTTTATTTATTATACCATATAAAAAGGTTAATGCCTTTCTTATCAATAAGAAAAAGTTTGACGAAATGCATTTCCTTTAAGTGAAAACGAGATTATGCAAACTTATTCATCAATTTGATTACACACGTTCATTCTTAAGAAAATACATCAGTAAGGTTTTTATTGTGCATATTTTTCTGCGAGAGAAACATTGATATTTATTTATCAGCGTGGTATTTAATTAATGTATATTTCCAAATATCTATTATCAGTTATTATTTTTTGCCTATTTGGCTCGATAGAATTGCATCCAACAGGATATAAATAAGCATTATAGCGTTAAATTAGTCTATACGACCTAGGATCTTATCAATGAGGTAGACCAAAAATGACCATCCCCTCTCGGGAATATTCGAACCTGCGCTCCCAAATTGATATTATGCCCACGGTTATCGCGCTCCCAAATCTGTTGATTTATAAGGGAAAACTGTGTTGAAAAGTAATATTTTTTTCTGACACATGATTTAATCAGGTTTGTGAAGACAATTAATAAAAATAATTGTTCGAAACCTAATTCTTGCTTAATTTTGAATATTCATAGTTTTTGTGATGCCATTAGTTTGAAACGAACAAAGAATATGAATTTATTAAAATTTGGACAATACAACCATTACGCCGCAGTAACTTATGTATTATAAATATTACACTACATTTTTTCGACAATTTCGAATGCTTTAATACGCTTATAACCGAAGAAACATGAATACTCCCTTTTGATTATTATTCCCTTTCAGCCCCTTTCTTTATACTACATATACGTATGTAGGAGCCGCTTGCAAATACTAAAAAGTAGTATTTTAGTACGTCAGTACTCTTTAGTATTTCGGGCAAAACATATTTAATAGCTACTTTATATTTTTAGAAACTCAAAATTGTCTCACAACACCCCCACCTCTCCCTAAATTCATTTTTGTCATTTTAAATTCCAATCAACAATTTTAAGATTAATATATTCGAGGTTTACTGATGTCTCCCTTCAGGTTTTGAATTTTTCCTTTTTGTACTTTATTTAAGTTTATTATGATCCAGTTATCGTATAAGTCCGTTTTGGATAATCCTGGTATACAAACATTAAGAGAAGATAACGATGAGGACAAAAAACGAACTATCTTGTATAATATGTGCAAATTTAGCATTATTTCAATTAAAAGGAGCTGAGACAGATACTCTCTTAACTTATTTCCAACTTTATCCAATATCTATGGACCACAATGACTAGGGTTTTGTACACTTTTTAATAAAGATGCATGGATTACTTGCTATTCATTCCCGATTT
>CP045892.1:27457273-27473327 GCA_013387185.1 Caligus rogercresseyi
CATATAACTCTTACTTATTAAATTGAACTGATTTAATAGACACAAAAATATTAAAGATGGTTACTAAGCTTTCATTTGATAGTTTGTGTTCTAAAAAATCGCTATACTTAAAGAGATTATAGCAAATACGTACTCTCCCCAAAAATTGATCTTTTGATATGAGAATATGCGATAACCTGGTAACTCTGTTAGTGTTACATGGATAGAAAGAGAAAGAGAAGGGAGGGAGTATTTTGCCTCACTTCTCTCCCTTCTTTTTTCTTCCTATCCAGGTTACACTAAATGCCGGTCCCAAATGGTAATCGGATTTCTATATCAAAAGATCATTTTGGGGGAGAGTACGTATTTGCTTTTATCTCTTTAAGTATAGCGATTTTTAGAACACAAAATATATCAAATGAAAGCTGGTTAACCAGCTTTAATATTTTGGTATACTAAATCATGTCAATTTAATATGTAGAGAGTTATATGCACATTAAAAAAGCCTATCTCGCGTACAAAATGACCATATAATGGTTATAGAAATGCGTCAGAGATAAAGTAAAATTTTGAGAGGATACCTTGAAGCACATCTAAGAAACAAATTATTATTTATTTTTTCATAATCGATGTCTTATAGGTCAATACAGGCTCTGAATCATAATGTAAACTTCAGATTGTACTGAATTCTGAATTGATAGAATGCACCAAGGTCATTTTGGATTTATCATCTAAAGTTATACTAAACTAAAAGTACTATTTTACTTGAAGCGAACAAGTCATCTTCTACAGGCGAGTGAGTTAATTGATACAAAAAAGCTATGAAATAAGCTAACAATACTCACTCCCTTTCTTGCTTTGTTTTTACTGAAAACTTTGTTTTATTAAACAACATCAAACATAAGTTGGTAATAAATTAGATTTCCTAAATTAATAAATTATTATTGAAGTCTGTAAACGTCCACCATTTTGAGAAAATTTCGGAAAACTATATTTTACTAAATTTTTAAAACTTTGACCTCGTTGCGCGCGACCTCGTAATGTTGACCGATTTTGTTCAAACTTTGTATGTCGTCTTCTTTTATCACAAGAAACAGAAAATGCTCAAGTCGCTAACATTTCAAACATTTGAAAAATAAGAACAACCCTACTGTAGGACCCTCCCAAAAGCCTGGGCCTGCAGCCGGGCCTGATCCGGAACTTTCTGTTTACGGTGGAGTTACAGCACATATAAGTTCGTAGAGGCCGAGGAGCCTCTAGTCATGGCAAGAGTTCGAGGAAATCTTTAAGGCTGATCCTATCGACGATTTATTTACCCATCGGATGAGGTTTGGACGCTACTAGTGTGGCAATACGATACATCACTCGATTATTGTTGGTCTTCTAATAGGGAAACTCAACCCTAGGAAGTCATCAAGCTCTCGAGCGAATAATGGAGTCGGAGGAATGGTGGGGAAGGATTCAGCTCTCTTATCGAAGTAAAGGGGGATCCAAGGCGTGGAGTCGCCCCAAGAAGTTCAAAGACCAAAGGATCCCCAAGGACAAGTGACCAAAAGTTTTCTACGGTTTTAGGGCAATCACCCCCCAGACAATCACCCCCGGACTAGCACCCCCCGACAATCACCCCCTGGACTAGCACACCCGTGCCAATCAATAACCCCCCGGGGCTTTACCCCCGTTAGTAATATTTCTTATCTCATAAAGTCCACTTATGAAGCTAAACTATGTTTTCTAGTATTAACAAAGACTACGTCAAGGTTAGTACGCAGTCCCAGTCCTTTATAATTGGAATATGTATTAATTAAATGTGCATAAATTGCAAATTTCGTGTCTTAGACCTGATATCTGGGCTACTTATGTACAACTAGACAATCATACAGTTTGTAAACATATCAACTCAAGATATCTATTTATCTCATATAGGTCCTAAGCTATTTTATAAGATATCCAAGTCCCATTGTCTTCGCAAGCAGCGGAAAAGGAGATCAAGAAAGTGGTTAACCAGTGACGTCATCTTTGTTAATAACTAGAAAACATAGTTAGCTTCATAAGTGGACTTTATGAGATAAGAAATATTCTAACGGGGGGTAAATGTAAGGGGGGTGATTGGCACGGGGGGTGCTAGTCCAGGGGGTGATTGTCGGGGGGTGCTAGTCGGGGGGTGGGTGATTGTATGGGGGGTGCTAGTCCTGATACGGTTTTCTACATTTGAATGGAACCAAGAAGGATAAAATGGCCAGAGATGCGGGTTGGAAGTGCAACTATAGAGGAGAGGTGGGGTCTCTTCGCTTTCTATTGAGAGGAACTGAAGCCGACGACTGCAGTGTTTCTTTCCGACAGCTTGGTGATGAGGGCGACATAATTGTCATCGAACTCGTTGTTGATGGTTGTATAATTAAATTCATTATCGACCTCGAGTCGTATGAAGAAAACTAGACAATAGGGCAGTCTTCCCCAACTTCTGGGGGTCTTAACCTCTCGACTCTTTACATACGCCTTCATGATGAGACTGTCTGTTTCGGAACCTGATGGGATTTCTCCAAATTCTATATAAATTATAGGAGGATAAAGCTACTGCCGAGGAAAAAAAGAGAGGCAAAAGTATAATGGAACCCTGAGAAGTAATGAATCACGATGTTTTATTACAATATGAAGAGTTATTTATATCACCATATAATTTATATTGTTGACATTTAGTATCATATATATATCTTCTGACATGAATGGCTTATACGTAGACTGATGCAACATATTCAGTTTATACCCATTATATGACTTTTAGATTAATTGTTCTCAGAGTTGTACCTGGTTTTTATTGTTTTATGATTAATATATTTTTTGCAATAAATAGTAAAATCAAGGGAAGGTGTTATATTCAAAAAAACTCAATACTCCTATTGACACGCATTCCGGTCCCTTTCTAATCGACACAACCTACCTTTACAAACATTTTCATTATAAGCCTGCTGTTTTGGATCCTCATGGGAAGAAGAAGTGCAGCTAAAATTTTAATACAGTGTAAAGGGTCATTTAAATTACTGTGTATTTAATAAAATACTTAAATCATTTTTTTTTTCATAAATATATGTATTTTTTATATCTTATATTTATGTAAACTATTATAAATAAAACGAAATAAGCATCCTTTCAAAGAAAAAATTTGACAAACATGAATATGGTGGAATTTAAACCGTACATGCCTTTTAGATGTATGTTTTCAATTTATATTAGTTTATACTTGAGTAATATTTTTTTCGCAAATAATGAAAAATAATAATCAGATAATTCAATTAAATGTTGTCTAGAGAAATTATCAGTTCTCTTCTGGACTAACAAAATTACATCATACCAAGGATTAGTAAGGGATGTCATTTAGAATATACGGATCCGTAGATGAATCGAGGTATTGGATATTAGATGACATTAAGAGGTTGGAAGGAATGGATTTGGCTTTCCTTTTTTGAGTTTAAACACTACTACGAGAAAGAATCCAGTAAGTACTCGCATAGTATGTTGGTTCATTATTTACATATATTATACAAAATAAAACATTTTGGATTTACTGATTAATGAGAATACTTTTAATATCAATTATATAAAGATAGAAAAAAAATCAGGCTTGTGAGCGATCAGGAAAAAAATAGCGATCGATCAAAATAGCGATCAGAAATTCTTTGCGATATAGCGATATAACGATCAGGGATTTTCGATCAGCGATCCGATCAATTAATTGCGATCAACAAAAAAGTTTCCTATGTAATACTAATTCTAAGAGAAATTTAAATGTATTACAGTCAACCTTTATAAGTATTCATCTTTATATGGCAATGGAATGATGTTTCCCATAGCCTATGAGCTCCAAAATAACGACTTCTCATAGGGCGCTTCTGTATATTTTAGGACAAACAAATATATCAGGATAGCAAACACTGGCTTTTTCCATTAGTTTTAGTCTGTATTTGTGTTTTCAAATATTAGTTGTTGGAATGGATTTCAAATGTTAAGTGACAGCTAGTTAAGTTTAAGAAATGCAGGTTTGTCTCAAGAATCCTTATACAAACATTTTTTCTTTTTTAGTTATTTTATACAATTGATCGGATCGCTATTTTTTAGTGATTTTCTTTCGATCAAGAGATATAAAGATCAGGGCCTTTTGCGATACTCCAATCAGCGATCAAATATCGCTATATCGCTATTGATCGCATCGAAAAAAAAAACTCGATCAAACAAGCCTGCAAAAAATATAAAAGGAATATAAGAATAGATAAATTGATTCTTGGTTGACCCCCTCAATTTTGCGAGCAAGATTTTTTTAGGAAGACATTTAATATAAAAACATTGTGTGTCATGTTTTTTATGACAGTAAGTGAATACAAAGTTCTACGCGCCAACTACTTTCAATAACAGTACATACTATAAATAAAATGTTTTAATCTGGGTTATTTTAGAAAATGTTATTGGCACTTTTAAAATAATTACCGAAAAATATGCCTTGTATGCCATGAATAAATAATTTCTTAAAAATGAAAAGGTAAAAAGATGTGGTAATTGGTTTAGAAGTGATAGTTGGGGATGTGAAAATTTATTAACATTTTTATATGCCGTTTACTATTCTGGAACGCAGAGTTGTTTTCATTTTAATCCTTTAAGAGTTAATCATAGAAATCCTTAAATGAAATTATAGCTCAAAAACTATTTGAATGTTACTTTTTAAATTGTCGATTAATTTAATGGCTTTAAGTATATATATTTGTGCATCTATTTAAAATGAATAATTATATTTAAATATACTAAATTTTATTTTTCGAGAGTATAGTAGTTAGTCACTTGAAAAATTAACTTTGCGTTCACTTACTGTCGCAAAAAAAATAGCACAAAGATTTTTGAAAATATTATATTCCCAGGCTTGTGAGCGATCAGGAAAAAAATAGCGATCCGATCAAAAATAGCGATCAGAAATTCTTTGCGATATAGCGATATAACGATCAGGGATTTTTCCGATCAGCGATCCGATCAATTTAATTGCGATCAACAACAAAAAAAATAACCTATGTAATACTAATTGTAAGTAAACATTTTAATGTATATGCAGTCAAACCTTTTTAAGTATTCATCTTTATATGGCAATGAAATGATTGTTTCCATAGCTTATTAGCTCCAAAATAACGACTTTTCCATAGGCACCTGTCTGTATATTTTAGGACAAAAATATCAGAATGATGTTTCTCATAGCCTATGAGCTCCAACACTCTGGCTCCTCAATTGACGGTATGTCTACATATTTACAAGAGATGCCAGAATAAATGTTTCCCATAGCCTATGAGCTCCAAAACAAGACTTCTCCATAGGCGCCTGTCTGTATATTTTAGGACAAAAATATATCAGGATAACACACACTGGCTTTTTCTATAGTATAGTCTGTTAGTTTGTGTTCTAAACAAATATTAGTTGTTGGTATGTATTTTGGTTAATGTGACAGCTAGTTAAGTTTTAAGAAATGTAGAGTTGTCTCAAAAATCTTTATTACAAACATTTTTTAAATATTATTTATACAATTGATCGGATCGCTATTTTATAGTGATTTCTTACGATCAAAAGATATAAAGATCAGGACCTTTTGCGAGACTGCGATCACGATCAAATATCGCTATATCGCTATTGATCGCCGATCAGAAAAAACTCCGATCAACAAGCCTGTATATTCCTAAGTTTTTCTAGAAAATAATTATTAACTAAAACGTTTTGTTACATATCAGAACATAAGGCGCAAAATGAGGAAGGAACAATTTTTCTATCATCAGTTATTCAAACGTCTGATCCGAAAAGCCCTTTGATGGTCATGGAACGATATTATCAAATGAGTTTACCATTCCAACGAATGAATAAAATATCTTCAAGATGAGCCTCCGCTAATCTACCTCTTTGGAGAGTTAACATCCTTTAGGACAGAGAAAAGTCTTTCCACGTTGCATGTCACCATCGGAGCATTGGCCATCAAGAAGGTATTGGCATCATATTCTCATTTCCTTTAGCACTATGCAAGGAACTTGTGTTTCCATCATTTTCCTATTTCCAGGATTCTTATCCAGCAACTCTTTCAACTTGTTGGCAAAAGGCTGCAGTGTGAGAGGAGGTCTGGACCTCTTCTATTAATTTGAAGCTCTGGCCAGAGGAAGCCTCTCTTGCAAAGCCTTAATTGCCTTCACAAGTATTGGGAAGTTGTTTTGATGACTTCAAGCTGAGTAAGGATCTCTCATCTTCAAAGATCTCTTTGGCTTCAATATTGGAGCACTGTCGTTCTTCAATTCCTCCACGAATTTCTTGACATTCAGAAAATTCCTCTCATAATAGAAGGCAGCTTCCAACCAAGTTCCTTAACGACTAATCACCGGTTCGGGCGGCAGCGGAATTTTGAAGGAAGCTGCGAAGTGGCGCTTTCTAATTGATGACTCACAAAAAATTTATTGACTTCCGAGATGAGATGGTTTACTTTCGGAAATTGCGTCCTAGCGAGGTCAGCAACACGATTGAGAGTGTGAGCTATACAGGTAACGTGTATAAATTAGGAAACTGCTGCCTCAGTCCACGACCAGCCTTGAGACAATAACTGGCTCCATCAGTGAGAAAAAGACGTAGCTTCTTATTAGCCAATTCACTTCCAAGGACTTTGCGTAAAGCCCTGATAACCGCTAACTGGAGACTATGATTATTGATGGTAGTAACATCGCTCAGACCAATCAAGAACGGACGTTCCAGGGTGACTCCATTCAAAGTTCCAGCCATGATGCGGTCATGGCCCGTCCTTGCGAATCAGTCGTCTCGTCAGCCTGTACAAAAATATCCTTCTCCTTCAATTGCTCTTTAATCTTGGAGCAAATTGTTTCACATTCCTCCTCCATACACATTGTTAGCGTTGTCCGGCTTGGAAGTCTCTTGCCGCAATGCTTCTCTAAGAAGTTGATGAACTCAAATTGTTCCACCTTGGCCAAAGGGATGTTGCAGGCGATCATCATTCTTGTCAGATCCATGGTAAAAGTAGGGCGTGTAACCGATAAAGTCTGTTCTACAACACAATAGTCTGTGTTTTGTTGAAGAGATCAAGATGTTTCTGGTGTTTATTGGATCGGACATGATGGAAGAGGTTGCTCCTAATTTTAATTTTGAAGGATTTTGAACACAGCCTACAGTATAGAGATTTTTTTGTGAGTCGTAAACCCACACTCTGTTCACCGAGCTCGTAGATGAGACGGATCGGATCTATAACTTTGGGCATCTCGAATATCTGAAAGTAATAAAAACGTTAATGATATAGATGTTTTTTGATAAAAAATTAATTTGAAGCTATGAAACAGTATGATGATATAAAATTACATAGTCTTTTGTTTTTAAGTTCTATAAATGGAGAATCATCAATTAAAAGATTATTTTTCATTCAAACAAGATAAAAAAATAAACCAGCCAATAATCAAAACTACATTAAGTGCAATTCCATTCAGGTCAATTTAATATTAGTTAAGGGTCACTACATTAAATAAGAAAGGTTCTGCAGACATATTTGCTCAACCAAATCGGCCCATTACACTTAAGGTATCATTCCCTCCTCCAGTCTGCAGGAATGCATTTACATGGAACATTCAATCATTTGCGGAGGCCAGTGCCTTCCAGGAGGAAGGACTTGACTCTGTCCCTGCCTGAGGAGGAATGACTTGGACTCTATTGCTACAACACGCTACATGAGACCACAAGGAGCAATCCTAAATTGATGACAGATTTCTTGAGGGCAGCCAAGAGCCTGGGGTCCTCTTCTGGTCACTTTTGGGTTGTGCTGAGACATGCTGGAATCTTCCTCCCTCGCTTCTTCGAAACAATGCTTGAGCTGGACTTGAGGAGCCTCAAGATAATCTCTTGTTCAGCCCGAGACCCATGTGTCTTAGAAAAATCTACCAAAGTTGCGCATAGATACCTCCCTCCTAGCAGATCTCATGTTCTTTGCCATCACTCATTCTTTCTGCGCCCTGGGCCTCGGACATTGAATTAATCGAGAATGAGAATTAGCTAGCGAGCACTTCATCTATATGGGACGAAATAGAAGAGAAATGAAAAATCTCTGAAACGTCTCAGTGGATCCCAACTGCACGTGTTAGATTTATATAGAATAAATTAAACAAATCTTCTTTTTTCCGTCCAGATTTTTATTTAGTTGATATAACTTTTTTCTTCTTCCTCAAATGAAAACAAATCAGTGACAAGAAGATCATGGGTAGAAACTGTTTCGCTCTTCCTTTCTTGTTTGCATTTAATACTACATACTTCATAAAAAATAATAGTAAAATAATATAATCAGTTGGTGTACTGAAGAAAAGAACGGCCAAAAGCAACAATTATTTACAACTCGTTCAACAGCATCATTTGAAACCCATTGAAGCAAAAATAGATGGAGGTTTGGTGTTTCCAATTGAATGAAGCCTTTTTTCTAGCACTATTTTCATTTTGTTTTGGCCGGAAAGGATAATAAATTACATTGTTAGGGCTATACCAATGTTTTTGTCCATGTTTGGTGATTACACTATGTAACAAGATTTTCCCCTGGGCTGAAATTTCTAATTTGAGTCTCATTTTTTACGTAGATTCCAAAAATGCCACTCAAAATATCGTCCGAAAAAAGGTTTTGCCTTTATGACCTTTTTTGAAAATCATGATTATCATCATTTCTTATGGTTCAGGCCCACTATCTTCGTGCAATGGACGAATAACCACAAATGTCAGTAGTATTATTTTTCTATTATATCTGTGCATTTCAAATCCGTTTTTATAATTCATATATCTTTCGTACTAATCAGATAAAATATTTATAAATGCGCTGCCCTTGTATTAGAAGACGTAAAACACTTATATCGAGAATTGTATAGCTTCTTTATTGGATTAAGTATTATTCGATTGAAGCAAGGCTATTTATTTTGAATATTGTTTCTTCTTACTCAATGGTGAATTCCACAATTAGGGTTCCCCTAAGTGGTCCATAACCACTATTTTTGAAACTTTACTAATCATCTTTTTGTTTTCCCTGCAGGTGATATTATGTCTGGGACATCTAAAAATATGTTCGGCTAACCTTAATGGGCATTAATTGACGAGTTAATTGAGATTTTATACAAATTAGCTTAAATTGTCATACATTGTGCTTTACTGAATGATTATCTGATGTAAATATATGTGGTTTCTCTTCTGTAAACCAATGCTAAAATTTTCCTTGTTTTCATAGTGTGTGAGGTTTTCGTTTACAAATTTTGGTTTTGAGTGTGGTTTCGAATGTTAGGATGTTACAATCTAAGAAAATTGAAAAAAAAATGTGAAAGGCAAAGAGGCTGAGTGACCTGTAAAGTCGCGTGCTGGTGCGACAAGTCGCGCACTAGTGCGACGAAAAAGACTTGGAAAAGACGTAGTGAGGCTTTTGGTCATATTAGATGAGAAATTTTCATTCATATTTCTAAAAAGAATCACTAAAACTTACATTTATTGCGAGGGTAGGCGATTTTCAAAAAAGGTCTAAAAAGGGAAAATGTCTATAACTCATGATAAGCATTTTGGTAGCAATATCAATTGTTTTTTAAGGAATAATTTTCTGAAAGACTAATTCTCATTTATACTTTAAATATAATTAAGATTCCGTCATGTAATGCTTCGGCAAAATATTTTTTTCACATGGTAGACAGACTGAAGACAATTAATTTGGGTCTAAAAAGGGAAAAAGTCTATAACTGTCTACAACTTGGGATTCAAAAATTGAAAAGGGAAACATTGAATCTTTGGGTCTTTTGGGCGCGATGTTTACCTAGTATTGTATACTAACAAACAAGATGAAAACTAGCCTTGCCACAGATCTTTTCGTGTAAAAAAATCACAATTTTTAACTTGCCCCTTTAAAACTGCCAAATTTGCTCGTAAAACAGGCGGCTCAATACTTGCACTTAATTTTCTCATTTTTTAGTCTGAATTCATTTCTACATAGTGGTTATTTTTCTACCTCTTTACCCAATGTCCTAGTAGATATTTTCAGTCATAAAAGGTTCTTATATTTCATAAATTTTTCTCCAAGCATGTGAAATAGTGACTTGTTACATATTTGTTACATAGAAAATTACCGTTTATCTGTAGTCAAAACCGAGTATATTAGAGTAAAAATCCAGTTTTTCTAGTCTTTTTTTTCTCGTAAGACTGGAGGAACCTTCTTAATGATAGTTAAAAGTAATAAAGACAAAATTTGTTTCATTTTGGTCTGAATGTGAAGCAAATTAACTAATTTTCTATGCAAATTACGAGGGGAACCCTGTTCGTGGAATCCACCCAATAAATAAAAAGTTGAATTTATAATATTTAGGAGGTTGCGGGATCGTTAGTTTTCAATTTAGTTGCGCTGATTTATTTTAAGAATTTTTTTATAATATTTTTTTAGATCCATCTGCAATTAACTTCTTTAAATATATTTTAGAATTGTACATAGACCATCGACCTAACTTGATACACAATAGACTAAATAAAAATGAGAAAATATAAGTCTATTTCATCATCTGATGAAACAAAAGGAGAAGGAAAGAATTATTTTTAACCCTTTAGCAGGATATGTCTGATAGGTGAATTTTTAAATGACTGAGAAATTTGAACGTATCAAAATTATGCATAGTTTTATAGGACTTACAGCAAGATATAATTTAAAACTATAATATTTATCTTTATACGCAAATGCTTGTTTGAAATAAATTAAAAAGTTAAATAGAATTATATGCATGTATCCTAAATTTAATAAAACAATAATAAGAAAAAATGTTTAGATTATCCTCCATAATTTGATGTTTTACCAGGTTTGAGTTCTTAAGGAAAAATATATATATAATATAAATAATGTCGAGCATTTCATTCTTTGTAATTTCATGAATTGTTATTATATTATATTTCTGCAACAGAAAATTAGTAGTGTCATAGGGCAATGGTTATCATCAGCCAACGAAAGAATGTGCTTTCGTGTGTTTTTACGGTTTACATAGGTTTAGCTAAAGTACTTTGGAATCAAAGTTTTAACAATCCGAGCGTCAAGGTAGATATAACATCAAAATATCATATATTTTTCGTCACATTACCGAAGTTTTAGAATTAATCGTCGCTTCGTATTACCAACCAAAAAATGCAAAATTACAAACTTAATTTTAAGGAATATTTATTTAAAAATTAATTAAGAATTTATATTAAGGACATATTTTTTATGAATTGAATGACCGATTAAAACATGTCAGTGGACGAATAATTAATCGGAATATATATATATATATATATATATATATATATATATATATATATATATATATATATATATATATATATATATATATATATATATTATGTTTTTTTCCTTCTAGGTTCTTTAATTGAATCTATACAGTTTTTGCGTAATGCCCTGACTTGTGATTAATTACGGTGCTATTGTGAACTAAAATATCTGCTACTCGAATTAATGGTTGCCTTTTATAATTTAAAAGATAGGATTTCAAATAATGACAAGCTACGGAACATTTTGTTTTTTTTTTATCTGTGAACGGAACGGAAAATTGAACGCTTTTAGACATAATTTTTTATTATCTTAGTCGTTTTTTATATGGTAAAAATCGTTTTGTTCTGATATCGTAAAAATACAGTTTAAAATACACTAAAAAAATACAAAAACATAAAAATAAATCGGAACAGTTACTTAAAATCATCAATGAATATTTAAATTCAAAATTACGATCCAGAAAGTTCAAAGTTACTTTTCAGTGAGTTTTTGTCTTTGTGCTTTGATATTAAGTCAATATATTATATCCTTTCGGATTTTCTTTTGGAACTATTCTTTAACTTTAATATATTTTATTGCAATGTTTTTAACTTAAAGTTTCGTTATGTATGTTGAATCTTTAGTAATATCCTAAAATTGCATTTTAAAAACTCACATTCTTATATCAGATTGGTGGTGAAGGAAAGAAGTACTTGTGATCTAAAAACGATGGCCAAAAAAGTATTTTTCAAGGTACTTAAAAATATTTAAACCTATTTTTGAGATATAATAATCATTCTACCTCTACCACAGATGTGTTTTACAAAAGTACGTTTAATTACTATGTTTAATTAAATATGTCACAAACGTTTATTAATATAACAAATATTTGTATAGCTTGGTTCTATAATGATATTGATTAGGAAAATTTTTATTATATTGTGTATTAAAGTGCAACTTAAAACAGCTCGTTTAATTGTGAAAAGCGATACTGAGAAGGAAAAAAACTCGCACATCCAGGGAGATTTCATGATACTTTTAAAGTAATTGGTAAATGAAATATTTTTTATCAACTATTTAAAACAAGGGAGGCTGTCAAAAATTAAATAGATGTTATACCTTACTTTTGTACCTATTATTTTTAACAATGAAAAATAAATCAGGCTTCCTATATAAACTATCATAACATCTATAACCGTATGTTCCGCACTGTAAGGCGCATCTCGGAGCCTTGATTTTTTTCAAAAACTGAACATGCGCCTTATAATCAGTGCGCCTTATATCCAGTGCGCCTTATATATGGATATATATTGAGTCCCTTTAGTGCAGCACCATCTAGTGTATGCATAACGTAACCCCAACGTCTACTGTAGCGCCTTATAATGCGGTGACCTTATATACGGAAAAAGTTTTAAAATATGTCATTCATTGAAGGCCTTATAGTGCAGAAAATACGGTAATTTTTTACAACCTTTCTTCTTTAACCAGTAGAGCGAAACTATTTTATTTAAATATTACTTCTTTTTATGCTTCAATGATTTTATAAGTTAAATTTCGAACATAATCAAGGCTGATACTCAAAAATTTGAGACCGTGATTTGAAATCTGGAGACTATCAAAAACTACTACATGTCAAGATCAAAGCTTCTCCAAGACCTTAAAAAAGCGGTGTCAAGCACCCCTGCAATGCACTGATAAAGTCTTAATTACTCATTTTTATGCTTGGTGTAAGAATTTTCTAATAATGGGTCACAAGGATCATTGTTTTTCTTTTAAGAAAACATATTCGTAAAAAAGCATGGTCCCTATGGGTATCATAAAAACTTCAAGCTCACTCAAGGACTTGAACATCTTCTAAGAACAATGAAGGTGCCATAAAGATGGAACTGTAAGACGTGACAACATTGTTCTTAAAGCAATATTTATGAACAGTTCACATTCTTTGTTTTATACATTAATATAATTAGTTACGTTTCCGTTTGCTTTAATAGTTTCTTTGTGTGTGTTAATTTTCATTTCTAACATAGAGATATAAAGAGATATAGAGTTATTAGATTCTTCAAAGAAAATACGTCATTGTGCCCAATATAAACAAGTTTCTATTTCTATGATCAACTTACGATGACGTAGTACAAATTACTTGGTTATATTGGGCAATGGTGACAGGCTGAATGATGTTCTCCGCTATTGAAGCTCTTTATATCTCATGGTTCTACCTTTTTCAATGAATTCCACCTTGAAACATTATATGTTTAAGTTAGCTTTGGGTGTTTATCTTTTATTAGTCTTTTATGAAGAAAATGTATATTTTACATTTCAATCGTTATTCAATATTTGAAATCAGAAATAAAATATAGTATACATGATTCATAAGTTTGTTTTTGAAAACACGATTTCATGATCTTTAGTCGGTGAATAGGCTGGGTTTCTCGGACTATAACCCATAAATAGTTGCCCATCATATGTTAATTATACTGTCCCTAGTAGAGGGTCTCAAATCTATCATCTATTGGGGAAGTGCTCTTCAAACTTGTAGGGTAGTCTCCCATATTGGATTTAAAGATATCTAAATGGGGTTGCAGGGCTCTCAAGTCTCACGCATTTGGCGTGTGACACACGCATTTCCACCCGCTTACACGCAACACATGTATCTCTCACGCAATTAAATTATCACGGTTCGTTCGTTGAAATTATTTTCTAAAAAAAACGTCATCACTTTTTTCGGAAATTCTTTACTAAAAAAACGTCATCACTTTTTCGGAAATTCTTTTCTAAAAAAAACGTCTTCACTTTTTCGGAAAAACTCTTTTCTAAAAAAACGTCATCACTAACTTTTTTAAATATTTGAACGTGGTTAAATCTCACTCTGAACTCACTTCCAAACTTGAGAGCCCTGGGGTTGTATGATAAACATCTTCAGGAACATTCCATAACCCATTGGGGAAAGCCCATAGGACCTCTGAAAGCTTAATTAATTAAATTCAGAATGATCCCAGGACCGCGTGTAGAAGACCGACGATCTAGTAACAATCCAATCAAAGATTCTACCCTAAGTATTCAAAGGTTTAGTATAGTAAAAGTGGTCTGTATTTTGACTTATTTCTGAATATCCTTCAAGAGAAAGTACAGGGCTCTCAAGTTTTGAAGTGAGTCAGAGTGAGATTTAACCCAGCGTTCAAATATTTAAAAAATTAGTGATGACGTTTTTTTAGAAAAGAGTTTTCCGAAAAAAGTGATGACGTTTTTTTTTTTTTGATTGCCCTAGAATCAATAAACATATCTTTCTATCTTTTGTTTAGTTTGGGCACAGAATACAGCTGAACGACGATGTTTCTCTGCTATTGAATAAGCTCTCTATATCTTTTATCTCCAAGGTTCGGATATGTAGGGAGCTAGTGCATAATGCTGTTTTATAGTTTCCAGTAATGTTGAACATCATTTTTTGGTAGTTTTCTCACGTATTTTTCTCACTTTTTAAAAATCGGTGTCACTTCTTAATAACGATTAGCGGCATAAGATGTATGTTTTTCTCATTCTTAGATCATAATATAAACAAACTAAAAAAATATTATTTTTGTTACATTGTGCTATCAAAGATGGGAACATATAATATTCTAAGATAGTATGGTATAAACATATTTATATAAGCTATTAAATTTTTAAATATCAAAAAAGTTAATTATGTGTCACAAACGCAATTAAATAAATGAAATAAACTATATTGCAATCCAGTTTTCAATTGAATATTTGAAAAAAGAAAAATCATGCAAATAAAAATTACAAATTTTCACTTTCCAAATATGGCTATAATCGTTGTATGTTACTAGAGTGTGTCTTAGAAAATTGATTTGCCGCTATCCAAACTTATTCCCAACATGATTTGAGGTTTAATAGGGGAAAGAATATTATTCAATATTTTTCCTCTGGTAAAAATTCGTATGGCAAATACGATTATTTATAAAAATTCTTCAAAATGAGTTTTGATGGATGATCAAAAAAAATATATAACGGGGGTATAAGTATTGTTATGTCGGTCCTTAATCTAGGACCAAGGACTGCAGTCAGTCCAATCCGGTTCGGTCCAGTCCTTTTTGTCGGTCCTTCAAAAAGGAAATATTGTTTCCTTATGACGTCATAGCCTACGTCATGTAGTCAACATCTCTTAATGCTTTGAAAATGGAAAATCCTTTATATGAGGGAAAGTAACATCTATAACGAATTGATGACAAATATTACATTTGTTTGGTTTTGTTATTTATATGTATTAAATATTGATTATTATTACAACAATAAATCGTCGATACTTGATGACAATACCTAAAAAATTAGCTTAAAACGGTTGAAATGAAAGGGTTGTGAATGATTATTTTTACAGAACATTTAGTGAGTAATGATCGACGATGAGATAATGAAAAGCCTATATTATGAGATAAAAAAGTTCTAATATAAATATTATTAGATCCTTTTGTGTTATTGAATTAACACTAAGTTATAGTATAATATATTCATATAACAATAGCAGTTATAATTATTAAATAAAAACCTCTTTCAACATTTTATGAAAAAAAAAAGGATTAACAAAATGCAATCTCAAGAACCAACAGTCCTAAAAACGATCCCAAGTACTGATAGACCGGTCCTAGACTGGACTGGACCGGACCGAATAAATGGTACCGACAAACACTAGGTATAAGTCTGTTTGTTAGTTTAATAAAAATTTGATCTATTAAAAAGTAGTTTTTTCACTACAGCATGTGCCAGTGAGACAAAGAA
>CP045892.1:27473427-27520493 GCA_013387185.1 Caligus rogercresseyi
TATATATATATACAGGGTTGTGAACGGAACGTTTAAAATTGAACGGCGTTCCGCGGACGGAAGAAATTGAACGTGAACGATGAACGGACGGAAAAAAAAAGACGGAACGATGAACGGAACGCTAAATTTGTCTTTTTGCGTTCCGTTCAAATATATTAAAGAGGAAATCACCCAACCTCGATTTTAGTATGTATATAAATTTTTGCAGATTTGTTGTCGGACACTAATTTAATTATTTAGTTACTAACATAAGTTATTTATTGGTTTCGTTAACCTTTCGATCTAACCTCAAAACTAAGAAGGGGAAGCTGCGTCCAGGTGTAGGGTATTAATTGATGCACTCTCGTTTAGATCAAACAAAGTTTGGAGCCTACTTTGAACGTAGGAGATGCTAATGCTTCAGAATCTCCCTGATTCAAAGTAGCTCTTTTTAGACATCGCAAAGCAACAGTGTGTGTGTAATCCGTTATATTCAGCACGAAGTAGCTGGTCTAAAATAATAAATATAATTTAAATAAAATAAAACAAACAATAATAAAAACACAAACTATTAATAAGCGTATATATATACATGAATATATAAAATATGAATAAAAAACCACATATATTTTGGGGAAATCATACCATGAGATCGGAGTAATCTATAGCGCCACTCCCTCGGCGAGAGCTATTGCTGCATCCCTGGCAGCTCTCCACGTCCTGGCCTGTCGCAACTGTGGACTTTTATTCCAGGCAGTTCTTGCAGCACATACCAGGGTATCTGCCTGCCAGAGGAGGGGGTTGGGGACGATTCCGGCTGCGTCGGATCTGGTCTCCTTTCCATTTTTTGTCTCGAAGAGCATGAGGCCAAGTGGGTTTCTCCCTCCTTCTTCGCCGTCCCTACTCCAAAATGCCTTCCACGCCTCCATGGCTGCAGACCGCACGGCCATAATGTTGATGGATGGAAGCCCTGCCGACTTTAGGAGGTCCCGGACGGGTATGTGCTCTCTCCTGAGCCTGCCAGTGAGAGTCCTGGCAACATCATTCAGAGCTACCTGGGCAGCTGCAAGTGGTCCTGTGGGGTTACTGTCTCCAAACCGTACGGGTGTGACCGCTGAGACAGCATAGCCGACCTTCCCAAGAACAATGCCCTTGGCAAGTTGGTGGAGGTAAGGACCCCTTGGGATGTTCTTCGCCAACCTTACAACAATGTTGGCCCTGACCATGGCTGCTCTCGCCATGATGTCAATATTTAAGTTGAGTGAAAGGGTGGAGTCAAACTTTGCCACTAGCAACTCCAATTCACTGGAGGGGGAGACTGTGGAGGGGCCGACCTTTACCTCAACCCTCTTCTTCTCTCTTTACTGTCCCTACCAACCGCCAGGAGTACCTGGGTTTTTGTGTGGTTTGAAGAGAGCCCATTTCTCGCTGCAAACTCCACAAATTTGGCGGCGAGGAGGTTCAGATTGGTCTCCACCACATCAACATCTCTGCCCGCTGTCCAGACGCTGACGTCGTCTGCATAGCAAACAATGTTCTCACCCACCCCCATCTCCACTGGGAGGTCAGCCATGAGTAGGCTTGGCAGTGTGAGAATTTTTATTTTCTAGACGAAGTAAGATATTTCCATTATTGGGGTGGTTTATAAGATAGTTTTTCCCGCTGATTTCAAAAATGGAAAAAAAAAAGTTCAAAAAGTGACTTTTAACCGGAAATCGAAACCGGAAGTACACGAGCTGATGCTCGCTGAACGCTGAAAGTATGTTTAAAAGACGCGCAGTACAATTTCACATAAGTATGCGAAGTTTCAAGACTCAGCGTGATTCAGCAAATAGAAAATTTTCAGATTTACCGAAAAAAAAGTGTCTAATTGACGATTAATTCTAGATTTTCAAAAAAAGGTTTAATTCGATGTCTTTATGGTTTAAAAATAAGCCTAGGCTGGTTAAGTCAATGTCCGGCCTCCGGGACATATTTGGGCCGGGATCCGGATTTTTTAAAGTTGCAGTTTTTCGCAATTTATTTTTGCACAATCATATTCAGCTTCCAAAAGGGAGCAACTTTGATGTATTCAGTATCCGAATCTGAGGTCGTTAAGACCCTCAAATCCGGGATTGAATATAAGGTCCTATTTCATGGACGAAGCGGAATATTTTGAAATCCTAAATTTGGGGGGCCTTCTGTGGGTTGTCTGTTGAAATGATCGCATCAAGTTATAAAATAGTATCTATAGAGTGTGACATTTCTAATAAGTTCGTGTCGGATAAAAAATTTATTTTAGTTATTAACTTTTTGAGTTTTGGCATAAAAACTGGGAAATGGAAAAGTGTTTTTTTCTCCACTCCTGGGTAACTCACAGATTTCAACTTGAGTTCATAAGAAGGAGCTTAAAGAGCCTGACAACAAACTTTAAAATAAATCATTCTCAAGTGTTTCATATTTTTTCAGAAAACCCAAAATCTGATTTTTTCAAAAAACTTAAGGGGGTACCCCATGATTTTGGCATTTTTTTAATTTGTAAATTTGTTAATATAAATGTTCCCAATTGGGGAGAATAATGCAAATGTGAAGAAATTTTTAAAATTGGACGGAAAACAAAAAAGTTTTATTAGTTAGCATTCTTTCATAAGTACATATGCTATATATATAGCATAAGAGTCAAAATGTAACTTTACTCAATGTCAGGCCGAAGGCCCGAGGCGGGGGATCATAAGGGGCGCAGCCCCTTATCAAGCTGGAGACCGCGCGTAGCGCGGTTCTTCAGCTTGTACAGTATATAGGTTGCTCGTCTTACACTAGCTTGTGAAATTCGATCCGGCTGCACCGCGCAAGGCTGCCCGAAGGCTGGTACAGTTTTACTTTTGGCTCATACCCGAAGGTACGCACTGTGGCTCGTCGATTCCTCGAAGCAGCGTCTCACCAGAGACAACAGACAAGAGTCCGTGGGCAAACTCCTTGGGGCAAGCTCACCCCCTTATATACTAGCGGCCAAAACGGCGATTATGGTTCCTGGGTCCCCGAGGCAATTTTTTTTTTCAAAAATCTTCATGGGGGTCTATTTAGGGGTTTTCGGGGTCGCTGATCACGATAAGCGTGGTTAAAAATGTCTAGAAGACTTTAAAACCCTTCAAAAAAGCTATTTAAATGCGTTTGATGGTGTTTTCAGCAAACCGGAAATGCGACCTCGGACCGGAAATCCGACTTCAGATTCGAGTTCCTCGGGTCGAACTTACCCTAAACCACTCCTAATATATAAACAATTAACCTTTTCTAGAAAAAGTGTCTCACACTGCCAAGCCTAGCCATGAGTATGAGAAAGAGTAAAGGACCAAGGATAGAACCTTGGCGGACCCCATACTTCACGTCGACGAAGTCGCTCCTGGTGCCGTTCCAATTGACGCATTGCTTGCCTCCATTCATGTAGGATCCAAACCAGTCTCCCACTCTCCTTGTGACGCCAAGGTCCTTGATTTTTTCCAGTAGGAGGTCGCAGTCGACGGTGTCAAACGCTGAGGATAGATCAAAGGCCAGGATGCCTACGACCTTACCTTCCTAGACAGCCTTTATCCATTTGCTGTGAGCCGTTCCAATGGCTGTAGTAGTGGAGCGGCCAGCTCGAAAGCCAAATTGGCTGTTGGGTAAGGCGCTAATTTTTGCCATATGGTACTCCAGATCAGCCTTAACTACCTTCTCCAAGATCTTGGAGAGGACGGGGAGCAGGGAAACTGGCCGATACGAGGCTGGGTCCTTTGGGTTTTTCCCTTTACCTTTGTGCACTGGAATTACAATGCCTGTTTTGAGAATGACGGGTACCTTAACCGTTGGCAAGAGAGCAATTGATCAGGTGGGAAATAGGGGAGGCCAGAACTTCAATTCCTAGTTTGAATACAGATGCCGGCAGTCCGTCCACGCCCATCGCCTCTGTATTGGATATGGAGGAGACGACTCTCCTAATTTTGGCTGCACTGGCAAAGGAGAAGTCCAGCACGATCCCCGAGGACTAGCCCAATTGCAACTGCGGTCAGTTCTGACACAGATGTCGGAAGAAGGGGTGGAGAGGATAATGCTTGCCCGAAGATCATTTACTTTTTTAATATAAAAACTGTTTAATGCATCTGCAGCCCCTTTGTCGTCGCATGTGTCGATACCATTGATAGTAAGTGACAGAGGAAGGGGAGTAGCTTTGGTTTTTCCCATGGCCCTGTTGGCCAGGTTCCACAACGCCTTAGAATCGCCGTTGGCCTTCTTGATGGCGTTCAAGTTGGACAGGAGTTTGTCCTTTCTGACTTCAGCTGCCGCCTGATTCCTGAGAACCTTATATTCCCTTCTACCCAGAGCTCTGTTTCTTTGGTCGATAAGTCGAAGCGTTGCCTTGCTCAGATACAAGTTTGTATTTTTTCTAACGGTGATGGCCCTGACAGGGGCCACCTTGTCGAGGGACATGGTGATTCCCGCTACAATGAAGTCGAGGACTGCGTCCACTTCTTTAATGTCGTAGATATCGTCCCACTTCCACTGCTCTAGAGCATTCTCCAGGGCATGTCTTTTGATGGCCTTGAAGTTTCTTCTTCTTAGTTAGCAAAGAATTATTTACTTGAAGAGGCCGAAGAACTGGGAGATTTTCCTTTTAGTCAACTTTTGCAAGAACCAGCAGCGGAAAAAAAGGCAATCTCTTTGCCAAGAGGCCGAAGAGGACTGACTCAGCTAAGCAGGAGGTTGACTGCTTGAGTCTGAGGCAATGGAATCAATTATTGCTTATAAAAGGATTAAAAAGATTTTAATTCCATATAATGTTATACTTCCCAGTGCCAGTTCGGAGACACTCTTCTCCAAATCTAAACTTTTATTGCGAAGGACAAGACAAAACAGCTCCTTCTAGCAGTAAATAAATAGTGTAATTTATAAACTAATGTTATTCTTTAGATTGTAAATATATAAACTTTTCGTAATTATTCTCAGATAAAGCAATAATTATGAGTAGTATACACCGAGAAATTCGGTGGACCATATGTGGGTGGGATTTTTACATGTTTGACTTTTCATATTGTAACATTTTTCGGTCGGGGTAAAAAAATATGTTAATTTTTCGGGCCGAGCCTCTGGTTCAAAAATTTTATATCTTAAATATATTATCGAAGTTTGTAAAGTTTTTGGAACTTTAATTGCGGTAACTAACTTCAAGCCGAAACTATTAAAGCCTGGTTTAACATTTATACCCGATATATACGAGGATGCAGTGAAAAGTAAAGAGCCTTCTTATAAGAAAATTTTTCAAATCCAATTTTTGAACGGAACGCAAAATTGAACGGCGTTCCGCGGAACGGAAAGAATTGAACGGAACGATGAACGGAACGGAAAGGATTGAACGGAACGATAAACGGAACGGGAAAAAGTGGAACGCGTGCAAGCCTGTATATATATATATATATATATATATATATTATATATATATATATATATATATATATATATTAGTGCCATGACGCCCAGTAGCGTTTATCTCCTTAACTAGTTCTACCACAGAGGAAGTAAACCGGAACTATTAGCCTACTTTCGTTGTATTTATTTATAACGTACAAATTTGAAACTAGTCGCATATAATATCAAGGCATATCGATAAGTACATATTATACTTGATCTAAAGTTTGACATTCCATGACGTCAGAATGAAGCAAATATTATTGTGAACTTTGCTTTTAGTGAGTAAAAACACAGGATCCCATAATATTCATCTCATCCTGACGTTACTTAAAGATATACACATATACAAATGCTGAAGAGTACTTTTTTAATTTGTGTGGTGATTTAATAAGTTTTTATGATGTTTTTTAATGAATATATTATAATTAATTATTAAAATGTGATCTCAAGATATCAAAATATTTCACAATGTTTATTATTGACCTTTTATTCTTTATATATCATTTTTTGTGCCTTGACTATTGGGCATTGAATATATAATTAATCGGTAGGTATTTTTTGGTGGTAAGTTCGCTATCGATTGATATAATCATACAAACTGCCAAAGAGATTCTTGAATCTGCAACATCCAAGTCAACAACTCAATTATTATTTATATTTATAGATATTAAAAAACTCCAATTAATAATTATTTTTAAGTGTTGATACAACTTGTCGAGCTTCTTGATTTTCGTTTGACATTTTTCTATATTTTTATGATATAATGCATTCACATGTTTTTTAAAATATTTCTTTTAAGACTCCCATCCGTATTTTTATTGATAGCTCTTTTTCAATTTCCATCTGAGGTTATGGAGATTGGATATATATAAGAGAAATATAATGAAATATATATTTAAAAAGCATCACCGTACAATTGATAGTGGCTTTCGGAATATTTAAAATTTTAAAACTATCGCTATAAATCGACTGTTGTTAGTACCGATCTACAGTCAAATCAGTCAAATGATCAGATAAAATAGCGTATGATTTATTATTCAATAAATCCAATATTGGGGGATTCTTATGTATATGCATTACACATGTCCAGTAAATCCCAACATTGGAACTCAATGCAATCGTTTGGTAGAATAACGTAAATATATAAGAACAATAATTCTTCTCTAATTTTCTCTCTCTCTCTCTGCCCTATTTACCTTAAACTGCTCAGAGTGCCTGGAGGCATTTTTAAGGGCATTTCACATATTTGAGAGCTTATTCCCCTCTCCTTGCATACTATTCACATGCAAATCAAACACAAATAATCCCTTGTAGCCATAGGCCATTCCTCGCCTCGAGGCTAGGATTGAATGCGCCCCTCCCGCCCTCTTCTTCAAGCTTAGTGCATTTCGTAAGGGATTAAGTACTATGCATTTTTTCTTGCACAAATAGCATGTAAATTCCTCTTCATTAAAAGCTTCAAAATGATGGATTCGTGGTTGAGCCCCTGAGAGCACGTGGCCATCTTGAATTTGATTGCTTTTTACCACCGCAGACTTCATTAAATAGTTGTTGTTATTGGAAATGGTGGTATTAGAGGTATCCATGTTTATTATTTTAAAGGTGTTTTCATGTAGAAGAAAATAAACAACAATATAAACGAGAACAACCACCACCCTTGGTTTTTAATTAATTTCGAAAAAAAACATTACCTTTAAACTGCAAAAATAACATGTTTTGATCCTCATTTTTATTGCTTCTACTTATAAAACATTGGTGCGCATTTATAATTGTATTGGAGCCCATCACAGTTCGACAAAAAGCTTTAAAAGGTCAGATTGGAGCTCATTAAATAGGTTTCTCCTCTAAGCTTTATTTCATAATTATAACTATTTTGTCAGAAAAGATAGAATGTGACTAAAATTATATATATATATACAAATATCAGACTTGTTGACGTTCGCGAAAAATTGTCGTTCGTCTTTCGTTTGTCGTTCACCAAAGTTATCGTTCATCGTTATCTTTTAATTGAATCGTTCGCCGTTCATCGTTCGTTTGTCGTTCGTCATTCTGAAAAAAAATTGACGACGTATTTTATATAAAGGAACTTTTTCTCGCCATTCTGAAAAAAGTGATGACGTTTTAAAAAAGGAAATTTATCCTATAAATAAATAAATATATATATATATAAGTTTATCCAATATGACAACTTTAACTGTTATATTATTGCAGCATATATAGTATATAAATAATCTTGTTAATAAATAATATCTTATATATCTACTATGACATTTCAAATAAAAAGATAACTATTGATATTGTATTTGTGGATAGGAATATATTTAAACGAATGAAGTAAAACTAGATTCCCAATGATAAGGGCTGGATTCATTATTTCAAGGAAAAGGAACTTTGTCAATAAGGAACCAAACGGAAAAATTATCTATCTCTTGCGATATTATTTTAAATTCTAAAATTGAGGCAAATTTGTAGAGTAATATACAAAGTAAATATTCAAGTATCAAGAATAATTCAAATATCATATTGATAAAGGATACAAATTTAATCAAATCATACGTGAACAGCTAAGAATTGCTTTTACATTATACTGTAATAATACCTTATAAGATAAACAGCTAAGAATTGCTTTTACATTATGGACGAGTGCAAAAATACTTAATGTTTTATACGATATTATATTTATAGTTTATTCATATTATTTTCATATAACTTATTATGGACGAGTGCAAACGACGGGGAATACTTAATTTCTTCTGACGCTGATATTTGTATTCTATCGGGGAAGGGGGAGATATTTTAAAGTCCAAAGCGGCATACCGAACCCCAGGAGACATTTTATTTTTATTGATATGTATATACATTGCCAATTATATACTTATATTTCATCATATATTTATTAAGAAATGAAAATATTGATGAATAATTAAATCAATTAAATCATTTAGTAGTTTAGTTATGACGTAAGTAAATCAAATTGATAATTCTCATTACAGAAGCTATTAAGTTTCAAATATTTGATTAAGGCAAAACACGATTTCCCTGGAATGTATTGTTTATCGGGTTTTTTATTTATTATAAGTAATAACAATGAGGTGAGGGTAGGCTAGAAGCCTTCATTCCCCCCCCTTGAGACACCCTTTTTCTGTTTTTCACCTTCTTTCCGTTAATGTGATAAGTATATTGATAAGAAATATGTATATCATGAATGCGATAACATTAAACACCTTTTAGTAGGAGGCTTTTTTTAGTCAAGAGCCAGGGTAAATGAAAAAAAACTAAATAACTCCCTGAGAATAAGTTAGGATCAAAGAGAAAAATGTATATCACGAAACCTTCGGGTCATTGAGGGTAACATTTGTGTATATAATTTTATATTTAAGCATGATTTATAATGAAAAATAACAAATATTATGAGACAAAAGTATAAATTGGCTCAATAAATATATTATTTCGCAGACTAAGACACTTTTTTTTATAAATAACTATGTTTATCGTCGATTTAGAATATCTTTTAACATAGTATAATTCAGCATTTCTGTTGAATATTAATTTTTATTCTATGTACTCAATTTGCTTAGCCCTTATAAGGTCCATAAATTTGAAATCTTTTTAGTCTTTCCATGTTTTAAATTATTTATTAGTGAAGTGAGAATGATTAATGTCTGAAATCGTACTTTATTTTGCTACCATATGGTAATAGAATATATGATAGTTGTCTAATGTAAATATATCAGGGATAAAATTATGTCCAACCTGTCCACCAACACAATTCAAATGTGAGGCCCAGACGATGAATATTATTTTTTATTCATTATTAACAAATACAAATGTTTATAGGTTCGTATTCGTCAAATACATAAATGAATTATTATAATATATTATTCTTCAATAACATTGCAAAGATTTTGAGTTTAGTGAGTACATATAAATATGTATATATATCAGGCTTGTGAGCGTTCAGCTTTTTTGCGTTCAGCGTTTAAAAAAATAGCGTTCCGTTCAGTGTTCCGTTCAATGTTTTTGCGTTCAGCGTTCCGTCAGCGTTCAATATTTAAAAAATAACATTGTGTAGTTTTGAAAAATGTAAGTACTATTTAGCAGTGGTGGGCACCGCTCACTTTTTTGCTGTTCCGCTCACCGCTCATCCGCTCACTTTGGGCAACTGATCCGCTCCCGCTCATTCGCTCATTTTTTGAGTACTGCTGTTCCGCTCACTTCATTCCGCTCTTCCGCTCAGGTTGGCGGAATAGGTCCGCTCACTAATTTTTAGGTCCGATCACCAATTTTTTACTATAAAGTCCGCTCCAAGCTTATAAATAGCCTAAAATAGGTGTTTCTTGTAAATAATTGTTCATAAATATTAATATTATTTAGTTATTAAAACTTATTATAACTAATTATTAATATTTATAAATAATTAATTATAAGAAACACCTATTTTAGGCTATTTATCTAAGTAATATCTTCAAATAAGTAATAACTACTAAATATTAATAAATAAAACAAGAATGGCTTAATAATTAGGTAATAAACCGTTTAATGAAATTATAAAATATTACCTATTGACAAACAATCTTTAAAAAAAGAAAAGAAACAGTCACAAAAATCACTACTTCTCCTCCTCCTCCTGGATTTTGAGGGACATGATGTGCTGCTGTATGATGTCCATGTTCCCCTTCATGAAAATCAAGTTCTCAAAGTTTTCGGCCGTGAGGCACGACCTCTTGGCCCTCAGCACGTCAGAGGCCATACTGAACAGCCGCTCCACCGCAGCAGAGCTGGGGAGCGGCGTGTTGTACTTGATGAAAAGCTCCATCCAGGCCTCCCTGTGGTTCTGGGGGAACATGTCCCTTGTCACCTCCATGGAGGCCTTGATGGGCCTCCTGTTCCAGGCCTGGATGTCATTCAGGATCTTCTCGCTAGCATCCTCCTGGCTGGCCTCCATCTCATCCATGTCATGCTGCCTCAAGGCCTGAAACGTTCAATAAATATTATAATATTGTTATCAATTGTAATTATTCGAAATTAACATTAATTGTAATTAGTCTAAGTTACGAAATTAACATTTAACGGTAATTTATTATTATAATTTAAAATTGAAATTAAGTAGACTGCTGTAAAAAATTTGGGTGAACATACCTGCAGGAACGGATCATCTTCCACAGATGCTTCCCTCTCCTCCAGCTGGCTCTCCTCCACCCCAGACTTGGCCGCTAGCTCCTCCACCAGGCGCCGCTGGATGGTGTCAGTCTGGGCCCTGGACTTGGTCATGTTCTTGACCGCCACCAGCTTGTAGTGGGGGTGCAGGGCCGTGGCCATCAAGAGATCATCATCCTCAAAGAGATGACCAAACCTGGCCTTGAACCCCTGCCTGCCATTGTGGTCCAGCAGAGCGTCCACTAAGGGTTTGGCGTGACTGAAAATAATAATTATTTATAATTAATAATTAAATTTTATACAGATTCTTTAATTTACTTCATTAAACACTGAACGGCTATAAATTAACATTTAACGGCAATTTTTCAACCATAATTGTTTAAAAATATGAAATTTTTTAAAAAATTCTTCAGCATTCTGATTTTTGCATTTATTGTTTATACATTCAAATGATTAAATTACCTAAGGTTCCCATCTGACTGAAGCTTCTCAAGCTTGAGCTTCATGATGAACAGGCTGGGGAGGAACATGCCCATGTACGCCTTCTCCTCGGCCTGGAGATTGTCCAGGCATGCGGCCACTGGCTCCATGGCTGTGACGTACTCCTTCATTATGGTCACGTCCTCCTCCACAAACACAGACACTTTCTGAAAATAATAATCTAATTAGTTGTCGTTTATTTTCATTGAATAAAATTAAAAATTATAAATATTTTGTTTAAGTTAAGTTTAAATTAATTTCTTACCGGGATGCGCTGCAGAAGCTCGTTAAACTCCATGAACTTCTGTGGGTCCCCAGCTGTTCCAGCTGTGTCATGTGACTGAATCAACAAGACTAAGTAAATTATTTACATTTATTATTTAATATTTTATTTTACTTACGCTCTTGTAGTGCCTCTTCAAGTTATACACAGAGTGCTGCTGCATCTTGAGGACATTGCTACAGGTCCGCTGGGTGCACTTGGCCTCCACCCTATCTTTGGCATCCACAGAAAATATGAATACCTGAAATTTTGAAACTTTAACAAACTGGATACAATTTTTTATTTTACAAATTAGTGAACTCACAATTGATTATTATTCTATACTATTCAATATTTTTTAAATGTTTTATTATGCATAGATGGCTAGACGCCGTCCACTAGAATGTTAAATTTGAGAGGTTTTGCCACTTTTTGGGACTTACTTTTTCAAATGAGCGAATTCCCTCTGCACTTCCATTGTGCGCGCATCCTGAGATCCCTGGGTGTCCTGGCTCTGGCTCAAGACCACAGTGTCTGCCTGGCTGGGCCCACCTCCTCCACACTGCCAGTGGCCACAGGGCTGCTGAAGACATCCTGGGAGATGGGGTCGTCCACCTCCAGGTCCATGCTGCTCCTTTTCAATAACAAATTATTAATTGACAAATTAACATTAACTTTTTATGTTACTTGTCACACTGCTCACGCATTATTCAGATGAATTAAGAATAAGATTAATTTTATAAAATTTAAAAATTGTTCTTAAATAAATGAATAGCTCAATTAAATTATTCAATTTACTAACCTGTAGCTTCTCTCTCCGCTCAGAGGTCGGGTTCGGGTCACAAACTTATCCATGACTCGTGATTCGTAAAAAACGAAAAGGTAAAGTATACTGACTCAGAGTGACCGTCAGACAATGAACACACACGAACACAAACGTATACACAGAGAGAATAAGAGAGTGCCAGAGAGAGACAAAACTTGTACGCCGAGTAAGTACTAAGCTGGTACTAAGTAGGGTCCCATATAACCATTTAATGACATCATCAACATATGTGTTATGACGTCATTTTTTCAGATGGATTTATAATCATACTACATGTAATAATTATTTAATAATTATAACAAAGATAATTTTATCTCTTTTATATTTAGAGAAGAAAGAGAAAAGTTATATTATAATAATGTAACTTTTCTCTCTCTTCTCTGAATATAAAATGAAATTCTATATGGGACCATGAACGCAACCTCTTTGTTATGACGGGGGTACACATTTTATATATTAAGAAAGGACTGATTGTCACTTATTCTCTCTGCGTATACACAATAACTGCACGACGTGAACTGAGTGGCTACGCGTGGCAACACTGCTGCCACGTGTCTAGACAAGAATAAACAATTTCTGGCGCACCTTTTTAGTCCATGCCACGTTAGCGGCATTACATTTAGAGCAAAAAGCGAGAAAAAGTAGTCTTTTTTCTATGAGTAATCCTTTTTAATAACGGAAACTTTTTTTATGTGAGCGGATGAGCGGAAGTTAATTTTAGAGGGTCCGCTCACCACATTCCGCTCACTTCTCACAAAGATGATCCGCTCTTTGCATTCCGCTCACCAATTGCTCCTCCGCTCAGAGCGGAATAATGAGCGGAAGTGCCCACCACTGCTATTTAGGGTTTTTAAAAATGAGCCCGAACTGATTTTTAAATGATATAAATTTGTTAACTGGATCTAACCCAGGGGTTCCCAACCTGGGGTCCTTTTTTTAGAAAATAATTTCCCATTTAAATGACGACTTTTTTTAGAAATAATCTCCAAACAAAGTGACGACGTTTTTTTTAGAAAATAATTTCCGAAAAAAGTGATGACGTTTTCTTTTTTAGAAAGAACTTCCGAAAAAAAGTGATGACGCTTTTTAGAAAAGAATCTCGAAAAAAAGTGACGACGTTTTTTTTAAGAAATAATTTCCGAAAAAAAGTGATGACGTTTTCCAATTGTGAGTAAATTTTGGTCACTTGGAGTAAAATTAAAAATTGTGCTTCACTATTCTATAAGAGTTCTTGGGAGAGTATTTTATAAGTTCTTATCATAAAATTTCATCCCCTTGTTTAGATCCCAGAAAAAAAGTACTAAATCAAAACTACATTGAAATGTTTGGAAAATTGAGCGATGAACGCAAAACTCTTTTTTTGCGTTCAACGTTCAAAAAAAGTTGCGTTCCGTTCAGCGTTCCGTTCATTGAACGTGCATTCGGCTTAACACCGTTCAATTTTGTGTTCCGATCACAAGCCTCTTATAATATATATATATATAGATAGATAGAATGATGAAACGACCGGGACACTTTTTTTCACCGGGAGCCGGCCGGGACTTTAATATATTCGTTCCTTTTTTCGTAATTTCGTAATTTTTCCTATCAAAAGTGCAATTCTACTTTTATTTTTTTTATATTTTTAAAAAATATTTAAAATAATTTTCTAATAAAAAACGTTGTCATTTTTACAATGAAGAAAGAACGAATATATTAAAGTCCCTGCCCGGTGATTTTTAGACGCTGGGCCGGGCCGTGACGTCAAAAAACAGCCAGGAACCGAACCGGGTATATATATATATTTTTTTTTCTTATATATATATATATATATCAGGCTAGTGAGCGATCAGGAAAAAAATAGCGATCCGATCAAAAATAGCGATCATAAATTCTTTGCTATATAGCGATATAACGATCAGGGATTTTTCCGATCAGCGATCCGATCAATTTAATTGCGATCAACAAAAAAATTACCTATGTAATACTAATTCTAAGTAAAATTAAATGTATATACAGTCAAACCTTTATAAGTATTCATCTTTATATGGCAATGAAATGATTGTTTCCCATAGCCTATGAGCTCCAAAATAACGACTTCTCCATAGCCTGTCTGTATATTTTAGGACAAAATATCAGAATGATTGTTTCTCATAGCCTATGAGCTCCAACACTCTGGCTCCTCAATTGACGGTATGTCTGCATATTTTACAAGAGATGCCAGAATAAATGTTTCCCATAGCCTATGAGTTCCAAACAATGACTTCTCCATAGGCGCCTGTCTGTATATTTTAGGACAAAAAATATATCAGGATAGCACACACTGGCTTTTTCTATTAGTATTAGTCTGTATTTTGTGTTTTCTAAACAAATATTAGTTGTTGGAATGTATTTTGGTCAATGTGACAGCTAGTTAAGTTTTAAAAAATGTAGGGTTTGTTTCAAAAATCCTTATTACAATTTTTTTTTCTTTTTTAGTTATTTTATACAAATTGATCGGATCGCTATTTTATAGTGATTTTCTTACGATCAAAAGATATAAAGATCAGGACCTTTTGCGATACTGCGATCAGCGATCAAATATCACTATATCGCTATTGATCGCCGATCAGAAAAAACTCCGATCAACAAGCCTGATATATATATCCCGGTCCCGGCTATTTTTTGAGCGTCCCGGCCCGGTGTCCCGGTTTTTTTTAGACACCGGGCCGGGACATCAATATTTTCTTTCGTTTGTCATTCATAAATTTTATTTAGAAAATAATTACCATAAAAAAGTGAGGACGTCTTTTTAGAAAGAAATTTTTGAAATACGAAACGTCATCACTTTTTTGGAGATTCTTTTCTAAAAACGTCATCACTTTTTTTGGAAATTCATCACTTCAGAATGTCGAAGGAACGAAAATATATATTATGTCCCAGCCCGGCCGGGCCCCGGCAAAAAAAGGTGTCCCGGTCGTTTCCTGATATATGTATATATATATATGTATACAGGGGCGGAGTGGCCACCGGAGTACCGGAACTATTCCCGGTGGGCCGCTGTCCTCAAGAAACATAAACGGCCGTTGACAGCCTCCTAATGGCATATTGGGGCCTATATAAGGCCGGCGAGGGCATAATTGTCCCGGTGGATAAATGGATATAGGTATATATATATACATATTTATATATATGTATATATAACACCTTCTTATAATAAATTTGTAAAACAATAAATAATATAATGTACATTGACAGAAATGTCCAATTTCATCACTCAATCTTTACATTTGAAAATTCAGGATATATTGAAGGGCGTGAAAACAAAGCCGCCGTGTGGTTGTGGTTATTGTATATCACAATTTAATTGGTTTTCTTCCATTGTGGCAATGCATATTAGTTATATTTTTATACGGAGTTTTTACTTATACATTTACACACTACATATTTGTTGAATGATTCATTAGATATTGCATGACTCATGGGTTAATCAACCTTGTTCTGTTGTTTAGCATTTTAGAGGACTCTCAGATATGTCTGTAATTGAATTATTATTGCTGTACAAAGGATATGCAGGATTATTTAAAGAATTTGCTAATTGATTAAAAAACTATAGGATGAAGACTTAGTGATAACTTATAAGATATTTATTTCAACTCTTCAAGTACTCATAAAATGGCTTTATTCAAAATTTCATAAATAACTATCAGCTATGTTATTATGTAATATGTGTAGATCATTACTTTATCCACCGATAAATTTGATTATATAGTAGATAAATACATTTAATATGACAGTCTATTGTGTTTTTCAATATTTAGTAAATCTTGCAGGTGTTGTTATTCTCTTTATTGATGTTAAAAATATACGAGCCGGACGAGGCTAGAAACGTATACACACTCTAATGTAATCTTATTGACCAATAATGTAAATATATACATACTATAAAATTAAATATCAATTAATAACATTTTTTTTAAATTTGTTAAACGGGATTTTTTTTCGAAATCTTTTCGCTTTTTCCAGAGTCTTCGCGTCACGCAATTCTTTATACTCGTTCCTTGGCTTTTTGGCGATTTTATCGAAAGTATTTACGGGCTGGGGCAGAGGCGGCTGCAGAAGCAGAAGTTGTCTTGTTTGCCAAGCAAGTCTGCTTTGGGATCATTTGGACCATTTGAGTAGTTTGCAATGAAATAAAAGATAAACACTATATTATCGACATATATTTATGAATGATATAAACTTTTTATTCTTATTGTTAAATAAATTATGATAATTTGTCATAGAAAAAACGTTGAAATAGATTGCACCCCTCTTCTCTATCGGAAATAAATACCAAATGTATAACTCATGTTATTGCAAGTTCATATTTTTATCGGCAGCCTTTATTGCAGGTTAAGTTTATAATTTTTATCAAAAAACAAACATAGAAAACAATGTTAGTTAACACTAAGTGAGAATATATATATTAATATATATATAATATATATATACTCAGCTATTTATATATATCATAAATATATATATATATATGTATATATATTTATTCAACTTTTTATAACCATCATAAATCTTTTGAAATCTGAAATAACCACGAAACTACCGGGTACCCGGTCCGGCCCAGGTCCCGGCTGCTTTTTGAGCGTCCTGGCCCGGCCCGGTGTCCCGGGTTTTTTAGACACTGGGCAGGAACATCAATATTTTTTTTCGATAGTCATTCATAATTTTTTTTAGAAAATAATTTCCCAAAAAAAGTGAGTACACTTTTTTATAAAGGAATTTTCGAAATATTATTTTCTAAAAAATACGGTAGCACTGTTTTCTGTGAAATTTTTTTTGGAGATTCTTTTCTAAAAAAGACGTCACTTTTTTTGGGAGATTCTTTTCTAAAAAAACGTTGTCACTTTTTTTGGGAGATTCTTTAAAAAAAACGTCGTCAATTATTTTTGGGAGATTCTTTTCTATACAAAAAGTCATCACTTATTTTTTCGGAAATTATTTTCTAGAAAAAAATGTCGTAACTTCATAATGTAGAAGGAGTGAAAATATATACCAAGTCCGGCACGGTTTTGGTCTGGCCCAGTTTGAAAAAATTAAGTCCTAGCCCAGTCCGGTTCCCGGAAAAAAAGGTGTCCCGGTCGTTTCCTGGAAATAACGCAAGTCATACAAAATTAAGTATAATTGTATTTATCCCAATTCTAAAACACGGTTATTTGAAAAGAAACTTAAATCGTTCAATACCAAATAGAAGCTGACTTTTTGGATCAAAAGACAAAGAACAAACTTATCACACCAAAAACCATGACTTTGATCTGTCAAAAAGGAGTCGCAGTATCCTACAGCAACATAACAATTAAATATTCAATGATATTTAATCGCTCACAATCTTACTTGTCAACAATCAAATTAGCAGGTTGGCATTATTTGTAAACTTACATATTTCCAACCTTTAATGTTTCTTTTATACATCTTAATTACTAAGCCTTTTCCGGTGGGCAATTGATTCAATACAGCATATTTGTTCCATTATTTTGCTTCCAAAACTAATTAAAAAAAGCATGAATCTTTATTCAAAGAATACAGTATTTGGAAATTGTTAAAAAAATTATAATATTTTCCAAGACTCTCTCCAACACCAAAAACTGATAAGAATGACGTCAAGAATATATAATAATGTATAGTCTTATGCATATTTTTATCTATATAATAATTCAGCAATCTCTATCCGTCTGTATGTCCGCACGCTATCTCCTCCCACATTTATGGTCAGATTTGAACTTTGAAGGTACTTATGGAATCCTTGGGTCAAGACGGACCTAATAAAACTATTTGTAAAGTGATGGGACCAGAAATGAAGGGGAAAAAATCAGACCTTGTCTTATTTGAACTACCTACTTTTCAAGGTAAAGAGAGGAAAAAAGAAAAAGAAAAGGAGGAGTTAGAGAAATGGAAAAAGAAAAAAGCATCTCATGTGACTTAAAACATATTCTTTGTACAAAGTCAAACTTTTTATGAGGAATGTTTGTACAAAACAGAAAATTATTTTCTCTCTCCTCTCTTTTATTCTTTAAGGTCTGTTTCACTCACAAACTAGCTCCAAAACCTACCCATACCCGAAGTGCAAACATATGGGCGCCGTAGGCGGCCAATATGCGAGTGTTTATAATTTAAAATATTTAATATTTGTTTAATTGATTGTAATATGGTTTAAATGATATATTTAGTATTTATATAGTTATATTTTATATTTATATGATATTTAGTGAATGTGTTTCTCTCCAGAGCAAGAAATTTAAACTATATATTTCCATATGGTTTTATAACACACTTGCTTTGGGCTTTATGTAAATATCTTATTTATTAATAAAATAACCAAATGACTTATGACAAAAACAACGAAAAAATATTATTCATTATGTCTGAAATACTCATTCAAGAGAAATTATAGATCATCACAATTACATTTATGTTGGGCTGATCTGACTTATCCACAGATTTCCAAGAATCAAACAAGTAATAAACATACTCGATATAGTTTATAAAAATCGTAATTGGATGTATTTTTAAACATTCCGAGTGTTTTAATGGGCTTAAGGAATAATCATATTAATGTTCACTTTGTACGTTATTACGTAATTGATTCGTATGTTTGTTGTATTATACGATGTTATTGAGAAAGCATAATATATATTTTATTTTCCAAACCCACCAAACACATGTAGCAAACCTTCCTGGCCGTCAATCCCGGCTTGGCCACTGTTTGGGATGATTCACGGGACTTCGACCACGACCGTTTTCTCTTCATATTGTCGCCTGTGATCCATTTTTCGTCGCCAGTAGCCATCTGCTTCAAAAATGGGTCGAGTTCGTTCGATTCCAATAGCATATCGAAGACGTTGATTTCAGAAGTTTATTTTTGCGTCAAATCATGCGGCACCCAAAAATCAATCTTTTTTTTTGTATCACGCCTTCTGCAGATGATTTAAAATGGTTTGATGACTATCTCCCATCTCCTGGGCGATGTTTCGAGATGCCACATGCCGGTGTAACCCGATGTACTCCACGAAATTCAAAAGACAAAAAGGTGGGAGGGAGATATTTGACAGCTTATTATTTCAAAATGATGGTATAATGGAACAATCGATATTTCCAGCAAAATGAACTACATGATTTTCTTGCTTTCCGTTCTTATACTTTCATTATATAGATTTCATATAAAGGAGTCTCTTTGCTCAATTATGAAACTTCCATTCTATATACAGATTCATTGATAGCAATCATGATGTGATATAGCTCCAACATAATAACAGTCCTTTTTCATTAAATTTGATAGATTAAATGAGGTGCCTTAAATAGAAAAGTTCGGCAACAAACAATGAATTTATGAATTTTCAAACAAAACCCTACACAAAGATAATTTAATTATGTAAAAATATTTTTGAATGCATTTTTTAAGCACAATTATACCTCCATATTTTTGGATATATTTTTCAATGAACACAGTAATGGCATTCAACATTCATAGCAATTTAATTGTTACATATCTATCGAATATTAAAGCCCTTTTCCTTTTTCAAGATGTAATGTATTCTGTTATATACATACAAAAAACGTTCTTTATTGAAACATAATTTTTTATTATAAAAAATATTCGTTAAAAAATAACCTTAAGTTATTCATTAAATTAAAAGCAATATAAAAAGAGACTCTTAAAAAGAAGAAAAAAATTATATATTACATTTTATTTTTAAAACTGCTCCAAAACGATTTTAATATTTATATACGAGATCTTTCATAGTGGATATTTAACGCCTTTTGAAGTATTCTAAGATGGATCATAGTTTTACTTGACAAAAATAGCAAATGCCAGCCATTTTAGTTGTCATACTCTCCTATCCATGGCTCCTATTAAATGATCAGTTTTTGCTTAAGGTTCTCCTACTTTGATTATTATTTACAATTCATGTAAAGAAGTCTTTTTACTCATTTATGGATATCAAATTCATGATACAGAACTATGAATAATATCAAACCACATTAAAAATAAATATATTCATTAAAAAGTACATTTCCTAAAATTAATCTTTAAAAACAATATAAGTCATTTTCCCGTATATTTTTTCGATTAAATGATGAGGTGAAGGCCAAAAAAGTGTTTCTTTCATACAATTGTCTACGCATATTATATACATATAATGGACTTAATAATCATCTTTTAGTAATCATCACTACATCCATAACCCTTTAATAACATCAATACATTTAATTAATGAAGAACAAGTTTCCATACATATATTGACAACAACGTGGAGACACCACTTATTTCCTTGGCTAATTACAGCTTTCTCCCTTCGTGAAGTGAAATTTTACAAATAGGCTAGGATGAATGGATAGATGATGATATACATATATTTTTGTTGTGTGTGTGTGAGTGAGAAGTGATTTGTATAAAGGCAAAGAGTTTCTTTTTAAAAGCGGACATGACTTCATGTCTCCCCCCCCCTTTTGTTAGGCCTTGACAAAGAGCGTCGTTGTTTGTACTACTCCTTCATAGTCTAAAGAAATAATCATTTCAAATGCTTACGGTCATTGTCCATCCCACGTTACGAAGTATATAAAAACTTTATGTGGTCCACTATTTGAAGATCATTTACATTTTAACGTTTATTATGGCGTCTCACGTTTTGTATTTTAATAGGGATAAAATATTTCATTAACAATAGTGGAGTCCAAAAAAACCTACTACATACAATAAGAAACATAAGTTGAACAACGTTAATAACGGAAGATAAGATGATTAAGTAGGTTGATCCGAGTAAATATGCAATGTACGCGTGTTAACATTCTTCAGTGCTAAAGCAAAACACTCCAGCAAAACTTACATTGGTTATCTCTTCGGATTTCGAATGAGACAACCACACGGTGTTCCACCTTGGATCCAAGATTCGACCTCAATTCGTAGTACTCTTGGATACTATCATCAAACGAACAAAGAAGGGATAATCTTATATTAATGCGTGTGTTTTTTGAATAAAACATTACTCTTGGTATTTAAAATGACGCTTAAAAGTTAGGAATTGTTTGAGGATTTACTAAATAATAGTTATGTATGCTCGTTTATATGGGTTTAGGACGATGCGAGCAAAGAAATTATCAGGAGCTTTGTGTCTCCTGGGTGTTTTTACTTTATCATACCCACAAATGGTTTTCAATTAACCCTTTTGTATGTTTTTTTTAATATGGATAAAATAGTTATTTTTCATTGAATAAGTAAGAATTGCCGTTAGAAAGTATCTTCATAAACAAAGGTTGAAGACCCACAATTGGCATTAAAGCCAATCAATTTAATCTAAATCACAAATACTCCTTAAGTTTGCTATATCTACAAATATCTCTACAAAAATTAATATTCAGAATTACAAAATTTAGATATTCCCCGTGGTCTTAGACTCAATAAATTTACCGTGATAATATACCCCAAAGCCTTACCACAATAAGAATACTTCCCTCTAAATTAAGTGATGTAATTTACCAAACACCATAAAAAAATATAATATAATATGATATATTCTTTAGTCCAACTTAAAAGGCTACCACAATGATTAATATGGATTGTCTTAGCCCTAAATATATATATCCATGCATTTTATGTTGCCGTTCATATATATATTCCATTAGTCACAAGAATTATTTTCGCATTACTGCTGTTTGATTATGATAACGATATTTTTTCATATGGGTCATAGTCGTTTATAGATTCCAAGGAACTCATTATCAGACAAAAAGAAGGTAAACAACACTAAAATAATGAATAGGGTTTAAGTTTAATGTATCTAGAGCCTTTTACTATCACATCATATATTTATAGTGCAAGCATCTTTAGACTTATATGTAATTGAAAGTTCAATTATAGAATGGAATTAATTGAAACAACATATATTTTTATATAAAAGAAAGTAACTAATGCTAAAATATGTCATGGTCCTTTGGTTAGTGGAATATTTGGTAATGATCCTATTGAGAATCCTTTCTAATATTTCTTTATTTAAAAAAGAAAATAAAGATTTACCTTCTAATAATATGTGGGCCTAATCAAATTATCATTCGGACCGAGGCGCCATTTTTAAGTTTGCACCAAAGTGCCTAAATTTGGAAATAAAAAAATAAAAATTACAAATCTTATAAGTATGAGATGAAAATGTTTGTATTACTTTTCTGTAACTCTATAATGACATATAACTCTCACAAAATCATTTAAAGTTGTGATGATCATGCAATAAATCCTACAAATGTGTATTGAGTTGACCCAGAGAACATAAACAACGTTCAATTTACCATAAAAAGTTAGACACTGATGTTTCGGCTGTATATATTATTATTGAGATGGCTTACGCAAGAATACAAATCAAGTGATTAATCACTTACATCATCAAAACAGATTATAATTTAAAGATTTTGAAGCATGTGATTCATTTTGAATTGAAGTGATTTCGAATACTGAGGTGGTAGCTTCTAAGCGTTGTTGATATACAATTCCTGGCATAATAAATCAAATTATAAGTAATCAATATAATTAGACATCAAAAGTATTTTTCTACCATTTAAAATATATAAATAGGTTTTTTTAAGTTTCTC
This sequence comes from Caligus rogercresseyi, assembly GCA_013387185.1. Taxonomy (NCBI): domain Eukaryota; kingdom Metazoa; phylum Arthropoda; class Copepoda; order Siphonostomatoida; family Caligidae; genus Caligus; species Caligus rogercresseyi. The sequence goes on from CP045892.1 coordinate 27,496,146, forward strand.
AAGTTATCCTCTTCTATAGCCAGTGCTACATTTTTACCACTAATCGTAATATGATAAAAACATATAATGCTTATTTATATCCTGTCGAATGCAATTCTATCGAACCATATAGGCAAAAAAAGGCGTGTTCAACTCTCAATGTTGGGGGCGTAGGTTCGAATCCCGAGAGGGGATGGTCATTTTTGGTCTACCTCATTGATAAGATCCTAGGTTCGAGTGAGTAATTTGAATTCTATAATGCTTACTTATATTCTGTCGGATACTGCAATTCTATCGAACCATATAGGCAACAAAAAAACTTGAATCACAATTTTTACACACTGATTAAAAAACTTATTCATCTATATTATTATCATTATTACTATTATACCTATATTATGTCATTGACACATTACAAATATTCTCTCATAGACGTAAGAAATTTCCACATTTCTATGACTTCAACGTGTATATTCTTTAAGTGCGAACATTATTTATTTATCATAAATTATGTTTCTTTTAAGGCTTCAAATGTATATACAATGTAAGTTATCAAATTTTGATTATTAACCTAAAAAAAGTATATTCAATGATGGAAAATACCATAAAGAAAATGTTTATTTATGTATATGTATTTGTGCAACTGTCCAATGAGTTTTTATATTATGTCTACTTTTTTTTTTTTGTGTATGTATATATATTTATACTTTTGTTTTTAAACGGAAAATAAAAACATATAGCCGTGAAAAAAGAGTTGTTTGTAGACTTACAATGGCTACTTTATTTGCTGAATAAATTATTTAGAATAAGGACAATCTCTGTATTTTGTTTCGAATTCCTTGAAAGGATAAATATTCTGCACGACAACTATTCTGTGCTCCAATATAAAAGATGTACGAACCCTTAATGATTGTTCCTGGGGTAGCGTTATTTTTACTTCAAGTATGCCTGCGCATATGTAATATAAATGTATTCGTGAGTCTGCACCAATCTATAATTCACTTAATCAGATACATATACACAACGTTCTTAAATACTGAACCTGAACTCCTATTTTCAGAGTGGATATAAAAATATCAATTGATATCAAATTCATCAGTTTAGTCATGGCTTTGATCATGATTGGATCCCAGAGCATTGCTGATTTTCATATGATCCATGAAGATACACAGAAATGGAAAATCTGAAGATTATTCAGCCTAACGATTGAAACATTTGATATTTGATTGCCACGGCCAATAATAAGTAAGTTGTTAAAATTTAATATATACATTTTTTTGTTATATACTATCTTCTTTGTAATTTAGAACAATTGTGTCACTTATAAAACAGTTAAATCCACAGAGTGCAAAATTCAAAATAATGAAAATTATACTGAATATATAATTATTTTCGTATGAAATGCACAAATATTATAATGATAGAAGAAACCATTAAAAAATATGTGTGAAAAAATATTCATCTCATTTTTAATTTATATGACACATTGTAATCTGTAATAACTGACTTCAAAGCCCTAATATTCAAAGTTTATTCAACAACTTTCTGATCAACTTTTTTATGATAAATGAACATATAAGCATTTAATCTATAAAACCATTCAGTTTTAATAAAAAGATATATCTTTATCTATTCCGGTTTCCACCAGAATATCAAATTAATGTTACATGAATTAAAGAAACATAACCCTGTACTTATTCGGAGCATAAGTGCTTTCATATTAATTGATTATTATATTATTACTCCCATATTTATCAACACCATTGGACGTATCTTACTTTTAGTATTGGCTTGTACCATAACCTCAATAAGGATATTATTTTCCTCAACCATAATAAATTACGAATAAAAATAACAGAATAAAAAAAATTAACACATGAACAATTGATAACTTATTTATTAATTTAAAAAATACATTTTATTCGGGGCCGCGTTTGTATAATCTTTATCCATCATAAAGAGAGCCATACTAACAAGTGTCTAGCACACTCAATATTTCCGTAAAACATACATATATTTATTAGTATTTAAACATTTCATATAAAAAGATAGAGCAAAATAAAAAATAAAATATGCCTTCCCAGGGATCTTCTAACCAATTTAAGTGTATTTGGCTCACGAATGTACTATGCAAAGGGAATAATAAAAACTAATCCTTTTCACTATTTAGAAAATAAATATTTAAGATGCAATCGCTGTCCATGAATAATTATTGTTTTATGACTTTCAGAAGGAGTTCATAGGAGTTAGCTGTTGTTTCCTCTTTGACGTTTGAATGGACGTCACTCCATTAGAAATTTAGTTTATGGACTGATTAGTTTACTCATGTTTTGGGCAGTACATTTTGTTTGGTAATTGTACAATATGGATTGATGGACTTTAATGCTTGCTAATGGAAGTTTACCAAGATCGGAGGTCGTCTCCCTGAGCGGCTCTCACCACACCCAGGGAAGGAATTCCCTCCCCCAAAAAGTGTCAATTAACGAGCAAGACAAATTACATAAATCAATAACCCAGAGTTAAAATCCTGGGAGTCTTTTCTTTATTTGATTCAGTACTCAGAGGGCCTCGAAGGAACATGACCGTGTCCTACGCTGCTAAAATCAGCACGGCCAGTGTTGGAGCCTTCTTCAAATTACTCTTTACGTAAGTTCATCTTTTTCTTTGACATGTCGATTCTACCCCTTTACCGCCAAATTGTGATTGCAAGTAGTATTTCATCATTATTATTATTGAGAATATTATACACACATGGGATTGACGCATCTGATAAACTGAATCTCTAAAGCAGTGGTTCTCAATCTTTTAAAGTCCCGAATCCTTATTTTAAGTTTCTTACTTTATGCACTTTTCTCTGCATTTTTGCTATTTATTATGATGGAATTGCATCTTTGAGGATGTGAATAACCATTATAGCAATAAAATGAGCAAATCGGGATAATTTTTTCAGGCTGGTCAACATTGACCTCTCCCTTTCATAAATATAATCAGCGCCCTCAACATTAAGAGACAACTGCACTTCTACTGAGCTATTGCACTCCTCCATATAACATATTTGATTTTGAACGATTTAATACAATTTGGTTTGAGAAGAACTTATATTAATTTTACATTTTTCTTGAATGATTTGACAACCCTTCGAAATCATCTTGCGATCCCAAATTGAGAATGGCTACTCTATGTAAAGTAATCTTCTATAAAGATACCAACGAACCGATGTATATTCACTTATTCACCAATTATATATAAAGGGTTTAATATTTTCTTAATGCTTCAAATATTTTTGGCGGCAAAAAAAGTGTGACGGTAAGGGGTTGAATAAATGAGATGACATTAAGTAATTTTAATCCCTGTAGGTGGACGGGGAGCGTGTACAAACTCATTTGGTTCGAGTTCGTTCTTTACCTATCACTCTACTTCACCGTTTCCATCATTTATCGTTTCGGACTCGATGAAGATGGAAGGAGGTAATAATCAAATATATAATATTCTAACCACTCTCGAAGAATATGAGTGGATAACTAGGTATATATGTTTTTAAACATCGAGCTTTAAAGTTTAAATGTGAGGTTTGAAAATTGTTTAATAACCATAGATAATTTTTTATGAATTCTTATGTCCATTCCTATAACACGCATAAAGAAGATTTTGTTTTGTACTTTTTCGATTTGAGAGATGGATGACTCAAGGAATTTTACCTTTTTACCTTGTGAAAGTTTTGACGAAATTGAATGATATCTAAAGTTTATCTAGCAATTTATTATCAACCATTCAATCGTCTTTCACATTCTCTTGCACGATTACATTTAAACTATTTTATTACAAGTCCAAAAGTACATTATCAAATAGTTCTCCAATCTTGTATATTCATATAATTGCTGGAATTATTAACGTTTGATTCATTCTAAGGTAATTATTCCTTGGGGGTGCCTGTCTTTGAAATCCGAAAAGAAAAAATAATAATAATGGAATCTCAATTGTACAAATAAAATTAAAAAATATAAAGAAGGAAGTTATTTATTTTGATACTTTTCTATATCAATATTCTTATAACTAATCTTACATGTTAAAACGTGAATGATGAGCTCTCACCATAAAATTACATTGCTTGAATATAAATATTGGATACATTAATTTTTAGTCGGTGAGGACTTTTTAATGATCGTGGCATTTTGCGAACCTGCACATTTCTACCTAGACAGTGACATCTCATAATTTATTACAGATTATTCGAGACGATAAGTCGTTTCTGCGACGCACATATATCCTTAATTCCTCTCACATTCGTTCTGGCCTTCTATGTGTCTCATGTTGTGAGTCGGTGGTGGGATCAGTACAAAACAATTCCATGGCCGGATGCGGTGGCCTTTAAAATCAATGCATACTGTCGTGGGAAGTCCAAGGTAAGTACAGGATGTTAGTAAATATCATAAACTAATGGAAGGGTGTTGAGAATTCGCCTCCAAGACGAAAAGGTCTACTTAATCAACCTATGTGAAAGACGTATTCTAGGTTCGATTTGCTTGCTATGATAAATAGATGCATTTCAATCGAATAATATAGACACAATAAAAAATTTATTGTTCCATTTGAAATGAAACTTATCATATTTATTGAGTAGAAATTCAGAACGGAGCCGACACAAATAAATCTACTATAAATTCATAAATCACAATTCGTAATAAAGTCAATGATTTTATTGCATTTTGTTATTTCAGTTGTTATATTTGCATCTTCATCAAATTACAGAGCTAAAACATGAATATTTTATATATTTAACCAAAGGTTGTTCAAGAAAAATTGTTTCCGAGTATGTCACATCTGCTGAGTTTTAAAAGATTCGCAACTACTTTTAGTTAAAAGAGCACGACAACAATGGGATTCCTTGAGCTGGTGAATTAAGCAATTTATTATCTAAGCAATGCATTTAAATAATAAAGTAACTCGGGAAATGATTGTATTAAATCAATACTTAAAATTAAGCCCATATTATTTTTATTTTGTTAATGGAACTGCTGTTTCGAAGCTTTCATTCTTCTTTATTCCTGATTTTTTTTATCATTAATGCACAACTAAATAAAACAATACTTTTATCAAACTTGGTCAAAATCCCTTTTTAAGGAGTCTCAAGTCTTCCTTGTCATGTGATTCCTTTTCACAGAGCCAAAACGATGAGATTCGCTCCATTCGTCGGAACGTTGTTCGCTATACTTGTGCAGCCATCATCGAGACCCTTCGAATGGTGAGCAGCAAGGTCAAGAAGAGGTTTCCGACCATGAACCACTTGGTAGAAGCGGGTATTCTCACAGATCGAGAGGTAAGTATTAATGCTCCACCAATATTTAGAGTAAAAATACAATATTCAAATTTAAAGGATCGCGATGACATATATCGATTGCGATGACATATTATATATATATATATATCGCAGCAGAGATGGAAATCCAATAGAATCGTTGACTTTCCTGGTAGAGATTATGATCCTTATCGTTTCTAGGAGAGATGGCGCCTTAAAATGGAGATAATATTTTAATATGTCTTCAAACTATTTATTTCATTTGCGATGTCTTCAAGGAAGCAAATGTGATGCAATGTTGTACTAACATGGTATCTATATCACCGACCTATATAATGATAATTTGAATCTAATCTGAGATGAAATCAGACATGATAGTTTAAATAACATCATCATACCATATATTTAAGTCGTCATCCATCCTATAACAATCCTGATCTCTTCTAGCAGAGTTTTTGATTGTTCGGATATAAATCACGATCGTAGTCACTCCTAGGAGAGGATACGATCGTGATCTCTACCAGGAGAGTCAACGTCTCTACTGGATCTCCAACTCTACTGCAACATATATACATAAAATAGGTATTTTAAAGCATTCCAGAATACAAAAATCAAACTTAAACACATGATATATACAATAATAACCAAATGCCAACCTTTAAATTTATGCTAAGAAACCTTATTCTAAGGATAAATTGAAATTAAATGTCTTTAACTAAGATTGTCAAAAATTTAAATTGAACGAAACAAAAGAGTAACAAGGAAATCAGGAATTTTTCTTAGTGTTATACTCAATACAAGAGTATGAGAATCATTGCAAAACAAAACCTTCTTTCATTATAAAATGTAGTTGAGATTAATCGGTCCCATTTTGCACGATGACGATTTGTATGTGAGGGCTTCCTAAGTCCAAGGCACATACTATTTGCAGGGACTTATTTATGCACAAGCTTTTCTAAACAGCTATAGCCTTGAGGGCCCATGTATAGAGGGGCTCATGGTGTATATCAGTCTTTTTTTTAGAAATGTAAATGAACACTAATGGCACAAAAAATATTACCCTGGTGGCGAAAAAGCCCTGATGGGAAAAATTGGGTCCATTGAGAATATAGAATAACAACAAATATCAACATTGCAATGAATAACCCCATCTTCATTATATAACCCGGATAAATATAAACCGATGGACAAAGGACAACTTAGAGCTAAATAGTGTTATGAGAGGAGACGTAAAAGTAGGAATTAATGAGTGGACTCAGAGCAAAAAAAAATAGCCTAATAGTCCATAACAACCTTAATTATTTGCATCTCTTCTCTCTCTCTTGTATAGGTGAGCATAATAGAACATAATCAAAAGAAGTCGGCTTACTTGGAGTACAGCTACTGGGTTCCCCTATATTGGGCCTCAGACCTCATCAATCAGGCGCACGTGAAGGGATTCATACCCGCTAGCAAGTACGTCTTGGACATTCACGGGGAAATCAACAAGGTCCGAGGGGAGTGCGGCCTCCTCCTCTCCTACGACTGGATCAGCTTCCCCTGGTCTACACCCAAGTGGTCACTCTGGCACTCATACTCTATTTTGGCGCAACGCTCATTGGGCGGCAGTACTTGGACCCCGGGAAGAACATTGACGGCGTCGGACCCGACTTTGTCTTTCCCTTCTTTACCTCCTTCGAGTTTTTTCTACAATGGCTGGCTCAAGGTGGCTGAGGCCCTTTTAAACCCCTTTGGAGAGGATGATGAGGACTTTGACACCAATTGGATGGTGGATCGAAACATACAACTCTCTTACGTCATGGTTGATGAGGTGAGTACTTTTTCTTTTACTTAGCCATTTAAGGTAAACATAAATGAATGTCAGGTTATTATACTCTAATGGTATATATTTGCAACTTCAATATACGATATTGTGAATCAACAACTGTAGATATGTCATTTCAATGTCACAAATAGCTGGGAAGATACATGAATATGATGTAGTGTTAAAGTTTCGAATATTTGCCGTTTATAATTAATTAAAAAGTTCAGAACATACACAACATAGAGTGCCAAAGTCACGACTGGACGCGCTGAATATGGACGAAGTAACAAACTGTGCACATATTCCATTACTTGCGTATTCCAACATAAATACAAGCTGAGGAACGGATAGAGTACAGAAACCCAAAGAGAGAGAGAGAGAGGAAAATGCCATATTTTAAATATTAAAACATGAGTGACATTGAGAGGTTTAATAATGAATGGCACTGATACGTCATAACTAACGTGTGTTTTTATCTTCAAAGCCTCATTTAATAATATATCTTTCATTACAGATTGGAAGAAAATCCTTTGAATCAGAGAAAGATCCCATTGGGACGTTGGGATCCCGGCCGAACTTCCCTACACGGTGGCATCCTTGGATGTGCGTGGAGCCAAGCAGCTGGAGACTGGGGCCTGCAACCTTGATATTCCCATGGCACTTCAGGAACAGTTGATCCCGCAAATCTTCACGATACGTCTTTCGGAGGAAATGTAAGATCGCTTTATCGATAGCAAAAATATTTCATAGTTTTTCTTATAAATAACGACGGCATAAATATTTATCGTATTGTTTATTTGGTTAACAAATATATATATATATATATATATTGAATTCTACATATCATTCTATAAATCATGGATCCCTTTTCACATAAAGTGATATAAATTATATTTGTACATAGAAGAACTTTAGTAAGTTAAGTAATTGGACATAATGTTTTGAAGGTGCATTACCATAAAAGCTATTACATTTAAAGATATATGTTTTATTGAAGTTTTAACTTTTAAGTGGAAGTCTTAAACCAAAACAACAACAAAACAATTACAAATGAGATTTTCAAATAAAACAGCTATAAAAATAGCTGACAAATTGTCACAATATACCAATGTCAATATTCATATAGTTGAAACATATGAATTTGAGACAAATTGAATAAGTTAAAGTGGAACGGAATTAAAAATTGTACATGTTTTTTTACAATAACTCTCCCCCTTTTATATTATCTGTGTAACTGGCTTTATAATTATTTATTGCAAAAAATCTCCTAAATAAACAGTTAAATAATAAAATATAATAATTTTAATTTTTGAAAAGTAGTTTTATATGACAATTATCATAATATAGACCAGGTGTCGGCAATTACGTTTGTACGCGGGCCAATTTTTTCAGACAATGGCATCGCGGGCCATAGCTATTTTTACATTTATTTTATTATCTATCTAAATACCTATATATATATATATAAGAGAATTTTTTTACATCATTTAATGTCATCAAGGGCCAGACAAAATAGATGGTGGGCCAAAATTGGCTCGCGGGCCAATATTTGCCGACCCCTGATATGGACCAATAACATTTACACATATATATTTATAAATTTTAAGCTATATGTTTGAATTTATGTTAAATTCAATCAGGTGAGGTTGTTAGCAAAATTTACATCCTAGGTTCGATAATTGTAGGTAATGCTATAATGCTTATTTATATCCTGTCGGATGCAATTCTATCGACCCAAATAGGCACAAAAATATATATTTAGTCAAAATCTTCAGCTAATAATTGAACATCAATTTGAGATTGATATCCAATTATTACTTCTTTTAATTATTTAATATGTTTACCAAACCTCTTTTATGGAAAGAGGCTCCAAGAACGCCTCTCTTATGTAATGGACGATAGAAATGAGTATGTTAAATACAAATGTACTCAATATATATAAACCAATAAGTGAGGACCAAGCTAAATCAATTTTAGTTATGAATGAATATATATATATATATAACTAATCCGTTTTCCAACCCTCTTTTATCATCAGAAGCTCCAACGACGCCTCTCTTGTGTGATGGACGAAGTTCTGAACTGGGCCAGCACGCCCATGAGTGATCGAAAAGGAGCCCATGGACTCAAGAGGAACCACAGCCAAAGAAGCGGAACGAGTTTCCTTTCTCGCCGAAGAAGAAATTCCTCCACCATAAACAACAATCTCTCCTCCTTCCGCTCCGTGAGTCTAAAGTCCATGGAGAGCCTCGCCGTCACACCAAACACATCCCCATGTACCGGGAGAAAACGCTCCATCATAGAGTCACGAAAGCACAGCACCATCTCCAGTGGACTGGAAACTGTGTTAGAGGGTATGTTGGGCTCAAGCACGTGGGGTGAGGCTAATGAAAAAAATGATAGAAACATCATAAGTCAGATTCATAGGATCAAAATTGTGCACTGATAAAAATCAGCTTTCTTTCTTAATATACCATTATCGAAGTATTATTTTAATTACATATCAGTGACGGTGAATATCATAAATGTGAGTATTAGTCAGATTCTGATGACGTAAGTACTTCATCTTTCATAGCCAAAAGGCACGTCCAAGATTGGGTTCATTCATAAACAAAGATTGCATATTTTAAACATAAATATGTGACGTGAGAACACTATTTGAATACAGGATTTTTTGGGGTTAAATGAGACTGACCTATAATAGTATTCTTTTTCAATTAGCTCTCTAATTGATGCGATATTTAAGGAATAATTGTCGATGAAGAAGCTAATCAAATGAAAAATTGGCCAGGCATATTGGCAACATCTTGCACGCTCTTGTGTTTTTAACCAATCATATTACGTTGTTCATAGTTAATGTACTTTTTCTAATATTAAATAGAGTAGGCAATAGTCTCCCTTTTTACATGTATTGTTTTGAATTTAGGTCCCCCACTCTTTCTCTCTCTCTCTCTTCGAAGCATAATTCTAGCCATTGTTTTGTTGGAGCATGTGATTGGTGGAGCTTCATGTCGATGCGCAGGGATACTAACATAAATATTTACCTCCGCCGAAGGAGGTATTGTTTTCACTGGTGTTGGTTTGTTTCAAGGAATACTAGAAGCTAACTGGAAAGGAAAGGGGAAATTGTAGCTTCCAAGTTAAGGCCATGATACGTTGATTAACATAGCAATAAATTAAAAGTTTTATATGTATTTTTTAGCTAAATGACTCATTTTCACTTCAATAATTAATAATTCAACGATCAAACAAGTAGCTATTATATTTAACAAAAATGGATAACGAGTGTGATATATATTTAATACTTTTTATTTATCAACAATAGTAAATATAATATTATTTACAAAAGATACATAGTTTAACAATAGTTTTTACAATAGTAAATATAATATTATTTACAAACGATACATAGTTTAACAATAGTTTTTACAATAGTATATATATTATTTTTTACAAAAGATACATAGTTTAAAAGTTACCAATAAGTGATTCAAGATTATATTTTTCATTGTGAACTGGACTGTAATTTATATATTTTTCTTTGCAAATTTAAATTCGTATTTGACGATCTTTTTTTTCTCTGAAATGAAACTGCCTCATTAAACTTCCCCACTAGATTCTTTGCCATCACATTGAATAATATTTCAGCCACTTTTTTCATAAGAATTGACCAGTTGTGACCTTCATCACACTTGGTCGTTACTAAGGCTTCGATAGCCATTTCAGATGATTCTTTCATTTTATCAATGAATGTTGATATAAATGATGCTTTTGAATTTTGGGCATTAATAAGGCTGTTTTTTTCATCCTCACGGCTTGAACAATAATCAAAAAGCGAATAGGCATATAAACTTGTTAGAAAAAGAATATCAGAAGGAGTAGATAGTCCTCCTCGATTTATAATTTCCATGAATCGATTAACTGCTATATTTTCGTCATCAGAATTTGCCTCAAATCGAATAGTTTTTATATTATTATTGTTTGAAGTTAAAAGTTCCTTGCAATAGTTACATTGTACCTTTTTGGACAGGGAAAAAGCAATATATCCAGCAATGTAATATAAAGCATTGCTCTCTCCTTCAGTGGTGATCGTCTCCAAATCACAAGGACGCCAATCAGTAAGAATTAATTCTGCTATTGTTATTGAATCATCGGTTAACATATTTTTAACTTCGGAAATGTTCATTTTAGAAAATTTAACAAGTGATAAAATCCTAATCTTCTTCTCAGCCTCAAGTATTTGCCTCACACTAACAAAATAATTTCCGCCACTAAGCTGTCTATACCAGCCAAATCTCTTCTCAAGTGGGTCAGATTGGAACATAGCAAGGAGGACATAGTAAAAATTCTCTGATTCCAAAAGATATTCTGCCAAATCAGCCAAAGCTAATGTAGTGTGCCTTGTGGCTTGGAATGTCTCATGAGTGAGGCCTCGATATCCAGTTGACATCCAAGTATTCAAAAACGATGCAAACTCTCTCAAAAAATACAAAGGCATTAAATGGTCTTTAGAAATTGGTGTCCTGAGCTCGTCTCTTTTCTGCTGACCCACTTGAGGCACTTTAACATTTAAAATATTCCAATGGTTTCTAACATATTCACAAAATTCTGCAGTTTCAATAAACTCCGGTCGCTCAGAAGAATAAAATTTTAAAGCTGCAATTGTAGATTCATGAAAAATGGCATCTGCAAGCTTGACATTTGTTTTCTCTATCGTAGTTGGATGAAGTGCTTTATAGGATAATTTATGAGCCAATTTCACTTTAAAAGAAGATTCTTTAAAGTAAATTTCCTTTAGGTGAGCAAAATTTGGTCGCAAAATAGGAGATTCAGGATGGTAAATATTAGGAAATTCGAAATATTCTTTTCGTTCAAAACAATTATATATGTTTTTGAAATTGTGTACCGAATCAATAAGAAGAAAAACTTTTTTGTTGTTGTCGTGTGGATGAGCGATAGAAGTTTGAAGATTTTGCCCACAAAGGCATTCTGTATAAAACTTTCGATTTACAGAATGATTGTCAACAGACAGTGCGACAACTGTAAAACCGATTTCCCACAGAGACTTCATTATGGATTTATAATAATCGTGTAAAAAATTGGCGGTCAATTTGGTCACTGGAATAAGTGCAACAGTATCCATATATTTTCCTGAGGCTGATTTTATCATGAAAGTAAGCACTGTTTTTGTGACTTCATTGTTTTCATGTCCTATAAATTTGCCACCAATAAATTCCACCCTTTGGGCGGAGTAAATTTCGTCTATGATGAGTGTAACAATTCTCTCTCTTTTTTTCAAGTTTATAATTCTGGCTTTAAGATATCGAATTGTTGAATAAGGCAATCCAGTTTCGATTGTTACCGCACTGGATATAGATCTTAAATATCTAGGAGATGGAATTGTCAAAAGGCTTGATGAAAGTAATTTCTTGTATAGGGCTGGACTAACATTTTCCCACATCAAAGCGATGGCAAGGAATCTAGGGGAGTATTTCCTGCCTTTAGGTTGCTTAAAGAGGAGTGACATTTGTTCTATTATAAATGACAATTTTGTGTTTTCAAATGGCTGTAAGTCAGTATTGTGAAAGAAATTTTCTAGTTGAATACAAATATTTTCATAAATGTCCTTTTTGGGGATTGAACTCATGGATCCTAAATAAGCAGCGACGTTAATAGCTTCAGTAACAGAGAGGATTCTTCCATCAACTTGAAGACAGTGATTTACTTTGCTGTTTTGAAGTAAAACCTGATAATGATAAATTTTGAACGATAAATCTTCCTGCACTTCAAGACTGGAAGTAATGAAGAATCCCTCTTCATCTGAATGTTCCATTTTGACAAGAGCAACCAAAGGACTTTTAATTAATGAAAATCCTGATGGCAATGTCATGAGAGATAATTTTTCAGACAGTTCTTGGCCAGAGAAAACTGCTTCTTCATTGAACATAGCATTACTCAAAGCTTCTTGGCGATCATTTTGAGCCTGCATTCTTTTGCTATTTGTTGATAGTTGTGTAGTTCTTTGAGATGTCTTTGAGATGGAATTTGAGAGATAAGAAGGAAGATTGGGCCATTTTGATGGTAGATCTCTCAGTCGTCTAAAAAAAAATAATATTTTTAAGCATTCTCAAATTATGTTTTTTGAACTCTCATTCAATTCATGATCAATTGAAGAATAAAATTATAATGACACCATTAAGTTTATACGTAAAATAAATATATGATGTTTACTCTTACCTATTTGCGAGTGATTTGCCAGCATTGCGTCTTTTATCGACAGATAAAGTGATGAAATCAGATGGTACGAAATGTTCACTACATAATCTTGAATGACTTGTCGGTTTCTAGTTAGTCGTATCTCTTGGTATAATCCTGATCCATTTATTTAGCATTTCAGTATTTTTGGGGAAGCAATGAAAGGATACATCTGGGTCCTTTGGCATATTAATATATCCTTGTTTACAACCAGGAGCAGAGCACTTGTATACCATTTTGAAACACAGAATATAAAGAACATAAAATAGCACAACACAACCACGTTTTTTGAAATAAATATTACGACTGATAATGATGGCCTTTAGGTGTGCATTAAGGGCGTGCCCGTTTATGACGTCATCCTTCCAGCTAGCTTCTAGTATTCCTTGGTTTGTTTGTTTGTTGGTTTGTCAGCAGGATAACTCAAAAAGTACTAAACGGATTCGGATGAAATTTTGTGGAGTTGTTGAAAATGCCAAAAGGAACAAGTGATTAAATTTTGGCATCTCTGAGTGCAGAATTAAGATGCAAATGAGCTAAATACTAATAAATATTTCAAGTTAGCTACTCTGCCAATAGATGTCGCTGTGCTGTGAAATCGGGTGCCGGAGCGTCTTCCTCTCGGAATTTCCGTCGAGGGGAACCCTCCCCCGTCCCTCTACACCTCTCCAGTCGTGAAAATTCGCCTCGGAAGGCTGATAAGGACCCCGTGACGGCGGAGGTTTGCACTCTCTGAGTGTATATATGCCTTTAGTTTGTAATGATTCCACGACAAATTACGGCCTTCCATCTTTGGAAGGATATTGTGCATTAAAAACCTTTGATTGTAATAAACAATCGACATAAAACAAACTAACAAACTTCCAACGAATATGATAAAAGTCAGTATTTTTTTTTTGTATATAGAACGTATAATTTCAAATAATATAAAATGTAAGCATCATTGTATGAAGTAAATATAGCCAAAAAATACGTATAATAGTTTTTCTCCTTTTCTTATATTTCGCTCTGTATTCAAATAGTGTTCTCACGTCACATATGTAAAAAGAAAATGAATATATATTTTTGTTTTAATTCTTTCATAAATAGAACTATTACTAATATTTAACCAAAAACTTTGACCTTAGATAAATCTACATTAGATCGTTTGACCATTAAAAATTGTGCTTAGTCATTTATTTAGTGTTCAAAAGAAATAAACCAGGAAGAAATGGACCAAGATAAAACAGACCCATGGGGGAAAAATGGTCAAAATACAGGGGTAGGCAAGTATTTGAGTGGAACTAAGTATTGATCAAATACTATTTCCCATATAAATTGAGTAAATAATGGTAACAAATAATTATAATTTTTCTGTTATATATAAATGATTTGGTCCTTTTCCCCCTGCGTCATCATTTTCCTTTTCTATATTATGTCATTTCTTCTTGGTCCATTTTTTATTTGTCCATTTCTTCCAGTATTTTCCTAGGCCATTTTCCTATATCCATTTATTTTTAACTTTAAAAAAATTGTATATGGCATTCAATAGGCAGATACTTCGCCAAGAAAATTTGGCAGATATTTGGCTCACTATGTCTATAATAATACATAATGTAGTTTATGGAGTACCTAAATTGCAATATTGCTTTTATTTTATAAAATCAACTTTAAGTTTTAATGGGTTAAAACCGTCATACAATACGCGGTCCTGGCTACTTTTACGCCCTGGACGAACGCTATAGCGACCCGACCAAAACAATATTGCAAATGCTTACATATTTTTTTCTTTTCTTCTTCCAGCAAAGGAAATACCAATCAGCTCGAATCAGTCAGAGGCAAACTTAGGAATGGAAGAACCGAAGCAAGTATCGAGATTATTATTACAGAGCCATGTGACATTTGACAACAGAAGGATCAACTTAAATAACAAAAGGAATTGCTGTTTAATTTACTTATGTTGAAAACATATTTGTGTATTGAGTCTTAAGAATTTTCACACTTTTATGGGATGTTAATACTCTATATTTTTTACGAAGTACAGCCCCCAAAATTAATATCCCTCATTTTTAAAGAAATAAATTGATATTATACAAAAATATAATTCAAATTTGGAAAACTTAATCTAAAAAAAGTATAAATATTAAAAGTAACCACCTTAAATGGTAAACGAAGTAATCGAAACTAATTAACACAAACGTCTCAATTAAGTTAAACAATTGGTGTGTGAATATCTCTCTATAGGCATTACACGTTCCGTGTTCTAAAAAACACCATGAAAATATGAAATATTTGTTATATTTACTATAATTATCTTAAATTTTGCTTCGTACTTATTAAAAAATATATAGTTATTTTGTATTATAATTTGTCATTTTGTTTCATTTCATGGAGTTTTATCTTAATTATTTTTATAATTATTAGAGAATACAATCGTAAACTAGCAAAACTTTTATTGTAGCTAGAATAGGCAAATTTTAGTACAACAGGGTGAGAACCTATGAATCAAGATATAAATTGTTTTTCGGGGTTTTTTTTATTCACAGTTCAGATATATATATATATATATATATAAGATAATATATAAAAATCGATGATAATACATAGTAAACTATACAAATAAGCATTTAAGCTTAAAATTTTAGCATCGATGATGAAAAAACAAATTATATACAATTAAAAGATCATATATTACAAAAAAGTAAAAACAGTTAGAGGCATTTATTAACATATTTTAAAAGTCTTCTGTATATTACTTTAAGATAGTGTGATATTCTGGGATAATATTTAATTACAGATGTCGCTAATGTCCATGAAAAGTCAGATGCAGAGAGAATTTTAAAGTCCAAAGCCCTGTCGCGATTTGCGGCAGATATTAGAATTGGCCTAAATTCTGATGGATTAATTGGACTATCTGTGGTCAATCTGCAGGCAATTAATCCTTTTGCCTCGAGGAGTGCACAATTTATGGCTTTCGCCCTTGCGGAGAGATCCCGTTTTCCGAGGCAAAAGAGTACTGTGGCTTTGTAGTATTTAGATGCCTTGATGTCTTCCATGCCTTTTGAAATGACGTCACTGGGTATATCCAGAGCTGCGACTACCGAATGTAAATCGGCATTTAGAACTGGAAGCGTTGTTACCTGGTGTGAAGAAGTTTAACTGTGCAAAATAAATAAACAACTCCGGAGCTGAAAGCGCATTTAATATCGGACAACGACTAACAAAAGACAGTTAAGGAAATCATTTGTTTGCTATTGCCTTCCATTTCCTTCCAAATCGGAGTGCATATATGATTTATATAAAAATAACATGTATTAAATTTCAAATAATCTCTAAAAAAAATTATGTACTTTATTGTATTTTGCCATATAAATTGTTCGATATTAAATGCATATGAAGAAGTCACAGAGCAGATACATAAACAAATTTCTCTTTCTTCCTTATCTACCGCACCGATCAATATTCGGTAGATATATAATAAAATCTATCGAATTCCGAACCGGCGGTACCGAATCCCAGTATTGGGTATATCTTTTGGCATTCCCCCTTATTTTAAGACTTATTATTTCTATTTTTACTGCTCAATGGATAATATTAATTCCTTACACTTCTTTCTTGACTGTAAACATTTTTGTCATAAAAGGGACTTAAGATGGCTGCTTTTCGAGGAATTTTCTTCCTTCCTTCTTCTTTTATCGAATCTATTGTGGATCCAGTTATTATATATGTCCCTGGTTGTATGACATCTCTTGAGATAATCCTTTTTACAAGTTATAATAAGATACTTATAAGTGCATATTTGAGTAACATTACATGGATTTTGCCTTATCCTTCATGCATCTACAAAAAAATTCCGTACATTATGCTTGGGTATGCACGCTAAGGATACAGGCTTCATACTCCATCATTGTCTCATATGTAGTAGGCAAGTTTGCTTATGCCAGTGGCATAAGTGCTCATTATTTCTCCTTGATCCTCAGCAGTTCCATCATCTCATGTTCCCATGATATGATCATTTTGACTTGATGCATGCGGAGTTCTTCCGTATTAATCAAGGATGATCGATTAGACGTGATAGTAAGTTAGGAATGGAAATCTGAGCTTAGCCTTGGTGCTTACAGATTCTATGACTGTTTTTGGCCGTGAAAAAGAGAGAGGAAAAGAGAGGGATAGAAGGAAAGAGAGAGGGAGAGAGAAAGAGGAGGAAAGAGAGGGAGAAAGAAAAGTTTCCCCCCTTTCTCTCTCTCTCCCTCTCTCTTTCCTTCTATACCTTCTTTACCCTCTCCTTTTTCACGGCCAAAAACAGTCTTAGAATCAGTAAACACCAGGCTAAGCTCCAGATTCCATTCCTACTGATAGTAACAAATAATTTTTTCGTCTCACATGCAAGTTCTTTATTATGCAATTCTATCGCAGGCATCCCAACCTGCAAAAAGTCATTTCAGGGAGGTATCCCGTGACCCCCCCCCCACCCCCCACCCCCCAGCGTTAAAAAAAGGGCCAAGGACATCATTTATCAAACAGAACTTGACTTTACTTCAATTCTATATATCAAAATTGACAGACAATATAACAGTATATACGCAGAACGAACAAAGATTACATTACAACTATTTACATACATGCCAACATGTAGGCCTAGGCCTATTTCTGCCTACCTAATTTCCTTATTGCCTTTTACTTTACTTTGTATAGTCTGTGGTAAATGTGTTTATATTTCGTTTTTTGGCTTCCCTAAGCCATGGTGCGCCTGTTCCTCGATACACTGAACTGATTCATTCGGTTGGGAGAAGAGATAAAAGCCCGCCACAATGAAAATTGATTAGTTGATACCAAAACAGGCCAATCAGGATGTTCATGAGGCACACACGCACACAGCCACACAGCACAGTCTGTCTCTAGGTCCCTCTTTCTCTGTCGTGCGCGCGACTCGTTTACATAGATGCTCGCGCGGTTTGCTCGCTCGCTCTTGATTCCGGGAGATCTTAAGTAATTTGCGGGCATCAGGGAGTCGCTATCAATATGCGGGAGACTCCCGGAACTTCCGGGAGACTTGGGATGTCTGCTATCGAACCATATAGGCAAAAAAAATAGTAATTATATTAGGGCTTACGTGATTCATCTAGAGTTGTCAATAGAAAATATGCTTAGATATTTAGATTACTGAGGCAAAAAAACGCTGCTATTTCTCTGCTAGGAATAGTTGCAATAATAGAGCAAACATCAGACTTAATGATTTGTCGTTCATTTGTAATCGTTCGCGAACGATAAAAACATAATTTTTGGCGAACGACGACGAAAAGGTATTCTCGTTTGATTAAAAAAATATTACAGTAACTTGCAGGTTTGTTCTTTTTCAATATATCTTCATGAAAGTATACCCTTGGCGCCAGGCCCGGCGGGATGTACGGGCCAGGCCCGCCACTGAGTGACGTGGGCCCGATTTTTTATGTATGTGCCAACTGTGCCCCCCCCCGCCCATAACAACTGTAGGGCCCCTCTAAAAGCCTGGGTATGATGCCGGGCCTGCTTGGCGCCAAGATAGGAACAGTATTTTCCATAAGCCTTGTAGTCTTGTTCCTTTTTTTAATCCATTTTGATGAAAAAAAATCCTTTGTAAAAAACGTCGTCACTTTTTTGCTAGAGTAAAGTAAGTAACATTGATATTAAACTTTTATATATTAAAAAACGTCCTCACATTTCGAGAAGAGGGGACTGACAAAAATAGATTCCCACCTCGGACAAATCAGTTATAGAAATAGTGTTTCTGCGATAACTTTTTTTTCAACTTGCGATAACGATAAAACGATAAATTTTTTATCAACTTACGATAAACGATAAAAGGTAAAAATTTCAAAACCCAACTTGTGGTAAGTGATAACGATTAAACGAAAATAACGATATAAATTTCCAAAAAAAGTGACGACGTTTTTTTTTTTAGAAATGAATCTCCAAAAAAGTTGATGACGTTTTTTTTTTTTGAAAAGAACCTCCAAAAAGTTGACGACGGTTTTTGGTATTTTTCAAAAAATTCGTCTTTGAATTTTTTTGTATTTTACAAAAGTCGTCTTTAAATTTATCGTTCCTCATTTTTTGGGACTAACGATAAGTGAATGAGCGGTAATTTTAGAAAACTTTGCGATAAACGATAACGATAAAAGGTTTGACCTCAGCGAAAAATTATCGTTTATCGCTCATTCATCGCACGCGGTAACCACTGAGAAATATCAATACCCAAAACCTACAAATATAAAATAAACCCTTCGTGAAATAAATAATTATGTAGGGAGAATAGTCAGTCCATATTGAGGGCCCAAGGGTGAAGGAATATAACTTCCTTTTTTAATAAGAAGTAGACACGCTCAAAGTTAACACTTCATCGTGATATCAACCAATCAGAGTGTGAGGATATATTTAAATGGAGGCGGTAAGTGCCACCATTTTGGAAATAATAAAGTAAGGAAAGAAGCCACAGCTTCATAATATAATAATGTTAACGCGGGATATATTTAAAATCATAGTGAACTGATAGATTTGCCGCGACAGATGTCAAGTTAGCGAAATAGATATAAAAGTGATTTGCTTTGTTATAAAATGCATTGTATTGCATTAACAAAATGATTGAATAAATATATTTTTAACTATAAAACTATATTACAAATTATTTATTGCATTTTTTTAGTATGTATTCATAATTCATTTATATTTAAACAGTCTTTTTGTATAAATAATTAAGAAGGGGACTAAAAACAGATCAATATAAATTCATGTTAGCAACATTCATTTAGCATAAGCTCATACTTGTTGCATTTAATCTTAGCAACCAGAAAAAAAATGTGTCTTTCATATGGTATTAGCATTTTCCGGGAAAGAGGGAGCAGCCATTTTGCATTTAACTCCTTCTCCCCCTGTGCGTCATGTTCATTCTAGCTTCATCCCCCTTAGGGATGTTGTCTTTAGTGCTGGAACGTGAGTGTACCTTTTTTCATATGAGCATTACGCGGGAAAGAGAGCGTAGTTATTCTTTTAAGATAATGTCATCAGTGATTACCAGAGTGAATAAAAAACAAATAAACCTAGCCACATGTTACATTTTTTTAATACATGCAACAAAGTCAGCGATATTGAAGAAAATAAGGAAATGCTTTAATTATATATTTACTCACTAAACCTAATCTTTGCATGTAATTTTAGAATTATAATCCTTATGCTTCTTATTGTTATGATAATAATAAATAGTGTTAGTTCATAGCAACAAAATATAAATGTGAAGTCAAATCCTAGGAACTTTTCTGGGATCCTATGAATGGAGAGAACCCTACTCCGTTCATATTTAGGATCCTCTACGTTAAGAATTCGTGTTCCACCTTGAAGTTTCCGGAGCTTCAAGAGCTATGCCCTGAACTCAAGCTCGGGGAGAATCAGGATCAATTACGGGAAGGAAGAAGGCGAACCTGACTGGATGGATCCGGAACAGGCCCGGCGGGATGGGCAGACCTGAGGGGGGCCAGGCCCGCCCACCCACTGAGTGACGTGGGCCCGATTTTTTATGAATGTGCCAAACTGTGCCCCCCATAACAAACTGTAGGGCCTCCCAAAGCCTGGGCCTGCAGCCGGGCCTAATCCGGAACTTTCTGTTTTACTGTGGAGTTCCAGCACATATAAGTTCGTAGAGGCCGAGGAGCCTCTAGTCATGGAAGAGTTCGAGGAATCTTTAAGGCTGAGCCTATCGACGATTTATTTACCCATCGGATGAGGTTTGGACGCTACAGTGTGGCAATACGATACTCACTCGATTATTGTGGTTTCATTACAATGCCGCTCAACAGTCTTCTAATAGGGAAACTCAACCCTAGGGAAGTCATCAAGCTCGAGCGAATATGGAGTCGGAGATGGTGGAGAAGGATTCAGCTTCTCTTATCGAAGTAAAGAGGATCCAAGGCGTGGAGTCGCCCCAAGAAGTTCAAAGACCCAAAGGCATCCCCAAGACACGTGACCACAAGTGTTCTACATTTGAATGGAACCAAGAAGGTAAAAATGCCCAGATGCGAGTTGGAAGTGCAACTATAGAGGAGAGGTGGGTCTCTTCGCTTTCTATTGAGAGGAACCGAAGCCGACGACTGCAGCTGTTTCTTTCAGCCTCGTTGGTGATGAGGGCGACATAATTTTCATCGAACTCGTTGTGATGGTTGTATAATTAAATTCATTATCGACCTCGAGTCGTATGAAAAAACTAGACAATAGGGCAGTCTTCCCCCAACGTTGGGGGGTCTTAACCTCTCGACTCCTTACATACCCTTCATGATGAGACGGTCTGTTTTTCGGAACCTGATGGGATTTCTCCAAATTAAATATAAATAAGGAGGATAAGCTACTGCCGAGGAAAAAAGAGAGGCAAAAGTATAATGGAACCCTGAAGAAAGTTTTTTTTTAAAAAATGAAAATCACCCGATGGTTTTAACAATATGAAGAGTTATTTATATCCCCATATAATTTAAATTGTTTACCATTTAGTATCATCTTCTCTATAATAAGTGAAGTTGTCTGTCTGTAGTCCTGTTTGTTACAAGTAGGCGGCCACATGCCTGGGCCAATTCAGCTCAAAATTTGCATGCACGGACATAGTCATCTGGGGAAGGTACATGAGAAAAAATAAAAGGCCCTTTAAGGCCACATGGGCTAGAAATGGCCTTTTTCATTTATGACTAATTTGACTAATAAAGCGATTTTTTTCATAAAATATGTTTGAGAACTTTTTTTTCTAAGAATCCTTTTTTGCTGCATGTTGGTATGTATCGTCAAATTGATGAATTGTCGAAAATAAAAAAGGGGAGAAAGAATAAATGAATCCGGTAGACATTAACCCGAGCAAGGCAGAGTTTCACAGAGAGCGCTCAAGTTAAACAAACAGGTTTCTTCTCTCTCTTCTATTGTCAGCAAACCAGATCATCTGGGAAGGACATGAGCTGCTTTGAAACGCCTACAAACTCTTGAAATCGGCAAATTGCATGTGCCGACTTGCCCGAGCAACGCCGGGCACATTGCTGGTATATATATAAGTATATATATATATATATCTTCTGACATGAATGGCTTTACGTAGACTGATGCAACATATTCAGTTTATACCCTTATATGACTTTTAGATTAATTGTTCTCAGAGTTGATCCATTGGTTTTTATTGTTTTATGATTTAATATATTTTTTTGCAAATAAATAGTAAATCAAGTGAAGGTTGTAATTTCAAAAACTCAATTACTCCTTATTGACATGCATTCCGGCCCTTTCTAATCGACACAACTACCTTTACAAACATTTTCATTATACGCCTGTTCTGTTTGTTTTTTTTTGTTTTTTTTCGGTTAAGATTTTTGATTTACCATCATCAACAAACAGTGTAAATAAAATACACATAAGATATACGATCATAAATAAATAAAATATAAAACTAGGCAGTTGCGTAAAAAACAATACATAAATGAACATTATAGTTCATAATTACTGCCTAGAAATAAAATAACCTTTTATAAAGGGACAATGAGACGAAAAAGCTAAAATTATCACAAAGAGGCCGTTCTTGACATAAAACGTTTATATCTTCTAGCAATTGATTTAATCAGGTTAGATATTGTGCTGAAGTTGATGGTATGAATCTGATGATATCGCCAGCCCAAATCCAGGAGGAAGATGCCACTTGAGGGATTTTGATTCCGAGTGCCGAGTAACGCGCTGCTGCTCCTATCATGATGGATCTTAACTCTTCTTCGTGTATGGGACTGTTCATTGAATTTCTTCCGATCAATGATTTAATATTCAATAAAGCACACTCAATCGCCTTGTGATGCGGTAAAGAGTTACGACTCCTCTTGTGTGCTCCAAAAAGAATAATGGCCTCATTGTCCTGGCAGTCCGTTCCCATCCACGCCAACATTTAGTTGGACAAATGTCTTAACAATTTTTAAAAGTGGGGCAATCCACAAAAGCGTGAACTGTAG
The DNA here is from genome assembly GCA_013387185.1 of Caligus rogercresseyi. Taxonomy (NCBI): domain Eukaryota; kingdom Metazoa; phylum Arthropoda; class Copepoda; order Siphonostomatoida; family Caligidae; genus Caligus; species Caligus rogercresseyi. The sequence goes on from CP045892.1 coordinate 27,519,454, forward strand.
TATTAAAAATAAAACCGCAGTCCTTGCATGGTGGTAAAACCTTATAATGTCCGAGGAAATTTGAAACTGGGCTGTGAATTTATTACCGTCCGCAATTCTACAAGTTGATCCCATAATTCTCCTGTCCCATGAAGAAGGCAAATTAAGTAATTTTTTATATTTACAAACTATGGAGTAGGATCCGTTGTCCGCTCCAAAGGATATAAAAGTTGTGTATGCCATGGTGGGTTGGGCTAAAATTGACGAGAGATCTCTCAAGGGGAAACCGGAATCTTCCATTTGAAAAAAATGATTCGGATACCAAGTCATGCAGAGAAAAATTTCATTCTGAAGAGCAAACTTTTCTAAAGAACTAGGATCCCCAAATTTATCCGTGAAAGGCTTTTTATTTTTGTTTTGATAAACTATATCTATCGTTGAATCGGAAGAAAAGCGCGGTGTACCCCTCCAAATAATTTCTGGATGGAAGCCAAAAAAGGAGAAGAAGTTTCCAATTCATCATTCGTCAATGGAGTGCCCATGTGCATCCAGTTGAGGTATTTTGGAGTTGTAATCTCCTCCTCCAATCCTTTCCGTGAAGAACACCTAGTTCCTCTACCACTTTTTTGTAAAATTTGGAATAATGTTTACTAAAAGATTGAGACCACCGCCAATTCTATTTTTTGGACGTTTTAAAGAAGGGAGCTATTTGTAATGAAACAGATATTTCAGCCATTTATCCTCTTCTGCCATAGCAGATTCCGCTATAAATGGTATGGAAGTGGCCTTGTAAAGAATAAGTGGGATAATTCGGGTGTTGTATATATCTATTCTTTTTTGAAGAGAAAGATTACGCCCTTGACGAATGTTGTTATACACCATGCTTTTCAGCCGATGCCAATTACTTGTAGCGATACCGTCCCGTGTCCACTCGATTCCCAAATGTTGACGAGCTTAACTACTTGGCACCCTTCAATTACTTTTGAGCTATTAGGTTGCCAGGAACCTAATGGAAGTATCGCGGTCTTTTTGTGGTTCATTCTAATCCAGACCTAAATCCG
>CP045892.1:27520593-27557944 GCA_013387185.1 Caligus rogercresseyi
CCCCGTGACGGCGGAGGTTTGCACTCTCTTAGTGTATATATGCCTCTAGTTTTTGATTGTTTTTTACCTACTTTGTTCGATGGAATTGAATATATGTTCGAATATGAATAAGCTATACAGCATTAAATTAGTTTATTAAACCTTATCATTAGTTTTAAAGCTCAATAACGACAAAACCATATTTCAAGCTAATCACAAAAATTAATAACTTCAATACACACTCATAATGGTATTTTAAACCTTTTAAGATGCATACTCTTAAAAAATATTACTCCATGAAAACATTTACATATTAATCACGGCTTAAGTACGAACTAATTAAGTATTCATTTCAAATTCCTGAAGCATTTTTCCCTTCAAATGAAGTAATAGCAAAGTTAATATTCAAAACATGACAATAAAAATTTAAGAAGATCTTTTCAAGCGGTCCCTAAGGTGCAAAATAAAAAGGAATATTTCCTCAATAAACTGCTTATGTCATAAAGTACATTTGTTTCCTTTCAATGGTGAAATCTTTGGACTATAAATATTCTTACTTTTTATTATTTTATTCAAAGTGTAAGAAGGTGAGAGGATGCAAGGCGCATTGTTCATGTAGAGATGGAACACTTTGCACATTGACGACGGCACGTGAAGAAAAGAATAACAAAGGAAGAGTGATGCCCCCCCCCCCCCTTAAAATGCCACAGCCTTAATTGGACCCAAAATAGGTACATGCTGATCGGTACGTTGTCCAACGGAATTAGGGGAAATGCAAAATGAAAAGAAAATATGATGGGTGAAAAAAATGTAATGTAAAAAAGTGTTCAAAATTAAAAGTAATACAACAAAGGAAAAAAAAAAAATCGGAGTAATTTATCAATTATTAGTTCCTTCAAAATATGTTTTATTAATACGAGTCAATAACATTTATAATAAAGGCATATATAACAGCTCTAATCCATTCCTTGGCACTCAATCCATAAATAAATACCTTATTCGGCCTAAGAAATCGTACTAAATCAAAATAGTTTCAAAAGAATTATAGTACATAGTTTAATAACATATATTTATTATTTGTTTATCTTCTTCAAAACTCAATGGCTCGAAGTGAATCGAGTTATTTGACTATGTTGCCTTTGTCATTCTTTCAGACATCTATTTATCGCTATACGAGTATTCTTCAAGTGCACTACTACACTCTGCTCAAGAAGATATAACGAAAAGAGTAGGTTTTGTTTCAATTAAAAAGTTTTTCATGCTGGGTAAACAGAGTTTAAAAAAGAATTATGTTTTCCTGCGCAAACTTTCAAATAACTCATGTACATCTTCATGAATCTGAATAAGTTTTCTAACAATGATTAGAAAAACGAAAAAAAACTTCTTTATCGATTCAATGCTAAAAAACAAAGTTTGACAAGTGAACGTATAACTCAACTATGCTAGATTCATTAAGGGTATTGAATGCTTTCGATATTTAATGTAGTGTAAAAGACACTTTTACGGTTCAGGCACTAAACTACATATACAACATATTGGTAAACAACAAATTAAACTGAACACAATTCCATGTAGCAAATGACTACAACAAAAAAAATTCCTAAGCGATAAACGCATAGCATACAATTATTTTTTAAATGTTCTTTGATACAAATAGCTTTAAGATTGTGGACAGAAGTGAAACGAATGTTCAATGAAAGAATTTTTCGTAAAATAATGAATATCCAATTCAAAATAAACTCAAATATTTTGAACGAAAAGCTAAATGTATCGTCGTTTTAAGCCAAATTTGTTACAATGAATTCCTGAATAATTAAATTATACTAATTGTTAAATCAAATTTTAAGACTCCCCAAAGAAAACCTTTTAAAATGTATGTCCACATATCTTTGTCCAAATTATAATGATAAGAAATGAGTCCCTCATTTCGCTCAACTCCAATATTTTGAAGGAAAAATACCAATAAATACCTAGAGGGGGGGGGGGGACGACCCTACAATCTAAATATCCTTAAGATACCATTTAGGATTGCTGACCCAGAAAGAATATATAGTTATACCCAAGTATATCCATGAAGTAAAGCAATGAGTGAAGGAGAACTTGATTAATTAGTAGAGCATGATGCCCTAATGGCTTAGGAATGTTAATGATGACCATAAAAGTAAGAAAAGTCATGAAGGAGATAAGGAGTTCTCTTCTCCCCCACACACACTCATTTGAACACAGGCATGTCACGCATCAGGACTCAACCCAACCAGAGACATTCCTCCTCCTCTTGCCCGAAAGACTCATCTTCCTAAAACCACATTGGACTTAAATTAAGAACGTGTGGTTTGTAGGAGGGATCCCTAGGAACTTGAAAGTTGTGACTGGAAGCAATAATCATCTTGTAAAAAGTATACAAAACCATAAAAATACCAAAATCCAATGATGGTTAATTAAATGGAGTAAGGTATATTTATGTAAGGTATTTTTTCTTATTATGTTAGAGTTTGTTAAATACTAAACTATAACTGTTTTAAAATATGTAGTACTTTATTTCATAATTACAAAATATAAACATTTGTATGTATGCGGGACAACGTCCACACAATAAATGAAAGAGAGTGCGATAGCCGTGTGCGTTAAGGCGTTTCAACTCTCAATGTTGGGGCGCAGGTTCGAATACTCCCGAGAGGGGATGGTCAGTTTGGTCTGTTACCTCATGGTATGATCCTAGGTTCGATAGACTCATTTACACGCTAGTATGCTTATTTATATCCAATAGGAAGCCGCAATTCTGTCGTCGAATCATATAGGCAAAAAAGCCAGGGATGAATGCCTAGCAGATGAATAAGAATGAGCAGGCTTCTTAGTATTTCTTTCTTTCAACATTTATCCTATGAAAGTCAGGAGAAGACTGACATTCGTCAGGATAATATGCACAACATGGTACTTATAAAAAGTACATTTGAGTAGAACAAAGAACTGTATCGTGACTGCATTGGATATTAATGTTGCAGTCATAGTAGCACTTGTTGCCCATGAGTCTTAATTTGGCTGTCGACAGGAAGATATTATGGTTTTTGAGCGCATTGATTGGGGAAGAGCTCCATAATTGGAGGAGGGGAAAGAACCAAAATGAATCACTGGCTTTTTCTAATCTCAGTACACGAAACCCCACATCTTCATTGATTCCTTCTCTCCTTCCTTGAAGCATAATTACTCTCATATTGTATGAGCCAGGAGGAATGGCTGAGTATACAACTTCCGCTGAGGGTATTCTGGAAGTGTGCTATTACACACTCGGAGGGACGACCCCAATGAGGGAGTCTTGCAATTAAAGCCACCATAAATACACACACACACACATACCAAAGAGCCCTTTGAACCGGAAAAAGAAAATTGTAAATAAATGCTTTCTTTCAAACAATAAAAAAGACTTATTTTTGTGACGAATGCCTTTGAAACCACCAACTCCATTATAACAATTCAATGGAGTCATATGCATTATTCAATCCATGGCTTTTTTTAAAGGTATTTAAAGAAGAGTGCGGTATTTTTATTAGTTTATATATAAAGAAATGTAGCTCCATAACTGTCTGACGAGTTTTTATTTAATATTTATGGGTGTACAGATACATTATACTTGTATAAAGTAAATAATAGCTAAACAAAATGATATCAATCCATTAAGATATATTCAATCATTTTTCGTGATAAATTGTTTCATTACACAAAGGAACTTTAGAGGCTTATGAAAAAAAAAAGTTAACTCATCATTGGCAGCCAGATACTCTGCCCCTAATCACTTAATTAACCATTCATTGGCTATTTTTTTTAAACATGAAAGTGAAGTCTATCCAGAGCTTGGCTTGGCTAATAAAAGTTCATAATATATATATTTTTTAATGATGTCTTCAGAACCATTTTTATGATTGTGTATAATGTATTCTATTAAATGATAGTTGTATGAGATTATTGGGATTGCTTCTTTCTCGTAAGTCATTTAATGTAATGATATTGTAGATCAGAATATCTATTTATGATTTGCTTTCAACACAATCACTTATGAATATTTTCGACATAATATAATTTATTAGAAGAAATAGTGGAAAATAGTTTAATAGCTGGCTTACTCGACTATCAAAGACATAAGTGCCGATAGGAAAAGGTACACTTATAAATTCCTCAACAAACAGATGCATGATATAATTTTAATAGCGTTATAATTATTTATATCCGTGAGAATGCAATTGCATCTACGCATGTTATTTTTGAAAATGTATGGATGTTTTTTTGTTTTTTTTTGCACACAGCAAACACGCCTCATTTGCTTTCTTCTTATTCCTCTCATTTCCTCTGTGTTTTTTTATAATTTCTATGACGTAAACTATGATTATATGGATTATAAGAACCACCAAAAATATTTCCCCCTTATTCATACCTCCATTACTGCGCGACCAATCACTTTTGAAGTACGTAAACAATATAAGTAACCTTAATCATACATGTAGAAATCCCCTATATAAATCTTTAAAACATTGAACATCATAAGGTTAATTCCTTTCAAACATATATTCTTACTGGCCGTGAAGGCTTCTTGCATGCAAGCAATGATTGGGCCAATAAGATTTCCAGTAGCTTTATAAAAAAATATGTAGCTGCAAAGGTAAATATTATGTTCATAGCTTGTGGTCAATGAGAAGATGCATATCACTGGAAAAAGAGGGCTTTTTTCACACATCTTAGAAAGAGGTTTTTTATACTGGTTGCATATGCAAAGGGGTTGGTGATAAATGGTGTTGTTTTATTTATTTTTGCGTTTGAGGTTTGGAAGAAGAGTGGGGGGGGGGGGGGGGCAGCTACTACGTAAGTCAATGGCCGAGCAGAGCAGGCCTCTAATGTGTAAATACTATTTATATATAATTGAATAGGGAGTTCGATGATAAGGCAAATATTTTAAGCGAGTCAAGAATATTTGTTGCGTCTTTTGAGTATATATTTTGAGGCAAATAAACATAGCTTAAGTACTTATTTAATAAACTATACCATGATATAATTTCATTATTTGTGAGCCAACTGTCAAAATAAAAAATAAAATGTGGGAGTAAAAATTGGCGTGTAAGAAATAAAATACATACAAACTCTTTTTTAGCAATAGTACATTAATATTTGCTTGCAGATTGTGTAAATATGCAGTATTTAATATGTTTTGTTCGTGAATAGCCACAAACGAAGTAGAAAAATGTCATTCAAACCTGCTAAAAGATGTATTGAAATAAAATATCCCTTTATTATTATGCCCTCTTGAGCATCCTAAGAAGTAATTAAGGCTCTTTGCAAACAAGTAGGCATAAATTATTATTATAATTAACTGTAGTTTATTCATTAGGCATGACTTTAGAAATTAGAAAACATCACGTTTCTTTTAAGCATGGCTAAGGAACTCTTTTGGGCTCGCCACGATTCTTTTTTTCATCTTCTCTTGGAACCATGCATAAGTTATCTCATATATAGAGCGGGTGGCGAGAATAGATATCTCTTAAATAAATACCTCTCCAAAAATGAAAGGAAATGAAAAGGGATATCTTCTGTGTGATTCAAAAATATATAGAGACTACAAATACATATATATTTATTGTGTAAGTAGATAAAATATAACATATATAAGGTATGTATTCTTATAATTTATGAAGATTAGATTATATACGTACTTGTAGACAAGTTAAAGAACAAAGGAAGGACTCGGAACATTAGCCTTAGATTACAAAAGTGTTCCATTAAAGTGTATACACTTGCCTAAAGACAATGCAATCCTACCAAATATCAATTGCATTGTTCCGTGACTGACCATATAATTAATAACAATAATATAATTTAATGGCCAATTTTACCTTCGAATCGACAAATGAATCAAAATCAATGACGGCGGGCGATAGGACAAATATATATCCACTGATACTAGTGTATGGTTAGAGGGAAGCAAAACTGTTCTTTAATCCATGATAAACCCTTCTAAGAGGTTTCTTAATTAACCTATGTGGATATTTGTCTCATTATTGCTTTGGTTTTTGACCTGAGCGTTTTGCTCTCATTAAGTTTGATATTTCAAAGCATTAAGAAAAATTAATTGTTTAAAAAGGATGTGATGAAATTACTTTATCCACTTAATTAAAATATAGTTATATTATTGGATTTAATAAAAAATTCTTCTGATGACAAGTGTAAGAACAAAATTTCATCGATGAAAAGTGTGTACAACTGTTTTAAAGTTATGAAATAAAAATATATATATATAACGTATGAAAATAAACAAATACTCATTTCCACTAATATTAATAATAACTTTAGAGAAAAAGGTATATACATCAAATCTCGTATCAATAAGCTATAAAATGCTTCTTTTAGTAATGTAGAGACTTTTTATCAAACAGAACTGCTAGATTATTTATAGGCCTTATAATTGTGGCCTTAGAAATGAGGATTGCTTCATGTAAAGATTGAAAGTATCTTTTCATTGTTTTCATATATATATATATATAAACATATATATAAACGATTTCAAACGTGATTAACACATCCTTCAATTTCCAGGCAGCTTATAACCATGACTGGACATAATAAAATATTAATTTTATTGTCTTCATAAATGAAAATATTGAATGGGAAAAAACGTGATAACAGGGGAGGGCCACCCTATGCATTGTTAGTGTCTAATAATAATAATAATATATTTGAAAGTTCCTTGCATCGTCATGAAGGGTATTGAAAAGTGCACAAAATCATCATGTTTTATTAGGTAAACCTTTTAATATTTATATAAAGTCTTGCAAAATATAAAATAATAAAATACAAGTTTCTTGATGTTACATGAAATGAAATCAGATGTGTAGATATATTATATAGGTAGTTATGATTGAATTGTATATGAATGAGAGAAATAAAGTGGCTTAAGTTTGATACAAAAATGATTTTGGATACTTAAGTATATAAAGAAGCTACAATCATCGAATAACAAAAAAAGGTAACAAAGATAATATATATAAAAAGTTTATTTTTAGAGCAAAATAAACCGTATCTTAATGCAAAAACAGTAGAGGGGGAATCACGATGGAAGAAATAATTGCTGTTAAAATAAAATATAGCCAATTCAATCAGCCTCATTCGGCCAGTATGGATAAATCCTTAAAATTGATCGAGCTTTAAATTCAATAGTTAATCAGACACAATCTCATCAAAGATATTCACGTCTATACATTCTAAAATATTTTCCCTAGCTAATTGAAGTCAAAAGTATAAATAGTTCACATTCCCAACACCGGATAATATCGCATTTAGTTCATATGAGGTGGCTCCAATCCATGAGTTAAACAAACAAAACAATTCCAGCTCATTCTATAAGTAAATTAATAATATTTAGTATTATATAGGGTTTCAATAGAACTTTATGTTGATTTAAAAAATAATACGGGTTCCCGACTTATTTATAAGATTATTTCTAGATATCAATGGAGGCCCATAGTTGAGGTATTCAGTCGGAAAGATGTGTATTTAAATAACCAACCCCAAGGTTGCCTTCTTCTATGTTGATAACAAAAAATGGATTCTTCTCTACCCGTGGTGTGTTATTCGAGACCGGGAGGAAATACGATATGCCATCATAATCATCAAGCTGCTGCTGCTCACAAGCACATCTCTTCTTTGCTATTATGGTTTACATACATAGGTACTTGCCTATACATTTCTATGGAAGTAAACATATATATGCTCAAGATCCCTATATAATCTACATATTCTTTCATCTCTCCCCCTCACTGGGTCCGAAGCCCTTAAAAAGGGCCCAATCAACACTAACTCATATAGAGGCTCATATATGATTATATTTAGGAGAACTCGTAGGAAAAAGGCATATTTGGGATTTATGGTTGCCTTAAAATAAAAAGGGTTAAGGCACATATGATTTTTTCTAAAAGGAAAGAAGGGTATCCTACTCAACACAAAAAAATATATATATATATATATATCAAGAAACGACCGGGTACCCATCCCGGCCAGGGTCCTAACTGTTTTTTGAGCGTCCGGCTTCTGAGATTTTTTTAAAAGATTATTTTCAAAAAAAAAACATCGCACTTTTTTTGGAGATTTTTTTCTATAAAAAATGTCCTCAATTCACTTCAGATTGTCGAAGGAACGAAAATATATATTAAGTCCCGGCCCGGTTTTGGCCCGGCCCGGCTTGAAAATTTATTCCCGGCTGGTCCCGGCGAAAAAAGGTGTTCCTGTCGTTTCCTGATTATATATATATAGAGATATATATATATATATATGATTCATTACCCATCTTTTTTTAAATATATTAAATATGTTACTGAGACTACACATTTTTATTGCATTGGTTTGAAAAGTCGCTTGGATTATTGCTGTTGTATCATTATTTTTATTTCGTGAATAGTTCTAGCCATCTGGGTTACTTTAAAAAATGCATAGATCTCTTTAAATCTTAATATTTTCTGTAAAAACTCCCGAATATATATTTTATATTTATTCAAGGATTAAATGAATTTTAGGGCCATAAATCCTGTTGCAAGATTTTATCATGAATACATGGACAAGCCTATGAATGTGATTGGTTCTTTGAAGCATGCCAATACATCTCATCATGATTCATACATGTTAGCAATTGCTTTTGGTTATGTAAGAGATACCTCTCAGATTGCCACCTCCATCATATATTTTCATAACGATAGGCATAAACTGAGGTCGCACTTGGCAATATCCGAGGAAGCATATTTAATAGACATTATTTATCTCCTCAGTTTATTCGATAAGCAAAACATTGACACCTTGGCAACGATCTTTGCCTTCATAACTCTAAGTAGTAAGACTCTTCTATGTTGTGAAGTCGATGTTCAATATTCCATATTTCCAAATAAAGAAGCTGTTCCTTACAGGGAGATGCGGAATACCTCTTCATGAGGTGTTGGCATGCTTGCTTGCTTGAAGAGGGAACAACCATTTTTCAAATCAGCAATTCCAGCGAGGGATTGGAAGTTATATAACTTATAAGTAATATGTATCCTTTTATCAATTTGAATCAAGGTTAGAATAAAAAAAACTTACTTCTGTTTGGATATAATTTAAGAATCCATTCGAAAAAAAAAAAGAAGAATCACTTGCAAATGGAAATGAAAAATCGTCATATTTGATACATTTCTCAATTTCACTTCGGGTTGTGTTAAAATATATATTGAATATATCATTTTTTATTGAAAATGAAGAATATATATTAAAAAATGCATTCAAATGGATGAGATGAAACGATGAACGAAAAAAAATCGGAATATTTAAAAATTGTTTCTCAATGTGTAATTCTACACTACAGTCTTTAATTAGTTTATTAAATTCTTGCAAAGGTTTCATATTAAAATAAAGCAATAATCAATTGTGTCATCGACATTCAAGTTATTTTAAGAGGTACTTCATTCAAAATATGTGTATATATATATATATATATTTGGAACTCAATCCAAAACCTTGTACAAGGAGATAATAGACGATTGGTGTATCCATATATAAAATGCCACACAAATTGAGGCAAGTCCCATAGAATATGTCTCATATTTAAATCAGAGGACCATAAACTAAATATAATGAAGTATATTTAACATGACAGAAAGAGTCTTCTTTCCAAGGTTGCGGCTTGTGCCACGGGTCAAAGACCATTTTCTGACCATCTACACACTATGTTATTATAGCTGTGGCGTGGTAATGGCCTGCCTCAAGGGATAATTATATCCGAGGACTCATCCCTCTCTCGTGTTGTATAAATGAATGCGTAGCGAATGAACATCATAGACATGAGAGGAAACAGGACTGGCTGTTGATTTGATGGCCTAATTTGAATATAAAACATAATTTATATACTTTAAAGACTGTCTGAAAAGCATGGGAGACAAAACGAGATCTCTACTTATTTGAAGAGGATGTATGCATCCTCACTTTAATCATCCCTCATAATCCTCATCATTCAACGAACTCAAAACACTCAAAGTCCTCCATCAAGTCTGCCCAGGAAAAAGTAACTATTTCATACTTGAATTATATATCAATTGACGAAAAAACATCTCAATTATTGTTATTATTATATCAAAAGTGGAGGAAATATGAACCCTTGCACAGAACAGAGGGGAAAATAAAGTCTCAATCAAAGTTTTATTCATATTTTTTATGTTATACAGAATGAAGTATGAGATAAGGTTTAATTTCAGAGGAACAAATGAATGCAGAGTCGGGGGGTTTTCTCCCTTATTAACAGCCGTAAATCATAGGAAATGTATGAATGGTTATAGAAAAAAGACTATTTGTTGCTGAAAAGGCTATCAATACTCAATGTTTAATCATTAGAAAATGATAGTTCTCGCAAACTTATTAATAATATTTTTAGATAGTAACTAGTTTTCTTTCTTTTCAGTGTCTTTGAACATTTAATCTATGGTCAATGTTGCAAAATTAATATAAAGAAGACATGAAATAGTCCATTCAAAGGATCAAGATCCATAAGAAGAGACATATATGTTATTCTTATCTCTCCATTGATCTTCACGCCTTTTTGTCTTTCTTCAAACTAAAAATCGAATTAAACTACTCCTATATAGCTGTATATATAATTTAAATGTAATATAAACAAACTATTTGTGATATAATCCTATATTTGAAACGTTATTGGACACATTCATTTAATTTTAATAAAAAGAAATAAAAAATGTTGTATTTTAGTCAATTTGGACAAAAAAGGATGTATATATGATAAGTGAAATCCCATTATCCTTAATAATATAAAAATATACAGCATATGATTAATTAATCATAAATACGTATGACCTATAGAAGGAATGGAGGAAACACGGTTTTTTATACTGCATTTTACAATTAAATGAATAAATAAAATGGAGCATAATCTCAAGAAAACGGGAATTTTATTAAATTATTTCAAAATACTTTGGATACATATACACTCTTGATTAAAAATGGTTCATGATTGTAAATAAGGATTCAGTTTAAGTTATTATTATATTTAACTCACAAATATATATATATAATATTTTTTTTTTTAAATATACCTACATATATTATGATTCAGTTTAAGTGAATAAATTTAATCAAACTATATAATATATATATATATATATATATATTCTACAAGCTATTAATATTCAAGGAAAGTAGGGTTTTGAGTTAAATTATGTAGGTACTTACGTATGCATGAGCAAGAGAGCCAAGAGATACTTTCAACTCCTACACAGCCTCTCCTCTAATAGATGATGATAAAAAAGTAATGCAAAAAAAACCCAGAGAATTAGTAAAGTACCTAAGTAAGTACCATTATACTTACTCGAGTAGGAATCCCTCAACGACCGTCCATGTAATTAAGGAATGAGATTGGAGTGAGCCTCCTGCTTAGGTGTGTGTGTATATATAAACATATCGTTCTTCCATACATAGTTTTTTATGCAAGTTAGTTGTGTTTTTTCATTGAAGGAAAATATGTATGTGTGGAGTATTAGTGCTTATAATTATGGATACATACAAAAGAAGGCAAAGATTTAATTATCATATGGATATACATAAAATGTAGGAATGTTAAAAAATGTACTTTTATAAGATGTTGAGTTATGGATGCATATAATTTAAAATATTTAGTTTTTTATTAGTAACAAACTTGTCCAAATATTATTATTTATGGAGTTCCAGTTTAAGTATTGTGTCTAATGAAATTCCCTAATAATAATATTATTTTTTACCTATTTGGTTCGATATAATTGCAGTATCCCTGTGGATATATATAAGCATACTAGCGTGAAAATAAGTCAATCGAATGTAGATCTTATGAATGAGGTTGACCCAAATGACCTTCCCCTCTCGGGAGTCGAACCTGCCCCCTCATCACTGAGCAGGATCCCTATGAACGAATGCTAGTATTTTTTATGTTCGTAGTATTTTTTATATATGAAATATGACAGATTTAACCTTTTAAACTAATTTTTTTAATATTATTTTCATTTTCCGATAACTACAAATGCATTACAAGCTTCAGATAAACTCTCTACTCAATTTAATATATATTCCAGCATTTTTCCATTTCTGACCTGAATGAAGTTATAAAAATGATTTTAAAACAAAAGCTAGTTCTTTAAACTCCTTCAATTCATTGATTCATTTAATGATGCTGGTACTCGTGTATAAATTTTAAATGATTTAACTTTACCTAAGAGGTATTCTTCCTTTTCATACACCTTCTTTCTATAAATAAGTCTATTCTGATCCCTCCTTCGAATTGATTAGTCATTTCATAGTTTGGGATTCAATTATAACTTTGTAATAAATAATTTAATTAATATATTTATCAATATATGGAGACGAATTGGACTTACCTATAAAGAAATATAAATAATAATTAAATGGGATTTCATTTAACACATGATTAATAAAAAGTACAATACTAAAGAATACAAAGAATATATTATTAACACTTATCATGATATTTTATTTCAATTAATTATAACATTATTCTTAAAAGAATATATATTGTTCCAAGAATTGCATCATCATTAGAATAAAGAACCTTGGTTTGATATTGTAAATGAGTATATTTTCATGTAATAAAATAAGGTTTTTTAACCAAGGTAAAACATTATTCACATGATATTATATCTTATAAAATTCATAAAAATACATTAAAACGTCGTGTTATTAACAATATAATCAACCAGAGAAGTAAAATTTTAGGTAAAGGAACTCGAGTAGATCTCATTTTATACATAAAATAAGTTTTGTTACGTTTCCAAAAACAATATAATAATTGTTAATAATAGTATTTCATTCTTATTTTGATATAAACACAAAATTATATAAATTGTCTATCGTCAATGAATAAATAATTCTTCAAATGAAAACTAAAGTACGACCAAAGTAAATATGAAAAGTATAATCTATACAATTTTAGTAATAACTAGAGGCATATATACACTCAGAGAGTGCAAACCTCCGCCGTCACGGGGTCCTTATGAGCCTTCCGAGGCGGATTTTTCACGACTGGGCGGCGTAGAGGGACGGGGAGGGTTCCTCTCGACGGAAATTCCGAGAGGAAGACGCTCCCGGCACCCGATTTCACAGCACAGCGACATCTATTGGCAGAGTAGACTAACTTGAAATATTTATTAGTATTTAGCTCATTTTGCATCTAAATTCTGCACTCAGAGATGCCAAAATTTAATCACTTGTTCCCATTTCCAACAACTCCACAAAGTTTCATCCGAATCCATCAGTACTTTTTGAGTTATCCTGCTGACAAACAACCAACAAACCAACGCCAGTGAAAACAATACCTCCTTCGGCGGAGGTAATAATATTAAGTATATCTTCACAAAACCATAATCATTATAAAAGAAGTCAAAAATGACTTCTTTGTACATAGATATATTTTGTTAGTCAGTCAAGACTCAAAAGCTACAAATCCTAAAATTATCAATAAGATATCAAAATTTTTATAAATTGCATCATCAATCTAAAGGATCACAAACGTTAGATATGATAAATGTTCTTTGTGCTCCATTTAAACAATAATGAGGGCATTTAGAGATTGCGTAGTTGTTTCCGTTCCGAGTGACAACTATTCAATCAAAAGTATTCTTATAAAGACAATTGTATGACGCATTTCTCAATCTAATCTTTTGGAAACTGTTGGTAAAGTTTAGAGGACTTTTTTGTATCTTGGCAAGCTACTAAATGTATCCTTATCATAAGAAATAGGACATCAATAATAATAATAATAATAACTAGAGGCATATATACACTCAGAGAGTGTGTACCTCCGCCGATCCCCACAACATTCCCAATCAAACATTCTCCCTTTCACACGCCCGATTTTCTATCTCTAATCATTGTTTCCTCTCTCTTAGCTCATTTTGCATATTAAAAGGACCTCAGAGACGGGAAGAGGAAGAAGTTTAAGCTACGTCACTGGGTTAACGTAGTCCTGAGATGATATAAGAACAATAATACGTCAATGAGTATTTTTTTAGCGTTTGTTCTTTCCTACTCCCTGAATAGAGACCCCATTCATTATTATAGTATTTTGTTCATTTTGCATATTAAAAAAAGCACTTAGAGATGCCAAAATTAATCACTTGTTACTTTTGGCATTTCCAACACTCCACAAAGTGTCATTCGAATCCGTTCAGTACTTTTGAGTAATCCTTCTGACAAACAAACCAACAAACGCCAGTGAAAACAATACCTCCTTCGGCGGAGGTAATTACAACTGAAATTCTTAATGAATAATTTAAAGGATGAAATTTTCACCTTCAAAAAGTATTGACGCAATTTCAAAAATATGTATACTTAATCAAGCGGCTCTGTTTGCCGTAAACAGGATTTTTTAAATGTTCAACAAACGATATTTCTGGACTGAATATTTTTAAACTATAAAAAGTACAAATTATTTTTTGTAGGTATTTTAGCATTTTTTTGAAAAAATCACACTCAATGTTAACTACATTGAAACTGCTTTTCAGAACAAAATCACATACATATATATAATCCTTGTTTTCAAAGGAATTTGTATTTAGACATATGTTGTGTTGTAGCTCATCAATGCAGGTAATAAATAATACATGAAGGAAACGCATTTTATAATTAAGACGTTTTGTTTATTGTTGTACATAGTTGCTCAAGGATAAGCTATGGGAAGAGAATAACATGTAAAAGGGTCGATGATGATGACGGAGAGATATAAAGGATCATTTGTTTCCTTAAAAAGGTCTGACTCATTCATGCAAAATATCGAATATTAAGACAATGTGTTTAATTGTAAATACTTAAGCCCAAGGACTCTCTCGCCTCCTTGAAGATTGCAAGGTATTAAATAAATATTATAAATAAGATGTTAACCTGAGCTTATATATATATATATATATATATATATATATATATATATATATATCGTTTGGGATATAGACAGAGACTCAAACTGGGCAATATATATATATATATATTATATATATATATATATATAATCGATTTCTTATAGGTCAATACAGGCTCTGAATCATATGATGTAAACTCAGATTGTACTGAATTCTGAATTGATAGAATGCAACCAAGGTCATTTTTGGATTTACCATCCAAAGGTTACTAAACTTAAAAGTACTATTTTACTCTGAAGCGAACAAGTCATCTTCTACAGGCGAGTGAAGTTAATTGATACAAAAAAGCTATGAAATATGTTAACATTACACACTCCATTTTTTTTTTTTTTTTACTGAAAACTTTGTTTTAGTAAAAAACATCAACATACGTCTGGTAGTAAATTAGATTTCCTTTAAATTAATAATTATTATTAAAGTTTGTAACGTCCACCATTTTCAAGAAATTTGCGGAAAACTATATTTTTACTAAATTTTAAAAACTTTGACCTCGTTGTGCGACCTCGTAATGTTGACCGATTTTGTTCAAACTTTGTATGTCGTCTTCTTTTATCACCAAGAAACAGGAAATCCACAATGTTGCTAACATTTCAAACATTTGAAAATATAGAACAGCCCTATATATATATATATATATATATATATATATCGGTTGGGATATAGACAGAAACTCAACTGGGCGAAATTCTTGATCATACATGATTTGAGGTAAATAACAGACGAGTCTTGAAGTGTCAAGGTATTCAGTATAAATCATAGCTCCCATCAATCAAACAATTAGTGCGATACATCAGAAAATATGGGCAATTTTGGAGATTCATTTATATTTAGCTCCCCATTTATGCATTGTGATATTCCTTTAACATACTATATTCGTTTCTAATCACTAATAAGTAAATCTTATCATGAATTTTATTTCTTATTTATTTGTACCCTTAAATAATGACGTCACTACTATTCTTAATCAATTTATTTGTATTCCGAATGATAATTGCATTTGTATATAATCTATCTTTACCTCACGTACCTTTGAATATAAAAAGTGGTGTTCAACACCTAAATACATACAAGTACCAAGTGGGATGCTTCTTCCGAGACGACATATCACGTTAGATTAAAGTAAAACACACTAAATGGGCGAATGTCTTAGCCAAAAGTTAAAGATGTTGTAACTTAGTGGAGCTGAAGTTTCATTCTTTTAAGAACATGAAAACTAATGTTGATTTATCTCTTCATTTCGCTGATTATGAGCTTAACCTCTATTAGGATAATAATGTAACTCGTTTACTAAAAACTTATGCTCTTGTGATATCTTATGGCTACTACATTCGATATTAATAAATGTAATAAAACTTATAGTTCTAGGATTTTTAATATCAACCATAATTAATGGGATAAAAGTGAATACACTGTAGTCAACTACAAAGTATATCTATATCATATCTTTCGTCAGTTCAACCAATGGAACGCTATAGACGAGATACTTCTCTTAATCATTCCAACAATTATACAATGGGTGCGATAGCTCAGTGCGTATAGGCGTGTTCAAGTCTCAATATTGGGGGCGCAGGTTCGAACCCCGAGAGGGGATGGTCAATTTGGATCGATCTCATTGATAAGATCCTTGGTTCTATAGACTAATTCACACGCTAGTATGCTTATTTATGCGATTCAATCGAACCAATTAAGCAAAAAAAAAACAAATTATTATTTTATTATTTTTTTACCTTATTTATTATTATATGAGCTATTAAGAATCAAAGACCTTGGATAGTGCAAGCGGATTCTTTGGACTCACGTCGAATATCACACCTAAAACTTTAAACATATGTATAAAAAGCATTACAATGGAATCTTTGTTTTCTAGAGGCCCTTTATGCGGGGGCCTTCCATTCAATATTTTTGTGTATGCACGTGGCTGTCACTAAGGGGCGGGGCTGCTACGCAGGGTACTCAGAATATATAATGATAATAATAAGTCATTAACATACGACACACACATAAGAATATCTCAGTGCTACTACGCCTTCATCCTCTCGTCTCCACCCTCCATTATCCGACTACCCCTTTCCTTCCTTTAAAATACGAAATACAGGGTGCGGGTTCATTTTGTGAATACACAGCTGGGGTATGAAACATCTCTCCAGAACTCGAATTTACCCAGAGTTTTGGGAAGGCCAGAGAAGATGCTTGAATACTATAATATTAAGCTCAGTCATAAAGAATGAGCTAGATTCATTATCTCGAAATGTAAAAAAAGATATCTCAAAACTTCCAACGGGAGCGTTCTTATCGCATATTTTGTGTGAGAAGAGATATGTGGTGCCACTCAGGTAGTATAAATAGTCAACAATCACACCATTTCTATCTGTTACCCCACTCGCCCTGCAAATGGATACACCTGACATTCGCTCCTACTTCTTGATCCGGAGCTCACCAAGACAGTCAACACGATCTATAGGGACCTCATGCCTACTTTCGCTGACTCCGTCCCTGGCCCCTCCACCATCAACAGATGGAGAAAGGACTTCGATAATGGCAGTTTTGCTCTGGAGACGAATACGTCCTCAGAAAGACTTAGGGAATATGTTTATCAATCATATCGACTACTCTTCTCGAATATATTTGGAAGAGCAATTATATAATTGTTTTCTTTGACTTTGTTTGTAACACAATTAATTTCCTTTTCATATGGACAAAACTCACCCATTATTTGCAAATCATGATTTATTGCCTTCAGAAAAAAGCTGTCGCACCCTGTACGTTGAAAGACATCATCCTTATTATTATTATTTACTCATGAAGAAATCCAGATAAGTCTCTCTCTAACACACCAACAAGAACTTCCCTCACTTAAAAAGGGTTTCGTGAGCTTCAACTTAAGTACAATTGTAGCATTATTATTATTACTATTATTACAATCTCATGAAGCACCGCCCATAAGCTAAAAACCTAAATGTTGTACTTTTTTTTAATACATACGAGGAAATGCTGGAGAAGTAAGGAAAAACGAGAGTAACTTCTGTCTTATGGCACCTTTAGGCTTTTCTAGGCAATAGATGTTTTCTGATGAAGCTTCATCAATTGGGAAAAAAATTCGATTAGGTAATAGAGTATGAGAATATTGGAACTTATGACGTAATATTTTTTTAATGATTCAAGCCACGGCTAATAACCAACTGTTAGACTTTCAATTAATCTTATTATTTCGTGTCAAATGATAGACTTTCATAATATTTTTTGTGAGAAGGGTTTTATGCAATATAAACTCTGCAGCTAAGGGGTAGTTATTTTTAAATATATGCATTTATAATATGATCAATACTTTAGCACTATGCTAAAGAGGAAAATAGAACATTTATTACTGAGAATGTAAATTGAGCTAAGACAATTCAAAGATCTGATATTAACCGTGATAAAAGTTGTTGCCTCACAATTAAAATAACTAATCGATCAATGCCACAAAATCAGTCATTATAAAATAAATATTAGTATAATGGATAACTTGTGGAAATAAAATGAAAGTATATTTATAATTTAGTTGTAAAATTGAATGAAAACTAATGGTAAGCTTTGCACAAGTTATAGGACGAGATTAATAGAAAATACATTTGTTCAGATCGAAAATAATATGTAATATGTAATTCGTATGCATCAAAGTAGACTGACTTATAGCAGTATTTTTGGTGTTTTCTAATACAGTACGCTAATAATTTTACAAATAAACATATAGAACTGAAAATTAGGGCATTGGTAATTTAGATAGTATATAGATATAAATAGATACAATCAACTTCGCCTAAGTCTAATTGCATAAGTCGAAAAGTCGCCTAAGTCGAATATAATCAAAAGTCCACTCCATTGACATGTGTGTAATAAAAATCGTACAAGTCGATTTTTGTAAGTCGATATTCGCCTAAGTCGAACAGATATTTTGACAATAACACATACATAAACAAGGAAAATAACTTCGCATAAGTCGAGAGGGCGCTCACTTTCCCAAACACAGCATGCACTGCGCCTGCCGTTCACACTGTGTATTACAAGGAAGCAGACACAGATGGTTGAAGTGGAGAAAAACACTTAAGAATTTGATTGGCTGAGAGGAGGGAGAAAGAATTGTGTCCTCGCCCATCTGCTGCCTCGCCATGATTTGCGACTGCATGTGAGCGGTGCACACCACACTACTGTATATCGAATTTTCTTCAACTTAGCAATCAAAATTTGTAACTTGAATTTCGCCTAAGTCGATTGTTTTTGCACAGTCCCGAGAGAATCAACTTAGGCGAAGTTGACTGTATATATATATATATATTAATTTACTAAGAAGGATTAATTTGCGCCTTTAATAATGAAACTCTTTACCGCCAACGTTTTCTGCTTAGAAAAACGGTAGGCTATTGTTTTTCTTATTAAAATTTCGAAATTAAGGTTTTTTTTTTTATATCATAAAAAACAGTTTCGAATATGGTATATTGAAGTATATACAAGGAAATAAAAGTTTTAATTTCCATAAATATTTGCTTACGAAACTAAGTCATGATTAGAGATAGAGAAAAAGTGTGCTTTTGAGTCGTGATTGGTTGAGAAAAAAAGGAGAGGGTATAATAAAAAGCAGTTGGCAATATGCTTCATAGTATCACTTCACTTACAGCTGTTGAAGAGTGAACATCAATTGTTGAAGAAATTCATTCCTAAAAATACTAATTGTCTTTTCGTCAGTGGTCTCACTCCGTGACGTCATTGGCGAATCCTTTTCCATTTATCATTATTATTGATTAAAACAACGGCTCACACTTAAAAGGGGGGAAGAATGTGTATTTTAATTTGCTAATTAATGTCGACAAATAGATTACCAATCATATTATTAGACATAGATTTAAAAGAAACAGTGTCATTACATCAAAAACTCATGTTGGTTAATGAGTTTGCCAGAAAAACCTTTTTGTTATTCCTAAAGATATATTCTCCATTGGACAAAAAAGCAATCTTCAAATATATAAAATTCGCACTGGCTTCTTACATTTATTACATCGCTACACTACCGCTATTGTAAAGAAGCTTTTTATCTAGAGGTAGCTTGGATAAATGCTACTCATATTATATATGCCTCCCAAGTCAAACTAATATTATTTTCCTTCCGGCTTATTTCTTATGTGAAAACACACACACATACAATAACAACACTTGGTAAACAGTTAAGGGAAATCATTAAATCCGCGAGATAAACCTGAAAACCCCCGTTATGGCTGCCTACAGTCTACTACGTATGGACTAGTGTCATAATCATCGTATTTATTTCGTCACCATCAGCCGGTTGTTAGGCAGACGCGCGAACTACATACACATCGGAGCAAAATTAACAATAACTGTTTGAAAGGTGTGTTGCCTTTGTGTGAGCCACCCATGGTAAAATCTTTGCTATAAATAATTAAAGTAGTGCAAAATAATGTAATTACATTGGCGACAAATAATAACAAAATGTGATTCGTCGAATAAAATATTACGGTTTTTTTGTAATCTTGTCACTACGTTATATCCATCTATATATCTATTTATCTATCTATCTATTTAACTATATATATATTATATATATATATATATATATACTATTATATACTCATGATCCAACTATTGAACTCGTTTTTAAAGCTAAGAAATAATAAATTTAGTTAGCGTCTTTACCTGAACTTATCATAAAAATTACGATTTTTTATAGTTTAATTTTGATTATTTATTATAATAAAATTATTTTGAATGGTTGACATATTTTATAAAACATACCATTTTTGTATTTATAATATATATTTACTTATGAACAGTACATTTTTAAATATAGGATAATTTTGACGTTCAAAGTATTTTTTAATATATATTATAAAATAAAATGATAACTTATTCATTCAACTCCAAAGTCATCAAATAGATCCGTGACTTAATCAAGGAAACTATTTAATGATAATATTATATATTTAAGCATGTTTGCATTTTGAAACTGTATTTGACTAGTTTATATTTAAATATAAAATCCTGTAATATATAAAAATACTTTCCCTTTCAATACCTAAGTACGGTATTCTGCTTTAAAAACTCAAAATACAAAGGAAGTAAAAAAAAACATATGCTTGAAGGATCCTTCAAGTGAATGGACCGCTAAGTGGAGGTGAAATCAAAGTTCCCAAGACTTAATCACATCATGATCCACAGCAAGATGTTTTCCTGATCTCTCTAGCTCTGCTTAGCAATTATCTTACTGACACGTTTTGAAATGAAGACAAGAGGGTGGTAGGAGACCCCAATAGCTAGGAAGCCAAGGGCACAATCCAAATAACCTCAGTGAAGTGTTTTTTTTTTCATTAAAAGGTCTTCAATATTTGATTATAGCATGTCAAGTTAATATGGAAAGAAAATTGTAAATATCGATATAAACAAAAGTAGTAATCATCTATCTGGTTAGGGGAATGGTTTTGCCATGCTCAATATAATTTACTATTGTTATACATTTTTATATGGAAAATATAATCGTCGTACTAATAATAAAAAACGTTTATTGTAACCTCTTATTAATGAAACCCTTGTTACTTAACTCTACAATTACAACACAAAATTTTGTTTTAGAAATCCTTCTATTTTAAGTGTATTACTATTATCTTACATGACACGACAAATTTATTCATTTAATTGTATATTGCTTTATTATTATATATTATATATATATTATATCTTTACTTGTAGTTAAAACAAACCAAATACAAGTCTATTGACCGCCTCATTCTTTGTATTTTACATTCATTCTGAGAGAATGCATTTTCATAATGCAAGGAAATATAGGATACTTTTTATTTTATTTTTTACTCTGCGTCAAGCCTCAAGTTCCCGCCAAAGCCATCCGTTGCAATCGAGTGGTCAAGACCTTAAACGCATAAATTATTTGAATTACAAAGTTACGATATTTCGCTCAATAGAATAAATTAAGAAGTAAAAGTTTGAGATAACTTATAAATTCTAGAAACGTACTATATCATACGTTTTTTGAAACTTGTTAACATAATTGGGATGTGGAAAAGATATCGAAAATATGTATATTTGTGACCGTTATTTGAGATAATTTTTAATTTTAATGCCAGTAAGAAAAAAACCCTATGTCAGTTTGTATAAATTCCAGTTGATATGTATGTTTATGCATATTTGTGTATAGAGAAGCCTACTATGTACCCATTGGTATATATTGATTACATATCTGTGTTTAGTCGATTTACTGATAAACTATTATATTCTTAGAGAACTTAAATAAATGATTAAAAAAACCGTTATTTGAGATAAAAGCAAGTTGATAAGCTGTTCATTTTTGTATATTTATTTACAATCATTGAAGAAGTATTTTTTGTTCGTGTCATGGATACACTTTTCTCTACGCTTATATAAGCAGTTTAATCATATTAAGTACATTTAAGTAATTCGAGGGTTTCAACTGTAGGGCGGGCAGCAGTTGGTGCCGATTGTGTCACCTATTCTTTACAAAATTGGAGTACCGCACCAACGAAAAGTCGGATAATCATTAAACGATTGTTCGATTTGAGATCCAATTATATCCAAGATGGCTGAACAAATTGGTTTTTTAGCCGTTGTTCCTTTATGGTTTAACATAATGAAAACGGCATAAACGCTGTAAATTATTTGATATATCCATAAAAATTCAAAAAGAAGTAATGGACCAGTATTTTTTCGTTGCTATTATGAATAAACATTTAATAATAATTGAAACTCACTAACTTAGGCCTTGTTATGTAAAATTTAATTTTTTAAACAAATATTTCTTTAAACACGAGCCCCAGCAACTTCATATTTCAAGCCGTTAAGGACAAACTTTCATGATTTTCGTCATGCACAAGCGATTAAAGAAAAATAAAATACCTTTAACTTCAACTCAAAGACCATTAGCATATGAACCTTTGCGACTTGCGTTTATGATTGCAAGCAATTAGCATATTCATCTCTAATTATTTCCTCGAGAATTTATTTCTGATGACCTTAGATCCAAGCTCCTTCATGCCTTTTTCTTATTCTCTGAGCAATCCCGAAAGCATTTAGGTAATGCCTGAATGCAGTTTGTGAGAGGCAGGTGGGCCCATTGTTGTTTTAAGCAATCAACAGTTGATATTTAACCCTTAACATATTCTAACAGAATAGACACAAAAGTCTGATCATCCAGGCTTTAAAGACCAGGTGGATGAAACGATTGCGTTGCTTAGAAAATATGAAACTACTGTATCCCTAAGAATAAAGTTATTTTGGGGTAGTTTATAGAGTTACTACTTTACTACTTTAAAAACCATTTTGATTTAATATTTTGTGACATGTTATCTAATCTATATAATATTATAAATACTTATGGATGACACAGTTATACATTTAAATTTTGCAATCGTAGTGAATGGCTTTATACAAAAAATATTTAATAAAAAATTTATTTGTCAAATCGGATTATATTCAGCATTTTTTTATTAATGCATTATCATATATATTTATACTAAAGGTACTAATTTATGTCCATGCTATCAATGGCCCATTCTTTTAAAATATATTTTCATTATTAATAAATATGTACTGCCTCGCTACCCCTTTTGCTGTCATGACTAAAATATCTGTTAATGCTAGGAACACACGCTTCGTGTAATCCTGTTAATTTTGTCCATGTATCATCCAAGAGGTTTTATTGAGGGGAAGCTTTTGGAGGGGGGGGGGGGGCACAATTTCACTGGTGTACTTAGTAATATATAAAGATCCATATATATATATATATATATATATTTGGACAAATACAAATGGTTATAACAGAACGGGTACAAAATATTTATCCCTCTTGGTTCTAATTTAAATAATAATTGGGTATTGATTTGCAAGACTAAGCCTTAGTGGCTTTAATTACCTCCGCCGGATGAGGTATTGTTTTCACTGGCGTTGGTTTGTTTGTCAGCAGGATAACTCAAAAAGTACGGAACGGATTCGGATGAAACTTTGTGGAGTTGTTGGAAATGCCAAAAGGAACAAGTGATTAAATTTTGGCATCTCTGAGTGCAGAATTAAGATGCAAAACGAGCTAAATACTAATAAATATTTCAAGTTAGCCTACTCTGCCAATAGATGTCGCTGTGCAGTAAAATCGGGTGCCGGGAGCGTCTTCCTCTCGGAATTTACGTCGAGGGGAACCCTCCCCCGTCCCTCTACGCCGCCCCAGTCGTGAAAAATCCGCCTCGGAAGGCTCATAAGGACCCCGTGACGGCGGAGGTTTGCACTCTCTGAGTGTGTATATGCCTCTAGTTTCTTATATTATAAACTTAGTTATATTATGATATATGAGTACTGGAAGGCATGACACATATGAACTGATATTATGAAGCTATTATTTGATAAAACCTACTTTGTAAATGCAGGTTTTAAATTCTACGGCACTTATGATCTCTATCATTAGGGCGTGGGTTCGATTCCTCTAAGCGGTTTCTACATAAGGAGAGGATATGATATACCTACTTATCATAAACAAATACTTTTATCAACTTCCTACTTAGAGAAAATAAAGAGATTGAATATATTTACGCAGTCTTTACAATTTATTTTGATTAATTGATTTTAATGTCATTTTAAATTTATTTATTTGTGCACATATGTAGTTAAGGATGGACTTTATAAGTATAAAGTATTCGAAAATCCTTTATTAATCGAACTCTTAAGAACCCATTTCTTGCAAATAACTTTTTTTAAGCGCAATAGAAATCTTAATGTTTACATTTATATCGTTAATTTTAATTAACTTTTTGCTTCTTTTTATATGCATTGACACCAAATAATAAAGTGGAATACAATGATCAAATAACAAGTGGCTTAAATTTATGTGCTATATATATATATATACCTATATATATGAAAACCAACCCTAACAAAAAATTCAAATTGGACATCTTTTATACCATAAAATTACAGCTATATAATTTTACGGAATGACAACTTTAAAAAATAAATATTTACTCGTGAAATGATGTTAAAATATTTATATTCCTTTAAGACACCTATAATAGTTGGTTTATGAATGATTTTGTAATGGTAGAGACATAAAGTAGTGGGTCCCATGAGGTGCAGAAGGTATCAATTACTTTTTTATAAATAAATGTACAGTTGGTTTAACGAACGAGTCTGCAAAAGTCTTTGTGAACTTCAAATAATTGGCAAATCAAGTGAGTTATTTTAACGGATTCTTAATTGAAATATTTAGAAAAATATATACGCTTTATATGATACGAGCTATTTTATCTGGGCATATACTTAAAAGGAATACATAATACATCAATCTACATAATCCAATAATCATATAATACTTTATCTGCACCTTGCATGTTCCATGTCTATTCTTTAGACTACATATATTATAACCAATACCTCAAAAATCAGAAAACTAGTCAATTCATAATAACTTTTTTTGAAATTTATGGCATCCATTACGTGCAGAGTGTACATTACGAGCTATTAGCTATATATCGGATAACATGTCAAAACATATACTTTTATGAGGAATTTATATTGATGAGCCAAGAAAGTTTATGAGGAGAAAACGAAAAAATGAGGTTTGTTTACAAATACAGCCTGCATTTTAGGGAAGGGTGGTGCAGACGTCTCCTAAGAGATATGATTGCAACATGCGACATTCCTTACATTCATAAAGAGATAATCCTGTTTTGTTGAGATGGGATCTGATTCCATCATACATGCTTAGAAAGGATCCAACACAATCATTAATATAAAGTTACAACAAACAAAAATAGGAATGAATTCATGAATGAGATTATCACATCACAGCAGAGAGATTATAAATATTATACTTCAAAAAAATGTACTCTAGAAAAGACTATAACAAAATATTTTTTCGGACATAAGTTAAATATTCTTACCCCTTTAATTTTAAAATAACTTTCTACTAATCTTGCATATTTGCATATGAATGATTAAATGAAGAATCCAAGATTCAAGTGGATAATTAAGTGCCTTCCATCTAACAAGATAATTACGAAGAGTATTTACTCTTCGTAATATATAAATGCATTTTAATATATGTTTATGAAGTCAAAGTCAATGCAAGTAATCCAATGACAAAAAGTTGAAAGAGTAAATTTTGAATTAGAGATAATTTTACGAGCGAAATTAATGATAAAAATAGTGTATATTAATTTGTCCTTGCTTTGTTACAAGTTAATGAAAGCAAGATCTAAAGTCGTTCACAAATAAAACTATGTTTTTACTAGCTATTCAGCCAAAGAAGGTATAATAAAACATCAAAATCAAACGAGCACTGAATAAAAAGTTACTGTAAGATCTGTACAGAACCTAATAAAAAATATGTAAAGACTATGAGAATAATATATGAAAATGAATATCAATTGATTTGTATTGCTTTTATGTGATAAATATTACCAATCTTTTATTTTCTGTAAAGCATAAAGATAAACTTATTTTAAAATGTATTATAATTTAAGTTCTTGATTATAACTGTATCATACATACATTATCATCAGCATATGATTTTAATTCGCTGAACATCCCATAAAAATAGGTGTGATCAAAAGTTAAATACATAAAAAACTATATTTTACATATATATATATATATATATACCGTCATATGCGTTTATAAACATTTATAAGATAATAGCAGCGTTAAAAACATTCAACGCCCACGCCAAGGCTTGAGTTTGTTGTCGAATATCTTCACTATTTCATCACCAAACATGTTTACATGATGTTTTTCAATTAAAAAAATTGATGAATATAATATTAATTTGCATTTTATGATCCTTGGATCCTTAAGTTATTCATTTGAATAATATTATATATTTCATGAAGCCAGGACAGCCAACTAAGAAAATTACTTTTTTATGACTCATGAAGGAGGAAAAATAATTCCGTAGAAAAATAATAAAACAGCAAACTAAAGCAGTTGACAGATAGGCTCGTTAAAATAAAATGCCACATTTGGACTATACTAACATGGAGACCACCATCACCACCCGAGAGGAAGAAGAAGGTTGAAGATAAGAAATGGCATTCAGGTACAAACAAGAGGGGCTCACAAAAATAACTTTGCATTTGCTCTTAGGCATTGACACCTTACGGATAAGGGAAAAATAAAATAAATTGATCTTAGAGATAAAATATATATATATATATGAAGTGTAAATGTGAACAGAAAAAAATAACAAATTGTAATTGTTTTAAAATAAGGTTTTCCAACCAAAGTCAGATAAAACAAAGTCAATAGAAAATGAAGAAATATATCATATAATTATATTATAAAATAATTAATCACTAAAATATATGTTAATGATAAATATGATCCGACAATTCAAAATAAATTAATTGATGGAATATATAAGAAATCTATTGAAAAAACAAATCAGAAGAGTATTACCATATTTTTTACAACATCCAATTAATGCGAATATGATATATTCTCGTTAATTATATTGCATTTTCGTTTATTATATTTCTATAAAAAAGTTTTAAGCCAATACATGCAATAAAGCAATAAAAAATATTTGTAGAGAAATTGCATTAAATATATATAAGGCACAAATATTAGAAGATCTACTAAAGCTAGGTTTAAAACAGCAAACATGATTGAACATAGAAAAATAAAAATAGTTGGCAGAAAATATTATATAGTAATTAAATATATACAAACCAATGGATCTGCTAATGCGCAATGAATTGTTGAGACCACTACATAGGCATTATTGTTTACGATATTGCCATAGAGAGGATGATAAGGACATTAGTAAGTCTAATCCACGAGCAAAAGGATGACATGTTTTTGTGCATAACGCTTCATGGCTTTAAGCCTGCTAAATTGGCATGTTTAACTTAGTAAAGAAGAATGGTTTTTTAATATAAAATCATGCTATTAAATAGTTACAATAATTGAAAAAAATAATAAAAAAAATCATTAAAAGAAATATAAAAAATATGGTGACTCTATTTTTCATAGCAATGTACATTACAAATGTTAATTGAAATAAAATATTGTTAAAGGGAGATCTTTTTGTATATAAAAACAAGTGAATGACTAATGATCACTTATAGGGGCCAAGGAATAATTTGTTTTACATCTCTTTCAACAAAATCATAAAGGTATATCGTATATATATTTTTTGTTATTTTATGAGTGTATTTTTTATTCAGATCAATAGAATATGAAGGTTATCATGTTGAATATTAGAATAATTAGCCATTATAATAATGGGTAAAGCGTAATATTACAAATAACAATAATAAACTTTTATAAAATAAGGAGGCCGTATCTGAAGACAAAATCAAAGTTACTTCCATCTAGATAAATGCACTCTTCAAGGGTTCATGTGATTAACCTGAACCCGAATGCAGGGATAAGGAACTGAATGTATCTTAAGATATAAATCACCCAAGCTATTCTATTATTAGAGCAAATTATGGCATTCCTTTTCAAGGGGAATCAAAAATAAATCTTGTTTAAAGTTGATCTTAGGTGAATTCTGTCTTAAATTATATATGCATTAGTGGGTATCGTAGGAGCCAAAGTTTAAGATATAAAACATGTAAAATGGTGTCTATTGAAAGGAAAATGATCATTTGTAAATAACTTTTTTTCAATCATATTATTTAAGGAAGAAAAAAATCTTTTAATTTCATGGATAAAATGTGCTCATTTCCTTTTTTAATTGGCAAACTACTCATAGGAGGCGCTGTTATTTGAATGATTGGCGCGAAGAACATTATGTTCATATAGTGTCGCAACCATAGAGATATAAATATATAGAGAGCTTATTCCCATCAATAGCAGAGAAAATCGTTCAGCTTTTTTCCATGCCCAACATAAACAAAATAGTTTGTACTACGTCTTCGTAAGTTGATCATAGATATAGAGAAGATTTGTTTATATTGGGCAATATGACGTATTTATCTGAAGAATCCAATAAGTTCTCTATGTTTTTATATCTCTATGGTCGTAACAGATAATACTTTATATGAAATAAAAATAAGTCAATTAATGGATATCATCTAACTTAGTGTGTTAAAAAATAAATAAACAAAAATATTTACTTGAAAACGAAACCTTTGGTCACAAAAGGGGGTCAAATCCATTTATTTATAATCACTTTATTTCCCATGAAATAACTTATGTGTGACCTACACGATTGACATCTTAGTCTACGGCTCTGACAATACTCACTAATGTATAAGATATTCGACCTGTCATCATTGCTACGCAAGATTTAAACTATAACATTCCATGCCACCCATACGAAAAATATCCCCTATTCAAGTCCAGTTATATGACAATAAAAAAATATATAGGCATCAATGAAACAGCTGTTGACAAGTAGTCCTTTGTATATGTTGCTCGTATAAATGTTTTATGAAATAAGTTGTTTTTTGTTATAGAATAAAAGAAAATATATTTCTTTTATTTGACCGCCTTGGTTACTTAAGGTTACAATTTGAATGAAGACACATTTTGTGAGTGAACAAAGTGTTTTTCAAAAAATTATATGGCAAGTTTAGTATTTTTTATATTACTGCTTTAAAACCAAAGGCATTTTTATACATTGAAGAATCATAGTTAATGTACTATGTTTTGAAGACAGTGACAAAATTTATGATATGACGTAAAATATATTGTTGTTAATGATAATAATTAAAATTTAAATGTTATGTTAATACGCTGATAATGAAGAATTTTATGTTAGTATTTCAAAACTTGTATGATATATTTTATATTTATATTTCAGACTTAAAGAATATTTTAATTAAACTATTGCAGTCTTTAAGGTTTCACGAAAGTCATAGCTTTAACATAGGAAAATATGTTTTGTAATTAATATGAATATCAATAACATCAAAATATGTAGACGTTTATCTCTACTCTCTAACGTGATTTCAACTTTAAAAACGGCTAAATGTCTAACCTGATTCAAGTAGCTTCCGTGAATGAGAAGAGGAGCCCGACGAAGGAGATGAGGACAAACTCCCACCGTTTCTCCGTCGGTTAATCGGCCGAGCGCCTTCCAAACGGTGATAGGCCACCGTCTTGCTGGGCGGCTCCCGTCGATTCACAAATATTCATAGATATGCGAGCAAAGCTGCTCATCAATAATGCTCTGAGCCGAGGAGGCGTGATGGGCTCTGAGTAAATTGGCTCCGCAGTCCCGCCATCAGGGTTAGACGAGTAAAAAAATAAAGTCCTCGAGGAGGAAGAGCAGGAAGAGGTGGATGAACAGGAGTTTTTAAGACTTCGAAAACGGCCTGAGCCGGAGCGGGATCGGTAGTGACCGGGAACTGCCTTGGAGGAGATCCTCCAGACACATTAGAGTCGTCACGAAAGCGAGACGTCCGTGAGGATGGCTCTCCTCCACCGGGATAAATATACTCGGGGGAGTTAAAGGGACGGTCGTCGATGAGCTTTGGCTTTGAAACTGCACGATTGAGGGCATTGCTGTGGCTGTTAGGACTTTCATATTTTATCATATATTATTGTCAATAATAGATTGTTTTTTATTTATAAAGGCACACAATAAATAGATAAAGAACCATATAGATGAGAGTAAGAAAATAACACCATCACTAACACTTTATCAATGAGGAAACGTGAACTAACTGAAGAAGATGAAGAGAAAAATTGGACTTGGCGGTGAGTAAAAAAATAACAAGAAGATTAAGCGGGTGCTCGTAGCTTCTTCACGTTACTGTATGAACGAGAATAATGTCAGGGGAAAATACCTTTTTTCAATCTATAAACGTTCAGCGAATGTATTACATATTTTATCAATGGGAGCAAATATTCAAATATGAAAAGGATTAGTTATACACATTTTGTATGGGCTTCAATATGTATATAGACTGGACATTTAATAATGTATTTTTTAATAAAAGGGAGTTTAATTTATTACCTGGGAACCTCACTCGCGGATCAAGTTCCAAATCTGGACTTTACACACCGTTCTATACGTTTATCATTAATATTTATGTATTTCAATTCTCTATTTTATTTTGCATGTATAGTTTTGTGTTAAGTGATAATAAATATTGCTGATTGTTTTACAACAACTTTATTTGATTGAACAAGGAAAGTTGATACAACATCAAGGGTAATTCAGTAATTGGAACCTAAAATCATAAAGCTCATAAGTTTTTGGTGTTCAGGACCTTTGCTTGTATATATATATATATATATATATATATATATATATATAAATATATATATATATATCTATATATATATATATATATATATATATATATATATATATTAGGGTGATTCTTATTTCACGTTTTTCGGATTTGAGAGTCGGGCTCCCCCTAGGATTTACTTTAGTGCATAAAAATCATCTTGTGAAAGTTTGAACGAAATCGAATGATGGGAAGTACCCGCTCAACGGGCCCAAAAGTTATGTAGTAAATTATGTATTATTTTTTTTCGCCATTCGATCGCTCTAATGTCCTTAATTTAATGCTATTTTCAAACAATTTGCCGAAAAAATATAGGTATGCTACCAAGGATTCCAAATCAGTTTATATTTTTAATGTACATCAAAATTCAACGAGAAAATTAAGTTTTGAAATAGTCATTCTTATGGAAAATATCCAAAAAAATGAACATATATATATATATGTACTGAACCTTTTTTATTTTAGTTGAATAATACTGATGTACAAAATTAGTATTTGTGATCAGATGAAAATACTAGATTCATAAAAACAATTACAGCCATACATGCAAAGGGACATCTAGGTTCTTATTAAAGATCCTTATGAAAAAAATTATATCGGAAACGTAAAATATATAAAATACAATTATTAAAATAGGAATAGAATTGCATAAGAAATACACAAATAAAGATTCTAGATTAAAATTACTGTAATGATAAGATCAAAACTCAACCAAAACACTGATACAACTACATATAAATATAGAATCCAATCAGTTATATGAAGAAACGGGAATATGGAGCGAAGACTATTTGTCTTCAAAAAGGCGAGGTAAAGATGTGAGCAAGTTGTGAAGTTGTGGAGAAGGGAGTCAATTGCATAGTTTCACACGAGTTTGGTTTTTCTCCTAAGGCCTTCTATTCAAATCTGCATATCATGAAGAGTCCGCCGTATAGATCACCTATGAAGAACCCTTTAATAGATTATTTTTATACGTCATACCACTTCATTGAAAACGAATAATTAAATAAAAAACTTCTAATAATGATAATTATTTACAAATTTATGAAGGATTTATTGCATTTATTTTTCATTTACAGCAATCAAAAACTTAGTTTGTTAAAAGTAGGGATTTTTATGATATTGTTGTTCAATCTTTCAATGATTTTGTCGTATAAACGAATGTTAGGAAAATAGGACTTTTTATATGTGAGCGTTCCATGAATGTATTACATACATTAGTCCAAAAAAAGGCGCAAAAAATCCTTCATAAGATAGTTCTTCATAGATATTCTGTTATGTACAAGATAGAGCCCTTTCCAAGACGAAGGGGAATCGGGCCAGTGGGCTGGTAGGTCCAATTTTTTGGAGTGAGAAAAATAAAATCTCATTTTTAATACACTATCTAGACATAAATAGCGGGTGGTCAGTATCTTTATTATTATTATTATACTTATCTGAACAATGGGAATAAATATTATCCGTGAGAGTCGTGAATTAGACTCGCATGGGAAAATATGGCAGCTTTTATTAGATAAGATCAGAAATATGATATTTTAAGGCAGGTTAGAATTGAAGTTTTGAAATACTTAAAAATAATTCTTATTTGATGTTGGGGGTTTCAATAAGTTAAAAGAAAAATACTTTAAAGGAGTTGCTGGGAGGACAAGTCACAACAGCTCCCATCTAGTCCTTGTTCTTATTTTTTTACTTTTACCGATTTTTTCTGGATTTTTTTTCTGTTTTACATTTTGTACTGTTTTGATTTAGTTAGTTATAATATTTAGTATATAATATTTTTAAAGCTTGTCGTCAAAACAAAACTGTTCATCACTGAGCCCTTTATTGGAAAAAGATATTCAGTTTCAAGAGAAACCAAATCTCTTCATTGTTGGAATGGTGAGCGGTCACATTGATCTAAATCGGCATCTCTTTAAGATGGGGAAGGTTGAGAACCCAACTTGCCGGCTCTGTAACGACGACGAGGAAACTTCATATCACCTCATCTACAATTGTCCTCTTACACGACAGAAGATAAGACAACTCGAGGAAATATCGGTGAACGAAGATTGTCTCTGGAGGATATATTTTTTAAACATTTAAATGTTTATGCACTTTTAATGATATTTTTATTAATAAAGACAATAGCTACTAGATAGGTCACTACCGGCTCATACCGGATTAGGTTCCGGTGAGGTGGGTCTATTCTAGGAGCAAAAACTTTTTTTAAGCTGACAGCTACGCCAATATAGTTAAAATAAATTGTATCACACTATTGGAACTAGAATGCAATTGGCACTAGTGGCGATGTTTACGCTTTATATTTTGAGGAAGATTAATTATCAAAATAATAGCAATTAAAGTATTTGTATTTCATCCACTTATTACAAAAACCTTCCTTATATAACATATAAAAGTAGCATGTATAAAAAAACCTAAATAATAAGCCCTTCATTTTTATGGGGTTTATTACTTCGATACATTCCAAATAAGTATAAATGTTCGTTTTGACTTTAAAACGTATAATAACTTCTAATAATTTAACTTGGAACAAAATATTTGACTAGATTATTTATTTAGGTTTGATAGCGTATTATATTTGAGAGTTTTTTCTAATGATTTATCATTTGTGAGACTTATATGAAAAATGAACTTATGGTAAACTTGTATAGCTTCTAGAATAGACTCACTTTATCGGAACTTAATCCGGAATCAGCTGGTAGTGATTTATGTTTTTTATAAATAAAAAAAAATACTATAAGTGCATAAAAATGAAATATTATAAATATTACCCTCTAAAGTATTCTTATTCTTCTGACATTTCCCTCGAATTGTCTTATCTTCGTTCTTGTAAATTGAAATCGTAAATAATGTGTGAGAAACGCTATTCCTTAGACTATTTTATTCCATCCAAAAGAAACCACATTTTTTCAATAAATTATTATAAATCACTTCTATAAAATGACTGGTTGTTTTAAGTCCTTATAAAGCAACTATCTTCAGCATTTGAATACAAAGGCATTCCAGATGTAAGATCTTAATCAATTATGATCTGATCATAATAAACATAGAACACATTCCTACTCAAAAAAAGTTTTTGATATTCAATGAAGAACCATTAAAATAGTTTCAAACTATGGTTTCTGATTATAGAGGGCTTCACCAATAACGCATTCCTTTAAAAAAAAAACTTCATTAACTTCAAATAGAGGATGGATTATTGGATGTACGCCATTAGATAATTGATTTGGTGAATATTTATTGGTAATTGAATAAGAACTGAATTATGAGGAAGGATAAATCTACTTAGTCATCTAAATAAAATTAGTATACTTAATATATTTCATAATATAAAGCTTTAAATTTTATTTAATGAAGGGGTTTAAAACTTATGCGAAGTGCATTTGTGAACAGACTTTTGTTTTTGATAAGTACTTAATATTTTGTTATTAAGAATTAAGAAACCTTTCCTTTGCAGATACCAACATATTTTTTATCTGGTTTTTTATGTCAGCACACAATATTTAATAATGCATTTTATACAACTTGACATAAAAAATATTATCTGGCTTGATAGATATATATATATATATATATTATATAATATTAATATATATTAGATATATATATCTTATATATATATATATAATATATATATAGATATATATATATATTATATATATATATATATATTATATATATATATATATATATAAGAGTAAGTCATGTTATAAGAGTAAGCAATTATTTTCGCGCCAAAAGATCTGAGGTTAATAATAACAAACAAATAATAATATAAGACCCAAACATATATTCTTGACAAAGGGTTAATTATAAAGAAGAAAAAAAAAACATATTGGTAATATATAATATATGCATATCGCATAGCCATGATTCATGACGAAGGACATCGCAAATAAATATCTTATCAGATAATTGCATGGTCGTATGCATTAAATAGTGTGCATTGTGATGGGAGAATGAAACGTATATTTTCAGCTTGACAAAATAATTGAATCCCGTTTGTTTACTGTTTGCAGCATCCATTATGTGTAGGTAAACAAATCTAGAAGGTGATTTGAGAGGTCTGTTTATTCATTGAAGGGTTAATATTAAAATTATCAAATGATTTTCCTGAGATATTCATAAACTTCAATATAAAAAAGACTTCATAGATGATTTTTATCAAGTGTGCGTGTAATCATTTAGTATTAGTCTTTGCAATAAACAAAAAACAAAAAAAACACCTATTTTTTCATAGTTACAGTATGTAAAAAAATTGGATAAAAAAATGTTATATATACATATATTATTTATATATGTATATTAGGGTTGTTCTTATTTTTCAAATGTTTGAAATGTTAGCCATTGAGTGGATTTTCTGTTTCTTGGTGATAAAAGAAGACGACATACAAAGTTTGAACAAAATCGGTCAACATTACGAGGTCGCGCAAGAGGTCAAAGTTTTAAAAATTTAGTAAAAATATAGTTTTCCGCAAATTTCTTCAAAATGGTGGACGTTACAGACTTCAATAATAATTATTAATTTAAAGGAAATCTAATTTACTACCAGACGTATGTTTGATGTTTTTTAATAAAACAAAGTTTTCAGTAAAAACAAAGCAAGAAAGGAGTGAGTATTGTTAGCTTATTTCATAGCTTTTTTGTATCAATTAACTTCACTCGCCTGTAGAAGATGACTTGTTCGCTTCAGAGTAAAATAGTACTTTTAAGTTTAGTAAAACTTTAGATGATAAATCCAAAAATGACCTTGGTTGCATTCTATCAGTTCAGAATTCAGTACAATCTGAGTTTACATCATATGATTCAGAGCCTGTATTGACCTATAAGAAATCGATTATGAAAAAAATAAATAATAATGTGTTTCTTAGATTTGCGTCAAGGTATCCTCTCAAAATTTTACTTTGTCTCTGACGCATACATAATCCATTATATGCGTCATTTTGTACGCAAAATAGGCTTTTTTTAATGTACATATAACTCTCTACTTATTAAACTCACATGATTTAGTATACCAAAATATTAAAGCTGGTTAACCAAGCTTTCATTTGATATGTTTGGTGTTCTAAAAATCGCTATACTTAAGAGATATAAGCAAATACGTACTGTCCCCCAAAATTGATCTTTTGATATGAGAATATACGATTACCATCTGGTAACGGTGTTAGTGTTGCCTGGATAGCAAGAAAAAAAGAAGGGAGAGAGGGAGAAAAATACCCCCTCCCTTCTCTTTCTCTTTCTATCCAGGTAACACTAACACGTTACCAGATGGTAATCGTATATTCTCATATCAAAAGACAATTTTTGGGGGACAGTACGTATTTGCTTATATCTCTTAAAGTATAGCGATTTTTAGAACACCAAACATATCAAATGAAAGCTGGTTAACCAGCTTTATATTTTGGTATACTAAATCATGTGAGTTTAATAAATAGAGAGTTATATGTATTAATTAAAAAAGCCTATTTTGCGTACAAAATGACGCATATAATGGATTATGTATGCGTCAGAGACAAAGTAAAATTTTGAGAGGATACCTTGACGCAAATCTAAGAAACAAATATTATTTATTTTTTTCATAATCGATTTCTTATAGGTCAATACAGGCTCTGAATCATATGATGTAAACTCAGATTGTACTGAATTCTGAACTGATAGAATGTAACCAAGGTCATTTTTGGATTTATCATCTAAAGTTTTACTAAACTTAAAAGTACTATTTTACTCTGAAGCGAACAAGTCATCTTCTACAGGCGAGTGAAGTTAATTGATACAAAAAAGCTATGAAATAAGCTAACAATACTCACTCCCTTCTTGCTTTGTTTTTACTGAAAACTTTGTTTTATTAAAAAACATCAAACATACGTCTGGTAGTAAATTAGATTTCCTTTAAATTAATAATTATTATTGAAGTCTGTAACGTCCACCATTTTGAAGAAATGGCGGGAAAACTATATTTTACTAAATTTTTAAAACTTTGACCTCTTTGCGCGACCTCGTAATGTTGACCGATTTTGTTCAAACTTTGTATGTCGTCTTCTTTTATCACCAAGAAACAGAAAATCCACTCAATGGCTAACATTTCAAACATTTGAAAAATAAGAACAACCCTAGTGTATATATATATACATATTTATATATATGTATATAAAAAAA
>CP045892.1:27558044-27593796 GCA_013387185.1 Caligus rogercresseyi
TCTATTCAAAACATATATGTATCTGGATGGTAAATCATATTTTTTTATCGGCTTTTTTATTGGAAAAAGTTCTAAAGTTATCTTCTATCGCTATGCAAGTTCTAAGAGTTTTCTGGAAATAAATAAATGAAATTAAGGCTATTTAGTATTGCATTCTAAGTTTATTTTGAAGGTTTATTATCTATAAAAAATGATTCGGTATCATGTGGTGAAATAGTATAAAATGAAGATAATTAATATCTCGTTAAACGAATGCCCATTAATTACAGACTGATGTGATAGCATTCATGGTACCAAAGAGATAAAAATCTTTATTCTAAAAAGGTTTATCGTAATCATGCCCAATTCTGAAAATTGGTATAAATGACACCATTGTTTTTCCTTATTGGTAAAATTTTTGTTAAGGCGAGATGTATGGTCAATTGTATCTTTCTTGTTGACAGTTCATTTATCTACATGTATTTCAGTATTTATCATTTGGACTTTGGTTTCGTCGTCATGTTGTCTCCATAATTCGACAACTCAGTGAAAACTAAAGAACACTTCCAAAAAAGTACGCTTCTTTTCTCCTAGGATTACTACATCCATGTGGATGTAAATATTGCTTATAATCACGTATAGCAACGAGGACTCTTTGCTTGAACGTGATTGTCGAAAAAAAGAAGAGTGAATGATTTAAAAGAACTGTTTGTCTTATGGAATAGAGTGACATCAATTGAAGAGATAAGAAGTTCATTCTTAACCCTTGTGTGTGTTCATATTTTTGTAACTCAGCCACTGTTCGCGGGTCTGTGGACCCGCGGCATTTTGGGGTTCTCAGCTAAACACAATAAACTATTTTATTTAAAATACTCAAATGATCTTTTCCTTATCTCAATTAAAAGCAATATAACACATAAATGATAAATATTAGTCTTTTACCTTTATTGGTTCACATTTATAAATAAAAACATCACAAACTGAACACATACAGTAAACATGTCTGTCTTGTCAACACATCAGCCCCATTGAACACATTGTTTTTTGATACCTATACAACACATGAGGGGCAGAGTTTTACTGTGTGTGTTGCATATGTAGTTCTGGCACTTGATGCACATGCATATTGTTTTTTCTGTCCATCTTGGGTCCACACACTTCGCAGCGCTTCTTTTTGTTGTTGCTGGCTGTAACCTAGAATAATGAAAATATCAGAATTTTTCTAACTCTCTCTCTCACACAAGATATGAGTGCCAGATCACTGCAATAGCATCACACTTACTTCAGGCTTGGCCTAAAACCTAAACCTTGGTTTGCCAAGACCTAAATTTCCACTTTCATTGACCCCGGTCCAGCAGACCCGAACACCCTTTATGTAATGTAATGTGTAGGGGGGGTGTATGGTGTGTGGTCACTGAAAACGTGTTGTGATATATGTTCTTCACAGAAAATGAGCCAAGGCCATTGAATCTGAGTTTGAAATAAAAAAATATCGTATACTTTTATTTGAAACAAAAATGAAAACGGGTCCCACAGACCCGAACACCACACAAGGGTAAAGAACACAAAATCTCTTTTCTCATGGATCTGTTTTCGCGGCAAACTTTCATTTTAGATTGAGTTGGAAAAATGTAACTCGCCTTAGTCTTATTTTAATGAAGCTTCTTCTTGCTTCATTTTGTTCCATAATTGCGGTTCTTACCGCCTTATTCAAATATTCCTCACACTCTGATTGGTTGATATCACGATGACGTGTTTTACTCAGGGACTGTCTACTTGTTATTATAATTGAAGTAATATTCCTTCACCCCTTGGAACCTCAATAAAGAACAACTTATTCTCCCTGCGTCTAGTGTACTTATTTATTTCACTAAAGATTTATTTTATATCTGCTTTTTCTGGGTCTTGGTTCTCTATCACTGTGAGTCTGTGGTGGAATACTACTTGCAGTCAATCCGCTCTTTCTGAAAACAATACACTCCATTAATGACTCACTCCAATATTACCTATATTAGTGTGTAAAGTAACTTTTCATACATAGATCAATAATGACTTTTTTCCTATCATATCTAAAAAAACAGGCTGTGAGCGTCCGGAAAAAAATGCGATCCCGATCAAAAATAGCGATCAGAAATTCTTTGCGATATAGCGATATAACTATCAGGATTTTTCCGAATCAGCGATCCGATCAATTTATTGCGGATCAACAAAAAAATTACCAATGTAAAACCAGTCTTGTGAACGGAAACGAGACGTTTTTTTTTAAACGTTGAACAAAAAAAAAACGAGTTTTGTGTTCAACGTTCAATTTTTTCAACCATTTCAATGTAGTTTTGATTAAGTATATAGACGTTCTGCGGATCCCAGGTTGGGAACCCCTGGGTTAGATTCAGTCGACAAATTTTTATCATATGAAAGTCGCTCGAGCTCATTTGTATTATAAAAACCCTAAAAAGTACTTCCATTTTTCAAATTACACATGTTATTTTTTAAAAATATTGAACGCTGAAAGCTAACGAAACGCTGAACGCAAAAATATTGAACGGAACGCATTTTTTTAAATGCTGAACGGAACGCTAAACGCAAAAAAAGCTGAACGCTCACAAGCCCAAAAATTTAAATGTATATACAGTCAAACCTTTTAAGTCATCTTTATATGGCAGTCCAAAGCACCCCCAAAAATTTACCCCCAGATAAATTAAGTATTATCCGAATAACACATACCTTTTTAAATGACCAATTGACACAGCTTGTTTAACATTTCTATACCACCTATGATCTCCAACACTCTGGCTCCACCATTGACATATGTTATGCTATTTTTTTAGACAGGATATGTCAGAATAAATGTTTCTCATAGCCTATGAGCTCCAAAACAATGACTTCTCGATAGACGCCTGTCTGTATATTTTAGGACAAAAAATAATCAGATAACACATACTGGCTTTTTTCCATTAGGTGTTGTCTGAATTTTGTGTTTTCTAAATAGCAATATTAGTCGTGGGAATGGATTTTAGTCAATGTGACAGCTAGTTAGTTTTAAGAAATGTAAGGTTTGTCTCAAAAATCCTTATAACAAACATTTTTTTCTTTTTGAGTTATTTTATACAAATTGATCGGATCGCTATTTTTTAGTGATTTTCTTACGATCAAAAGATATAAAGATCAGGACCTTTTGCGATACTCCGATCAGCGATCAAATATCGCTATATCGCTATTGATCGCCGATCAAAAAAACTCCGATCACAAGCTGAAAAAAGGTATAAAATAGACATATGTTCCATACATTACAAACACAAAATCATCCATTTTAATTTTTTAATATTCCCTATATAGATGCAATCCAGGCTTGTTGATCGGAGTTTTTTTCTGATCGGCGATCAATAGCGATATAGCGATATTTGATCGCTGATCACAGTATCGCAAAGGTCCTGATCTTTATATCTTTTGATCGTAAGAAAAATCACTAAAAAATAGCGATCCGATCATTTGTATAAATAACTAAAAAAGAAAAAATGTCTGTAATAAGGATTTTTGAGACATACCCTACCTTTCTTAAAACTTAACCAGCTGTCACATTGACCACAATCCATTAGTTTTATAACTAATATTTGTTTAGAAAACACAAAAGTACAGACTAATACTAATGGAAAAGCCATTGTGTGCTATCCGGATATTTTTTTTGTCCTAAAATACAGACACGCGAATATTTAGAAGTCATTGTTTTGGAGCTCATAGGCTATCGGAAACATTTATTCTGGCATCTCCTGTCTTAAAATATGCAACATATGTCAATTGTGGAGCCAGAGTGTTGGAGCTCATAGGCTATGAGAAACAACCATTCTGATATTTTTCCAAAAATATACAGACAGGCATAAATGGAGAAGT
Organism: Caligus rogercresseyi; assembly: GCA_013387185.1. NCBI lineage: Eukaryota > Metazoa > Arthropoda > Copepoda > Siphonostomatoida > Caligidae > Caligus > Caligus rogercresseyi. The sequence continues at coordinate 27,561,912 of CP045892.1, forward strand.
CGTTATTTTGGAGCTCATATGCTATGGGAAACAATCATTTCATTGCCATATAAAGTTGATACTTACAAAGGTTTGACTGTATATACATTTAAATTTTTACTTAGAATTAGTATTACACAGGCTTGTGACGGAACGCAAAATTGAACGGCACCTTCAATGAACGGAACGCAACTTTTTTTTGAACGCTGAACGTTGAACGCAAAAAAAGAGTTTTGCGTTCAGCGTTCAATTTTCCAAACATTTTCTTGGACTTTTGTCGGAAAAAATGTCATTAATTTTTTCTGAAATTCTTTAAAAAAAACCGTCATCACTACGCATTACTTTTTTCTGAAATTATTTTAAAAAAAAAAGTCATCACTACGCATAACTTATATCTGAATTATTTCTAAAAAAAAACAAAACGTAATCACAACGCAGTACTTTTGCGGAATTTTTTTTTTCTAAAAAAACCGTCATCACTACACAATATTTGAACGCGAACGCAAAAACATTGAACGGAACGCTATTTTTTTTATTAACGCTGAACGCAAAAAAAGCTGAATGCTCACAAGCCTGGTATTACATAGTAATTTTTTTTGTTGATCGCAATTAAATTGATCGGATCGCTGATCGGAAAAATCCCTGATCGTTATATCGCTATATCGCTAAGAATTTCTGATCGCTATTTTTGATCGGATCGCTATTATTTTCCTGATCGCTCACAAGCCTGTGCAAATCTAAATTCATAATATATGTTATATAATTTATTATTGATGTGTTTGGTTTTGTGAAAAACTCGTATATTTAAAAAAGGTAAGATCACATTCACTGAAGCAAATTAATTTGAGTCTTATATTATGCGCACCTTCTAACAATAGTCCGAACCTCGTATTTCGTTTTCTGTTTTATGTTACATTATTTATTATAATCATATTATATCTTGGAATCTTGTAATTTCTTCTCTTGGGACATAAACAACCTTCTGACGTGTATTTGATAATTTAGTATATTATCACGAAATTTTAACAAATCTTTGACAAAGTTGTGTTTTAAGCTATATTTATTCCAGACTTGATTTTACGTTGAATAAAAAAGATTGCCTACCTATAACAAAATGGAATAAATCTTATCCCTGCTTGTCGGCTATTCTCAAGAGAGAATATGGCCCCATGAATAGAGGTGAAGTAGAAGGAAACACTTAGATACTGCATATATTCTAAAAGACGTAGAAAAACTAAAACTCTATATCTTGGTACAATGTTATGACTAAAAGTAAGGGTATTAAAAACCTGGAGTATGATCCCACTTGATTACAAATTATACGTACCAAATATTAGTAACGATGCTCATTTGGACTTCACAAATCCTCAGTTGCCTAGTTTTAATGTCACCACGTCTTGGAGAAAGAAATAAAGCCATGTCTCATATTATATGACCCAAATTTTGTGTGCCCTCTAGTATTTATGTTGAATTAGAGAATTATTTTTGGGATCTGAGCCTGTTCAAGATAAACCTCTTTTGCTTATTCCATTTGCAGCATTCCGATTCCGACCGTCTGGAATTTCAGATCGAAACCCATCATAGATAGGCTTGGCAGTGTGAGACACTTTTTCTAGAAAAGGTTAATTGTTTATATATTAGGAGTGGTTTAGGGTAAGTTCGACCCGAGGAACTCGAATCTGAAGTCGGATTTCCGGTCCGAGGTCGCATTTCCGGTTTGCTGAAAACACCATCAAACGCATTTAAATAGCTTTTTTGAAGGGTTTTAAAGTCTTCTAGACATTTTTAACCACGCTTATCGTGATCAGCGACCCCGAAAACCCCTAAATAGACCCCCCATGAAGATTTTTGAAAAAAAAAATTACATTTTGACTCTTATGCTATATATATATAGCATATGTACTTATGAAATAATGCTAACTAATAAAACTTTTTTGTTTTTCGTCCAATTTTAAAAATTTCTTCACATTTGCATTATTCTCCCCAATTGGGAACATTTATATTAACAAATTTACAAATTAAAAAAATGCCAAAAATCATGGGGTACCCCCTTAAGTTTTTTGAAAAAATCAGATTTTTGGGTTTTCTGAAAAAATATGAAACACTTGAGAATGATTTATTTTAAAGTTTGTTGTCAGGCTCTTTAAGCTCCTTCTTATGAACTCAAGTTGAAATCTGTGAGTTACCCAGGAGTGGAGAAAAAAACACTTTTCCATTTCCCAGTTTTTATGCCAAAACTCAAAAAGTTAATAACTAAAATAAATTTTTTATCCGACACGAACTTATTAGAAATGTCACACTCTATAGATACTATTTTATAACTTGATGCGATCATTTCAACAGACAACCCACAGAAGGCCCCCCAAAATTTAGGATTTCAAAAATATTCCGCTTCGTCCATGAAATAGGACCTAATATTCAATCCCGGATTTGAGGGTCTTAACGACCTCAGATTCGGATACTGAATACATCAAAGTTGCTCCCTTTTGGAAGCTGAATATGATTGTGCAAAAATAAATTGCGAAAAACTGCAACTTTAAAAAAATCCGGATCCCGGCCCAAATATGTCCCGGAGGCCGGACATTGACTTAACCAGCCTAGGCTTATTTTTAAACCATAAAGACATCGAATTAAACCTTTTTTTGAAAATCTAGAATTAATCGTCAATTAGACACTTTTTTTTCGGTAAATCTGAAAATTTTCTATTTGCTGAATCACGCTGAGTCTTGAAACTTCGCATACTTATGTGAAATTGTACTGCGCGTCTTTTAAACATACTTTCAGCGTTCAGCGAGCATCAGCTCGTGTACTTCCGGTTTCGATTTCCGGTTAAAAGTCACTTTTTGAACTTTTTTTTTCCATTTTTGAAATCAGCGGGAAAAACTATCTTATAAACCACCCCAATAATGGAAATATCTTACTTCGTCTAGAAAATAAAAATTCTCACACTGCCAAGCCTAATCATAGATAAGAACTTCCCACTTCAAAACAGATGATCGTCAAGGATGGAAAGATGACCGATGGAAATAGCTTTGTCAGGTTTAGGAGATAGTTCGGTTCATGTGACACAATGGAAGATATTCTATTGTTACAATTGCATCGACAATATATCGTACCAAGCCCCACCAAAAGTAAAAGATGGAGTAACAAATTAAACGATTCAGCTTCCAGTCCTTCACAGCATATATCAATATAACCAGTATATGGGAGGCACAGATCTAATGAATCAGAATATTAATAATTATCGAATAGGTATTAGAGGAAAAAATGGTGGTGGCCAATATTCACCGGGTAAACGACGCCTCAATAAATACGTATGGCAGATTAACAAAGAGTGTGAAACACTATGTATTTCACAGTTACATTCCGAATAGATATAGCCATGGCTTATATAAAGAATATGACATAGAGCCTAAAGCATCTGGAAAGAAAAAAGTATAACCCAGGAGAGATTGACTACGATTCATGGAAATTGTCAGATAATTCACACCCGAATACTGTAAATTAACGTTGGACTTGTAATCGATTGTTTAGAATTTATCACAAATATAATTATTAATTATATTTTTGTAAGTTAATATAAATTAGTAAGTAAATGACTTTTTGTTTTCTATGAAGAATAAATAATTATGTAGAAAATATGTATGTAGAATTTATTTTTCTTCTAAAGAATAAAAATAATATAAAAATGTATTATTAACTCCTAGTGTTATTTTTGAACATGGTGCCTATTTTAGGCATGATTGGCTTTATGAGCAAAATAAAATGAATGTTTGATATAATTTTTAGATGAATCAAGAGAAAATAATAATTCCGGAGTAATGGGTTAAACAAGAATTATAAAAATATTAACGGTGGGTCCTGCTTGGTCGCCGTGTTGAAAACCGCGCCTTGACGCGAACACAGGAGACAGATGAGCGTCTCCAGAGTTTTCCATGTCATTGGTAGTGTCCGTAGGGGTACTGAACGTGGCCTTGTCCGAGGTAAAGACGACGCCCAAAAGGGGTAACATGGAGACGCCAAGATCCGTGGTCTCTCCGTTCACGGCAGCTACGAGGGCCAACTCCTCGCCATCGAGAAAACTAAGAACGAGGCGTTTAATGGCATTCGCGAGGAACTCCGCGTTTTTTCGCTGCTTCCTCAACGAACATGTATGTGAGGAGGCCTCAGACTATTCCGTGGCTGAACACCCTTCCAAGAACCAAGATTATGAGGACCCGGCACTGATCGTGTTTTTGATACCGTTGATGGTGGAACAGAGGATGATTTGAGCGAAGCAGAAGTAGAAGCGCACGAAGATGTCCTTGTATGCCTTGTGAATCCTCGAACTTTGTTGACGTCCAGCTCCTCCTTGGATGCCGATGAGGCAATTTCCCTCCTTGTTGAAGGAATACTGCGTGGGGCTCTTCCAGAGTTAAAGTACTCTGAGGAGGGGAGTTTTTGAAGCATGTTTAGTGTCCGTTTATTTTCGAGGGACTCCGGGCCCACCGAATTATGACGCGAAACGCTCTCATCAGTTATGTCTTGCCAGAGCTGCCCAGATATGTAGATCGCTTGTCCCAGACGACGAGGGCCCTCACTGTCTTCCTCGTCAGGTCGCTCATAAAATACTAAAAGAGTCAACGTTTATATATATATATATATATATTTAATTATTTTATATTTAAGAGGTCTTAAGAATTAGCTTTTGTGACGATGAAGTTCATTGAAGTCTACCCGGGTCGTACAGATGAATGAATCTCCCATAAACACATCCATCCCAGAACGAGTCAGTCCCATAGATCAATCTGGATCCGCGAGTCCCGTTGAACATATTCATGAGCCGAGTCAGTGCTAGGAGCGACCACATTGATGAAGGAGCTCCCAAACGTCTCGTCTCCTCCTCCGATCATTGAGGAGAGGATGAGACGAGACGGAGCAAATATAATGACTGGAATCATGCCACCCGTCCACTCCCATTCGAGAAATTTGATCCCAAGCAATGATGATCAATGTAAACAATACAATAATAAGAACAAGGCAGGAGCACTCTGCAGTACGAATACTTTTTTTATTCTTCTTCTATAATAAGTACAATAATAGAGAGGTTTGTGAGGAATGTTAACACGATGCCGTGTTGAAGTGTTGTTTCTCTTTGTTTCTAGCTCAGGTAGGAGATCGAGTAAACCGTACCGTATGTAGGGTCAAATAATGTATTTAAGCCAAAAGGCATTTTCCGCATTTTTATATATTCAAACATTCTTTCGGATAAAGCAATACATATTTGGGTCTTTTATCGTTTATTAGGGCCAAAGAATGAAAATCAAGTTATATATTTCATGTGACTAAGCGTTATAAGAAAATACACTATTTTTAATCGTAATATATCCATACCATTAATATATAATTACCTCCGCGAAGGAGGTATTGTTTTCACTGGCGTTTGTTTGTTTGTTAGTTTGTTGGTTTGTCAGCAGGATAACTCAAAAAGTACTGAACGGATTCGAATGAAACTTTGTGGAGTTGTTGGAAATGCCAAAAGGACAAGTGATTAAATGTTGGCATCTCTAAGTGCTTTTTTAATATGCAAAATGAGCAAAATACTAATGAAATGGGGTCTCTATTCAGGGAGTAGGAAAGAAAAACGCTAAAAAAATATTATTTGTTCATATATCAGCTCAGACTATGTTAAACCAGTGACGTAGCTTAAACTTCTTCCTCTTCCCGTCTCTGAGTGCTTTTTTAATATGGCAAAATGAGCTAACAGAGAGGAAAACAATGATTAGAAGATAGAAAATCGGGCGTTGAAAGGGAGAATGTTTGAATGGGAATGTTGTGGGGATCGGCGGAGGTACACCTCTCTGAGTGTATATATGCCCTCTAGTTAGGCAAGGAGAATATAATAAGGTGAGGCAATGGGAATCGACGTAGGCAATTGCAGGGCGACAGCTGACTATTTTGTTGTGATATCACAAGTGCTACGCTTGAATTCTAGTTCATTTGTATTGTAAAGCGAAAATTGCGATATTCTCGAGGAAGTAAAGGTGTTTGTGCCATCCCCTCTTGCTCTAATCCTCGAGATGCATAATATTTTGCACTTCCGACGAGGGATCCCAATATCCAACATCTGTGGATTGCACGATGCAGAAGATCCGACAGGATTAGCCTAAAGAATGCGAGATCTGCGATCGTCATTTTACTCCAGATGACTTCCAAATGGAATATTCAGCTGGAAAATAGGAAGAAGCTTTAGTCTCAAGTGTTCCTTCACTCTTCATCCCTGGATCACCCTCCTCAAGTGTGTCCAAGTCCTTCAGACAGGTTCGTCAAGAAGCCCGTGAACGAAAAAAATTGTGATTGACTAGTGAGAAGGAATAAGGAACTCTCAGTCACGAAAATGAAGCTGTCCTGCTACAAAGCTAAGTGACTCAAACTTAGCTCATAACACTTTAAGGAAACTTTAATTAGAACCTCATTGGAAAAAATTACACAGCGAATTCAAACAAGAAATTTAATTAATCCTTTGACAAAGTTCATTCGTGGCTACTCAAAGAAGATGTAACTACCGCCCTCATTCTACGGAGCATATGTACCCGGCCTTTGAGTACTTGCGCTCACGGAAACTCCTTCCTCTGCCTAGTCGGCAAACACAGGAAAAATTCCAATGACTGTTCCAACGAGGGTCTCTCCTATATTGCTGGATACTCAGGAAGTTTAAAGACCTCCACCCACATTTGGTGAAACAGGCGAGTAACATTGAAGGATTTGAAGAAACACAAAGTCCTTGGATTGAGTTATTACCGCCCCTTCTCCCGATTTTTGAAGTTCTGCCACCTCTTAGAAAATCATTTCCATTTTTTTAAATAATAGCCATCGATAAAGACCCCATGTTTTTCTAAGAATTTTAAAGCCACTTATCAATTTATATCCAAATTGGTCAAAAGAAATTATTATTGCTTTTGTAATAATAAAAAGAACACGGATTCGAGTCAATTTTCTTAATAAGCTACTTAAACTGAAAAATGCTAGTGAAAACTTACACATAGGCCAGGTTACTAATTAGCGTTATTCTATTGATATTCTTATGTTCCCTTTTTTTATATGTACATATGTAGAATTCTATTATTGTGATTTATAAATTTATTGAAATAAATGAAAATCTTGATTTAAAAAATTATTTTTATTGTTTGAAATGATTATTTGCTAATTACTTAAAATAATGAATACTAATGATAAATTGTTACTTAACAAATTTTTCATGCAACATGGTTTCTGTACACTAGTACGGAACAATATTGTAATGAAATATTTTCAATTGAAAGATAAAGTTGAGAAATAATTACTAAATCATAGCACTAAAAATAATGTTTTTTCATTGTAGCATTCGTGACGTCACAAAATTATTCCTTTGATCAAGAGCATAAGTCAAAGATTTCCTCTTTGACTCACCTTATTTATATTCTCCTTGAGTTCAGGGTTTCCCAAACTGGGGGTCATGACCCCAAAGGGGTCATGAGCACTTTTCTGGGGGTCATGAAGGGTCTAACAACTGTATGTACTACATTCAGCGGCGAAATAATATTCATAAATTAATGTTAGTTGTGTAAACGAGAGCGCGATGTGATGCACGAGCGAAGAAATAAGCGTCATGGTATGTATGCGCGTGTGTATGTATCGTGCGTTGCATCGGGCGTGCGGAAATGATGCGCTGGCTGACTGGTTCGCGTCATCTGAGGGAGTCATATCAGCCCGATATAAAAGGAAGGCTGACGGAAAAGTGGGAGAGTCGTTTCAGAGCCTTCCGCAGGTGTAAGAGCCAGTGGGGTGAGAACAGTTTTTAAGTGGTTAGTGCTGTGCGTTAATAAGTGATTCGTGCACACTTTATCTTTATGTGATTCGTTTGGTGTTATTCAAGAATTTTTCTGATTAAATTTGAAACGTCTCTGTCCCATATGAGGTTATGTTTCAGTATATTCTAAAAAGGTGATCCCCGAACCAATTCCGTTTTGTATTATTTTGCTCGCTTGTCATTATGTATTTTAAATAATATTATTAAATGATATGAGTATTATGAACGTTTTCAAGTTATCAAATAATAATTGCGTTTCATGTTACTTTTTTATTCTTTCTGTTTGCTCATATTTTTTATATCGCTCTTATAATTTTGGTGATCAATTTTGAGCAGCGATTAACGATTGATATATTATGTTTTGCCGTACGATTCTTTTTGTTTTTGTTTCCAGATGTCAAAGAAGCGCACATACAACGAGAGTTTTCTCAGCTTCGGCTTCACATTTACAGTGAACAATGGCATGCAGGTGCCACAGTGCGTCATATGCAAGAAGACACTTGCTAATGAGAGCATGAAGCCGTTCAAGCTGAAGGAACATCTCACCAAAGTTCATTCGGAACTGGCCAAGAAGGATCTGGCATACTTCAAAATCAAGGAACATCAGCTCAAACGGTCGAGATTGGATCATGGAACAGGAGTTCTCTTTCAACCTAGCAACGTCGTCAAGGCATCGTACCAGATTTCCTTTCTTATTGCAAAGCAGAAGAAGCCACACACAATTGGAGAAAAGCTCGTTAAACCTTGTATGGTAGAGGCTGCTCGTCTTGTCCTTGATCAGAATTGTGCCAGCAAGCTCAATCAGATAAGTCTTTCGGACAACACAGTTAAGCACCGCATTGATGACATGTCGCAGGACATCAAGTCTCAGGTGATAGAGAAAATCAAACTCTCTCCCTTCTTCGCCATCCAACTTGATGAGACCACAGACGTTACACATCTTCCTCAGCTTTTGGTTTATGCTCGGTTCATCTCCGGAAATCAGGTGGAGGAGGAATTCCTCTTCTGCAGCCCACTGATAACGACAACAAAGGCTGAAGATATCATGAGCATAGTGTCAAACTTCTTCGAAGAGGAAAATCTTTCGTGGGCAAAATTGGTCGGTGTCTGTACGGACGGAGCTCCCAGCATGCTCGGCTCCAGGTCAGGATTTATGACACTGGTGAAAAAGAAGAACCCAGACATCATTACAACACACTGCCTGATCCACCGTGAGGCTCTTGCTTCCAAGACGCTTCCTGCTCCTCTCAAAGCTATCTTGGACACAGTGATCCGCATCGTGAATCATATCAAAGGAGGTGCACTCAACACCAGGCTCTTTCGTAGGTTGTGCCAAGACATGGATTCTGCTCACCAAGATCTACTCTTCTACACATCTGTTCGTTGGTTGTCAAAGGGTAATGTTCTCGCCCGTGTATTTGAACTCTTTGATGAATTGCTTATATTTCTGACAGCTCAAGGGAAGAAAACGGTTCAGTTATTAGATGACATTCAGGGGCCATTCAAGTGTAGTCTTGCCTACTTGGCAGATGTTTTTGAAGCTTTGAATGGACTCAACCGGCAACTACAAGGCCCAGATACCAATATCATTATGCATACCGATGCAATCAAGGCTTTCCTTGACAAGTTAGCTCTCTGGAAGAGGAAAGTTGAAAGGGGAAATGTAACTTCCTTTCAGCGTCTGAACGATGTCATCGGAGAAGAGCCACTTGCCGAGGAGCTGCAACAAGAGATCAAGGAACACTTGACAATCCTCCAAGAAGAGTTCAAACGCTATTTCCATGAAACTGACAGAAATGAAAATATACAGCTATCACTTGCTCGCAATCCTTTCCGATGCACTGTGGATGACCTCCCTGATGACATACAAGAGGAATTCTTAGAGCTCATCAACAACACCGCAGCGAAAGAGGAGTTTCAGGAACAACAACAGCTCAACAGCTCCAACTGCTGGGTCAAGATGCTCTCCGCTTTCCCCAAGACCAGCAAATTTGCCCTGAAAGTACTTGTTCCTTTTTCATCCACTTACCTATGTGAAAGTGGCTTCTCGACTCTCCTGGTGATAAAATCGAAGGCTAGAAACAGGTTGAATGCTGAAGCAGACATGCGATGTGTCTTGAGCCATACAGAGCCTCGTATTGATTTGCTTGTGGCAAAGAAGCGTTTACATTCTTCACATTGAAATGTCAATAAATCAGTTAATGTTATAATAAATGGAGTTTTTATCAATGGAGTCAATGGAGTTTTAATTTTATCTGTTGTGATTAATATTTATAATTTTAAATTATATCCCTGCCGCTTACAATTAATGTGATTTTTGAAGGATTATAAACGTGGGGGTCATGAGAGGTTTGGTACTGCTGTAAGGGGTCACGAGCTTAACAAATTTGGGAAACACTGCTCTAGTTATAAGACTGTTTTTACTTGCCATTTTTTCTCGCCACTGACATGTTTTTTTTTGTTTGGCATAGGAACAGCTGTAGAGAAGTTGATCCCTGGGACCTTAATAGCTTTCCCCCTCGGATTTGTTCCGTCACCGAAAAGTTAAAACATACGTGATTTACCTAATTAAATCAATCATATTTTTTAATATAATTATATCTTTCCTTAACGATGACAATATGCTATTTTGTACTTGTCATTACATATCCTCCATAGTCTGAACACTCTTTTATAGTTTCACTAATGTTGAAAATATTTTTCAGCTGTTTTCTCATTTAACTTTTTTAATAAATATGTGTTACTTCTTTAATAATGACTAGCGTGATAAGTAGTATATTTTTTCTTCATTATTAGTGCCATATCAAATATACATAACCAAAAATTTACACAATTTTTTTGTTAAATTGTGTTATTTATATTTTTTCATATATTTATGGATATATGAAGGTATTTACTTATTTCAGATTTTTAATGACCTTAATGATAACTGCAATACTTTAATTATTTGTAGCTGCAATATTTTTTTTGTCATTAGTTCATATAAGAACACGAGTTTTTTAACCACATCTCTTTGATCTTCTGACGGCATTATGTATTTATATCCGTTCGAAAAGCGTGCTTTTTACAAAAAATATAATGCCTTATTTTTTAAATGGAAGCATTTACATGCATTCCACTCATGGAATTAGAGATATTCTCTCAATTTTAACTGCTGGGAAAATATTCTTAGCAAATAAAATAAGATTGTCATTTAACATGTCAATGTAGTTCAGGAGGCTAAACTATTCTCTTCTATCTAGTTTTAAGAGTTAAGTTTTACTTAAGATTTGGACTACAGGTCCCAGCAAATATTTGTAGTATTTGGTATATTTAAATCTTTAGATTTATAATGATTGTGCTTATCGTTTAGAGATCTATAAAGCGCCTATGAACATTTTATGTGTTATTTGGTATTTGTTTTACAGATTGGGATCAATTACTGAATTATCGCAACAATGGAATGAAGATATGAAACCGGCATATTAGGATTTGCTTTCAACTCGAAGCGGGCTTCAATTCAATTTAGAAACTGTCATAGCAGGAGAAAAATGGTACAAATCATTGTTCTCGTCACCTTGAAATCCTCTAAAACAATCAAAGAATCCAAAATGTATCTTCAAAACTCGCAAAAGATGAAAATATAAAACATATTTCAAACACTGCCAAAGGCTTTATTATCTCTGAGTTACGAGTAAAGTGATATCTTATTTCATAATGCAAACTACTTTATTATTATATTATTATTATCACTCATTATATTTTTCCAATCACATTCAAGAAAAAGGTTCGAGTATATTATATTTAACTATACACTTTGTTATCACGATAATTTTAAAGTTCATATGATGTATTAACTAGATGGTAAAATATTTAGTGGTATAAAAAGTCTACAACTTGTTATCTTTATATCACTTTGTATATTAATCTTATCAATAAAAAAATATTACTTTAAGTTTGTTTTTGTAATCTTGGTGACGTGGTTATTTAATTATAGGCAATAATTTATTTAATATTTATTCCGTAAATGACTTTTTTTGATTACTGTTATAACGATGAGGTAAATAATGATAAACAATGTCCATTAATCAATATGAACAATCATTTAAATATCTATATACACTGAAATAATAGATTTATATATATAATATATATCGAAGAAAGTTCAGAAAGATTAAAACTTACTTTCTAGTTTTTGGTGAGTAGAACAGAAGAACGTTACATGGAAAAACATATGAAGTGGCCTTGGGAAAAGAGATATAGACCATATCTGATATATAAGTCGATATTCGATAAATGGACTCATTTATACAGATATATGATGATTAAATGAATCAATTTATTACTCGAATAAGCCGCATCACCTTCCAAACCTTAAATCGATCGAGATTTTAAAGAAGTCAATTCATTTGAAACCCGAGACCCTTAATAAATAAGAGCATATCATTGCCTAACGGTGGGTGAATAAAGGTCCACAAACATAACTAATATATATATCTAATAATAGTGTGTCTTTGGTTTCAACCTCCCCATTCATGGATGGGGTTTAATAACATATGATTAGGAATGTATTATTATTTTTTTCTACCGTTTCCAAGTGAAATTTATGTCTGACATTAGTGTAGTTAGTACATGGATATTATATTCAATTTATATCCAAGCCCATACAGGAGTACTGCTCACAAAACACACCACCAAACTCTTTCTCTTTCTTGAATAACACATTTAGAGTCTAAGTGGATAGTCCTGAAGGGGTTATGAAGTACAACTTTATGTGAGTATTATATTACACCATGTTAATAAAATATTAAAAAAACAGTACAATTTTGTAAAACTAGAATATCATTTCTTAGTACAGTTATAAATATACACTAAAATACAATATCGCTACATATGTTACAAGTTTCCATACATAATTCTACCATATTGTTGCTTTTTAAATGAAATGAGACATCTAACATTGAGAGAAAGAGTGACAGAGATGAGTAGATGTGATCCAAGTCATTTTAATGTTCTGACCACCCACCCCACCTTCTTAATGCACCTGTTTATTGTTTTCCTGATTATATACGGGAATAGTGTCCTGACCTATTCTTCATTGTTGATATAAAACATGTAATTATAACTAAACGAATGTGTTAGGGATGGGTTTTAATGTCCTCGTGCTAAGAGGGAGCTACTTCAACTCCATCTTGTGTTAGAAATAAGGAAACGGTCCACTACACTTTCAAAAAAGCGTCACTTGGCCCTCAGGTCACATAGGGCCTTTAATTTCGCAAATTATTGTAAATTTCACGCAATAAAGTCCTTGGACACTAGTCTGGTATTTGCTTGGGGGTGAAAGATCGAACAACTTCACACTATGAAATAGTAGAAGTTTAGTAATGATATATTTCAGGGAACCTAAAACTCAAGAACAAAGCTTCGTCTGTAAAAATTCCTACTCCATTGTCTAGCTACTATTAAACATACAAAAAAAGAAAAAAAAAAAGAACACAGCAATAAAATTTTAATAAACAATAATACTTTAAATGAATAAACAATCCCGGACGAGATGTAAATTCGGCTAGGAATCGCTCCACGAGCCCACCTTCCTAATGTTTTTGCATGTTGCCGTGCTTCCACTAAAGTTTGTGCGTCGCGAAGGTCCGGTGATGAACTCCAGGCATCTGCCATGTTCTTGGCGGCCACACTCCGCGACGTTGAGGCTTTCTTTAGATTGAGAGCTTCCCCTCTCGTTCTTTCGTCGTGACCGACGAGCAGTTCGGCGATGGGAAGTGGGTCATTGGAGACCTTCCAGACTGCCATTGCCGATTGGGAGGTGACAACCTCGTTCACCGTATATAAGTATAAAATTTATTTTTTAATTAGCGAAAATGTTATAATTTTAGTTCTCGAGACCTAATCATAAACACTCTTTTTTAAACGACACACTCATTTTCTCCTTTTGTGCATCGGATCGTTTTAGAGTGGGGGCATAGTGCTTGTCAATGCTTCCTTAACAAAATAAATATTTAATGATTCCCCTCATGTGAGGAGCTGCTTAATAATATTAGTTATATATATATGATATAGATCGGGGATGCCAGGGCGAAATCCGTCAGAGGGCCAGATTGTTTTTAAGTGGGTCTCGGGGAGCCAAATTACCGGTACATTTTTGGCCTGTCAAGACCTAACACTTAAAACCATTAAGGATCAAAGAACAAAAGTAGATTAAAGTTTGTTGATATTTTATCATAGTATTATTTATTTATAAAAAACACTTCTCAACCACTGATATAAATGGCCGAATGTGATGTCCATTCGGGCCGGTTCCGGCCCGCGGCCTGGCACCATGGCACCACTGATATAGGTTGAATGTGATGCTGTAGCCCCATTTCATCATCTATGAATTCTCCATATCATTTTTTCTGTTAATCGAAGCCCTTATTAGCTCATAGTTGATGGTGGTACCACAAGTAAAATGATGAGATATTACGTAGTGCTTTTGATGCTTCTTTGTTGACCAATCACGTTCGAGTAAAATATCTTTAATTTTCCAGTTCAAAATCACTTATTGCGAGCATGTTTTGTAATAACGAGTATCTTATTAATTATTCTGCTCCTCAATTTTTGCCTTTTTTATAAAAATATTTTTTCTCCAATTATAAATGATGATTATTATATGTTCTTCTTTGTAAAAATACCAACTCCAAATAAACGAATATTATTCTCATTTACCTTAAAAATAAGTCTTAATACTCCCCGCCCTCCCTCAACTCTGTTCTATATCAACTTTCTCTATGACTTTAAAGGCCAAATTTGCCGACCCCTGATCATAATTATCCTGGCATCATAATTATCAAAAAGACATCTCTCATATCAACTCACCCTGGAGTTTCTTCTTTTTTTCTTCTTCTTCGTTCTCAAGTTCCACCCTGGGTTATTGAATCAAACTAGGGCTAATAACAATGTTGACTTCTAGAATTTCAATTGACTGTTTAGAAAAGAAAAACTAACTTCTTGTGGCGGGATCTTTAATAATGGAGTATGAAAGAACAATGGTAATTGCTGGAGACAAAGATGTATGAGAAAACACACACATATATATATATTATTTTTTGAATGAATGAAGAACCTTCCACATAGGCTATGTATCTACCAAAGATCCATTGATTAATTATAATGCTATAATGCTTATTTATATATTAATGTATGTAACTCCATCCAATAAATCGGCTACTCCTTCCCTAAAATAAAAAGCTTTAAAAATATGTATTGTTATATTCTTCAGTATTTTCCCTTTCGCAAAAAATTATATTATAAAAAATACATTATCAGAAAAACTTAATGCTGACTTGTTAGACCATCATTTAGGTAAAATTGTCACACATTTCAGTACCTATTTGTCTCAATATATTTTGATAACATTTTTTTGCCAATTTGATTCGATAGAATTACAGCTTCCGACTGTATATAAATTAGCATACTATTGTGTCTATCGCACCTAGGCTCTTATAAATGAGGTTGACCAAAACTGATCTTCCCCTCTGAGGATCCGAAGTTGCGTCCTCATCATGTAGAGTTGAAGTAGACCCCTTTAACACACTGAGCATTCATGCTCCCTTACTTTGGTTTTCAAAGCACTCAGGACTAATGATGTGTCGGTCCCAATTATTCGGTTCGGTTCAATCTTAGAAGTCGATCCTATCCGTCCTTAGGACCGTCGGTCCTTGAGATTGTCTTTTGTTTTTTTATTTTAATTTTTCATAAAATTTTGAAAGAGTATTTATTTAATACTTTCTAACTGCTAATATTATATGTATATATTATTTATAACTAGGCATTAATTCAATATCAACACATTGGTTGAATAATACTTATATTAGACAATTTGGAAACATTTTGTATCATAATATAGGCTTTTCAGTGTACTCATCGTCGGTCATTACTCATTAAATGTTTCTGAAAAAATAATTGATTCACAACCCTTCCATTTAAACAACTATAGGCTAATTTTTAAGTCTTGTCATAACATCGAATATTTATTGTTGTAATAATAACCAATATTTAATACTTATTATAACATAGTAAAATGTTACTTTGTAATCAGCTCATTGAAGATGTTACTTGCCTCATATAAAAGATTTTTCCTTTTGCATAGCAATAAGAGATGTTGACAACGTGATGTAGATTATGACGTAAAAAAGAACATTTTTTATTTTCTAAGGACCGACAAAAAGGACTAGACTGGACCGAATGGACCTTGATAAGGACAGACACACACTATTCGGGGCTTCAAATTAAATATGACTTTATATAATTTTCTTATAATAAGCTAAACATTTCTCATGAACCACCATTTTTCATATATGACTTCAAAATGTCAGGCAATAATTTGGCTTTATCAATAGAAATAAGTAGATTTTTGATTAAATTCAGAAGTTTTTGCATTACCTTTTTATCATAAAATAAAGGGAAATGTGCACGTTTGAAGATGAGAGCTTCAATAGCGTAAAACGGAAATGCTATAATGCTTATTTATATCCAGTCGGATACAATTCTGTCGAACCATATAGGAAAAAAGGGAGTGCGATAGCCATGTGCGTTAAAGGCATGTTCAACTCTCAATGTTGAGGTGCAGGTTCGAATATTCCGAGAGGGGATGGTCTATTTTTGGTCAACTCATTGATAAGATCCTAGGTTCGAGTGACTAATTTACACGCTATAATGCTTATTTATATACAGTCGGATGCAATTCTATCGAACCAAATAGGAAAAAACCCCCGGAAGTGTTAAGTATTTTTATGTGAGAGAGAAATACAACATTATTAATTTTGTTTTTTTCCGATTTCACGAATGACTTTTTTAGAATAATTTGTTAGCTTGAATGGGATACTGCATATCAAAGCAGTTCGTACTATAGATGAGTGTATTCGTTTTCTTTAGGAAGCCATTGTTTTCGTGTATATCACAAATATAAATTATACTTCTAAGCAACAATTTAATATCATTTTGCATTTTAAGAATGCACAGAAAACCTCTTACAATAGAGGCTGGATGCAACAAGTTGTTTTCATCCATAAAACACTTTATGACGTCATGATTCAAATATGTGCGCCATTTAACATTTTTTTCATTATCATTGCATGAGCTCATTTAAAGGGCTCTTTGATCTAATATGATAGATATATAAACCATATGTGCCTTCTTTATGGATCACAAAAAAAGATTTAATGGGCATAGCCAGATAGAGAAAGAAGGAGCTCTTAAAGATTTGAGGGAGTGCCGGACTCTTACTTCATCATCGTGTGCCTACTACTTGAAATAATTACAGAGTTTCTAATTAATTTTTTATGAGACTTTTTAAATTAATTTTCTCTATAGATTGGATCAATAAATTTTGAGGGAAATATGGAGGCTTTGGGCATAAGAGAACCATTATGCAAATTGTATATTACACAGGGGGAGCACCTAACTGTTTTTATTCATCCATGCAATTCACAAATAAGGTTTTCCATATAAAGCTCTTGCCTGAATAAAAAGATAGTAGTAGAGCCCAGGAAATGGGAATACTTCCATAAAAAGATTCAATTATCACATCGCCGATTCATTTAAAAGAGTTTATGTTGAGAGCTTAATTGCTGGATATATCAAAAAGATTTATCTTTTTGAATCCTGATTTTATTGTCTGAGAAGGACAGTTTAAAAAAAGCAGCTGAAATTATGTAATAAAGGCTCTTCTTGAGGAGGGAACATCAATTCTGAGAGAAGAAGTTCATCCTTAAGCCTACTAATTATATCTTCTTCATGGGCCTATATCCAATGACGTCATTTGCGAGTCCTTTGAAATGACTATAACCTTTTTGTTATCCCTAGATATCATACTGGACTTTGAATATTTAGGCTTTAGATCGGTACTCCATCCTACTTTTACGAAATACTTGATTCAAGGCATAATAAATGTATAGTAAAAATATAATAATGATTAATCACTTATTATGAGTAGTTTTTTATTTACAAAATAAGCTTCTAAAATTACAGTTCAAGATTAAAAAATTAGCCTAGAAAATTAATTAAATGATTTATGCAATTATAATTATGCTTATTGATTTAAATAACATATAAACTTTTTTTTCTAGTTGATTCTACCAGCGTAAGGAAGCCAGCCATTTTTTTATTTAACACCTTGTTGATATAACCAATAGTTCAACTGAAATCTTTTAATGTACCTCCATTGTACCTTCTATCGGAGTACCAATAGTTATAATAACATATGAAACAAAGTAAACGTAAGGGTAAATAATTATATATATATCAGACTTGTTGACGTTCGCGAAAAATTGTCATTCGTCGTTCGTTTGTCGTTCGCCAAAAGTTATCGTTCGTTGTTCATCGTTAATTTTAAATTGAATCGTTCTTCATCGTTCGTTTGTCGTTCGCCATTCTGAAAAAATTGACAACGTTTTTTTTTAGAAAGAAATTTCTGAAAAAAGTTATGACTTTTTTTTAGAAAGGGAATTTGTCCCATGAAAATTAAAAATCTTTGTCTTTTTTTTTGGCGCCAAAAAACGAACGACAAGGAATTTTCCTTATCATTCGTCAAAAACTTTGTCGTTCGTCGTTCGCGAACGACAACAAATGAACAATAAATCAACAAGTCTGATATATATATATATATATCCGGAAACGACCGGGTCCCGGCTCTTTTTTGAACGTCCTGGCCCGGGACTTCAAGAGTTTTAAAAATGTAATTTATTTTTTGAAATTCTTTTCTAAAAAAAACGTCTTCACTGTTTTTGGGAATTTCTTTAAAAAAATGTCGTCATTTTTAGAATGACGAAGGAACAAAAATATACTGAAGTCCCGGCCCAGCTTGAAAATTTAAGGCCCGGCCCGGGAACCCGGCAAAAAAAGTATCCCGGTCGTTTCCTGATATATATATATATATATATATATATATATATCAATTAAAACAAAATAGAGGAGCTCAATAGCCGTACGTGTTAAGGCGTTTTCAACTCTCAATGAGAGGGATGGTCATTTTTGGTCTACCTCGTTGATAAGATCCTAGGTTCGATAGATAAATTTTAATGCTATAATGCTTATTTATATCCTAACGGTTGCAATTCTATCGAACTATATAGGCAAAAAAAAAATACATTTATGTATTTATAATATACTTAATTTTGAAAATGCTGATATGATTTAAAAATCTCTCTTAATAAATATATTTTGAAGCTTTGTTTTATAATATATGCCTGCACATTATTTATAAATGCTTTTTACTGTTCTTCATTTACGACCACTAATGTTAGGTTTCCATACCTGATATTTGCCTGAGATTTGTGGGAACCTCATTTACAAACCAAAGAGAATGCATAGGTATTTAGAAGGCCTCATTAGGGCTTGCCAAGCTATCTATATATGCTACGCAATGTTAGAAATCATCCACTTTTCTTCCATTCTATTTACAAATATTCATATACCTATAGTTGTGCTATGTCATGTACTGATTTTCATGCCAAATGATTTACGAAAGGCTAATGAAGGTGATAATCGCCATTAATATTCGTTAGGAAACTACTTTTTTGCTTCGTGGTAATATTTTTTTGCCTTAACAATTTGATCAAATGTCTAATTAAAATATGATCTATCGTATGCAAATTTAAACATAAATGCAATATATTCAATTTTTCAACTATCTACACCAAACCGATACTTGGTATACCAAAAAGTAAAATAATGGTGATGGACACGTCCGGAAAATTAATTTTCGACAATTTTTTAAGTACAATTTCTTAAATTGCAAGGTTAGATTTGGCCCAAACTTTCTGTGTATGACTTTTTGCCTATGGTTCGATAGAATTGCATCCGATATATGTTATAGCTTTAAAATTAGTCTATCGAACTAGGATCTTTCAATGGGTACCAAAAACCATTCTTTGAACTAACATTGAGATATGATTTGAGGTTAAAGTGTGTTTAAAATGGTTGGTTATAACTGAAATTTTTTTTTATATTTCTTTAATTTATGCAGAGAACATTTTCTTCTATTTCTTGGCATTAGATTTGACCAAGAAAATTATTTGAAGGAATATTTTTGTTCCTTGGACAAAATGTATAACATAAAATAACATTTATTTGTTTGTTTGATCCCCTGACTCTCCTAACACATATTTATATATAAATCAACTTGCTTGTGTATAGGTTTGAGGTGCCAAGGTCCAAATATTAGATAAAAGTGGACATTCCCGGTAAACGCCGGGCGGCATGCGGTAGCTTTTTTCGTAATCTTTAAATATATATATATTTTTTGTAAAGACTTGCTAAAGAAAATTATAACAACAAAATAAATTTGATCTTTCTCAAGCTCATTATAAAAACAATAATGCACTGATCGAGAGCATCTTTTGCTCATTCTACCAAGCAAGCATGACTTTGATATTATCCCCTCTCTGCGCAATTAGCCTTCCATCATTTACACAAATTGCATGCCAAGTACACTTGCCTCTATGATCACTGCAAGCTTTTTGCAAAAAATTAGGGATTCACTCAACAAGGACACCCTTTTCCCTTGCCAAAAAATCAAACCTGCTCATCAATATCCTCCATACACACACATAAATGAGATTCCTTCATAAAGTATTCTAAATGGATCGCAATCACACTCTAATGATCCGGAGGTCAATAATAATAATACTTCTTCAACTACGCACCCTTCCATGGCTGCTCTGTCCAGCATGGCTCACAATAGCAAAAAGAATAATAAAATAAAGGATTTGTCAAAGTCCTTTACTAAGAAATAAATGCAAATGTGGACTCAGGGGTGTGTAGCCCATGGATGAAATATCACTCAGGTATTGGATGATTCGTATTCGAATCAAATGCATTACTCAAGAGCTTAAATTGTGTTAGGAAAGGATAAGAGTATCAATGACGCACATATGGCATTTCCGAGTCTCTTTTGCTTGACATAAAATAACTATTGTACCCATAGGCGTAGGGAGATGCTTAGTTGGGGGGGGGGGGGCAGCATTCAATTTGCTCGAATTTTAACAAGAACTGTGAAATCGAGTTGCCCCCCTGTCTCCTACGCCTTTGATATACCAGAAGAATTTTCACAAGAATCATTTGATTTCTTGGTATGATTGTATCATTAACTTTTTATTTTATTTTCTGGATACTAGTTGTCTCTTAAAAACACTAATTTGTTTCATATAAATATTTGATGATCAGCTCTTTGATTATCAATTAATGAATTGCTTTTTATGTCTAAAAAAAAGCACACACACACACACACACACATATATATATATATATATATATATATATATATATATATATATATATATATATATATATATATATAGTATATATATATATATATATATATATATATATATATATATATATATATATGTATATCTGTCCGTTATTGAGTGATATGTAAGATGTGCCGTTCATGAGGGATTCGTTCAAAATGACCGAATTTTTGAAATGAGTATTTGTTCATTTGTCCCAAAAGAGATTCCATTTCACCCTCAAGATATTTCTCAAGATGGAGAGTGTGGTAGCTCAGTGTTTTCAACTCTCTTCAATTTTTGTGGAATATCATTTTTGGTCAACCTCAATGATAAGATCCTAAGTTCGATGGACTAATTTTACGCTATAGTGCTATAATATCCGTCCAAGGGCGTAACTATCGGTAAGCAAAGGCGGCAGTTGCTTAAGGGCCCACGACCTCTTAGGGCCCCCTCACGGACATCTGGTGGGCCCCCAACGTAATTACGTACTAGGGCGTCTCTTTACATTTGAGATGGTGCAGTAAATTCCTCTCAAACCCACCTGATACATGCGTTCCTGGCCGGACCGTATTTATACCACAACTCATGCCAGATTTCAGAATGACGGTGGCCGTTTAAAAACGACACCAATAGCAAATCAGTGGTACTTTTAATACTTTGTTAGTAACTATGTATAGTTCATTAGACGGTTGGTATAAAATACACTCATACAATATGTTTCAAACCGCAATAAAGGTATTAACAGAACGATGTATTTGAGTATTTTATTTTTTACGCTACGACTTGGAATTATGGGTTATGGGTTATGATGAACTGACTGGACATATTACGAATTACGTACGTAACGTGCGTGCAGCGTGTTAAGACGTCACATCACGTTACACTAAACCAGAGCGTAGATTAAACCATAACATTGTATTAGCGACTGTAGGTTTGCGTGACTACAATGTATAAATATATGTTAAATCATAATAACAAATATATATTACCCTACACTATATCTTCTTCGTGCGTGTAGGGATAAGACATTAAAGATAGATTCCACATAGTTAATTATTCCAATCTGGATACGATCCCATCAAGGATACGAATACATCAGCGACGATGGTAACAAAAGAAGTACCGAAGCGGATTTCAGAAAAGAAAAAGGCATGAAGAGCTGCAGGAAGAAAGGAAAAAACTTCCGAAATAAACTCCTTCTTTCAGAGAACCGGAGAGGGAGAGGTGGACGCTGTTCTGCTACTAGTCGAGTGAGTGAAGATTGCAACCAAGAAGAGAACAATGGAGAGAGCGTGGGTGAGGAGGGGGGTTGTGAGGCTCGAGCTAGCCTTGTTGCGCTAATAGTGGGTCTGACAGTGACAGCTCCTTGACCGAAGTTGAAAACCCTCCCGGTTTAACATCTACGAGGGAGTACCCAACTGACATAGGACATTTCCCCGAGAGCCTTGATGCAGACGTGAAACGTTTTATAGTGTCGATGGGGTCGTGTAAGCCAACAGGTCCTTTCCCTCGGGACCCTGAACAGTCAAACCGGCGCTTTTCTGCATCGTTCTACATTAGCAGAACCAAGTCTGGATTGGAGATACCGAGGAAATGGCTATGCTACTCTCAGATCCTAGACGTAGCCTACTGTGAGCCCTGTTGGCTTTTTGCAAAGCACACCTGGAAAACAAATACCAATTTGTCGAGGAAAATTCAAATACACGAGACATCTACTGAGCATACAGCTGCATGTGTGATCTACGACCATTGGCGTCAGAATAAAGTCATGGATAAGGAAATGGAGAGAAACATACTTCAGGAGGCAAGCTTTTGGAGACAGTTAATAGACCGAGTGATTAATGTTACCCTCACATTAGCCATGAACAACATCCCATTTAGAGGGCACAGGAAAAAATTGGCAAAGCCAATAACGGCAACTTCCTTTCCATCATCGAACTGTTGGCAAAATATGACCCAGTGCTACAGGAGCTGATAAGCCGTCCCGCTCACTCGATCAAGTACTTAAGCCCTCTGATACAAAACGAGCTGATCGAACTCCTTGCCAAACGTGTCCAGAAAGACATTTTAGATGAATTACGCTCATCTCCATTCTTCTCGGTGATCATGGACACAACACAAGATGTGGCGAAAGTGGACCAGATGAGCCAAATTTTTAGATATGTCGTTATTGAGCGAGATAGCCAAGGGGTTGCCACTGATGTTGCAGTCAAAGAATCTTTTGTTGGCTTTCGTGAAGTTAGTTCAGTGAACTAAAGGAGATAATCGCGTCTGTGGAGGAGAGCGGGCTGGACCTCTCTAAGTGCAGAGGGCAGGGGTACGATGGTGCCGCTAATATGAGCGGCATATACAGTGGTGTTCAGGCAAGAATAGTGTGGAAAGAGTCGACTGCCGTGTATGTGCATTGTGCCTCACACAACTTGAATCTTATCCTCAATGATGCGTGAGGATACAAGAGGTGAGACATTTTTTTGATGTTGTGGAGCGTATTTATGTGTTTTTTGGACACAGTATAAAGTTCATAAATGCAGATCGGAGTGAGACAACAAAAAACGGCTCCAACATCACACTTAAGAAGTTATGCCCGACCAGATGGGCATCCCGCTACGATGCAGTCAGTGCTCTACGACACAGATATGGGGACGTGATGAAGGCACTGTCAAAAATCGGGCTGACGAGCCATAAGAAAGAGGAGCGGGACGAAGCAGCATCACTGAAACGCGCAATGGAGAAGTTCTCCTTTGTATGTCTGGTTGTCCTCCAAAGCAAAATCCTGGAGCGAACAAATGTGGTGTCTAAACTTTTGCAGTCTCACGAAACTGACCTGTCCATAGCAGTCCAGCTACTGGACTGCGCCATCGCAGACCTGTCTGCTTACCGCGAGCACTTCGAAGAGTCCAAACAAGCAGCACAGGGCCTCTCGGAGAAGTGGGGGGTTAGCAAGGCCTTTGAGAACACTCGGGCGAGAAAGGTGAAAGCGCATTTTGACGAACTGAGTCAAGACGAACGCCTAGCAGATGCAGACTCTTACTTTCGAGTGCACGTCTTCAACGCCTGTCTGGACATCGTCATCTCTCAGCTGACCCAGCGATTCACTGGTCTACGATCAACAGCGGAACGTTTTAAAGCTATACAGCCCATGACACTCTGCACCGCCACAGACGACGAACTGTTTCGGCAAGCAAGCAAACTGGTCGACATCTACAGAGATGACATTACTGAAGATTTCCCCATTCAGTTGCTGTCATTCCGTGCTTGCTTGAAACAGCGCATCTCACAAGTCAAGACAGTGCGAGAGCTCGCAAAGATGCTGCTCATTGAGAACAGCTGCATCACAGCAAGTTTCGGAGAGGTTTGCACAGTTCTCATGCTCTTTCTTACAATACCAGTGACAGTGGCCTCCGCAGAGCGCTCCTTTTCAAAACTAAAGCTAATTAAAAGCTACCTGAGGAGCTCAATGGGACAGAGTCGTCTCTCTGGACTCGCCATCCTGTCGATTGAGAATGCTCGTGCCCGGCAGCTGGATGTACAGGACCTGATCGAAGAGTTTGCGCAGAGTAAGGCCCGGAAGCTGCATCTATGATGTGAGTAAAAACTTTATATATCTTAAAATAGTTATGGATAAAAAATGGCAACACAACACAGTAGTAGCAAGTGGGGTCCTGGATTGGTCTGTCGCGCGTCTATGTGCGCGCTCACTGTGTGTGCGCTGCACAACAATAGCCAAACATCGGGTTGGTGTGGAAGAGGCTTCAGTCAGTAGTCTACTGTGAAAAGTGATAACGTTTACAATATACGCTTTGAGCTTTGGCTCGTCTGATTTTTTTCTGGGTTTTATGATTTCTGCCACCAAATCACAAAATAGCCTATGTTTTCATGGACATGCATGGTGCGCCATCAATGTTTTAGTGGATGTGGTGGTGCGCTGTCACCAATGGTTGCATTCAAGGTGCGCAGTCGCTATTTTCCCGTGTGTGATGTGTGATCATATACTACTGAGAATTGCATAATTGTATTTGTTTGGCCAATTTATGGAACTGCCGCCCTATCCTGGACCTTTACACCTGTTGTACTTCATATGGGCCCCACGCAGATAATGTTGCTTACGGGCCCATTGATGTGTCGTTACGCCACTGATCCGTCGGATACATATCGATCGAACCTATAACACAAAAATGAACTGCACCCACCGGAGGTTAATATTTTTATTAAAATGATTCGTTCATGAATACTTTCAATTAAGGAGATTTAAAGACTCGAATTTATTTAAAGAGCTGTTTTCCGCTATTACTGGTCACATGACCATGGGCGAATTAAGGGATTTATAATCTCATGAGGCTAGCATTTTTCACAGACTTAAAAAAATACTCTTTTAACCGTGGAATCTTAATTAAAATTGCTGACCCCCTGGTTTCTTTCTCCCACTGCACTCCCTCTTTAGTTTTCTGCTGTCTGTCCACCAATAGTATGATATTTAGTGACATTATGTGTTGCTAAGATCCAAAGCTGCATGATTTGCTCCCACCTTCTCAATGAGTACATATATGTGTTTTTCTAAAAGCCCAACTGAATTGCATCTCATATAATCTTGTCCCTACGCTGCATAATAGAGCAAAATAATGTGCAACAATGCACTTAGAGCTAAAAAGACAATGCAATAATTGCAACAATAGGCTCACTCAAAAGTCAAGCCCTTGTACATTTTTGTTATTCAGCATCCACCTTGATTTTTGATTAATTATATTTCTCTGTTTTTTTTAGTAGAACATTCTTCTGTTTGCATGTTTAATAATTATATCAGATAAAATAACTAATGTTTTCCTATTCCTAAGGGTTTTGAATGAATTGTATATCCAATTATTAAACTGTAATTAGTCTTTTTTAATTTATATATTTATTGTCGGATGGAATTAAATCTATTTGGATACAAAGGAATATCAAATCTCATTATCTAAAGTTAATCAGAATTGAAAATGATTAAGCATCGCCTTTTTATTTTGAATAATACTCAATATTTGTTCATGTTCTTTTGACAGTAAATTCTGAATTCTAATGTTCTTCCATGTTTTTGAACCAAGCTATCCCTAGATTTAAAACTTGTATTGAAATAGTTTAAATGTATTTTATTTGGTAACCTGTATTTTTTTCTTCATAAATATCTGCTTAGATTACTGAAAAACTTTTTCAAATCTAGAAACTTTTAGGCATTCTTTAATAGAAATTTCCTCAACTCAAGGAGGCATAGGTTATTTTTAGGAATGGAAATCTGGAGCTTAGCCCTGGTGCTTACAGATTCTACGACTGTTTTTGGCCGTGGAAAAGAGAGATGGGTAGAGAGAGGGATAGAAGGAAAGAGAGAGAGAGAAGTTTTCTCTCACTTTTTCTTTCTCCCTCTGTTTCCCCTTTTCTCTCTCTCTCCCTCTCTCTTTCCTTCTATCCCTCTCTTTACCCCTCTCTCTTTTTCACGGCCAAAAACATCAGTCTGTAAGCACCAAGGCTAAGCTCCATATTTCCATTCCTAGTTATTCATATCCACACGGAACTAAAAATAACTTTATTTCTCTTTTTTATTATGTTCCCTCCACCAATCAAACATACAATATTACTTCTATTCACCAATCAAAATCTTTAAAATTATGCTAACATATAAGGACTATTATTAATCCTACACAGATAAATCCAGTAAATTAGTACCATGTTGCCATACAAATTCTAAAGAGGAAGATAACAAACACCCCATATAAAGATACCAGTCCAATAATGACATATTTTTCCTATTTTACTCCATGGCCATCTAAGGAAGCAATCGAACCAGCGTACAGTTATATCTACAAATGCACAATAGCCCGTCATTAGTGGACATTATGTAATGTAGTAATTGTTCAAGGATTAAGAGGATTACAAAGATGGCTTCGAATGTTTTGAGCCTTCTCAATGCTATCATCATTTTTATCTCCTCATAAACTATAGAAAACACATTTTGTCTTCATCTCTCAAAAGGAAATCGATATTAAAGCTCATTATTTAGGTATTCTTCTTCTTCTTTATTTTCTCTTCTCGGCTGAGCCTTTAAAAGGCAAATACCTATGGTTGAACTTTTAAAGTATGTATTCAAATCCTCCCCTCTTTGCATTCTACATATACCTATATGCCTTTTTGTGCTATTGAATCCAATGTATCTTACAAATCCTCAAGGACAATGTCTTTGCACTCTCTTACAAAAATATCTTTAAAGTTTGTTAAAATAAATATTTATTCACTTCTTCCGCTATTTTGAATTTAAATTAATAGAAGATGTGTACAAAAATAGCGTTATATAAATAAATATAATTAAGTGTGACCCCCTTCTCTGTATGTTTTTAAAAGAACGTCTATTAATCAGTTGAGCTAGTTGTTCACTGGTTCGACGAAAAATATGTAAATATTTTTTTTGTATGTAATGGCGTTTTGTAATGTGTTTAACTCTATTATTTTCGCAATTTTTAATTAAGAAGTGGTAAAAATTATGTTCATTTGGGACTTGCTTCAAAGTACCTTGTTACTAAGAAAAGTTCAGATGACGTTAAATCAAGGTGGGCAACAGAGTCTATTTTGTTAAACTAGTAAAAAATATAGCTCTTGGTCGCTTAATTATGGAAAAAGCGTGTCCGACTATAAATTTTGAAGACGTTGGTTCGCTTCTGCATAGCTTAAATTCAATGAAAAGATCCTATGTTAGGCTGAGTCAAGATACAATAAAGATAAGCTCCTAAGTATCTTGGACTGAGTAACTGGAATGCTAAAATGACTTTTTAAATCTGAAAAAAATAAGTAATCGAACCGTCGTTTTCTCTGTGAACGTTAACCGTAGACGATTGTAGCCGTTCTTAAGCGAGTTTTTTCCTGCCTGTGGCTTAGCCGCCGTGGAGATTGTTCGCTTTGTGTACAAACCCTCCACAATTCCTTTAAGGCTCCAGCCTGATCATCTGGCCTTAAAAACGACTCCAGACACATCCATGCCCTCGTATCTACTCTTTGTTTCTCTCTACACTGTCGGTTATGGAAGCAGACATAAGACTGTTTTTGTGACTGGAGAGCACTTGGGGCCGTATTGGGTGATAGTTCCTATGGATCATTGTACCACTGAATATGTTATATGTTAGTTTACTGTTGTCAATTTTCCTGCTGGCAATTTCCTCTTAAACTTTTTCTGTTCACCATCCCAGTGTGATATCCTTACATATATAAATGGAAACTCAAGCTTTATACTTTGATTTGAGAGGCACTTAAAGCTCCAAGGTAACTATTATATAGCTGCGTCAGCGTTGTTTTTTTATGTCAAAGTTTCTATTTGATACAGTACTAGTGCTACTCTGAATAACCATTAGGATTTTTCCTTCCATTGACATTTGTAATCATAAAATGGATCAAAATGTAAATATTTTTTTGTAAATTCTAACAAATGCTTTTATTAAACGTGATGATTTTGCCTATTAAATGCCTGTTATTTTATTTGTGAGATTTAAAAAATATGAAGAATTAATTTTAACTATGAAATCCATAATGTATTTACGTATCGTCTCCGGCTTAATATGTTGTTCTGTTTTGTTTGTAAATAATATATATCTATACTAAAAAAAGAATTCCGTTTGTTCGTTTGTTTGTTGCTGTTCTTTCGTTTACCTATATCTCCCGAAAGATTCATTATATCTTGACAAAATTTTCAATTGGAGTGTTTTAGTGGGGTTGTAAACTCCCGGAAAATTCGCCATACTTATTTTATTCGCCAAAAACGTTTTGTCGATTTTTTAAAATTGCCAAGTTATATTTTGACAAATTTTTGTGGAGCATTTGACGGTGGTAAGACGTGTTTTATTAACTGAGTGTTTACCGGAAAATTATTTTTCCATATGATTACGTAAAAATAAGTTATTTATGTCTTTCCCCCAATTTAAGCTGCGGGAAATAAAAACTTTTTTATGATGCAACCTCGCGCCAATCAAATTTTAATAATGCCTAAGATAAAGTGATGTCATATCCCCCTCAACTTTTCTTGATAAAGATATGAAGTCGCACTCTCTGTGTTAAGTTTTTCTTTTGCTGTTTTCCTCCATCCACGGAGATCAAACTAATACTCTGATATTCCGCGCTATCCACATATCTTTCGGCACTCTATGTTCCCTATGAAATGATGTAAAAATATCTTTTTTATGATAGTTTCAATATCTAGCCTTAAGGAATATAAAATGGAAGAAATAGCAATGAAGACTCAATGACGGCTTCTTAAGGAAATGACTTAATATGAAAAATCAGTTGCCATGACATCTCTATAATCATTCGTATTTTTCTATTCCAAAAAACTCTATTCAAGTTGAAAAATCCCTGGCAGCGTCGGTTAACATCCGCTAGTTATCAATAAATGCATAAGGGGGTCGTGCTGAGGGCGCAGGTTCAAATACCTAGAAAGGATGGTCATTTTTGATCTATTTCATTCATAAGAATATCCAGAGTGGAGTGACTAATTTTAATGTTTAATGCTTATTTATGTCCAGTCGGATGCAATTCTGTCGAACCATATAGGCAAACAAAAGGTACATAATACTTATCTTTATATTGAGCTACGTATTTAGTAAATAAATATTCATATTGCTATGGGCACAGAGGAGAACAAAAATATCCACGTATATCGCACAAACAAAGTGAGCTTTCATACATTCGTGCAATCGGGATCATCTCATATTCAACCCGTTTCCCATGATCATAGATATACAAAAAAGACTGTGCTATGTAAATATGGTTACCTTACACAAAATAGTGATGGCTTATCCATACATATGATGATGATAATACTATGTAAGATAAAAGACTCTTATTTTGACTATGAAAGAGAGCTTCAGGAATGAAG
This sequence comes from Caligus rogercresseyi, assembly GCA_013387185.1. Lineage (NCBI taxonomy): Eukaryota > Metazoa > Arthropoda > Copepoda > Siphonostomatoida > Caligidae > Caligus > Caligus rogercresseyi. The sequence goes on from CP045892.1 coordinate 27,591,868, forward strand.
AGAAGAGACGTTATTAATCGTGATCAGTGGATCATTATACATTGACTATTATCATTTTAATGACTATTTCATGGATGTTGTACATACAATCTGAATTCAAAAGAAACAAAAAAGCATTCTTTTTTATCAGCGCTGAGATGAGGATGGCATTCCTCCTTTAATTAAGTTCACAACCTTTTCAATGCGGAATACAAATCTTCATAAAGGGTGTGATTGTTGTGTATGTGTGACTGTTTATTATTATTAACAAAAGAGAGGGTTGAAGCCAAGGTCTATATAATAAGATCTTGGCAATACAAAAACAAACATGTCATCTAGCAGTGTGACTACTCAATGACGTCACTGGAGAACAAATATTTATATATGTATTATATATAGATATATGCATATATTATAATATATATATATATATATATATATATATATATATATATATATATATATATATATATATATATATATATATAATATATATATCTATATATATATAATAATAAGCGGGGAGATGTTTGGTTTGGGGGGGCAGAAATTCAATTTGCCTGTTAAATTGATGAAGAAATAATAGAATGAAGAAAGCTATATAGATTAATATTTTCGTATAGTAACTGCATACTATTCATACATTATATTATTTGGTTATAATGCAAAATCTAGTTGCTTTCATAATTTCATATTTTTTTCTTCAACTTAAATGCCCGAATACCTCAACCAATTGCCCGAATTTGACATCTCAACCGATTTTGGGAAGGCAGTTGCCCCCCTTGCCCCCCTTTTCCTACGCCTATATATATATACGGAACGGAGTGGGAAGAATTATCCACCGTGACAATTATGCCCTCGCGGCCTTATACAGACCCCAATATGCCATTGGGGGGGCTGTCAACGGCCGTGTATGTTTCTTTAGGCCAGCGGCCCACCGGAAATAGTCCCGGTACTCCCCGGTGGCCACTCCGCCCCTGTATATATATATATATATTAGGGTTGTTCTTATTTTTCAAATGTTTGAATGTTAGCAACATTGTGGATTTCTGTTTCTTGGTGATAAAAGAAGACGACATACAAAGTTTGAACAAAATCGGTCAACATTACGAGGTCGCACAACGAGGTCAAGTTTTAAAAATTTAGTAAAAATATAGTTTTCCGCAAATTTCTTCAAAATGGTGGACGTTACAGACTTCAATAATAATTATTAATTTAAAGGAAATCTAATTTACTACCAGACGTATGTTTGATGTTTTTTAATAAACAAAGTTTTCAGTAAAAACAAAGAAAAAATGGAGTGTGTATTGTTAGCATATTTCATAGCTTTTTTATCAATTAACTTCACTCGCCTGTAGAAGATGACTTGTTCGCTTCAGAGTAAAATAGTACTTTTAAGCTTAGTAAACCTTTAGATGATAAATCCAAAAATGACCTTGGTTGCATTCTATCAATTCAGAATTCAGTACAATCTGAGTTTACATCATATGATTCAGAGCCTGTATTGACCTATAAGAAATCGATTATGAAAAAATAAATATAATGTGTTTCTTAGATTTGCGTCAAGGTATCGTCTCAAAATTTTACTTTGTCTCTGACGCATTTATAATCCATTATATGCGTCATTTTGTACGCGAGAAAGGCTTTTTTTAATGTACATATAACTCTCTACTTATTAAATTGGCATGATTTAAATACCAAAATATTAAAGCTGGTTAACCAAGCTTTCATTTGATATGTTTGGTGTTCTAAAAATCGCTATACTTTAAGAGATATAAGCAAATACATTTTTGCACGTACTCTCCCCAAAAATTGATCTTTTGATATGAGAATATACGATTACCATTTGGTAACTGCTGTTAGTGTTACCTGGATAGAAAGAAAAAAGAAGGGAGAGAGTATTTTGCCTCACTTCTCTATCCGTCTTTTTTTCTTTCTATCCAGGTAACA
>CP045892.1:27593896-27611597 GCA_013387185.1 Caligus rogercresseyi
CATTAAGGTCATAAAAATCTGAAATAAGTAATACCTTCATATATCCATAAATATATGAAAAATATAAATAACACAATTTAACAAAAAAATTGTGTAAATTTTTTGGTTATGTATATTTGATATGGCACTAATAATGAAGAAAAAATATACTACTTATCACGCTACTCATTATTAAAGAAGTAACACATATTCATTTAAAAGTTAAATGAGAAAACAGCTGAAAAATATTATTCAACATTAATAAAACTATAAAACAGTGTTCAGACTAAGAAGGATATGCCAATGACAAGTACAAAATAGCATATTGTTCATCGTTAAGGAATATATAAATTATATTTAAAAAATATGATTGATTTAATTAGGTAAATCACGTATGTTTTAACTTTTCGGTGACGGAACAAATCCGAGGGGTGGCAAAGCTATTAAGTCCCAGGGATCAACTTCTCTACAGCTGTTTCCTATGCCAAACAAAAAAAACATGTCATTGGCGAGAAAAATGGCAAGTAAAAACAGTCTTATCAATTATATATTAATGGTATGATAAAGGTCATTACTGATTAAGAATAGTGTAATTTTCTTTATAACGCTTAGTCACATGAAATATATAACTTGATTTTCATTCTTTGGATCTAATAAAAGATAAAGACCCCCAAAAATATGAACTGTTTAATCCGAAAGAATGTTTTATGAATATATTCAATTCAGGAAAATGATATTTGCTAAAATGCATTATTTGACCCTACATACTGCTACAATTTTGTTTTCTGACATCTTTGTTTCACTTAAGAACAAGCATTCCTTAGATATATATCTCTTACAGACTATTTTCTGCATAAGCAAAAGAGGTTTTAGCTTGAAGAGGCTCAGATCCCCAATAATAATTTCTCTAATTCACACATAATACTAGAGGGACACACAATTTTGAGACATGGCTTTTATTTCTTTCTCCTAGACGTGGTGATATTAAAACTAGGCAACTGAGGCATTTGTGAAGTCCAAATGAGCCTCGTTACTAATATTTGGTACGTATAATTTGTAATCAAGTGGGATCATACTCCAGATTTTTAATACCCTTACTTTTAGCTATAGCATTGTACCAAGATAAAGAGTTTTAGTCTTTCTTCGTCTTTTTAGAATATATGCCGTATCTAAGTGTCTTCCTTCTACTTCACCTCTATTCAACGGGGCTCATATTCTCTCTTGAGAATAGCCGACAAGCAGGGATAAGATTTATTCCATTTTGTTATAGGCAGGCGATCTTTGTATTCAACGTAAAATCAAGTCTTGGAATAAAATATAGCTTAAAACACAACTTTGTCAAAGATTTGTTAAAATTCGTGATAAATATACTAAATTATCAAATACACGTCAGAAGGTTGTTTATGTCCCAAGAGAAGAAATTACAAGATTCCAAGATATAATATGATTATAATAAATTAATGTACATAAAACGGAAACGAAATACGAGGTTCGGAATATTGTTTAGACGTTGCGCAAATAAAGACTCAAATTATTTGCTTCGGTGTGATCTTATGTTTTTTAAGATGTTGCGTTCACAAAATCATAATAATAATCTCAATTTAATTTAGCTTCGTATGGCGTGTATGTTTATCTTATCAATTATTTTAAATAATATATAAAATTCCAATTATAATAAACAAAGTACAAAACAAAACATATGGCACTATAGAAATAATATATTATCATATTATATATATATTATGAATTTAGATTTGCATATCATATAGGGAATATTTAAAAAATAAATGGATGATTTTGTTGTTGTAAATGTATGGAACATATGTATATTTTATACCTTTTTTTAGATATGATAGGAAAAAAGTCATTATTGACCTATGTATGAAAAGTTACTTTAACACACTAATATAGGTAATATTGGAGTGAGTCATTTAATGGATGTTGTATATGTGTTCAGAAGAGCGGATTGACTGCAAGTAGTATTCCACCACAGACTCATCAGTGATAGAGAACCCAAGACCCAGAAAAAGCAGATATAAAATAAATCTTTAGTGAATAAATAAGTACACTAGACGCAGGGAGAATAAGTTGTTCTTTATTGAGGTTCCAAGGGTGAAGGATATTACTTCAATTATAATAACAAGTAGACAGTCCCTGAGTAAACACGTCATCGTGATATCAACCAATCAGAGTGTGAGGAATAATTTGAATGAAGGCGGTAAGAACCGCAATTATGGAACAAAATGAAGCAAGGAAGAAGCTTCATTAAAATAAGACTAAGGCGAGTTACATTTTTCCAACTCAATCTAAAATGAAAGATTTGCCGCGAAAACATGATCCATGAGAAGAGACGATTTGTGTTCTTTACCCTTGTGTGGTGTTCGGGTCTGTGGGACCCGTTTTCATTTTTGTTTCAAAGAAAAGTAATACGATAATTTTTATTTCAAACTCAGATTCAATGGCCTTGGCTCATTTTCTGTGAAGAACATATATCCCAACACGTTTTCAGTGACCACACACCATACACCCCCCCCCCCACACATTTACATTACATAAAGGGTGTTCGGGTCTGCTGGACCCGGGGTCAATGAAAGTGGAAATTTTAGGTCTTGGCAAACCAAGGTTTAGGTTTTAGGCCAAGCCTGAAGTAAGTGTGATGCTATTGCAGTTGATCTGGCACTCATATCTTGTGTGTGAGAGAGAGAGAGTTAGAAAAATTTCTGATATTTTCATTATTCTAGGTTACAGCCAGCAACAACAAAAAGAAGCGCTGCGAAGTGTGTGGACCCAAGATGGACAGAAAAACACAATATGCATGTGCATCAAGTGCCAGAAATACATATGCAACACACACAGTAAAACTCTGCCCCTCATGTGTTGTATAGGTATCAAAAAACAATGTGTTCAATGGGGCTGATGTGTTGACTAGACAGACATGTTTACTGTATGTGTTCAGTTTGTGATGTTTTATTTATAAATGTGACCTAATAAAGGTAAAAGACTAATATTTATCATTTATGTTGTTTATATTGCTTTTAATTGAGATAGGAAAGATCATTTGAGTATTTTAACATAAAATAGTTTTATTGTGTTTAGCTGAGAACCCCAAAATGCAGCGGGTCCACCAGACCCGCGAACAGTGGCTGAGTTACAAAATATGAACACCACACAAGGGTTAAGAATGAACTTCTTATCTCTTCAATTGATGTTCACTCTATTCCATAAGCAAACAGTTCTTTTAAATAATTCACTCTTCTTTTTTTCGAACAATCACTTTCAAGCAAAGAGTCCTCGTTTGCTATACGTGATTATAAGCATTATTTACACCCACATGGATGTAGTAATCCTAAGAATAAAAAAGCACTTTTTTGGAAGCTGTTCTTTAGTTTTCACTGAGTTGTCGAATTATGGAGACAACATTGACGAAACCAAAGTCCAAAATGATAAAATAACTGAAATACTATGTAGATAAATGAACTGTCAACAAGAAAGATACAATATGACATATACATCTCGCCTTTAAGCAAAATTTTTACCAATTAAGGAAAAACAATGGTGTCATTTATACCAATTCTTTCAGAATTGGGCATTATTACGATAAACCTTTTAGAATAAAGATTTTTATCTCTTTGGTACCATGAATGCTATCACATCAGTCTGTACTTAATGGGCATTCGTTTAACGAGATATTAATATCTTCATTTTATACTATTTCACCACATGATACCGGAATCATTTTTATAGATAATAAACCTTCAAAATAAACTTAGAATGCAATACTAAATAGCCTTAATTTCATTATTATATTTCCAGAAAACTCTTAGAACTGTTGCATAAGCGATAGAAGATAACTTTAGAACTTTTTCAATAAAAGCCGATAAATAATATGATATTACCATCCAGATACATACATATATGTTTTGAATAGAATTGCATCCGTGTGAACATAATTAAGCATTATATCGTTAAAATTAGTCTACCGAAAGTTGTTTGTTTAGCTCCTAGATTGGACCCACCACACCAGAACTTAATCCGGTATCAACCGGTAGTGAACCTATCTTTACTATTACAAATTAGATGATTAATATTCAACATTTAAATGACTTTAAAATAAAATCTTCGAAGGCTAAACGTCGCTCCCAGATTTCTCCCTCAAGGGATATCATATTTTTGCCTTACAGACGGACAATCTTCTTCCTCGCACAGTCGGCAAATTGTGATTATGACCTTTACCATCTTGTAGAGATGCGTGTTGATGCCAATTGGTCCACCGACCATTCCAACGATACTGAAAGTTATTCTTTTGTACTAGCCTTCTTTAACGAAAGAATATTATTTATTTTGTAACGATGACGTCATAGGGCAATGTGTTTATCCATCTATCCCTACTCTCGATAATATATTGAATTAGGCAAACCAGAACTCTACAAATAACTCAATATTGCTGTAGCTTTAATTAGTTGAACCATAAAAACAATAGAGCATTTTATTTAAATACATTATGATTTATATACATATGTTGTCATGAAAATAATCCTCGTCATGAACGATGAAAAAATATGAGTCCAAAACTAAGAGTGCCTCAAAGCCGCAGATTGAGCAATTACTTACTACTCCTATCAAAGAGAGCCTGATACACGGCTCCCATCTCGGGTGACACCGGCAGGTGACGGCCTTCCAAGGAACGCTTCTCCTCCCCATAATTACCTGTCAAACCACTAAATAAAATTTATTTATATATATTTATATTTAATTACACAACATATAAATAAAGTCGATAAAAAAAGTTTGTAAGAAAGGAGGTTGTTATATTTCACTCATATATAATCGTTTAGTAGCAGATTTTATAATGCACATTTTTTTAAAAAGAAACTCACAAATTTTAGATACATGTAATATATATAATTTTACGAAAGGGGGGTAGTATGCTTATAAAACTAAATGATCGCTTCCAGGAGCAGGAGCTACAAACAACCGGCTCGTGTGAGTCTGTGATCATTCGTATTGTAAATGTTTTAACATAGTATAATAATAATAATACGTGAGATAATTCCTGAGCAGCAAAGCAAGTCATCCGTAAAGTCAACTAGATAGAGAAACGGTTTTTGATTAGTTAGGGAGTGAGTCGTAAAATGAAGAGGTTTTGAAAATATGAAAATTAGGAAGCCATATAAATTGATGTTACAAGATTATTCCCAAGTTTTTTTAAAAGTTATAAATAAAAGATATTCAAAGGAGTATAGCAAGAGAAATATGACACACGTATCAAGTGATGTCATACTCGGTCTGACATATTTTAAGTCTATTTTTAATCATATACTAAAAATACGATGACGTCAATGGAGTTCTTTGTCATTTATACTTTCTATACTCCGTTTCATAATGAATACCATAGATAACTGACATTTCGTAGTATGAAAACAAATCTTAAAGCAGAATATAAACCGAACCAAGAGGCTTTTAAAAGCTTGGATATTTTTTGTGCTTTTAAATGATTATTTTATTCTTAGAGAATAGTTGGACAACTACCAATATTTATTACTGAATGTGAATCTGAAAAAACAATGGCACAACTGACTTCGGTTCGAACACACAACAACAAAAATATTTATATTGTCTATATAATATAACACATATTAACAATTGGGTAAAGCCTACTGCTAATGCGTTTCATGACAGTAGTAGTAGCTTATAGCTCCTAGTTACATATTCTATGTGTATATCAATAAAAAGTATAAATGGCTTATACTTATATGGGCTTGTAGTGAGACAGAGAGCTTAAGTTACGATTAAAACGTTTAAACTGACAAATACTTCTACTACTGAAAAATGAAAATTCTTTATTTTACAATCACTCTTTTAGTAAGGTTTTTATATGTTGTTGCAGGAGAAGGAGAATTTACGGAATCTAAGTTTACTCTCTTTTTAGTCAACTCACTTCGCTCCAATGAGTTGGCATTTCATGGCCTTCCCATCCAGTTGTCGGTTATGGTAAGTCTCTACGGCCTTTAAGGCATCGTCCCTGTTAACAAGACAACCTCGGCCGTTCCGGGATTGACGACCTTGACCCTCTTCAAGGGTCCAACGTCACCAAAGAGCTCAACAATGTCCTCTTGGGTGACTGTGTTGTGAAGGTTTCCAACGACGACCTTGGCTCCTTGGAGTGGGGAGACGTAGCTTCCGCCGCTGCCACCGCCGCTACTACCTGAGGTCATTTGACGAGGATACATTCGGCTGCTTTCCTCCTAAAAGATAAAATAATATTGAAAAAGATAAGAAAATAAAGAAAAAGGCAATTTCATGAATAAAACGAATGGCTTTCATTGAGAATTTTGGGTTTTACAAATGCCCTGTTTGGAATTATAAATATATAATTTCTAGTTAGTATTTAAGAACAGTAATATATAAATAAAGCATGTCTAATGGCTTCATTTTTACAAATAATCATGAAAGTCGCTTTTGGTTCAAATTGAAATATAAACTATTTCAAGTTGTATTTAAGAACAGGGACACATAATTAAATATTGCTGAATTAATGCTTTCAACTTTAAATTTAATAATGAAAATGACTGCGTTGATTGTTAGGAGTTTGAAAGGAAGTCACAGTGGAAGGCATGGACTAATGTTCTAAATGAAGTTATAGCAAATAAATATATTTGCTGAGCACAGTTGCATCATTGATTGTAAGTTGTTTTTTGTAGTACCCAATACTCGGAACAGAGTCCAGGCAGTAGAATTTCAAGAAAGAAGAGTATTTAATTTCTTGATCTCTTATGAAGTTTTGTATATTAGATTGGCCTAAGCTCATCCAATGTTTTTGTTGTGATCTTAATTCAAAATGTATAAAAAATGTTTATAAATGACAAGTGTAAATTTAGATTCATTAAAGTGCATAAACAAAATTTTAAATTTTTATATTACTTTATTTAAAAAAATAAACTTCCAAGCAAACTTTGAATAAATGTATTAAAACCAATCACGAGACTTTGAAAAGGGTCCAAGCAAGCCTCTAAGATAAGAAGCAATTTCACCTTGTTAAGACCCAGAAAAATAAAATTAATATATTTCATATTAAAACTACTTTAATTCTCCTTTCAAACCTACGTTAATTAAATTACTGGAGTATGATTTATTATAAAATCACCTATGATAAGAAATTAATGTTTTAGGGTCCTTCACAGGCGCGCTTCCATCCTTTATTGAACAAAAAATAAGTTATTTTATAACTAATTTTGTACAAAAGAATATAAGGAACATTAACTAACATTTAAACCAGCATTTAGTCTAAAAATCAATGTCGTATATTCTCCCTCGTCAAAAAAAAATAATGTTTACCTCAATACTTACGGCTTGTACATTCTTCGAGATCGCATTTCGTTGTGCATGGAGCTATCCCTTCGGGCTCATCAAAGTCATAGCGACGGCTTCGAGATGATCCATATGATGTGGAAGGAACATACTCATATGCGGGTGACTTGGAACGATCTCTCTGTAAAAAATATATAATTTTTGTTTGTTAAATTATGAGTTTCAACATTAATATATATTAATAAAACATTTACATCAAACGCCATACGGGAAGAGGCGGCATAGCGACTGCTCCTTGAAGTAAGTGGACTCTGTGGAAGTAAGGATATATATTAGCCAAAGTGACTATGATTTGAGTATAAGGAGCTTACCCTTAGCCTGGATCGTGATTCGTAATATCAAGCTCAGGGATCGTCGAGACATGGGACGATAGAACCTGGAGCTATCGATGGGTGAGCGTCTCACGGGCCACATTTTGTCTCACGTTCTTTTGAGAATGGCTGGATCGACTCGTGTGTTCATTAGTTCATCTAAAAATGAAAGAAAAAAAACAGAGTTAAATTATATCATTTATGGGTCGTCTAAATGATAAAATGTGTAATTTAAAAAAATTATCTTGTATGATAACTTTTATTTAGCAAACAAAATTATTATAAGGGATATGACGTTTTTTTAAATAACAAGCTGTTGGATGAATTATATTATTATAATTCATTCGAAATCCTTAGCAATTTTATGAACATATTTTAAAATATCAAATCTGTAAATAAGAGAACTTACAGATAAAAAGATTGTTTAAGAATTTGTATAAATAAAAGAAAACAATATTGGGAAGGTTTATATCATAACATATTATAGATTATGTTATATATAGATACCATATGATTTAGTATATAGATGGAAAAAACTTAATAAATAAGTATTTAACGATGATATTATAATTCAAAAGGATATTTGATGGACCTTTAAGATAATTTTTCAACTTAGTCCATTTCTAGAATAATTCCACGATGTAAGATATCATTTTTTTAACCAATGAGATTACAGACGTAAGTATTTGAATGATTCATCGATGTCTTTCAATGTGATTGCATTAAAATACGCTATTGAAGTTGTTTTAAGACTAAAATATGTTTACTTACAGTCCAGGCGAGCAGATTCCGTCATCTGACCCCGGATGGTTCTGGTCAGAGGTGTTTCCTTCGAGACTCTTTGCTGCTTTGCTTTTGTGATCCTGCCCCCTTTAGTCGCTTTGGGTGCGGGCTGGCGTGAGTCTTTCTTAGCAGAGGCCTTTGTGCCATTTTTAATAAGAGACTTCTTCTTGGATGTCGTTAGGAGAAGCTTCCCCGTCTTGGTGGTTGTGATCGTAATCCCTCCATTCGCACTCTTCTTCACTTCAAGCTAGACAGGGTGAATATTAAAATAATTTCATGATACTGGAGGTAGGGGAGGGAGAGTGAAGCGATATAGGATTTCTTTAAAGAACAAAGGAATGTATAATCCAAAGAAAAGTCATCCTTAACGCTTCCAATATAGAAGGGGAAATAGTGCAGTCGGCAAGTTAATTGATTCTTCTTCACCATGCTTCCAGGATGGATGACGCAAGCAGAGGAAGTCAAGAGTGGCTCAATCATAAGATTTGCTTTTCATACTACCACAGTCTTAAGGCAAGAATAAAGAAAGGAAAAAAGCAAGAAACTTGGTTTCGTAACCCAAAAAGAGACGCCTAAACCAAAAAAATTAAAGAAAAGAAAACTCTCTCCACGATTAAAGCGATAGAACAACTGATAGGAACGATCGGGTAGACAATCTGAGAGTAGATGGACGAAGTCGGCTTGGGATGAGTATTCGGGTATCTGATGGTTCATTGTAGCTTTAAGACTATCCATTCAAGAGGAAGGCGCTTTCATCCACTTGGATTTTTTTTTGTAGATGGGATTAGACGTTTCATAAGTCGAATCCATTGTCTCGATGTTTAGCACGATATATGTTTTCATGTCGTTTTTATGGTTTCGTGTGGTTCATTTTTGGGCTGTTTCCATTTTCCATGTTGTGACATGATCATGACGACATTATGATCCAAGCGTCCAAAGCAAAGTGACCCAGGACATACGTATTTCGTAATCGAATGGCTTTGGATGGTTTTATATCCTGGTGAAGCTATGCACCGTATTTGATCATTGCATTTAAATGTCTATCGAAACGTTTTGTCCTGGAACATGTGTTGATCTATCGATCTATTCCTTTAAGGTCACATGGATTCGAAGATGCGTTGTTCGTTTTGGATGCGTGTCCATTTTGATTGCATGTGGACTGAGTGGATTCAAAGATCCTTTTTATCATCATGATCATGTATCATTTTGTTTGGCTCCGTTCCCACTCAATAAGTCCTCTCAAGACAAGACGTCTCATTTCCTGGATCCGATGCATGTCCATGTACCGAAGGGCGTTTTTGTCCTCTCTACAGATTCTCATTTTTCCCTTTGAGAAGGCTTCCCTTCGTCCGTCGTCCAATGTCTTGGCTGCTCTACTTTAAGCGAATTGGAGAGAGAAAGTGCTTTTGTCAACTGCTGCTCGTTTGTGAGTGTTATTTCGATTACAAGTCAAAGTGTCTCCCTTTGGACCCTGTCCCAATGGAATGGCTCGGATCTCTTTCTCCCACCGAGGGATCCCTGCACGCCCCAGAGGGCGGCCTCGGCACAAGTGACCCATCCTCCTGGCATCTCTTGCTGGCAGGGAGTCCAACTCCGAGTTAGCACACAGGAGAGATCGGAGATGGTACCACAGGAGAATAACTTCTTCCTTCCTTCCTTCCTTTCTTGCTCTGATTCAGAGTCAAATCCAATCCGGTGTCCCACTGGATCACACAGGAAAGGTAGGGGACACACAGACTGACTGACAGACATCTGTCTGTCTGTCCTGTGGGACTCAAGAAAGAACACCTCGGGGGTCGACTCACTAAGAGAGAGGGAGAGAGAGAGCGAGTCTTTTAGCAAGCAAGGAGTCCATCCGCCCAATGGACTGGCATTTCTCGCTTGCTCTCACCGCCTCTGTCGCTTCTCTTAGCCTCCTCTGCTTGAGTCTGGAGCATGGTGACTGAGTCGGTAATTCAGAGCCTGAGGAAAGAAAAGGAGTGCCTCCGTACTTTTCCATTCTTGAGATGACGGATCTTTTCCAGCTTCTCGCGGGCATCCGTGCTCTTGGCTTTCTTCACCAGCGTGTCGCGGGCATCCTTGATGGAGGCGCGGGACTTGGAAATGAGGCGCTGACGAGCATCTACCACGCCAGAGACTTCTTCCCTTTTACAATCTTCATGACGGACTCCAAAACGAGATCGATGGAATGGGAGAGAAGAGAGAACGAGATCCACAACAACTCAAGTCAAATCAGGAGCAAGACACACAAGACCCACTGGACAACTGGACGAAGAGAAGAAGAAGAAAGAAAGAAAGAAAGAGTCCATGGAAGGAATCTTCCTGCTAGAAAAAAAGGAGCACGGAAGACAGGGATATCAGTGCATATCTATAAAAAGAAGTCGTGGGACGCAGGTATGAGTCATAAGAAGCAAATGAAGTCTTATACTTACTTATGGGGGTAAAGAGTGACGATGACGTGAGTCATGCGTCATACAATCCCTACGAGATCAACGCGAATCCAACATCAATAGATCGTAAAGCAATCATAAATAAAAGAAACAAAATGCATGGCATGGTTGAAAAACAGCCTTGCCTGCTCATGGTATCATAGGTGTATCATATATGAAGGCATGGTATGTGTCCACGATGAGGAACTTCAATGACGGATGTGCATTTTTCTATGTCGGATATGAAGAAGGGGTCCGTGTATTCCTTACCCCTTTGTTATGTTGACAGTGGGTAGAGAAATAAAACGTAGCCTTTTCATAATAAATTACTCATTCGTGGAGTCACTGGCATCTGGACAAAAATAACTTAACAGAAGAACATATATGTTGTTTTTTAAATATCAATGACTCATAACATGACGTTTTTCTCCCAACCCATTGAGCAGCCAGAGAATGGATCACCTATAACTAAAGCCGCTTCACCAATAACAACTAAAAAATGTTTAAACGAAATACGAACGTGAATAGTAATTTATCGTATTCACAATAATTCCCCCTCTGCGTAAAAACTTAAATCTTACTTAATATATGATGGTATTATAATCCCAAATGGATTATCAAAAATATATATTTATATGATTATATGGAACATAATTCATCAAAAGAAAATACATTTTATGTTTACATACATTTCTTGTTGAATTAATTCACCATTTGGTATCCCTTGAAAGCTATGGCCAAATAACACTATTTTCAAAGGCCATAATAATAAACGCCATGGATTCCAGAACAAAAACGAAATAGTTATCCAGTGATGTCACTTATGCCGTACAGCGTTTCCAAAGCTATAAAGTTAAAGGCTATCGATGACATCACTGGATAGGTTTCTTTCATTTTCTACTCCAAAGTAGTGTCAGCTAGTCAATAATATATTGTATTCTTTTCTCTCAGCTCCTGGCTATGCTTCTGTGATTATCTTCATGTCTGTCAGTCATTTCTTAAGAGTGAAATCTCCAGATTTGGGACCCCCATTTTCCGCCCTCTGAGGCCATGTATATTTGTCTTCTTTCCAGATTCCCTTTCAGTCCCTAGTAGTCGGTCGCATATTATAATTATTTATGAATCTCTTTTTGTCTGAGTGATTATTGATCGTTGAATTCTCAAGCGAAGGTAAAGATGAGGGTCGACTAGGAGGCCAAGTCTCACTTGCACTCGTTCTTACACACTTGCCTACAAAGAAAAAAAGAAATCGCATCCGAGTCCTTTCAACTTGGTTACTCTTTTACATGTTCATTTCATTTGTCAGTGAGATCACCTGATCAAACCGGCCGTTTGGATTTCCATGCTTCGTCCATAGAGATATAAAGATGAAAGATGTCTTTATATCTCTATGGCTTTGTCTAAATCATTAAAGAATTTGCCAAATTTATCATTTTTTTTTCATTTGATACCTACATCTGTGATTGTCAGAACGAAGTCTCGGAGTAGAGCAGTTTGACTTGATCACTCCTATTCAGACATGAATCATGATGGATTAATTTCATATTATTGGTCTAATGGACTCCTTTCCTTGTGTTTCTTTTTCAGTCCTCATCTTCTTAGTGTTGTTCCTCGAAGGGCTCGCTTTGAAGCCACTGCAGTAGTCTTGATTCCAAAGCAGGCAAAATGAATTCAAGTAAGCGAGGCGGAAGGTACTGGGCTCAGAAGTTCCCTGCCTGGAACTACGGATGTACCCTGAGCAACAACAGCCAAACAGGGGCCTATGAGACCCACGTCGCCCAAACCCAGGAACAAACAGAGGAGAAAGTAGAGGTCTCTCCTCCTACTCCTCCGGCGCCCTCAGAGGACCTTGAGAAGCCCATCCAGGAGATCCTCCAGGGTCGCAACGCCATCGTCTTCGTCAATGAGCAGTCCAAGATACGGGGTCTCAGCATGGAGTGGGAACAGGTCGCTGAGAGTGGCCCACCTCATCTGAAAGTCTTCAGCTGGAGCTTGAAGGTCGGGAACACACCTCCTTGGCCTCGGCCAACAGCAAAAAGCCGCCAAAACAAAGCTGCAGAGGACATGGCACGGAAGTTAGATGCCTTACCCAAACCAAAGAAACGAGCCATGAGCAAATGATGATGAACGGCTATCCCCGGATACAACATGCCGCCCATGATGATGCCCCCTACACCCGACTACGGACCATGGAAGCCCCTCACCAAAACCATGCTATCCCCGAGACCCCCCAAAAAGAAGAAAAAGAAACCGGCTGAGGAGAACAAGGCCCCCAATCCCTCTCAGGATAACCCCATTTCTCAGCTCTACGAGTACTGCAAGCGGGTCAAATCCCGAGCCCATCTTTACGACAATTCGAGAGAATCCACTGGAGCCCCAAGTCACAGATCGGAGATTCATCCGGAAGAAAGTGGAGTTTACGCTCCAGGTAGACGTTCTTGGAAAGACATTTGAGGGACGGCACTCACCAAAAAAGAAGCCAAATATAAAGCTGCTGGAATGGCCTGGGATTCCATACAAGAAGAAAAGAAGGTCTCTAAAGAGACCTAAGAAGGACATTCCAATTATATCGAAATGTATTATTAATACTATTTAAACTTATGTATGGGTATAGCAAAATGGGCGGGTTTTTTTTGTATGCCAGTCATAAGCCCCATAGTTTGTCTATTTCCACATCATTTATTGTAACAATGTTTAGTCGTAATGAGTTGAAATCTGTGTGCGGTCAATGTTTATTATTAGAAAATTAACATTTAAAAATAGTATTTTGTTAAAATACTACATGATGATGATGATGGTTAATATAAAAACAGTAATAAAAATATATTTCTCGACTGTTCATGTAACGATCCAAAAATGAATGTTATTTTTTTTTAGCTCAAGTGACCATGTTTTTAGGAAAAAATTTCGAGTCTTAGAATGTTTTGGATGATTTTAGTTTCATAAAATATAGTATAAACGTCATATTTTTTTAAAGTTAATTCTGTTGTTTCGGTCGATCTGAGTAAAATATGTTTATTTTAATTCGTCAATATTGTAAAATCATTTCATGAGAAAGAAAAATCAATTATTATTGTGTTTAAACTTTATATGATCCAGGTAGGTATATCAAAGTAAATATTAGTTCCATTTAACATTCATAGAGATTTAAAAAAAAGTTTTAATTACGTACCGCTCGCAATGGAATAATATAGACTGTCATTTATTCATTAATCCTTATCTGTATGCTAAATTACCAATATTTTAGGTCTCTTGAGGACGTTAGAAGGATGTTATATTTGACTTATAAATAAGGATGAAATCTAAAATCAATTTAAAAAAATTCCCGAAGATTTGCTAAGTAAGAACTGTTAATGGCCGCATAAAAAGGTCAGCATCGAGCCCAAAAAATAACAATATTCTTTGTGGACCAATAAAACCTCAACATTGTTCGTTAAAACGGAAGTGAAATACTCTTGGGGCTAAATGCAAGAGGTAAAAGCTTTGAGAGATCCGTTTTCTTGACCTTTCCATCAGGGCGAACAAGAAATATGGGAGACTAGGATGAAATTCGGCCATGAACTGCCGACAGGCTCCACAGGGAGATGCGAACTCATCCTTCTTCAAATCTGCTGAAACGGCGATGCTTTTAAAACTCTGTTTGTCCCTGTAAAAAATATAGAAATATATTGGGCTTGATTTATCATGGATATAGTTGAATGGGATAAAATACAAAAGCTATGTACATGCGTTTTAACCATAGCGATATATATATATATATTATATATATTATACTTCCTAAATAATAAATGATTGCCGAGAGGATCAAAGCATTATATACTTGGTATTTTAAATCACTCAAAAAATCAAATATATTTTTGCCTCTTATTATTGAAAATAAACTATAAAACTTGGAATTCCGCCATAAGTACGTTTATCGATAGCGGTAAATATTTTGGTAGTATATACACATGGCTCAATATGCTTGCATCCGTTAAGATGTAAATCAACATTTAAAAATATTTTTATTTCATCTAAAGAGTTGATAAAAAGATCATATCCATTGATTTATACAAACATTAATGATAGCAATTACTGCTTCAAAACCAAAGATGTTTTAAAATGATGATGTTAAAAGGATCTTAGAATCACAAGAAACAAATCTTCACTCTCTATATGAATGAGTCGATTACACGACTAAAGAAATTCCATTATACCATGGATTTGGTTTGTATTTTAAATCACAGTTGATTTTAGGCATCCGTGATTGGATGCGCTCAAATTACTCACGGATGCAATGGCTGATACAAAGGCTGTTCTCTCGGCGCAAATGCAGAGGCCATATGAAGCATTCTCGACGTTGCATCCTCCCACGATTGAGTTATCCGAGCATCGAAGAGCCGCACCAACGGAGAACTTACTATATGGACAATATGCACTTTCTCGCATTTCCATGCTTTTCAAGCATAAATCCTGATCCTCTTCGGGCAAGGAAGATATATCCTGAGCCTCTGACATGTTTTCTATAAAAAAGAGATTTTAACAATAATAAAATTAAATATCTAAGTAAAAAATCAACGCGTGACTCATTTCAACTTCTTTCATAATAAAAATATATTGACATAAATAAGAGGTTATTTTTTATCTAAGGGTTTGCACTCCTTATGTCATTCAACTCATCAATTAAATGTCATGATGATATGAATGATGTTGACTACATGAGAATCCTTAAAAGATCTGCGGCTAGAAGTTGAACATCATTTGATGAAGGCATAAATATTTATGAACTGGGTTCTATATATGCATTTAATTTATCTTAGATTTAAAAG
Source organism: Caligus rogercresseyi (assembly GCA_013387185.1). NCBI lineage: Eukaryota > Metazoa > Arthropoda > Copepoda > Siphonostomatoida > Caligidae > Caligus > Caligus rogercresseyi. Next base: position 27,609,575 of record CP045892.1, read on the forward strand.
CAAAGTCAGTATAAGAAGTACTAACCGGAATAGGCGTAATCATAAATATTGGGGTCATTGTTGAATTTCTATATTTATAAAATATGAATATCTATTTTTGTTGCAATAAAAATATTCATGTTTCTTTCCTTTTTATATATTTATTTCTTGATTGGCAATTTTATATATCCGAATACCGGAGCTGAAACTACCAATTGATATTCGGTATTTCAGTAAATCGGTACTACCAGGAGTATACTTATATTTTCAATACTGATCATTTTAATATAAAAAACTACATAATAATATACTACCGATTGCATATTCTATGTCAATCGATGGTTATAGATTCTTAACGGAATCTTGATTTCTCGAAAAGTTATTGCATCTCCGATAGACGATATTTTTTAAATCAGCCGAGTACTGCTTCATTTCTTTGATTTGTAAAAAAAACTACCAGACTTGTTGATTTATCGTTCATTTGTTGTCGTTCGCGAACGACGAACGACAAAGTTTTTGACGAACGACAAGGGAAATTGCTTATCGTTCGTCGTTCGTTTTTGGCGCCAAAAAAATACCAAGATTTTTCATTTTTATGGGAAAAATTTCTTTCCTAAAAAAACGTCATCATTTTTTTTTTCAGAATGGCGGGGAAAAATCGTTTCTTCTAAATAAAACGTCGTCATTTTTTTTTTCAGAATGACGAACAATAACTTTTGGCGAAGGACAATTTTTCGCAAACGTCAACAAGTCTGAAAAATCCAATCCACCGCCCGGGCACAACTTCTTAACGACTACCGATACCGGCGATAGACTTTTTCTACCAAATACCATCATATTTTTGATTTCATAGTTCATCCGTCAAAATACAAAATCGAAATATTCAACTTTAACGAATAAGGTTTCCCAATATAGATGAATATGTTTTGCATCTATTCAATTGCTCTTGAGTAAAAAATATAATAACTGTATTTTGCAAGGAACATTTTTTTAAAATGATCTTCCTTTTCCATCTTTTGCAGAGGTTTTTATTATTCCTAATACCAGATGAATGTCACATCTGTGTATTTTAGCCGTTGAATGCTCTATGATAACCTTTTTCTAGAACGTGATTGTTTGAAAGAAAAGAATAGTGATTAATTTTATTATGATATGTAAATTCACTCGGGGCTGTTGAGGTACGACATTTATTCAGAGTGGAGAATATATCCTTAAGAACCCAAATTGTATCTTCTCATAGGCATCGATCAATGTCATATACGAATTTGTTTAATAGAATATTCCAATAAAACCTATTATATTTATTTATTAGAGCAACTACTCATATTCAAGGTTTACTGTAATTCCTTCGTGAGTAATTTTTAGCGTGCACTCTTTCATTGCAAGCCTTTTCATTGCAAGCGTTTCCTTCGTTCCTCTTTTTCTTCGCAGGGTAATATTAGCGTTCGTATTTTCATTGTGGGTAATTTCATCGCAAGTAATTTCTTCGCAGAGTAATTTCTTCGCTAGTAATTTCTTCACAAGTAATTTCTTCGCAAGTAATTTCTTCGCAGGGTAATTTCTTCGCAAGTTTCATTTTGTGAAGGCTTAGTCGCAACTGTTTTTCTATATGTATTGTATATATATGAATTGTTTTTTGTTATTGTGTCATCATTCAGTGTTTATATTCGTTCTGGTTTTATTTTAGCCTATGCAATAGGCATATCAAGGGGTCCTATATGGATCCATTTTTTGCATATAAGCTGACTATGAAATATGTTTACTCCCCAAGTATTGTTTCTTCGTTTAGCCAGAATCTTGGGCGACGATTTCTTGACAGGAGAGCTTTGTATAGAATTGTGCAATACTTTGATCGTAATGAACTAAATATCAAAGTACATTAGATATTAGGATATACCATATAAATTGGTTGCTTTGTGCTACATACGTAATCACTAAGCCAACCTATGGTATATACATCTCTATTGAAGAAGATGGCCATCCAAGACAAAGTACCAAACTAACTTGACATTTCGGCTTCTATTCTACCCTTGAGATGCACTAA
>CP045892.1:27611697-27668705 GCA_013387185.1 Caligus rogercresseyi
ATGACATCGCCAATGCCCCTCGCCCGGAGGAATGACGTCACCCTTAAGAGTCGCTCCCTCCCCACAACCCCCACCTCCCTCCTCACCCGCATACAACAACCATCACTACCCCAACTCCATCTCACCACTTGGAAACAGGTCATCATCGGGACATGTAAGTCATACGCAGCAGCCAAGAGAAAGCCTGATCTGCTAGAAAAGCTACTTTAGTCTATTATGTGTATTAATAAGGATCCCTGGATTCTTTAATCTGCATTTACTGACTCTTCTTCGCCTCTGTCTAGAAGATGTTGGCTGCTAATTTTCCACATTATGAATAGGTTTTGAAATACGTTAATGCTGCCCAGATTGCAAATGGTGTCTGGGATATGCTTGGAAAAAGCAGATTATAGAGAGTATCACACTTCAGATTAATTTGAATGCTTATATTTATGGATGCAACTCAATGAAGAAACCATAGAGTGAAGAAGCATTTTATCACAGTGTTCCATGCTGAGGGGGCAAGTAGAAAGCCCCTTTTGATTAACACTTTATATTGCAATTATTTCATGAACTTCAAAACACGGCAAGGCTTTCATTCATTGTATGATTCCTTCTTGTTTGATGTTAATGTCTTATTGTTGTTTTCTTTCGCTCCCAGGAGGATTCGAACCCTTTCAGTCCCAACGGAATGCAAAGGCCCCTCAACACCATCTCCCCTGTTTCCCTACCCAACGCTCCTAGTCCAGCAGGCTCTTCCCTGGTATCATATCTCCTCAGGGTGGGCCCCTCCGCATCGGCTCGCCCCAGCCAGGCGGCATGCGACCCCCAACGCACATGGAACAGCGCCTCCGCTTCGTTCGACCCGGAATTGCGGAGATGCGACCGCCTCCAGTGCTAAGAGGACCCAGCCCCTACCATCAGTCACAGCAGGTCGCAGTCCAACAACATCATCGCATACGGCAGCCCGTCTCCCCTAGTCATCAAATGGTTCGTAGCCCTCAGCCACTCCTGGTTCAGCAGAGGCGGCCCTCCACACCCATTGCCGGAGATCGACCCCTCACGCCACGCACACCCGGAACACCTCAACACGAGAGTATCCAACAAGATCAATATCAAATGCAACAACAACAACTTATGCAGCAGCAGCAACAACAACAACAACAAATGCTTATTGCTCAGCAGCAGCAACAACAACAACAACAGAACAACGGGCATCAATCCGGTGGTGGTGGTTGGCCAGGAGATCCAAACATGGGGCTCAAAGGTGGGGGGCCTTCTCTTTCAAGGAGGGCAAATGGATGGGGACCCTTCACTGGTCTCAAGGGAGGAAGCCCAATTTTCACACAGAGCAACAACACCAGCTGTCCAACACCCGATTCTAATCCACCACCCTCAACAACAGCAACAACCTCCTCCATTTCTCTCTCGGGGGAATCCCAAAAGCTCATTGTCATGACTTCGTCCGGACCCCAAAGGCTCCTCATGCCCCCCTCCTCTCAGTTCTCAGTTCCACCCACATCACAACTACAAATCATTGCTTCTTCCTCCTCCTCCTCCTCCGCTACCCCCCAACCACCATCCAAAGAATCATTCAGCAGCCCTCGGGACCAACGGCATTTGCCTCACGGAGCACACCCAAAACACTCCACTCCAAACAACCCATACACACCGTACTCATCAACGGACCCTCAAAGTTTAGCGAAGAGAAAAAGGATCCAAGGTCTTCCTCCTCTGGCTCAGCCGCTTCCTCCTCATTTATCATTTCACCCGCAATTAAAAACAACTCCACTACCATCTCTCTGGCGAATCATACCTCCAAAGGGGAATTCATGAACGCCGTCCGGGACGTCAAGGCTACACTCAACCTTCCTAGCCCAACCAATGCAAAACTACCCGAGGAGAACAACAAGGCCTCATCCGTCGTCATGTCCACCAGCGTACACCAGGGGGACCACCCAGGATGGCGGCAAACTCCCTCCTCTCCACGGTACTCTCCACCAACAAACCCATTCGATCCTCTGCAGATATTTCCGCCATGAAAACAACCACCACTTCTAACCAAACCCCGAAGAACAAACCCACAACGCATCTAGACCCAATGCCTTACTTAAACAACTCCTTAGCTCCAATTCACAGCCTCCCGCCTCTGGAAATACCGTCTCTGCACCCTCCACACCAACAACGACGGAGACACAAAGCCATCAGGTCGTCGTCTCATCCACACCTCCACCATCTTCCAATGCACTCGAGGCACAACTAGATAAACCCACACTGGACTCCAACAAGTACTCCAGTCTCCCCATACCCAAACGTAGCCTATCCTCATTAGCATCTCAAATCCCTCAGCCCACACCCATTTCAACCTCAGAGCACCAGAGCACAGTAGTAAACAATGCGGCGGTGGCACCCCCACTAGCCGCAGCAGTGGTGGTCTCCTCATCCACCGTATACCAGCGCCAAAAGAGCGCCCCTTCTCTCTCTCTCCCCACTCAACCCGTTCCACAGGCTTCATTGCCCTCGCAGAGCAACATCACCAGTCCCCTAGCCACTACAGCATCACCACAAACAACCACGCTCCTACATGCTTCATCAGGGAATAAACCACCTAATGTGTCTCTCATTCAAAGTGGACAAACTGAGTCACCCCACCAAAGACTCCTTTCAAAGCAAGTCCTCCTACCTCAAAATGAATGCAATGAGGAAGAGACCAAAAAAACTGTTCCCCCTGTTCCTGCTCTTCCTTCTCGGCCAGTAGCGAGCAGCCCAAGTAAAGGAGCCGCCCTTTACAGCCCGGTCCCACTTCAACAACAGCAGCAGCCTTCCCCGGCCGCCAGGTCAGACGGCCTTGAAGATGTTAATGATGGGAGTTCCTCCAAGGGAGACAACAGCTTCGACAGCTCTACGAGTGCAGATTTTCAAAATGGACCCGAGATTGCCACGCCGCAAAGGCAGCCAAGCGCCGTCCCTCGCAGTCCCAGCAGAAGCGTCGTCAGTCTGGCGGGTCCGGATCCGGCGGTGGGGTCAAGAAGCGGTCGCGTAAGGGCTCCAAGGCAGAAGAAGGCTCCGGGGACTACGAGTCCTACATGGAGTCCCTCATGCACCAACTCAAGAGCCTCCCACCAGTCCCTGCCGTGGAGCCCCTTCTCAACCACTGCTACAACGCCTGTCCTATCTACGGCATGGGGGAACTACCAAAGACATTCGGACTAGACATCGACACACGACTAGGAGGATTCCACGGAGGGGTCTATGGAGAGGGAAGCCTCAAGGAAGAAGGGGACTACTACAACACCATGCCATTCGGAAACGACCCCCCCATTCCACACATTCCATCAGTCAAAATATCGTCCAGGGCTTCTACAAACAAGAGTTTGAAAACGCTGCAAAATATCCAAGGACTCTCCCCTAAATATACCAGCAGCAGCACCCATGTCACCCGACATCTTCTACTCATCATCACCAGAGCCAGAAGAAGAAAACAAGATAATACGACGATCCCTACTAAGTGAGGCTCCTTGGTTCGATTTGAACCCCGAGGACTCTGACGAAGAAGAAGAGAAAAAGGACAAAATGAAGAAGGGTGAGATTAGAGCCAAGAGCCCCTCTCTGGAGCTTGTGCGACCCATTCCCATTCGACCCAAATCTGGACAGCAGCCACCCCTCTCATTCAAGATCGAAAAAAACAATATCGAGCTGGACAGCGTGACCTCCCGGAAGCTACAGTCCTTCCTCCCATCCAAAAACGGGGGATCCTTCAAGGCCGTCACACTCACACTCTCCTCCAAAAACGGCTCCTCCACCAAACACATCCTCAAGGCACTCAATGGACTAGCCAAAATCCTCAAAATTGAGACTCCCAAGCAGTGGCTGGCAGAAGACTCCCGGCACGGCCCACGGGACGTCTTCCGAGTCAAAGGCGATAAGGAACTCAGTCCCATGGACCTCACCTCAGTCATCGTGGAGGGGAGCCCCTTCTGCAACCACTGTGAGGTCGTCGTATTACGAAACATGCTCAAAATATCCAGCCAAAGCCTACCTTTCCTCAGCGAGAGTGAGAGAGAAGAACTCGGACCGGAGCTCTTCTTCTGCGACAATGACTGCTACTTCCAGTACGCCGCGGCCCGCTCAAAGGACATTGAATGCGTTCACAGCCTACAAGACTTGCTTACATTCAAGAAGGAGCAGAAAGAAAGTGCAGCCAAGAAGAAAGAGGAGGAGGAGGAGGAGAAAGACAATCTTCCCAAGCACAAGGGGACAATCTACAAGGCCTGGAGCTCACAGGAAGCCTCCTCCAGGAAGCACAAGCAGCTCTCCGAAAACGAGCTCATGCAAATGATGTTCAGAATGGGGGTGACCATCATGCCCCCAAGGGAGACGGACGACAGCAGAGTCTGCCTCTTCTGTCACATTCGTGGAGATGCTGCCTCGGACGGACCCGCTAGGCTCCTCAACTATGACGTTGACAAGTGGGTCCACTTGAACTGTGCCCTCTGGTCAGAAGAAGTCTACGAAACTGTGAGCGGTGCACTCGTTAACGTAGAAACAGCCCTCAAAAACGGGGTGAACCTTTACTGCAAGGTCTGCGAAAAGAATGGTGCCACCGTCAAATGCTTCAAGACCCGTTGCTCCAACACGTATCACGTGGGATGCGCCACCAAGGACAGGACAATGTTCTATAAAAACAAGAGCGTCTACTGCTCCCAGCACATCCCCAAGGGTGAAAAAGATCAGGAGCTCACCACGCTGGCCGTTTATCGAAGGGTCTTCATCGAAAGAGACGAAAACCGCCTCGCTGCCAAAGTCATGGACACGAGCGACAACGAGTCCTACCTCATGCGCATTGGGAGCCTCATATTCCTCTCAGTGGGACAACTTCTGCCCCACCAGCTTCACAACTTCCACACACGGGAATTCATCTATCCCATCGGCTACAAGGTCATTCGATACTATTGGTCCATGGTGCACCTCAACAAGAGGACGGCCTACACATGCAGCATCGCAGAAGTCAACAACAAACCCGAGTTCCACATTTCAGTGGGCGAGGAAGTGGACGGGGAAGCGGAGAAAACATTTAAGAGCGAAAGTGCCAAAGGAGTCTGGATGCAAGTCTTGGAGAGGGTCGAAAAGCTGCGAAGGGACAATGACCTCGTCAAAGTCTTCCCACAGTACATTTGCGGAGAAGATCTCTTCGGGCTCACGGAAACAAATGTCATCAAGGTCCTTGAGTCCCTCCCGGGCATTGAATCCCTCACAGACTACAACTTCAAGTACGGGAGGAATCCACTCCTGGAGCTTCCCTTGGCGGTGAACCCCTCTGGCTGTGCGAGACTGGAACCACAAATGCTGACAAGGGTCAAACGTATCCACAATTTCCAACGCACGACCTCGGCGGCAGTGGTCCCCGCTCACAGCCGTGCCGCCAAGGAAATGGTGCCCACCCTCATCGGCCTGGAAACGACGGGGCCCTACTCCAAAAACTTTGTTCAGTCCAAGAGCTCTCAGTACCGCAAGATGAAGATGGAGTGGCGGCAAAATGTGGTGCTGGCCCGCTCCGGGATCCAAGGCCTGGGACTCTACGCTGCACGAGACCTTGAGAAACATCAAATGATCATCGAGTACATAGGAGAAATCATTCGCTCCGACCTCACAGACATTCGAGAGAAGTACTACGAATCTCAAAACCGGGGCATTTACATGTTTCGCCTGGACGACGACCGAGTCCTCGACGCCACAATGTGCGGTGGCATGGCACGATACATCAACCACTCCTGTGATCCGAGCTGCGTTACAGAAACAGTGGAAGTGGACAAGGACTTCCACATCATCATCTTCGCCAATCGAAGGATCAGCCGGGGGGAAGAGCTGTCCTACGATTACAAATTTGACTTTGAGGATGACAACAAAATACCCTGCCTCTGCGGAGTACCCAATTGTAGGAAATGGATGAATTAATAAATCAATACGTGGCCTTATGTCACTTAGACGACGAAAAGAACTTTAAATAAATAATACCTTTATCACATAATCTATTAAGATATTTACACATACACACGCATATTTAAGGAAGAGGTATATATATATATATTAAATATATACAATCGTGAAAGAAGAAAGGTTCTGCACTCTTTTTCTCAGTATTATTATTATTATTATAACTATATTATAATTATAATCACTATCATTATTATATCTATCATAATTTTATATAAATATCAAAATGCAGTTTACCATGTTATAATCATTTATATTGTTGAACTTGTTATTTTTGTTTAAGTGCAATGTCTGAACAATTTTATTATATCTTATGTAAGAATATTTTTTTAAAGAGCCAAAAGGCACCATCCATTTCATGATGATAATGAAAATATAAGTTGTTTATTACATCTACCGCATACTAAAAAGCGTGTTTTATTAATGAGCAGAATCTCCAATATATATATATATATGAGGTGGACAACAATCCGAATTGTAGTTGGTAGCTCCCCGTGTACCCACCTGGGCTGGTATTTTAATCGAAAAATGCCCGGGTAGTGGGTTTTTAGGGAGTGCAATTCAAATGAGTTTTCATTGTTTCACACGAAGATCGAGTAGCACTAAGGGTATTGAGCATAAATATTAAGATATAGAAGCTTATTCCCTTCAATAGCGGAGAAATATCATTCAGCTGTCGCCTGAGCCCATATAAACAAAGTAATTGTACTACGCCATAGTAAGCTGATCATTGAGGTAGAAAGATTTGTTAATACAAGGTCGGCTGATAAGTCCCGAGACTAACACATAGATGACGCCAGTGAATTTGTTTTCATATGACTGTCAGCCAGTACCAACCAAAGAAAATATAAAATAACTAGAAGCGCAACGCGTCTGCCGAAGGAAAAACATGAACAACAGAAGAGAAGAAAAACTTAGTAACCTAATGAAGAATGAAAACTGAGATTTTTATGTAGTACGATTTAAAGATTCGCTATATTTTTTAAATATTAGTCCTATAATAATTTTTGTAAAATAGAAAATATTATTGATATATTTAGGGAAATCATGGTACAATTTTAAAGATATTAATTATTGTATAAATATATTTGCATAACATAAATAAACATGAGAATAACAATGTGATAGTTTTTAATAATATTAATGAATACTTTTACTGTCCTTTGAATAATACTGCTTTATCATGACTTTTTCTTATGTAGTCAATAATTTTATATTCGTCACTCTTCCTTGATGATAAAGTCTATTCGGGAATAAGTTGCGGCCAAATCTTTTATGAATTTATAAACGTGATTGTTTGTTGGGCTAACGTCTAGCATATGTTCATTAAGATCATAAAAACCTACCGTTGTTTTTCACAAATGTTTTGCAAAACTTGGGCAGCAATATGCAATGAATTTATCTTTCTTTAATAAAGCAGCTTTGTCAATGATTAAAAAGTGACAAAAGACTCTTTCCGCTTCTTGACAAACAGTTATTACATCTGTGATGGATAAATTAAAATCTTTTTAATTAAAGGATTTGCATTTCTTCTTCACTCCTCTTTCACTTCATATGCCTTCCCTTTTCCGTTTGGTCTGGGCAATACAAAAACAAAAATCTTTTTAATTAAAGGATTTGCATTTCTTCTTCACTCCTTTTCACTTAATGCCTTTCCTTTTCCGTTGGGTCTGGGCAATACAAAAACATCAGTAATCCTAGCAGTATGACTACTCCATGACGTCAGTAGGATCTAGATATATATATAATATATACATATAATACTATACATACATATATATATATATATATTATTTATCTATATATATATATATATATATAATAGATATATATATAATATCTATATATATATATATAGATATAATATAATATATTTATATATATAGATAGATAGATAGATAAATAACGTTCTCCAGTGACTCATTGTAGTCGCACTGCTACATGTTTATTTTTGTATTGCCCAGACCTTATTATACAGACCTTGATCTGAATATAGGAGAGTCATACTTATACTGAAAAAGGTTCTTAACTCAATTTGTTTACATTTTTGGGAATCTATGAGGTCAGCTGTGTAACTCTTTTGAAGGCAACAGAGCCAATACTCCTTTCCAGCCTGCATTGCGCTTCTAGTTCTTTTATATTTTCTTTGGTACCAACCTTCAAAACGTACATGCATAAATATAACAGCTGTCTGACAACTAGTTTGTGAGATATTGCTTTTTAAGTGAAGCTACTTTTGTTATTGTGAAAAAAATGGAAAAAGACGAATTTCCTGTGTTAATAAAACATTATTTTTTGATGGTAAAAAATACCGTCGAAACTAAAACTTGGCTTGAAGAATGTTATCCGGACTCTGCTCTATCGAAAGCAACCATATTTCGAAGGTTTGCTGAATTCAAACGTGTTTGTGTGAGCACGAATAATGATAAACGCAGTGGACGCCCAAAAGAGGTGGTTACACCAGAAAACATAAAAATAATCCACAAAATGATTTTAAATGACCGTAAGTGAAGTTGGTCCAAATAGCTGAGACTCTGAAGATATCGAAAGAGCGCGTTGGACATATCGTGCATGAATATTTGGACATGCGAAAGCTCTGTGCAAAGTGGGTGCCGCGAGAGCTCACAATCGACCAAAAACAACAACGAATTGATGATTCTGAGCAGTGTTTGAAGCTGTTCAATCGTAATCAATCCGAATTTTTGCGTCGATATGTGACAATGGATGAAACATGGCTCCTTCACTTCACTCCCGAGTCCAATCGACAGTCAGCTGAATGGACTGTATATGATGAACCGAATCCAAAGCGAGGAAAAACGCTACAGTCAGCTGGGAAGGTTATGGCGTCTGTATTTTGGGATGCACACGGTATAATATTCATTGACTATCTTGAAAAGGGGAAAACAATCAATAGCGATTATTATATAGCCTTGTTGGAGCGTTTGAATGATGAAATTGTTGAAAAACGGACCCATTTGAAGAAGAAAATAGTGTTGCTTCACCAAGACAGTGCACCTTGTCACAAGTCAATGAAAACAATGGCTAAATTAAATAAATTGGACTACGAATTGCTTCCCCATCCACCAGCGACTATTTCCTGTTTGCAGACCTGAAGAGAATGCTTGCTGGCAAGAAATTAAGGACAATGATGGAGTAATCGCCGAGACAGAAGCCTATTTTTCGGATAAAACGAAAGATTACTATAAAAGTGGAATCGAAAAATTGCAAGATCGCTATAATCGCTGTATCGCCCTCAAAGGCAACTATGTTGAATAATAAAATCGAATTTTGTCAAAAAAAAATTCTTCTTAGTTAGTCTCGGGACTTATCAGCCGACCTGTTATTGGGCACAAAAACCATAGACATAAAAAGATATAAAGAGCTTATTCCATTCATCTGTATTTTTGTGTCCAATATAACAAAGTTATTTGATCTACATCATCGTAAGCTGATCATAGAGATAGAATCTATCTCTATGATCAGCTTACGATGACGTAGATCAAATTACTTAGTTTATAGTGGGCACACAGAATACAGCTGAACGATGTTTCTCTGCTATTGAAGGGAATAAGCTCTCTATATCTTTTTATCTCTATGACAAAAACGTATTCCTCTGAAGAATCCTATAAGCCCTCTATGTCTTATATCATTATGGTATTGAGTGTTTCGCAGCGTTGTATTTTGTCTTGCTTTTAATAAGCTATGAAAAATTTAAAAAACATGGGAAGAAACGTATAATTTATATCTCTCATAAGCCAATGTGCCACTTTTTTTAAACTTTGTGTTACAATTGCACAAAGATTTTGTAATTCTTGTTTGCATAATGATAAGTTTTATATTATAAGATATTCTATTCTGCCCGTTTTTATCTCATTTACGGATGGAAGATGTGACCTGTCGAGGAAGTCGGTAACACGCAACCAATCTGTATACTAGTCTTAATAATCTTCGTCGAAAGTTTTGAAAAAATATTGCAACAAAATTTAATTGCATTTTTCCAAGTCACTATAAACAACACAGCATGGCGAAACATTCTGTACATGAAAAACGAGAGTTAAAATTACTAATGACAATGTCAGATTGCACCAATTAGCACTTAGCGTAGCTTAGAACAGTAATATGTATTGCTTCCTTCGTATCCATTTTTATAACAATGTTATTATCTAGAAAATGTTGTAGAGTCGAAATTGATTGACGAAAGTCTTGAATTTTACTCGAGAGGTACTAACTTTGTAATGTACATACATATTGATTTAAAAAAAATATAAATATTTTTAAGTTAATTCAAAGCTTTCATCCGCTTAAAGAATTAATTTCAAAAAATTAATTCATTTTTGTTGATTCTAAATATAGATACAAACTTTATGCATGCTTGATATGTTAGTGTCGATGTTATCTAATTAAATGAAATTGAGCTATTTCGCTAAGCCGTATGACATTGGGTCATCCTAAACGACTTCAGGCCCATATCACATGCCTCATTTTCAAATAATCAGTAAGAGATATTTTACATTATAAATTGGATTGTATGTTGACAAACTAAAGGCCAATAGAAAGTAGAATCCAGTTTTTTTTTAAATACAATGATTTAAATTTTGACCAACATAGTCATTATTTCGATGTTTTGTTTCTATAATCCATTAAAAAAAAGAATTGCTACCCTTAAATTGATTTTTATTGCTTTATTGATTAGTGAAAGGGTATTTTCAGGGTTGGGGATTGAATGAAAAAGTTCAAAATCGAACGCCTGAACGGAATATAAATGAACGGATAAACGGATTTTTTTTCGTTGGCGTTGGTCCGTTCAATTTATATTGTTTTCAAAAGTGTGGACGTCTTTTTATAAAAGAAGTTCAATCAATGTTTCTTATGTCACTTCAAAAAAAGTGGAGACGCTTTTTTACAAAAAGAAATGCAATTGAATTTTTTTTCCACAGTTCTTTAAAAAGACATACAAAAAAATATATAATATAATATGTATTTAAAATTGAGGTAAATACGTAAAAAGTACATAAATAAACATTTTAGTTTAAAATTTTAACCTCTACAAAGAACGCTCTAATTAAAATACTGCTAATTAACTACAATGATATTATATAATACAATGGCATCAAATTAAAATCACTGATAATAATATAATTCAGATGGCAACTAATTAAAATCTTTATATCTTTTTAAAATTATTCTAATAAATTTTCGATGACTTAGCGCTACCGATGGGAAGTATTTAATTTCTTCCGACGCCCTGGTCCACGAATTTGTCGAAAAGGTAGGTATCTTGAGGTCTAAGGCAGCGTACCTTGCTGCAGCCGATAGAAGAATTGCCTTCAATTCCAAGGGATGAAGAGGTTCATTGGTAGTAATCCTTTTCGCGATGAGGGTCTTTGCGTTGAGGATTCCAAAGTTGATCGTCTTTGTAGTCTAAGAACTGCCACCACTGTTTAAGCCAAAGAGTTGCATTGAAATTACTCCAAGTGATTATGGGATAAAAGTGAGGACTTTTTATAATGGAATTTTTCCAGGCTTGTGAGCGTTCAGCTTTTTTTGCGTTCAGCGTTCCGTTCAGCGTTCAAAATAAATTAGCGTTCCGTTCAGCGTTCCGTTAGCGTTCAGCGTTCAAATATAGAAAAAAAGTGACGACGTTTTTTTTTTAGAAAAGAATCTCCAGAAAAATTGATGACGTTTTTTTTTTTAGAAAGAATTTCCAAAAAAAGTGATGACATTTTTTTTTTAGAAAATAATTTTCAAAAAAAGTAATACGTAGTGATGACGTTTTTTTTAGAAAAGAATTTTCAAAAAAAGTGATGACGTTTTTTCCGAAAAAAGTCCAAGAAATGTTTGAAAAAATTGAACGCTGAACGCAAAACTTTTTTTTTTTGCGTCAACGTTCAGCGTTCAAAAAAAAGTTGCGTTCCGTTCAGCGTTCCGTTCATTGAACGTGCGTTCAGCTGAACGCCGTTCAATTTTGCGTTCCGTTCACAAGCCTGAATTTTTCAAATTTGAAATAGGAAATAATTGATATTTTTTCAACCAACGGACGAACGCTAAAAAATTGAACGGACGAACTCTTGAACGTTTTTTTTTTTCTTCAAATCGAACGAACGGACACTAAGGTTGCGAACGCCCATAAACCTGGGTATTTTTAATTAATATTTGTTTGTTTTATTGGAGGTTAAATAGTGCGGTTATATCATCAATACTTTCAATATAAAAACAGTACTTCTCTTTGATAACTATATCTATGTATATGTCTTTTGAATAGGAGCCATTCAAGTATAGGGCTATGTTTTGAATAACATACAAATCACACTTTTTGACATTTTCTGTAACGTCAACGAGTCAACAACACTGCTTTCCTCGACTAAGCATTTCTTAGAAATACAAAGAAATGAATGAGAGTCGCGTGATGCATCATCATATTGTCTGTTTTCCATTTTGATATATAGTATCTAATTAATGATCTCCCGTAAGGATTATATCAAGGAAATATGTCTCCTAGGTATTGAACCTTAAGTCAATCATCTGTCTTCTAATTTCATTCCAAGGATAAAATATTTCATGACATTGATACATTGTAAGATTTCAGCATAAAAATGTATCACAAAATTATAATCAGTAGATCAAAAGGAACATTTCTTACGTTTTTCCTTCCAAACAACACAATTTAATTTACAATTTTCTAAATACATAGTATCATAATTTCTTAAGGTTTCTTTATTTATTTTAAATCCCAATGGGAGATATACATTTATTTAATCAGTTAATAAAATTGTTAACAATCAACAAAAATAATTACAGATTATATAAAGACTAAAAGGAGAAAGACATGTAATATTGAAATATGGTAAAAAACACATGGTTTATAAAAATCATAGTATATACTTTCCATGGTCCAAGGGTTCCGCTAGTCACGGCAATGACAAATTAGGATTCCAAACTCACCGCCCTTGAGCTTTCGTATTTAGCCAATCACAACTATGACATATTGGGGTTCTGAACCCACCGCTCTAGGGCCTTCGGGTTCAGCCAAGCACAACAAATTGTGAACAAATCGCAGGAGGATCCGAGGAAAAGAAGTTACGCCTTCTGCAAAAATGTAATCGAGACATCAGGTCACTTGTTTGCAGATTGAGTGAAAGTGGCTCCATTAGTAGAGCTGAATCAACAAAGTGTTCAATTATAAGCTCTTTAGAGCTGATTGGCTCATCTTCTCCACTCCCAAACGTCCACACCGCAGGAAAATCGAGGAAACAATAAGCTTGCATCAAGTGAACTATTTATGCAGTGAGAACTAACTCCTCAAAACTCCATATGGAATTGATTTTTTTTTAGTTTTCCCTCCTGGAGGAGCAGAATATCGACAGAGGTCCGAAGTAGAAGCGAACACATAATTTAATCTTAAAGTTGTACATAAAAAATATTATTGCTAATAGTTAATATCACGATCATTTTCCTTTTTGCCAGTTTTATAATCAATTAATGTTTTCAATTTTAAACAAATATGTTTAACCATGTAACATTTTTAACGTTTACCACAGTTTTGATGAATATTTCTTGTATGTATTTTAGAACTTTAGACCACTAAAAAAAAGTAAAAAAATTGGGGTTCGGCAAATCACAACTACGACATATTGGAGTTCCAAAACCA
This sequence comes from Caligus rogercresseyi, assembly GCA_013387185.1. Classification (NCBI taxonomy): domain Eukaryota; kingdom Metazoa; phylum Arthropoda; class Copepoda; order Siphonostomatoida; family Caligidae; genus Caligus; species Caligus rogercresseyi. Next base: position 27,625,319 of record CP045892.1, read on the forward strand.
CTGCCCATGGGCCCTCAAGTTCCGCCTCATAATTAAACGAACCCGAGGGTCCATTAGTTGTGGGTTTGAAACCCCAATATGTCATAGTTGTGATTGGCGGGACTTGAGGGCCATATGGCAGTGGTTTTGGAACTCCCATATGCATAAGAGTAAGGGAGATTCTTGGTTTGGGGGAGCATCATTCAATTTGCCCGAATTTTAACAAGAACTGTTAAATCGGTGAAAAAAATAATCGAATGAAGAAAGTCATGTAGATTAATATTTTCTTTATAGTAATTTCATACTATTCATTACATTGTATTTATTTGGTTATTATTCAAAATCCGGTTGCTTTCATAATTTTTTCTTCAACTTAAATAACCCGAATGCCTCAACCAATTTGTCCAAATTTGAGAACTCACCTGAATTTTTTTTTTTTTTTTGGGGGGGGGGGCAGTTCCCCGTCTCCAACGCCCATGCCCATATGTCATGGTTGTGATCGGCAGAACTTGAGACTCATATGCCAATGGATTTGGAACCCCAATATATCATAGATGTAACACGCGGAATTCAAGTGCCCTTGGGAAGAGGGTTTGGAATCCCAATATATAATTGCTGTGACCGACGGAACCCGAGGGCCCATGGGCGTTGGGTTTGGAGCCCAATATATCGTAGTGATGATCGACGGAACCCCAACTCAAAAAAATGGTTTTTCATTCCTCGCATATCAAGTCTGAGCCGAGTTGGATCCAACTCCAATGCTTATTGAGTTCGCAAGATTAATTCTGTCATGATGTATTTTATTGTAGGCAACTTTCCGTCCGTCCTATTTTTTAAATAAAGGTTTCAGGTTCTGACCTGACCTTGAATATTTTCCCGGTACGTCTCACTTTCACCCCTGATTAGGGATCCTTTAAGTCCCTCCTTTGCTCTATCAAGTTAAAAGCAATGAAATTATCACCCTCTTGGCTTAATTTGACAGTACAGTCAGCCCTCGCTACTTCGCCTCTCGACATCTCGCAGTTCTTTTACTACGCGACGACGGCTTGGCTCCCGTTTTTTCACGGCAAAACGTCCCCATATGAACTCAATGGTAGAATTTTTGAGGTTGAAAACTGGTAAATCTTCGAAAAAGCAATATGGCGGCTCCCAAAAAAGGTCCGGCCGCGTACATGTATTCAGACGCACGATCGACAACAAAACAAAATGGCGGTAGGTTTAAACGCCGAGTGATGTCAAATCTCTCTAAATTTCAATATATATCAACATCCCGACCCTCATATATATCACGGTGGTCGTGTAGTGGATCCGGGCCGTCGCGACTGTGCGACTAGCTAGTAGTTGGTTCCGTTGTTTCTTAGTTAAACTTAATAAAAATCATAATCAATATATGTACACCAATTAGACCCCAAAAACATAATAACAACACTTCATGAATAAACAGATATAATCATTTATTACAACAATGTATTTAGAATGAGCAATTTTAATCATCGTGTTGGTTATAATGAGAGTGGATAGAGAGAGAGAGGAGAATAGAAGATTGCTAAATACAAAGAAATACACAAAAATGACACGTAAGAAACAGGTTTTTCTTTAAATGATATACAATACTTTATAAAAATATATATGCCTTAGAGATCTTATATACTATAAATTTACGAATATATATATATAATAATTTTTTCAGCATTGAACAATTTAGCAAATCTATGATTATCAACCTTATATGTATGTATTTAGACAATCCCCCCATGGTTTATAAAAGTAGAAGAGCAACCTCTGGTTACAACACTATTATTATTATTATGATTTCTTAAGGGTGACGACAATTTAACAAATTTTCTTTATATATATATTTATATATATATATTTCTGATGATTTCAATAAATATATTATTCGTATTTAGGGTCATCCATTCCAGAGCCCTACTTTTAAGGCTCTGATCCTATCTAAGGAGGGTTGGATGACGGGTGGTTAATTGAGGGGGAAGTGGGGCTTAGATACATAATTGGATGTTGTTCATCATGGTGAAACGGGAGTCACCACTCCAGAAGAAGAATTTTTCGACTAGTCCAATATCGGATTTGTAAGAGAGAGAGAGAGAGGCAGAGTTGGATATTTTGGGTTGTCTGCATTATTTTAGTCTCCCCCGACTTCTACAGCAGGACCTTTCTCTAATTTGCTGTGTGTTTCATTCTATGAAGAGAAGAAAAAATATGAAATTATATTATAAAATAAATCCCAAAATAATAACACTGAAAAGATTTAAGAAATGTGATCACATAAAAAATGAACATTTTGAAGGTGTTGTATCCAAATACGTAGCAGACTTTCAAGATTGCTAATTTTTGACTGCAATCTATGAAGAGTATATGTATATATATAGTAAAATTAGCAAAATAATAATTAATTTAAAATGTTTATTAAACAAGAGGCATAAAATATAAAAAGATCGAAGTTGAGCATCTTCTAACTACGCCTATCCTGTGGGTAAACCCAACAATGGATTTTATTTATTAACTACAGTTTTATTTCAATCGTTAATTGTGTGTTCTCCTCTGCAATCACTTAAAAAAGGGGGAAATTTAAAAAAATCAAATAAGCTGGTGATGGTGATAAATGATGGAACAATAGCGATAAAATTAACTTGCGACATCAAAACGCTTTAATGTTATCCATTTCGAGAAATCAATATATACTTCAGAAATATGTCACTATTTAATACAAAAATGTAAATTCATCGCTCCTTTTTCGTGACAAAATAAACTTGACGAAAAATAATAAAAATTTGGACCACAGCATTCATTTTTATGGCACCCAGCAACCAGTGATTAAGGTAAATTGCATAAATAATTACCTGATTACTACTGCTCAAATGATCCTCAATGACGACCGAGTTATCCAGATTATCCGACAAAACGCCATTTACTAAAAAGAAGATTAAAAAAGAAGATTATTGAATATCATGAATACTACCACAAGTTAACACACTATCTCCTTTAAAATAACAAGGACGATTTTTGGCTAGTTTGAGGCCCCTGAATATAGCTTTAGCCTTTTCTCACATGAGGATTACTCGCCAATTGTCCTTTCACATTTCCCAGAAAATCTGTTCAATACTATATTTTTGTGGTTTCACTACACTTTAAATGTAAATAAAAATATACTATATGCCTAACAACAATAGGTTAACAGAAGAAAAAAAGAAGAAAAGGATTTGCTGAATACACTGAATTATTTATAAAAACAAATGTCTATGCGAAGTTAGATGGCGACGACGGCTACAATAAAGTCCAAATATGACCATCAAAATCAAGTAACATTTTCGTCTTAGCCTTGTGAACAACTGAAATCTTAAATTTACAAGCTTAACAAGCCAGAAAACAAAATAATTGCTACTTTGCACAATTCTCAAATGGTCTTCCAGCTGATGAAATATTGGAGTAGATAGCTGCATGGCTTTTTAGAATTAAAACCTTTGGTGCTAACAATATAAAAGTAACAATCAGCAAAATGGGTTTTACTCATGTATACAACACATGCATCTGGTTATTTCTTTCATTTCTTGCGAAAATGGAGGCACTCTTGATCAAATCAGAATGCAAGCGTAACCAGATAATGACGTAATAAATATGGCATAAAAGTGAAACCTCGACTTGATGTATGAAAACTAATATCAAATTTTGATTTTGGAACCTCAAATGAAGAGGAATCCGTTATTTTAAAGCAAAAATCATATAAAAGTTTAGTTTGTTAACCAGATTAATTAATCATCTCTCCTCATACCTGTTGACTCAAGTTCCCCGTTAGGAACCTCGCTAGGCTTCTTGTTGTTATTATTATGAAGAGGAGGTGGTGAGAGCTGTTGATGTTTGACCTCTTGACCCCGGCTAGTAGTAGTCTCGTTGATACTTGTTTCCATCGATTGAGATCTGAAAGATAAATCAAAAGGGGATTAGAAGACTATAGTATGCCAATGACTAAAAATAATACAATCAATGGCTTTCATGTTATATATTAAAATAAAATGATGGATATCTGTCCTCATGCAAGAGATTATATCCGATTATTATCATAATCATCAATTCCATGGAAAAAGAGAGGGGGAAAATAATAACAAGAACAACAACATAATTATAAAATGGTGATTTAAAATATATTCTTAAAAACAGTATTCATAATGCAAAGGATGAAGGAAGGGGAAGGCAATAATTCGAATTGGGAGAAGTGCCCCCCGCCACCAGCTCCTTCTCTTCCGCCAGTAGGGCTTTTATGAAGAAAGGCAGAAAATCCGACAGTGTGACGTTTTTCAAGCTGATTCATGTGGCCTCTGAGAGGCACATGAATATCATGAGCATTCTTGTATTTATTCTACCATTTATACCCGTTGTCATCCTCATCACTCAAAGCTGTCAGCTCATCAGCTATACGACCATTAAACGAAGGGAAATCATGGAGGTGGACAAAAAAGTAAGCGTCCTAAGATTCTACATACATATAAGTTTTAAAAAGCGTGCGTACACATACGATGCATATAAGTGTAATGTTGGATATAAATAACATTATATTCAAAATGCAACATTTTGGCAAAGCTAGAACGGTGGATAAGACCATTAGCGAATTGGGAGTTTAGAGGAATTCCTCAGTAGCATTGTTAATTTTTAATTGATTTATGACAGTCTATGAGTGAATTAGGCATTTTTTAGTTTTAATTTTAAAGGGGAACGCATCCTTTTGTGTATATCTTTGTTCATGTAACAAGTAACCCCGCCAAAATCTGTCACATTAGGTTTGATGGAATATTGTTTTATAATATATATATTCATGGGTGTGACTACGCCAAATCAGAATTACTTAGACAAAAAATATTGCTTTTTATGCTGTATATTTTATACTTATTCATGAAAATATATTTAACAACTTAGGTAAATAAAGTATTAAAATAAATAAATTTTAAACCAATCACTGACCAAAGACGTTCCTTTTGCATAGTCCTTTACGTTTTGCATACATAACTGTTTTAAAATCTTAAGATTTTATTCGATTTTATCCCCAACCACCAGATTAAAAACTCAATAAAACACAATTCCCTATATTTTCGCCGCATTCAGATGTTGGAGACAACAGATCTTGCTGAGTTTATTTCCCGCTTTCAATACGAACGACTTACAACGGCATTTTACTTCTTGAATCAAGAGCTAGACACTGATGGGTAAGGTTATATAAATACTACGTTTAAAAAAGTCATAGTTTACAAGTCATTGTTAGAAAAAATGTTTAACCATAAGGAGTAATTTTGCTTTGCTGAGAAAATGTTTTTTTAAATGTTATTCCGTCAAAATATTATATATATATATATATATGGGTTCATTTCATAAATCATCTTATTTAGTAAAGTGAAACATCGACACTCGCGCACACCATAAAATGTTTAATGCCTATTGCGCAGACTACTAAACGTTCACTTTTCTCAACCATTGATGTTTTAAATGAGATGACGGTTTGATTTTTGTAAGCTCACGTCAATATTTGATTTCCTTCTAAATATAATGACTTGATTACCTTTTATTTCATTTTAATAAATTTATGATTTAGTTTTGTTAAATTCATCATTATTTTTTTATTTTTTCTAAATATGAATGATGTCTCATTCTTTGCTTTTTATTTAATCTTATACATTTCGGCATAAATATTCTTCTCCTGTCCATGTGCAAATAGTTTTAAACGCTCACGTTTCTTAGCCCACGAAGGTTCAAATGGGACAACATTTTTATTTTTCATTTTCTGGATAAAAATTATAACTTCAAAACACTTTTTATCTTTTGGTTCTATTGGGTGAAACGCTGATTTTGATGAGGGTAAAATATGTTTCCTTTCTGCATAATTTAGGAACTCTGCTCTTAATGACATATACAGCCAGACGGACGAAGCCCTCAACAATCTATCACCTTGGCGCACCTTTTCCGGCATCAAAATGTTTTCCTCCAAGATCCGTTTTCAGATCCGTCTAGACGACTTCCGTGAGCTCGTGGCCTCCAACTCCTCCGTGCCCTTCGGGAAGATCCTTCACTTTTACAACTCCGTGAACGAGCGCTTCCTCAGCTCTCTCAGTGAGAGCATTCAAATCAAGAGCAACACCAAGTCCTGGCGGCATCTTCTTTCCTTCAAGAACCTCGTCCAGGGCATCGAAAACACGGGGATCAGTGCAATTTACACACAGTTTTTTTACTCTAGGGGATTCCTGAGCGATAAATTCACAGTGGCATATCTACAGCGACGAGCCATTGGGAACGAGTACTTCGAGCAGACTAAATACTTCATCAGCTACGTGTCCACTTTGTTTAAGGATATGGAGAAAAGACAATATTGGGCCGTTATGACTAAGGGGTAATAAAAAACGATGGATATTCACTAGAGACCAACCGATATGGAAGTTATTGTGTCGATTGTGTCGGTTATTAGGGTAAAAAACGATGAATCGGACCATAGCCACAAACATACTCAAATATCAAATTCTGATCAACCTATCGGAATTAAACTGATATTTATCTCCCATAAACAAGGCAACTTAATTATATACCACCAATCAAGCTATAAACTTTATATTTTTACATAAAAATAATTTAAAAAAGCCTAATTGCCAATACAAAATGATTAATTTGTGTAAAACAGTTGCATTTGAAATATATCATATCGAATAGCTTGTCTAGAAATTGTTGACAATTATTATTATCATTAACTCAATGCTGGAGCAAGCCACCAATCGTCGTGGTACAAAAAAACTTTAATTAACATAGACAATTGGCTTTTATGGTTAAATATCATGGATTTATCGGTTGGTTTGAATACACACTCATAATGATCATCTGTTACTATCTTAGAGAAAGCGATATTGCAAACGGATGCACGCCAGAAACGCAGTCTCATTCGGAGGGATACTTTAAGTCCGTTAAACCTTCATGGAGGATCTACGACAAGTACAGAGCCGTATTAAGAAGGATATTAAGTAAGTTATCTTGAGATTTAATTGATATTATATCAATCTATATGAGAGAGCATGCCAATAATACATGCACTCATCAATTAAGATGACATATGATGAACACATATAAAAAGTAAGAAAGCCTTCACACAATGTCAAGGGGTTTAATAAGGAAGAATGGATATTTATTTTTAAAAAGATGGCTTAATAACACTGCAATTTCTTGCCTTCATATCGGAGAAAAAGACTACTTAGTGTCTATTATATAGTACATTACCTGTAGGGGTGTCGAAACAGTCAATTGCCAGCTAAATCTAAATCGATTGCCAGGGATTTTAAATAAAATTGATGTACGAAAACATACTAGCATTAGCTCTTTGCTGTATTGGAGTTCCAACAGTTCGATAGCAGGAACAACTAGACACGTAGGCTTTGCGACTGTTTTTGGGCTGCCTAATTCATCTTCCAAAGCATCGGTCATCCATGGATGTTTTTTCCATCTATTCATATATTAATGGATAATGGTTTGACAAAATTACTGCCCTGACGGTTCCTGATATATGGTTATATGAGTGGGTTTTTGCTATCTTAATAGTAAATCTTAGAACTGATTCTATTGGGAAAGTAAGTGTCAATGTGGTGGGCACTCCTTTGCACTATATATGACTATTCTATGTCATAAAATGAAATACAACTTTTGGGATGCTTACGTTTACGTCAACTGTTTCATTTGCACCAATCCCTTTGGTTTAAAAGGAACATTTAAGGCAACAGCAAATGTCATTGATCACATAATACGTAAAATATATGTTATACCGATTAAATCGATGTTATAAAACCAACAAGATTCGTATAAAACGTTTAAATTTAAGGTATAAGGGGGGATTTTAGGCTCGATAAATATCGAACACACAGATATTTATTGTCTATATAGTTCGATCATTTGTGAGGATATGAATAAGCATTATAACATGAATATGGGATCTTCTAGTTATACATACTTTTGTACGAGGAGTTTGGGCCGTTATAAAATCATTTATGTCAATTTACACTATACGACAATTCCAGGGACATAACGAATGACGAAGTGAGGGATACCATCAACAAACAAATTCTAGCCATTATTATTTTGGTGATGATTCTTATCATTTCGCCTTTCCTAATTCTTCTCATTCGCCACGCCAATACCAACATGAAGGTAAGGATCTTCGTAAATAATTATGACAACAACCCAATGTCAGCTCAACCCACATAATAGTTGTTCACAGTCTCCATCAAGGAAAAAGCCAGGGAGCTTCAAGAGGAAAAAAAACAAATCCGAAAGACTTCTCTACAAGGTAAAAAAAGATAATCATACGATTCAGGCTTAATAAATATTTATTTCTTGGAAAGATGCTCCCCAAATCCGTTGTCATAGGGCTTCAAACCGGGGAATCCACAGCTGAGAGTTTCGACTCCGTCACCATATTTTTCAGTGAGCTCGTTGGCTTTGCGGGTCTGGCAAAAACGAATACGGCCATGGAGGTTGTGAGCCTGTTAAACAGGGTTCACCAGGTCTGTGACAAGTCCATCAGTCAGTATGACGTCTATAAGGTGGAAACCATTCAGGATCAGTACATGGTGTCATCTGGAGTCCCTGAGAGGAATGGTATGGATGCAGATACAAATATATTTCATTGTTGAATGACACGCATTTTATAGGTGACGAACACGCGGGGGAAATAGCTAAGATGGCGCTCATTCTACGAAAAACAATACATAACATGCCTTCCATCAAGAAACTAGGACTGCAACTTCAATGTGGAATTCATAGTGGTAAGAATTGCTGGATAAACATACGCGAAGCTGTGGCTAGCATGAATGTACTTTACGTGTCATAAGTAAACGGGATTTCACATTTCTGCTATCATAATATTCATTGATCTGACAGCATTTTCATTTTAAAAAGTCCATGTCCCTTTTCACGACTTCTTTTAGCATTTCTTAATATAGAAATAGTAGAAAATATTTCATCTTGATTATGTATTACAAAAATACGTCTCCGTGTTTTTGATCCATATAAACTACATGTGAAAGTTCTGTAATACTCGGGTGAATGAATAAATGCAAATAACGACAATAAGAATTTCAATTAGGTTAGAGGTCAAATCGTCATATTGCTTGTGATAATTCCTCTCATCTAAATGGATCTATCGAAAATAGAAAGTACATTTAGGAGTAACTTAAAATAATAATAAATGTTTCACAAATTTCGATTAGATTAATATTTCTTCTTTGTTGTTTATAACAAAAACTCTCTGCCAGTTGAAGGAGACACTTATTCCAATTTTATTGCTACTTAACAGGTCCCTGTGTGGCTGGCGTGGTTGGAACAAAGATGCCGCGCTATTGTCTTTTTGGCGACACGGTCAACACGGCATCTCGCATGGAGTCCCGTGGACAACCAGGACAGATACACATGAGCAATGACACGCAAATCATTCTCACTACCATGGGAGGCTACAAAATGGAGCTTCGAGGAACCATTGAAGTCAAGGTAAAATGGATAAATACAAATCATAAAATTACATCTATTTATATAATTAATAAAAACACTTTTCCAGCCTCAAATCTTTTAAACATCATTTTTTGGCAAATCAATGGACATAAATGATTTGAGTCTACTTTACTACTCTTTATAATAATTCATAATATATATTTGAATAAGGATATATTTTAAAACAGCATCAACTTAGTCGTGTCAATGTAACATAAAAAATGAAAACCATGGCAAATGTTTATTTTCTCCTTGTCATTTAGGGGAAAGGGGAACTGGAGACATATTGGCTTCTCTCTTCAAGCCGCATCAAGAAAAATGCAGAGATAGCCCAGGAAGAAAACTCTTCTTCCAGGATACAGAACTTCACAGCTTTTTCTAAAAGGAAATACGCACGATCAATCCGCTAGCTTTTAAATGAACCCATAATGGCTCCAGCGCCAAAGAATGGTTTGCCTGAGATCACAGGGAGTGTATATAATGTAATTAATTCTAACTTGTAACTTATTTTATATCCATGTTGTGAAATGTATGTAAATCTTTTATCGTCTTCATTTTCTGACAGGTCAAAATAATCAGAAAAAGTGTTCATGATAAGAAAACAATGTTTAACAAATTTTAACAAAAATAATCTATATAAATCATTCAATCCCTACTTAAAATATGATCACTATAATAGTATTAGGTATACAAAATAAGAGTGCGTCAACCATGAATCACTCACGAATTAAAAATGGCATCATTTACATAACAAAGGAAACCACAATTTAATATCATCTATAAAATGCTTTAAATGACTTTATAAGTTGTGACGATTATTTTATAGCTTAGTGTATGTAATAAAAAATGCAGTCATTATAGTTATAGTTTTTGGAAGTAATAGTAATATTACTTATTTGTTAAATTGTCAAAGTGTTATAAACATCTAGTGTCCACGCATTAATAAATATGTATTCATTGTTGGCTGTAACGTGATACAATAATATTTAAAACTGATTACTTTAATTTGCTCATTGTATAGAATTATTCATTGAATATTTAATAAGATAAGTTCTACAAGTTCATGAACATCGCATCGGAGTGAAATAAAACAAATATGTACAAATTATACAATATATTATAGCATTTTATAATAAAAAAATCAAATTATGATTCTGTTAAAATCCTATCATTTGATTGTAAACCAAATAAATAAAATATGTACTTTTAATAAATATATGAACGTACGTCCTTTTTTCTGATTTTATTTCTCTTCTTTATAACCATATTATAATTTGTGTTACATTTTTAAACACGTTTTTGTACATAATTAATGCACTAAATGTTATAATTATTTGTTCACTGTTGTTGTTGAAATGTATTTGTACAAAATAATAGTAAAAATTGGAGATATTGATTGGGATTTCATACCAAATGAACATTACATTTTTTTTTGTTAAGGAATACATATCAAGAATATTCAAATAATAATATAAAGTATTATCGGAAATATTAGCAAATAAATAACTATGTTTTGTTTTATTTATACTTAAAGCAGCATATTAATATTTTATTTCCCTTCATATTTTCGATGCAACACTTTTTCACACGCATGAAAACTTATCCATGATCAATACAAATTCTTTTTGTAGTATTAATATTTTCCCTCTCAATAAAGAATAATGTCTCACATTCTGTTGACTTACATGACTGTATGATCCTTGACGGAGTCCAGGGTGATGTCCGCGCTCACTTCTGAAACTGTGGTTCATTGTGTGCATCTCCGGGTGGTCCATTGGTGTCGTTGGACTTGTTGACACTGGCTGGGATGGGCGGAGAGGCTGGGGCCTCCATTCTGGCGTGCGGAGACAGAGATACGGTTCCATTTGGGAGCATGACCCGAGCTGCGGCAACGGAGACTCTCTGGATCTCCGAGGATGAAGACAAGTAGAACGCTTCACCTGAAATAGGACAGAGAGAAACAAAATTGGTTAATTCAAATAAGAGAATCACATTTTTTAAATCTACGAATATTAGAATCAGTGAGAGATTGTTAGCGTACTTAATGTTGAGTGCGCAAATCCGAGAGAGAAAAATATAATTGAGCAATCCCATTGAAAAGATCCTAGGTTCGATTGTCTAATTTCAACACTCTAGTGCTAGTTCATAATTATGTAATTCCATCGAATCAAATAGACAATAAAAGGCTTCAACTTTGAGAATTGACATTGGCATTTGAATATGGCATTTCTTAAGCGTGGTTAGCTATTTTATAGATATTTGATTAAATAAGTCACGTTCAACCTCAACCTTGATGTCTTGTCGATGGAGGGTAAATATGGAGGTCTAGCTGTATGTTAGGATGTCCGGTTTTTGAAAGTTATATAATCTCTAATTATCTTGGATCACAAGTTGCGTTTTGGTATTGGTAAGGACCCCAAAGAATTATTTTCGTATACTATCAATAACCATTACTGTTGCTTAATATCTTAATTGTCTCATTTAGTTGTTAATTAATTATAAAAAGCCTTAGTTATTAAGAAGTTTAAAAGGATTGTATCAATACCAAAACGCCGTTGGGCATCCATGATAATTAGTGATCTGATGTGAACTTTTTAAGGGGACACCTTCCAGTGTCTGTCTGTCTGTCTAAAGGGGTATTATTCTTACCATTAGAAGTAAAGACAAGCGTCGAAATGGCAATGACATCCTCCTTTTTGATGCAGGGTGTTTGTGTTTGCCTTCTGAGCTCTGGTAGGGAGTGGACAGCGATGTCTCCGAGGTTAGTGAGACACACGAAGCAGTTTTCCTTGAGCGTCTCATCGGACTTTGAGATGAATGATGTGAAGCCTACTTTACGGATGCGTGAGCCCTCGTGTGCCGTGAGCTTGTACTTCCCGCAGGGCTTGAGGGTCGGTAGGAGGAAAATCTTGAACTGCTCCTCGGATGCGATGAGGACGCGGTGTGGGGAATCCTGAGAGCCGTCTCGAACAGGGAGTCCGGAGGAGTCCAGAACTTGGATGTCGATGACGGGAGCACGGTGCTTCAGCTGGATTTCTTTGGCGAGAATGGAGGAAACGCTTGGACCGTCTTCGTTGCGACGCGCGGGGACTGTCAGCATGAAGATCAAGATTTGACCGCTGTTCGTACCCGCCCAGACTGTTGGACTTAGGGTGGAGCCTAATAAAGAAATAATAAAGGAAACCATAAAATAAGCTTCATAACAATAATTAATTATTAAGCATTATCTGTGTCTCTCAAAATGGATAAATAACAATAAACTAAATGGGGCTCAAATTTGATCCATCAATAAAAACATATCAAACGCATGGAAAGACTCAAATGAAATGAAATATTTTCTTAAGACTCTATTTGTAACTTTAACGTTCATTTTGGATCCTCTTCAAAATTATTTTATACAAACTAATATTGGGTCTCACTGTTGAGGCTGTATGTAATAGAAAATGAACCCGTAATTTTTAGGTTATGTATCATACGCTTCTAAGGAAATAAATTATACAACTACTTATTATTATCTAATTAGTCATTTCAATTACATTTGATATAATCTGATTAAATGTGAGAAATACTTACCGCTGGCAATGTAGGTATTGGCAAAGTGCAGACATCGGACCATGGATCCGAGTCCGTCGTCGGATCCGGATCTGGCTTCCACTTGCCTCTCAATGGGTCTGGATTCGGGACTATCAGAGCGACTAAAATTCAAATAATTAGGGTGATGAAGATTTATCAAGTCGTGAGGTGTATCATCAATGCTACTTTTGCAGTGGACAGTGCTAGTCAAAACATCCTTCTCTTGAGGGGGTGGTTCTAATGATGGGCAATATGAGGAAAGTGTGTCAAGGGAGGAGGAAACAGGGGCGTCATCAATGCTAGGGGATCGGTTACTGAACCTAAAGGAAGGAACTAGGCCTCGACTACTACTTAACAACTTAGAACTAGGACTAATACATCTACTCTTTTTGCTATTCAGAAGGACAATGTCTGCCAAGGGAGTTCGGCCGCTCCGTTCCCCAATGGAGAAGAAAGGCCTATTCTTATGGCTGCTGCTGATCTGAGGGGAGTCATTGGAGAGGACAACAGGTTGTATAATGCCGTTTGCGTCTTCGACTGTGTGTAAGGCTTCGTTAAGCTCGCAGGCTCGAAGGCACATCCCCTGGTAGGCCTGTCGCCACATGCGACGAAGTTCCTTGCGCTTGATGTCTTCAGGGCTTGGAGCGCAAGGCAAAACGGTTGAGGGGGATATCTTTGGAGACAAAGGGAATACACCGTTACGGAACAGTGGAAAGGGATATTTATATGAACCAACTAGTTTCATTGATTTTAAATAAAATGAATCATAGTCAATCGTTTACATTTTATGGAGTACGGAAGAAGTGTTCATGAAGGGGAAAATGGTCACACAAATGGATTCTAATGAGAACTTTTTGGCTTGAAAGAGATAAATATATATTTAGAACTTAGAATTAATGACTGAAGTGGCTTATACAATTATTACTAAGTAATAGTGTACTTATTTTAGACGATCTCGAGAACTCGAAATGAATAATAATTTCACATATTACAAATTAAGTAAAAATAAAAAGAGAAGTTAGCAAGTTAGTTGTATACCTTTTTGATATGTTCAGAGTTCTTAATTTTTTACTAATTTTCCAATTTAAATTCTTCTTTATGTTTGGGAAAATGTCTTAGTATTATCATTGCTATGTATGCTGTCATATTTCAAAGTATAATAAAAATATCCTTTAAATGACTGTCACAACAATAATAAAAAGGGAACTCTCAGGGCAGTCTTGTAGCACAGGTTGGGTGAATTTTATATTTACAACGTAGCAATATGGACGTTATAAATATAAAGTTCACCCAACCTCTGCGTACAAGACTGCCCTGGAAGTATCATAAAAAGATGCTCAAGCATAAAAAGGAGAAATAAAATATTACAGTTTTTTGTAGCCACAAAATAAAAAGGTCACTGATTTATTCGAACACTCTCCTTCTTTCCTTCCACTGTTCCGTATATCCCTGCCTTTTCGACGGCCTGTTTAATGTTTTTAGAGACGCTCTCCAGGGTGGAGGAGCGTTGGAGAGTCCATGAGGAGGAAGAAGATTGTTGACTTCGAAGGGAGGACTGGAGCTGTCTCAAGACTTCTTTTTTGATATTTCCTCGTGGGCAAGGATTGACTTGGTCCATGATGGGGAGAATGGGGGGAAATACAAAGGTGGTGGCGGCCTTTTTGTACTCTGAGTGGATCACCAAGGAGGTTCGACGCCCCGAGAGGAAACATCGGCGGGACTCCTCCTCCTCCTCGTGGGAGGGCCCAGGGACAAAGGAAGTGGAGGAATGGGGAGGCATGGAGCAGCTTCGCTTGAGTCGGAGAAGAAAGCCCTTTAGTTCATTGACAAGGGAATGCGTTGATGAGGAGGAGCGAGAAGAGAAAGATGATGTGGAAGAGAGACTCGAAGTGGTCTGAAGTTCGAAATACGGACTACTACGAAGGTTCTCGACACAACTATTATTATTATTAGCACTAAATAGATGAGTATTATCAACTTTCCTTAAGGCATGCATAGGAATAAAAAAAGATTGTTCATCATTAGAACCAAACGACTTCAAGAACAAGAAAGGGTTAAATTGTGACAATAGGTGCCCAAATTCCATTGCGGTTTACTTTAAATTAAATGGTTGCGTTATGACATATTTGCATCACTTTCATTTTTGACGGGAAATAAAAACATTTATGAAAGCATTATTCTATTTTGCACATTATATTTATAAGTTTTCCATTTACATAATCAAACGCTTCTATCAAAGAGCCTAGAGAGAAATAAAGAGCATCTACAACACAAGGGAAAAACTTAATCCTTGTTTATTGTCAGCTCACCAATAATCATTCAATCATTTATTTATTTCAAAATAGTGACCGTATTTTAAATTTGCTTCAATATTTCAAATGTTATATATAATAAATATTTTAAAAAACCCGCTAAATATATGGAACAATTCCATTCCTCTTTTTTCCTTTTTTTTAAATGAATAAATTTTTCTTCAACAATTTGCATTGTATTCATATGATTAATGGTAATATCATTTAAAAAAATAAACTCTTAAGGCCTTTAAAAAACGTCATGTGAAAGTAATGGGATTCATTACATGAATGGCATGGCATGGTGGTGGTTACTTACAGATCCCTTCGAATAGGTTCAGCTGCACCAATTTTCTTCTTGTCTGCCTGTCGTTGAGATCTGCCCTTCCGAAGACGTCGGAAGGACTCCCGAAGAGACTTCTTGAGAGATTTACGTCTTGACATGGGATTGTCGTCTGCGTTGGCAATGTCTGGAAGAGGAGGATGGTTGAAGAGTAAATAAGATAACAAAAACACAATTTTCATCAATTGAGCCTCACATGTTAATGATGCAATAAATAATATTTGTTTTTATATCAGTTGAGGCTCGATTTGGAAAAAGTAACTTGGGCAGAACTATCATGAGCTTGTCGAGTATGTCAGGGTTTTTTTAACACAATATTATTGAATGTATTTATTTTTTGCGGCTTTTCAATTAAGTATCTCAATCCTGATTACAATGGTTATAAAAGCAGAGCAAAATACATGTATAAATTTATTTAGTAAAACAGCATATTTTAAAAAGATTCTCGTTGTCGTATTAAGAGGCACCTTCAAAATAAATAAAGCAATATGGTTTCTCTATAAATCAAGAGAGATGATATAAAAAAATATTTGAAGTCTTAATACTGGTGTAGTTACACTGATAGCATTAATGAGCAGGCTTAATTTTATACAATGCACATCATGATTTTAATATTCATTTTGAACACACAAAAAAAAAAACAATCAAAAAGTGTGCTTATTTGTATCTATAAATATGGAAACGAAATTTCCATACAATATTTTATTTTAGCGTGACCGTTTTATGATAAATATACATAAGACATAACTAACATAAAACCAACTAATTTATTTCATAAAAAGAGCCAAAAACTAATGATCCAGCCTATTACGACGAACTTCATCGTAATCGGACAGATTGTTGAAGATTTAATCGTATTGATATACCTATTTTTATATTATAAGTCATATAAGAATATTATAAGTGATAGAATAAAGACGTATATTCTGGAAACTTCTTTACATAGTCATTTTCATAGTTTGATCGGGGATGTAACTTATACTCCAACATGATTTATTTGTAAAATTATTAACACAAATCCTAGAGTTATCTAATTAGCTCTTAATAATATTGTATTTTGTTATAAATTGCGCCAATATATATATATATAAATTGTGTTAATGTCGATTTGCTAAACATAAGCTGTTTATATGTTCTCCAATTGGGTTGTTGTGCCCAAAAAAATAAAATAATATCACATATAAAACATGTGACATCCGCTCATTTTTGAAATATCAAATAGTCTTCAATGTCTGCTTACCTTGTGCGTTGAGGGTGCATTTAGAGGTGATGATATCTTGTGAGATACAGTCTAGGAAAACGAGTCCATGGGCCGTTCCCACGGCCATTATCCCCCAGGTCCCATGGAAGCCAAGGGAATTAATGCTGGCAGGAGGATTTATTTGCAACACAGAGGAGAGTTGGTAGGTGGTGGGACAGGAGATTTGTGAGCGTTTCCCGGCTTCCTGTGTGTTAAATGAGAGGCCAGAGTGGCCCTTCCAGGTAAAGCCTTCCTTTTCAGTGACCAAGTCGGCCGAAAGGACCTTGGGCTTGAGCCCCGAGTCTTCCTCGAATAAATCGAATATCACAACCTATGAAAATGTTGAAAAAATAGTTATAATTTTTATCGATATATTCTTACGCACTATGATTCATTTTTAAATATATTTTAGTATAAAAACTTTGTAATAAAAAAATTGAAATGAATAATTTTTTGTTCTTCTAATAGTTTCTTCTCAATTATTATTGCTGTACTTGTATATGTATTACTGTCTTAATATATAATTCTTACATGACAGTTGAGGTGCCTACATATAATATTATACATAAAAATAATTAAGCTAAAATATTTTAATCCAACTCTGACCATCTGGAATGAGGGAAATAGCCGACAGGATAGATGGGAAAAACGTATTTTGGAAGAATCCCTCTTGAAAGCATTTAACTACATTTGTAAATTTAACATTATACTAAATAATAAACGGTTTAGCTCCCGGAGGGTCTTATTACCGGCTGATACCGGATTGAGTTCCAGTGAGGTGGGGATGATCTAGGAGCTAAACAAACTCTGACCATTTTTACATTTTTGGTTGTTAAAGGTTTAATCGAAGGATTAAAAAAACGACAATGCATTTTTTTGTCATCATGTTATATCATAGTCACTATAATTACCTGTCCTGCTGTTCCCCGATGAAAACCCTTCCGGTGTCTCGGCACATGGCGACCTTCTTGATGGCCATGCGGGGATCATCGCTGTATGGATCAAAGGAGCCCACTTTCCGAAAGGGAGGCCAGGACTCATCTTCTTCATCATCCTCTTCGTCAGGTTCACCTTCTTTGTCCTCAGAGGATTTCTCTTCGTCATTGCCGGCTTCATCGTCTGTAGAAAAATACTTGGCCGTACTCAGAACAGCCAGGGGATGAAGGGATATCCCTCCCGCAGACCAAAGCTTGACGGACCCGTCCTCATGTCCTGTGAGAAGGACGTCCCGCCCTTTTTCGTGGGTTGAAGGACTATGATTCCCACCGGAGATGGGCCACTCCGTAATTCCTCCGGAGCTCTCCTCCTCCAGTCGGGAGTAGACGGCTTGGGAGACGTCCGAGACCTGGTGGATGCATGTGACGGCGCTGGAGTGAATGGAGTTGAGGTAGGGGGCCTTCAAGACCTTGAACTCGGGACTCAAAAGATCAATCCCAACCAACTCCTCTTCGGCCAATATGAAAAGACTGCAGGGCTGAGAATTATCTTCTCCGGAGGTCAACACGGTAAAGTCCACGATCTTGGAGCTCAAATCAAAGACCACGTGCTTCTCACCGTCCCCCTTAAATACGGAGACTGTATATTTGTCTCCGTAGCTGGCACGAGGCATACCACCAGAAAATATCATCCAAGGAGTCCTGCAATTAAATGTATCATTTATTCTCTGATTCATAATATTCTTTCATGGTGAGTGGAATCTTTTTCTTAGATATAAGCCCATGGATTAGTGTTCATTGAAGAAAAAAGGATTATTATCCTAAAATAAACAATAATTAAATTATTATTTGTACTCGAATCATTATTCACTTATTTGAAAAGACAAAATTGAGACAGTCAAGAATTTAAAGTGTTAAAAATAGTCAAAAAGATATTGCAGTGCTTGATTTGAGTAAAACTACTGTTGCAGCAAAACGAAAGACGTACGAAAGACATCTGAAGCCCCCCTTTGGCGGGTTGAAGTAAGTGTATAAAAATAACAAACAAGTAAGTTTTATAGTCACGGATCTTCAAATAATGATGAATTAAAGGACTGCTGGGTTGATGCTATTTATAATTATAAAAAACTGGCTTCATATTATGTTTGCTCATACATAAAAATATTGGTTGTATTTAGAGCCTCCACAAAAAAAATCCGAACACAATATGCAAGTAACTCAATCACAAACAGCCCTACGCAACTCATTTAAAGCACTATTTATCTGGCTAGCTAAAGGAATGCATAACAGTAATTAAAATTGTTATTAACACACACGATTGGATGATGATTTAAAAAATAGGATAAATTCTTTTGAAATTGTTAGGCAAATAATCTGAAAATACTGGGTTATTTTATTTCATCTATATAAATTGATATAACTACATTTGATTATTCCATTGAACAATCAATTTATCTATTATAATTCGAGGTTCTTGTGTTTTTTTTCTTCAGTTATACAAATATTTATTTGTGCATCATGCCTGAAGAAAAAAAAAACTCACAAAATAAATAAATTGCTAGGCATTTAATCATGAATTCATAAATCAAAGGGGGGAAATAATAAATAGGAAAAATTGAAATATAAATTGTTGAATACTAAGTTCATGAATAATATTACTATTGTATTAATATTTACACAACTTAACTATTTGTTAATGAAATGAAGCCTTATATTTACTTATAAACACTTTGAGCTCTTCAGAGACCACTTTTGTGGAGAATATGAAAACCTTATTTTGTTGTAATTGGACTCGTAATTGGATGTCTAGTCAAGGAAACCTTTTCCAAACTCTTCATGTCTTATATGTTTGTTTTCTATTGGCTTTACTTATTATTAAAAGTTATGAGTCCTTTAAACTAACCCTTTATTAGATATGATGAATTAAAAAAACAATATTACTTTCAAACTGATGAACCTTTTAAGATGCATTATGTCAAAATATTTTTTTATCAATTTATTTCCTTCCATTCAAAAAAAATATTTTACTTAAATAAATATCACCGCAATACAATTGTCATTTCCTTACCCATTCGCGTGGAACCATTGGATTTGTGAGATGGCTTTGCAGGGATAAGGTCCATAGGGCATGCTCGGCGGCTCTCCACTCCCCTTGCTCTTGGACCAAACGATATAGGAGCCATCATTATGAGCCGAGATGAATTCAGAGCCATCATTCCTCCAAACAAGAGATTCCAATTGCTGATTTGCGACAAAGGACTGCTCCGCAGAGGCCGTAGCTCGATCCCAAAGGACGATAAGACCCCGCTCGTAGCCAATAAGGATTTTATCAGAGCTACTGGGGTCCATGAGAATGGACTCCACGGCACCCGGGTTCAATTTAAAGTCCTCCTTATTGTTACAGCTTGCAATCACTATGTCTTGGTAAATGATGTGCTCATCAAAGTTAAATCGCCGAAGGTTCACCATATATATGTTTCCTCCCTCGGTGCCGACAAGGATTCGCTTCTTGGAGTCCAACTCCAGGCATGAGATACGTTTAAGCCGACCCTCAAGTCCAACCTTCTTTTTCTCCTGCAAATAAAAAATAAAAGACAATGGTAATGAGCCGTAATTATCTATGACGAAGCAGTCAAGAACGTTGTAATTATTATCCAACCAAGCGTGTCCAAGAAACATGGCAAAAGCTATGATGACTCAGTCTCTTACCACTATGATTTATATTGTCCATAAACACAATGTATATGCAAGGAAAGACTCAAATACTAACTTTCATGATGAATGACGGTGTCATTATTAATCCTTGTAAATTATATTTTAAAGAGGAAGAAAATAATACTAGACAACTCACCGACAAATTTGTTCCATTGATTCCCACAAATGTAAAACATTATCGTCCGTCAGAGCAACTACCCGACCCTGTCCCGGTAGAAAGAGAAGCTTCGTAACTGGAGACTCTGATGCGTGACATCCATAAAACTCGACGCCTGGACGACCATATCTGGGCGAAATGAAGATCATATATTAGTATAAAACTCTACAATTCTCTACATATAGGAGTTGTTTTAATAAAGTTGTATAATTGAACGGCATCTTCAAGTAATATTAAACAATTCCATTAAAAGGCTACTAAAGAAGTTGAACACGTGTTAGCACAAGATAATGACACTTAACTCATATTGTAGTTTTTTAGTTCTTCATATATTTTTTGTCTGTATGGCAATGGAATGAAATAATTTGTAATATGTTCACATTATACTATTTCATGTATATATAAATATGCATGATATAGGGCATGGACGCAGTAAGGTTTCCTCCGTGGTATTGAAAGGAGAAAAACCTATTTCCAGAAAGTAGGATTTTGGACACAAGTACAAACGAGGCATACTACTTCATTGATTTAAATAACACATATGAACAATAATGGATGAAAAAATGTAAAATGAACAAACCCAAAACATATATAACATTTCATTTGGGAGTATTTTTCCCCAATAGAAATTTAAAGATGAAAGGAAGGCTTGGATTGTACATACGATATTTCTAAGCATTTTTTCTCAGTGGATTTCGTCCATGCGTAAAAATTAAAAGTGAACTTCATGAGGTATAAGATTCGATCATTACACGTCTATCATTCTACATCATATACATATATATATATATATATACACATGTTTGTGTGATGTATCTTCCAAGACAATGGGCGTCGTTGGAGATTAATGTAAATCACGATCAATCGTGAGGTTTCCCCTTTTCCTTTCATTCACTAGAACGTGATGATTCTCTTCCTATCTAACGTGTGCCTTTGCAAGGCACACGTCTTCCCTTTGGTTGATATCTCAAACCACCGAAACAGGTTTGATTCACTTTAATTTCATCTTCTTTGCATTTCCTTCTTTTTTTCTGGAGTGCTAAGTATGGCTATGTGATCTTGAGTCAAGCAAGAGCCCCAAGAGACAAGTGTGTCTCTTCATTTCATGGAAGTCTACAGATGACAATCATTGGTGTTTCTCAGATTGGGGTCTCCTTCTTTTGGTCCGATGATATCTATCTGTGATATTGATGTTGCGTCTTGGGTCTTGTGAGTGAATGAGTGAGTGTGTGTGATTGTGAGGACTTACATTCTAAGATCTCCTTTCCTCGTTCCAATGGCGAAGAGTCGTAGCTCCGGGTCCCAGGCCAGGGAAGTGGGCTTGGGGGGAAACCGTGATGGATTGTCTGAAAGAAACAGCGTAAATAGAAAGTGATGCGTGTCAAAGTGTGGGTAGGTGCTCAGCAAGTGCTGAGCTGAGTGTCAAACAAGGACACGATCTTCTTCTCCTCCGCGGAGGCTCATGGAGAAAAGGCGTCCTGGACTGGACCAGGGAGACATGCCCAAGTTATGGAGTGCGTGTCTTGTCTGGTTTTCGGAAGTCCTACCTTTTGGAATGCAAAGAGTTCCTTCTGTAGCTTGGCTCGCTCAGGGTTCAGAGGCTGAGTCCCCTTGCCCCAGATGAACTTGAGCATCTTCCTGCTGGAGGGATCCACTTTGACGGATCCGGGAGGGCGGCTGAGGAATGAAATGGCGAATGAAACACGCAAACACACTAGAAACACACGACTGGATCGCAGGAATCCACACCGACGAAGACACAAGAGACACAGCGAGCAACAACCAAGTGCTTTGCTTGGTCTACACTGACTGCTGCTGCTTCACCGACAGAAGGGCTGCCTGCCACCAACACCAGGAACACCACCACCAACTAGGGAGAAATGGATCAGGAGGACTCGTCCACAACAACGACAGCTCGTCTTCCCTGGGAAGAACGCAGTGCGTGGCCAAAGAAGAAGGGAGCACACGCACACGAGAACAGAGCCACTAGAGGGGGGGGGAGAAAAGGAAGAAAAAGAAGAAGAGAAAGACGTGCACGCGCAAACCGGGACGCCCTTCCCTAAAAGGTAGAAGGACCAATGAAAAGCCATGACATCCATCTTCCTCATTGTCAGGTAAAACTTCCCCTTGGAGGACTTGGTGCTGTTGTTGTTTTAAAGACACCAATAATACATGGCGTTGGGTGTGATCCGTCCGTCCAAAAAAGAAGGGCTTAAAGCCTATTTTGGGATTGTGGGGTAACTTATGTTGTCCATGAATCGAAAGCATGATCTTAAGATGAGGCAATAATGCGAGTCATAATTTAAAAAAAGGTATATCCAAATGGATGACAATGCATGGGTTAAATAACCTAAAATGATGGGGATGATGAGCGAAATATGTTTTTCCCTTCTGATGATGAAAGCAAATCGTCGACATACAATTCCACATTGAACCCACTTTTTTTTAATCGTATCCCATTTTCAAAGAACTAAAAGTAAGTGAATGGAATTTAAATTATGCATACCAAAAAAATGAAGAACCCACTATTAGAAAGTATGTCGAATGACGTAACCGCGCTTCAAGGGTTAAACATGTGTCTCTTAGTAAAACTTATTTCTCCTTCATCTTTAACATCTTCATTTATATGGAAGTCATCCTTGAGTCAAAGTATTTTTAAACAAACCTATATTGATTAAGTTTGAACTTAATTTATAAGCTCTCACAACTTTACTTATATAAAATGTAGTTAAAACTCTGTTAAAGGCTTACAGAATATTACATGAACGTCATAATAACCTTTTCTTAGCATTTCATTCATAAGTCTATATACAATTATGAGGCATAGTAATTATTTTCACAGTATTCAATTTATACTGATGAGTCACAGATAATCATTTGAAGAAAAAAAACGACATTCATCCCCCAATATGTATGTATGAGGACTTGACAACTGGGGCTTTTCTTCCTTCTCTGCATCCGTCATGATGATGTGAATGGATGGTGGATACACACACACCTTGCCCCTGGCAGCTGCAGAAAAAATTGACCCTGTCTGTTTTATTTATTCCTTTTTTTGACAAACATGATGTTTTTTTAATATTTTTTTTCCTGCGTATTTTTTTCTACTTTGACAATTAGTTTTTTCCCTTTAAACTGTGTGGAGGAAATACATTTAAATACCTTCCATGTAGAAGATGCTACTTGGTTGGTTAGCGTGTTGGAGTCTCTATAGTCTCTTAGGATATAATCCTTGTTAATAACTGAAAGGGGTTTATTCTGTCTTTTATACATCAAACTAATGCTTGGAGTTCTTCCTTTTAAATGTGGGAATGGTAATTTATATTTGCTCCTCCATAGAAGTCACAAAAATATACCCATGAAAAAGATAAATAACGTATCTGGGCTTTAGAGTTTATTTATTAATATTGTATGTGCATTATATTTTGCTTCCATTATCTTTTAGTTTAATAAATGCAAATGTCTAGGAACAACATTAATAAAGTATGACATATATGCATAAACTTTGTTAATGTTTATTATTTATTTATAAAATCGAATACATCGATTGAAGATATTGAAATGGCCAAGCTAGATTCAAATTCCTTTGACTTCAGAACACGCAAAAGTGACGCTCGGCTTTCTCAAGGTAATGCTTGTTGACAAACCAAACTCTGGATATCACTTCCCATCTTATTATGAGTCTCGTATCAAATAGCAGATAGTCATTTCACAAGTATTTATTGGGCTGTATCGCCAATCATTATTTTGCATTTAATTATTCGTGAGTATCCTTTAATTAATATTATTATTTGTTGCCTTGGTAAAACGTTTTGTGCATAAATGACAACTCAAAACAGCATCATTTAGAGCAAGATTAAATTCAACCATATCTTAGAATTTGTAAATTATTTATATCCATGGATCTTAATGCTGATGGGTGACTAAGATTCACTATTTCAATTTCGCCCTGGATTCTCATAAACTCAAAGTTTTATATACATAACAAAACCTCGATCCAAATAACAAATTAAAAAAATCCTCATGTCCACAAAAAATTAGAAATTATTTTAAAGAATTTGTATCTTACGGTCATTTAATTGCCAGCAGTTCTGCAATAATCCATTTTTTAATCTGCAACATGCATATTTTATCATTCACTCCGAAAGGATATTACCCTCCCTAATTAACTAATGAAGTAAAACAACAGTTTGTTAACGAAATGATACTCAACTAGATGTGTTGAAGGTTTTCCTTTAAAAAGTGACTTCAGATCACATGAAAAATACACACTTCGTGTATTCATTCTTTGATTTTTATTCAACAATTCACTGTACCTTTGATTTCAGAGCTCTTCGAAAATGTATTAAAATGATATATGGATATTTCAAATGTTGTATAGATTACGGTAATGCATTAAAGAGCAATGTAAACAAATCATATAAGGTTTATATCATTATGTTTTAGTTTTGAAAAACAATTTCTAACTTTAACAGAGATTCAAGGATGTTTTAATAACTAACAACAGCTGACAATTTTCTAAATATGTATTCTTTATAGATTATTTAGTCCATTTATTTATTGTAGGTCGTTACCTTTAAACTAGATACAATCATCAAAAGAGCCCCATTTTGATCGCAAACAATACATTCCGTAGCTCTTTTTCAAAAGCCTCATGCATATTTAAATGACGCGTTCACTGCCATATTCGTGTTATGTGTTAATATGGTTATCTAAACACTAAAAACTATATGTACAAAGAACTAAACTCTTTATAATGGTCAAAGTCTTTTAGTAGGAACATTTAAATCTAATATGGAATGACATTTACCGTCATTACTTTTTATATCATTAAAATAATCCCACACATAAGTACACACTGGTTTGTATAAGTAAGGACCAGTGTGCCTGTAAATACTTCTCGCCCCCCCCCCCACATAAGCCTCGTATGGTGAACCAATTATCCTTGAACATAAATATTCAAAAATAGAATATAATATTCATATAAAGAGTCTAATGTTTTCATAAATCATCCTTTTAAGAAAGATACCTCGTCCTTTATTTTGCTAACAATATTTAAATCCAAGTGAATGGGAACTCGTCTAAATGCGTTCCAATATATTGCTATGAATTGTTAATTCGAATTCTTTATTCCTAGTCATATGAAGATAACCCTAAAAAATATAAAAAGACTACCCAAATAAAATATATGTTTCTCTTTTTTTGCCCATGTAATCGAAATTACTTTGATGCGATAAACATATAGGCATCAAAGTTATTCATTATAAAATGATATATTTCAATTAAATTTATCAAACAGATTTCCTTCTTCGGGAATTGAACCTGCATCAATAACATTGAGAATTAATCACTGATCCATGATTGTAAAACTATATATCATCAAGAATTCCCTTCAAAAATGATATATGTAAGCGATGCTTAAAGATATATAGTCATAGCGTACTTATTTCAATATTCATGGCTTATATTTGCAAAAAAAAAACCTCATTTGTTTTCCTAACGCTTGACTCCAGCTTGTTCAATATTGTGTCAAGGGCCCTCAGAGAATCTTGTTTTAAATGTCCATGTTGTTTTTGTTTTCTTCTTCTTGTTAACAATCACGTGTTCATTTATTTATGGCGGTCAAGTACAAAGCAGTTAGAGACGAAAATATAATAACTTTTTATAGAAACAAATTTCAAACAAACCAAAAAATAAGAATGAAGTGTATAATTGCAGCCTTGCAGGATCTTAAAAATAGAAGTTGATTTTGACGATTACCATGGAAAATAAATATGTGTATCCATTTCTAAAAGTTTCAGTAAGAATGTTGTAAACAGGGATATTGCGACATAATTTTGGAAACTCGAGTTCCTAGGTCGTAAGTATAGCCTATTGAGGGTTCAAACCATAGAGATATAAAGACATAGAGGGTCCATTGATTCTTCAGAGGAATACGTTTTTGTGCCTAAAATAAACAAATATCTCTATCTCTATGATCAGCTTACGATGACGTAGTACAAATTACTTTGTTCATATCGGGCACAGAATACAGCTGAACGCTGTTTCTCTGCTATTGAAGGGAATAAGCTCTCTATATCTTTATATGTATCTCTATGGTTCAAACCATCGTCAATGAACCTTTAGGTTTCACTATGACACTGGGTTTCAAAACCTACGTCACTGGGATATAAGGTTCTACACCTAAGAGCAATTACAGCAATTTAGGATGTCAAATATACCTCCAACGGAACAATGGATACCGGGTGTCACACTTATATCCTATTGGGGTTTCAAATCAACACTAGTAATAGTGAGCAATATTAATGAATTCGAATGAAACAAATTTATTTATTTATCTTTCAAAAGTTGATGGTTCGTCAAACTAAATGAAAGGATTTAAAGGAAGTTCAATCTCTGCGCTTTGTCAATTTTCAGTTTATATCTTCTTTAATTGTCCAAATATCTGTAATATACCTTTATTCTTCTGTAAGCTAACAACAGGGATTCGATGAGGATATATCCGAGTGCTCCAAAATTTGTGGGGCATAAAAAGACTTATGACGCTAAACAAGAATTAGCTAATGTAGGAGTAAGTGACTCATGAAAAGGATGTGATTCTGTTAGATGAGGATATCGAATTACGTGGATAATGAATGTGATATTCTAAACTGTATTTTCAATTCATTTTTTAAAATGCGAATTTCATATAAAAGACTCACAATGTAATTTAAAAGTCCTAATAAATTACTATTTTGTAAATAAAAAATCAAGTTACTGTTTTTGAAAAATAGTAATTGTACCTTGTGTTTTTTGTACAATTGCGATTGCAAGAGTAATGCACAAGTAATAAATCATTGTTTGTGTTTCTTAACTTTTTTAAATAACTCTTAAAAGCACATTATTCTTTGATTTTTAGTGGTAATTCACATTCATTTGGAGATTGTTTTTACATTTTTTGTGTAATTTAAAACGTAATAAAGTTATGTTTAGTATGATAATAAATTATTTTACTTGCTTCAAAATGACACTGAGATGACTCTTTCAGCTGATATATTTATATATTTGTAAGACATGGAAGCCAGGCTTTCTCTCTCTCATCGGCTAATGGGATGCTAGTATTCTAACGGCTAACACTAGCCTTGAGGATCGATCCCTTTATTCATGGATGCCTAAAGTCTCTCATGTGTTAGGTAAAGCAGAGATGACTCAATGAGTGGTTGTGTAATTTTTGCATTAATGGACTCCATTAGGAGAGAGAGAGAGACAGAGAGAGAAAGAAAGAACATTCTGAATTAACAAAATATGCTTAGAAATTTGAAGGAAGTTGAGCAAATAGTGTTTAATTATAGTGTAATATAATAATTATTTATTATATGTTAAGCGACAGTTTTTTGTTGTTTTACAATTGCTTCTTCTTTTATTGCCCAGTAGTAAAATAAAGGAGGGGAGTCAAAATAATGAAGACATATGGAATGAAGAGCTTCTTCAACCTCCTTGGGAAACAAGCAAAAAAAATGCATGATGACGTCATCGTTTTCTTAATCTATTTCAATTCCAATGGGAATTCAAAGGATTCGATCATAAAGATATAAATAGTGTACCAAGAGCATATTATTCCGAACAGATCAAAACATACAACACTCGTATGTTTAGTCATATAAATAACCTTTCAGTAGCTCCTATTTGTGACTGTTCTTTAATATTCTGATCCCTTCGTTTTCTTTAGTAAAGCTTTATGTCGAAGCTTCAGAGTTTCCCATCCTATCTATAGGTTTCAATGGGCATACATGATGTTTAATGGATTTATTGAGTATTTAATTGAAAATAGTCTGAAGTGCTGCTAAAATTTACACAAAACAATTTGCCAAAGTCATGATTAATTATTTAGCCGAATATTGTATATTAGAAAAAAAACCTTACCATCATTCAACAAAACATAATGAATAGGAAAAAGTTCGTTACGATTGCAGATAGTTGTTCTTGGTCAGATTGATTGATGTTTATAATGTATTTAGATATTTAACGGGACGCCAGAGATAAATTAAATTATTGTTTTCCCGCCCTGTGATCCAGCGTAGGAACAAGAAGGCATCCAATCCTTTCATACGATGGTATTAATTATATTTACTAGCCTTTATCATAACAAACATTCAGAATGGTAAACAATAACTCACTTCATCTCTGACGTCATGGAAAAGATGCTTATATATAATATTAATCCCCGTCAAATGAGTAATTTTAGGATTCCTGTTGACTTTGTTTAACGAATTATTGACCTGACGAAGAAGTCATTGAAGGCAGTGATCATTCAGTTAGAGTATAAAAATCAGGCATTTGATGATTTTTTTAAATAGTTTTAATCATTTTTGTAAAGACTTGATCTCGTTAATTAAACATAACTTTGTAAATATTTTTTTTGCTGTTCATTGTTAAAGAACATACTGATTTATGTGTTGAAATATATAAATACAAACCTGCTTTAAAGAATCATTAGTGATATAAGTATCCTATTTGTCTTAGTGTCTCATGCCATAATTACAGATTGATGAATTAGATTCATAAACTTGATTTAAAATGGATTGCTTATGTCAATTTTGGCTGCAGTGCAATAAAAAAAGATTGGCAGTCGTTATCATGATGAATTCATTATTTATTGGTGTGAGTGTAGTGAACTTCAGTGATTCAGCAACATTTTAGCTTATCCCTTATTAAAATATTTTATTGTGCATATTTTTATAAATATTTTAACTGAATATGTCAGAAGACTGATGCATTATTGAGGTATGCATTGTTTCAAATTATGTCAGGATTCCCTTTTAGGTATAAATATAATCATAACATTTCTATACTACTATGCTACGTAAATCTGATATAACTAAAAGCGACTACTTTGGGTTATAGCTGATTTTATGAATCATGCAAATGAAAGAACATCATTAATGGAATCATAGTTACATTTACAAATGACCAAAAAGGAATAATTTAAAGAGACGAATGTTAATAATCACAGAGGCAAAATAAATATGCCTTTCTTCTTAAGGAACTTTTTTAAATATAAGAAACTATATTTTTCATAATATTCAATATGACATTTTTTGAGTGATATTTCCCCCATTTTCAGCTTTATAATTTGTGTTTAAATATTTGTTAGCATTAACGATCTATGTATTTTTTATTGCAGTATCTTTAATTACATTTTTTTTAACTCCTAGATCAGCCCTACCACACTACAACTTTATCAGCCGGTAGTAAACTCTTTCGGAGCTAACAATAGAGATATAAAGACATAGAGGGCTTATTGGATTCTTCAGAGGAATACGTTTTTGTGTCAAATATAAACAAATCTTTCTATCTCTATGATCAGCTTACGATGACGTAGTATATATTACTTTGTTTATATTGGACACAAATACAGCTGAACGATGTTTCTCTGCTATTGAAGGGAATAAGCTCTCTATATCTTTATATCTCTATGGAGCTAAAAGATGCCCCTTATTTTTCTCATTAATTCTCGACCACTTATCCAATGTTCGGGGACAAAGATAAGTTGATAGGGGCTTTGTCTTCTTCTTCTTCACAAATATGGGATGCGTCCATATTGTCCATGCGTTTTCCCATTTGTCCCATAACAACGATGCTCGTGACTTTCCTCTTATAATCGTATATCTTCTTCCAATATAGGACTCGGGATGAAAGCTTTGATTTCGGCAGGCCATGGCCAATCCTTGGGCTTCACATGTCGGACGACTCTTTGGGATTGGACGACTTAACCATATTGTCAAGATGTGCGTTTAGCCCAATTTGTCACCATAACAACAAGCTCGAGAAACGTGAATTTCAATCTTATCAAGCTCTAATAAGCAAATATCTTCTCCAAATATAGGAATCGGGGATGAAATGCCTGGATTTTTCGGCAAGAAATCCATGGCCAATCCTTGGGCCTTTCACATTGTCAAGAAATAACATAATGCTTTGGGATTTGAATATATTTGCTGCTTTATGTCATAGATTTAAAAACATGCATATAAATACCTTTATCATAAAGATATCACTCAGTTAAGCAAAACAAATCCATCTTATTGTCACCTTACCTGACGATCAACGGGAGCCAAACAAAGCAGAACTCCCTATTCCTTTCAAAAGGACGACTTTTTAATTTGTTCTTTCCCCAAATAAATATTATTTAACTTATACAAAATCGTAAAATTGGCCAACCAACATACTTTTTGAACCACCAAAACTCAAGACTTGAGAGACTCACCAGCATAAAAAGTTAAGATAATGTAGAATTTTGCTCTAATCCTTCGAACTGTTTCGATAAAATGATTCGAAATCGATTGCAGTTAGCTTTTAACAAAAAAAAATTCACTCTATGAGCATGTTTGCTCCGAGGACTTGAGGGCCATTTTTATTGCAACGGCAGCTCGATACTCGAGTTTATCTATAAAGATACCAAAAGTGGGCTCGTCGTCATGGAATTTGCGGGAGATTTAGTGCGGTTTTATCCTTCTTGTTGTCAGAACCATTTACGGTTTTTAAAACATTTAATTAAGGTTAACCAGAGGTTTAAATATTACAAAAATTAGAAGGCCATATCTCCTTCACTGTTAACACGAGTTGTATTTTTCTTGAGATTCCCTGTGTAGTGATAATAATGCCTTCTCATGTTTTCCCAATCTTCAATCTTGCCGCCGTGGATATCCTGAGTTACTTAGTGGAGATCTCTTCGATCTTTGGGTTCGAGAGAAAACCGAAACTGGGTGGCAATCTTCACCTTTGTCATCACCGACACCATGAAGAAGATATGAAAGTTTCCAAGGATCTGGGTTGGAAGGAGCCGAATGCTTTTGTACTTTTTTTTTTTTTTTGCTGTTCTTAGATATTTTAAATATTGATAAACTTTTTAGTAGGTGCCTACAATCGTTGTGAAGTATTTGTATTATTATTTTGTATTATTTTAGATAAATTTGTTAGTAGATTTGGCTTTAGTTTAGGGTTTTAATTTTAAACTATAGGTTTATTTATATATAATGATATATGTAACTACCCTAAACGAATAAAGTCTCTTAAAAAAATTGCCTCTGAATCAAATATTAATAAACTACGATTGGAAATTTATATTCAAAGGTTTACGAAAGGACTTTATAAATCATAGAAATGATTTCGAACAAATAATTTCATTTGGATGATGGTCTTTTGGTTCTCTAGAAAATCGTATTTCGTATGTATAATGATAAAGCCTTAGAATATGTTGGACTCCCTCACTTATCTACATGATGAAATCCGTGGATAATCTTTCGGGAGTTATCATAGCACAGGAACGAAGAAGAAAACATTCAATAACATTTTCAAAAATAATTTCCTAAAAAGGAGTACAACACTTTAATATAGAGAGCAAACTCATTAAATCGGGAGAAAGAGTTTTATATCTGGAGACTATTAATATGTCCAGACTATGGAAAAACGGTCTAAACCACAAATGCACTTATGTCTATGTACTACTATCTATTATATGAAGCATTAATGCATGGCTCCGCTTTTTTTTTCAAAGTATAAGATGAGAACCAAGAGTATTAAGTTGCAGACCAACAAACGTGAAACATTTTTTTGCTATCATGGTTCTATTCTTTGCTGTGTTTTTATATGCCTACATATTCTTATGTATGATTTCTAATCAGCATAAAACGTCTGGCGCCAAAGAATTTTATTATTATTCTTATTATGGTCAGGCCCCAAGTGGAGTCACCGTGGGTGTACACCAGTATGAAAAGGAGGCACACACAGTCAGCCAGGCATACACATACACACACTAGGCGTAAAAATACTCTTTATTCGTTCAATGACTCACTAGGAGAAGATCTAAATATAAAACATAAAACCAAAAGGCTCATCTACCTTCAAAAAAGGCCAATTAAGTAAGTCACATTTATCTTATAAATAAAAAAGAAGGACTGAAAATAAAATAATTACAAATGAAGCATCAAAGACATTATAGTTTCAACGGCAGCAGAATTAATTGAAGATTCCTGGTACCCACAACGTTCCTTGGAAGTATGTGGGAGATATATTGTGTTTGTACCCCTCATGTTCCAATGGGCATCTATAATTTCTTTATCGAATTCTACGGAATTATAAGAAATATCAAACAATTTACAATATAAAAATGATCATTCTTTAATGAGAACTTATTTAAAAAAATACTATAACTCATTGTTCTAAGAATATTTGTGGAAATTAATTTGCTTTGTTTTTGTTATATGATTGCGAATGTTTGTGGCTTTATATTAACTATTACATTTAAAACTATATTGTTAACTTAAATATATTTTTATATGTAATATCTCTACTCCCATAAAATCTTGCATAATACGTCACATAAATTTTGTAGCGACTATTTTTATAATTGCATATATGTTTTGTTTTCACGGAAGCACATATTGCCTCTCCAATGATCTCATATACTCAAATATCTTATTTTAAGATTTATAATAAATGAATATTAATCATTGATTTGGCGGTAAGCTATGGAGTGCTGATCATGAAAATTCAAAATGACGAATCCTTGGCGTTGACAGCATACGAAAGTATGCTCCATCTTACAAAAGTCTGATCAAATTTTGATGAAATGCATTAAAAAAAAAGTTATATGACCTTTTTAATGTAACAAATGTTATTTTTTAAAAGTTATAATGTTTATTGGTGTAAATATCATTGTATTTCACATTAGTAAATACAAAATAATAGAGAACTGTAGAGTTATCATAACTTATTTACAAATTCTACGATTTCTATTTTATCATCAATGTGATTGCGTATCTGTACTTTCATTCATATCGACTAATGAGGCAAATTAATGACTCAGGATAAAATTTGAAATAAATTATAAGCTTATCGGACGTTTTTTAGAATGGTGCTAGGATTGTTACAAAACAGTTATTTTGTTATATGCGAAAATATGATACGTTATCAAAGTATCACTGTTAAAAAATTTATACTGCAATTCATTAAGTAATCGAATCCCCGAGAATCTCTGCCTCATAAAATAGATGTTTGTGTACCGGAAAAAACCCGCTCAAAAGAACTATGTAAATATACGCATCGCTCATTGGTAGAATGAGTATACAACAACATGGATAAAGTAATTTTGTTTCTAGGAGAGGGGCTAAGATCGTTGATTCAAGTTTGACTTGAATCAAAGACTCAGTTTAAACCAGTACTCTTGGATCCTACGCTCCAGCAAACAAAACAAAATGTATATTGCCATTTAGATCATTAGTAGGGCTTCAATATGTAAGGTCCATATTAGGGATGTAAAAGTTAATTGAATAGCGATTAATAATCGACAAAATTTTAAATGATTACAGTTTGTTAGTTGCAATTAATCGACAGATTCCGCCATACGTCTGTATGTTAATGAAATTGCATATATTTACCGGTTTTTTAATCCGTTCTTGTATTCAATCTTCTTTATAAGAAGAGTCAGAGACGTCATTGGAATAAGATATAGTAATGCAAAGTAGTGATTTGTTGATTTATCGTCGTTTGTTGTCGTTCGCGAACGATGAAAGACAAAGTATTCCTTTAAAAAAAAAAAACGTCGTCAATTTTTTTTCAGAATGACGAACGACAAACAAACGATGAACGATTCGATTTAAAATAACGATGAACGACGAACGATAACTTTGTCGAACGACAACAAGTCTGGTATTGAAAATTAAAAAATTAGAAAAACTTTTTAAGAGAACTATAACCCAAAGACGTTAATTTTTCAAAGCTTTGATTTTCCATAAAAATAAAGATGCACTTACCTTTCCCGAATCCACAAGATAAACCGGTCCCTTAATATTGGCGCTGTTATCGATTATTGATTAAAATTCGACTAAATGAAACAACTAACGATCAATCTTTTAATCAATAAGTTGCATCCCTAGTCCATATATATCATTATTTCGTGTATAATATTAGAGAGAAATAAGAAAACACTATTAACTAGTGTAAAATGTTTTATTCGTTTAGTTATAAAAGTAAGGTAAAAAGATCGAACCATGAAGTCGATTCTACATTTTTTGATTAATTAGTTTTTAAGGCTCTGAAAACATGGAAAACTTTATGAGGTTATACCAAAAAGGGTTATATCTATATTAAAACAAAAAATATGATTCACTAAGCTCATTAAAAAGTTGCAGATAATATTCTTTAAATACTGTATTTGTGGCATTTCTATTTCAAAAGCAGGATATTATATATATATATATATAGTACAATTCACAACAAGATCATGATTACATATAGCTTTTGAATGTTTGATTAATTAATTTTATGCTTTATGGAAAAAATATATCACCGAGAAAAAATGAGGTCTTTTTAAGAAGAGTTGTATTTACATGTTATCGTAGTAAGTAGTTGATGTTCTTCACATCAAGGTATATACAAAACGTCATGGATATCTATCATTATTTATAGTACGAAAACAATGAATATGACGTCACTCAATATACCTAGCAACTAAAAGTATATGTCACTCTTATGGATTAACATATAAATCTATAAGTAAATTTTTTTAAGATTAGTTTTTTTAGAAGATTTTGTTATTATAATTTTTCGACTTCTTTATAAAATAATATTTTGTTAAAATGTAAAAAGCAACTAAATGATTTTATATGACATCACACATTCCAATGACAAGCGTATGGCCAGTCCGATTATAAGATAGAGAATCCTATATACACATCACCTCTTTCGAATAACTTATCCTTTTAAATATATGCAAGCAGTGAAACCAGAGCTGGCCATAAAAAGAAGCCATCGACACTAAATGGATAAATGAAAGCTGCGGAAAGAAAAAGAAGCCACACTTAGGTCACCTTCTAAATACATTTACTTATATAGACAATGATGATATATGCATACTTCTTATCATTTTAAAATTATCAATATTTATTTTCAGTTCTCTAAATTTGTCTTGGGAATATCAGGGATAAGATAAGGATTCTTGAATTAATTTAAGTAATATTATTAGTAGGAATGGAAATCTGGAGCTTAGTCTTGGTGCTTAAAGATTCTATGACTGTTTTTGGCCGTGAAAAAGAAAGAGGGATAGAAGGATAATTTTTCTTTCCCCCTCTCTATCCTCCTCTTCTCTCTCTCTCCCTCTCTCTTTCCTTCTATCCCTCTCTTAACCCCTCTCTCTCTCTTTCACGGCAAAAACAGTCATAGATAGACATGAAAAGCGAGGGATATTTTGGGCGTGTGAAAGGGAGAATGTCTGAAATGGTGCAGTTGAGTTCAGGCTCTTGTTATCACTATTCTCTTTCCTCAGAACAGAAGCAAAAACAGAGATTCAAATATAAAATAGATACCTTCCGTTCCGGCCGACTTGGCCTATTTCATAAATGAATAAATATTCCTCAAAAGAGGAAAGAGAATAGTGAAACAAGAGCCTGAACTCAATTGTACCATTCACACATTCTCCCTTTCACACGCCCAAAATATGCCTCGCTTTTCAATGTCTAGTCATAGAATATGTAAGCACCAAGGCTAAGCTCCAGATTTCTAATCCTATTATTAGCTATTTGTCAGAGTAAAGGCAATGAAAAGAAAATTAAATATAATGAATCCTATTACTTCAACGAATTCAACTCTTAATATTGAGATTTGACTCTCGTGCGAGGATAATTCATTTGGATATATCTTATTCAAGAGATCCTTACTCATGTTTCTTCATACGGATAAAATTGGCTATACATACTGTGCCGTTGATTAATATCCTAAAATCCTTTTGATCTTTAAAGATCTCCTTAAAAATTTGAAAGCAGAAAAATGGTAGTGATATGTACTAATTAAGGAAATACCTCAAACAGAAGAAAATCTCATTCTTTTCGTGCAGTAATATTAAAGTAACGTACTTATTCTGTCTGCTAAGGCTTTATAGAGTCTACAATTATGCCATATTAATTAATCTTTGGCTGGATCATATAAATCCAATTAAATACACGAAAGCTATATTCTTATATACATATTTATCTCAGTTTATATAAATATAATTATTTGTATGTATTTTAAACCATAAAAATATAATAATAATTGAAATGTTATTTATTTATTCCATTTTACTTGTTTGTATTATTTATTTATCTGCTTTCGTATTATTTTAATATGTTTAAATTCTAGCAATATTTTATTCATTATTTTACGAACTTTGTTCTTCGTTTTAAGTAAGAATTCAAATATTTATAAATGTAAAAATTGATATTTTCTTGAAACAAATTAAATTATATTAAAATGTAGAAAACTTTACATCATAAAAAGTATTATATTAACTTAATCATTTTTATCTGTTGGATTTTTTTATATACATTTTTAGCTCCTATGGCTGTTCGCTATATCATAAAAGCCATCGAGACTGCAACATGGATGAATGAACCTGCTGTGAATATATTTTAGGAGGAAAGAAGAAGAAACAGCAGCAAGAAGCCCCACGTAGGCCTTTTAAATGCCCCCCCCCCCCCCCCCAGACATAAACTCTAAGATATGTACATGTATGGTTCATAATTGAAGAATAAGGGCCACCCAGAAGAAAAAAGGAAGAAAGTACACGCTCACATCTGGTCCATCGTTATTTCTCTTCCCATATTAAAGGAAGAAAAGACTTGCTCCTTTCACTAGTTGACGGGTCTCATGAAATATTTTTTTAAAGTTTTTTTTGCTGGAAGTTGTGAAATATGAAAAAATATACATGAGTAAGCATTTTATCTTATAATTAAAACTAAAAACACCAAATTCTACCTTGATATGAAACATATATATATATATATATACAGTGGTTTCTCGCGATAACTTTTTTTTCAACTTGCGATAACGATAAAACGATAGCTTTTTTCTCAACCTGCGATAACAATAAACGGTAAAAAATTAAAACCAACCTGTGTTAAGCAATAAACAATAAAGGTAAAAAAATTCCAAAAAAAGTGACGACGATTTTTTAGAAAATAGTTTCCAAAAAAAAGTGATGACGTTTTTTATTTTAGAAAAGAGTATTTCGATTTTTTTTACAAAAGTTGTCTATGAATTTATCGTTTATCGTTCCTCATTTTTTGGGACTAACGATAAGTGAATGAGCGGTAATTTTAGAAAACTTTGCAATAAACGATAACGATAAAAGGTTTGACCTCAGTGATAATTATCGTTTATCGCTCATTTCATCGCACGCGGCAACCACTGTATATATACCTATATATATATATACATATCAGACTTGTTGATTTGTCGTTCATTTGTAATCGTTCATCGTTCCCGGACGATGAACACCAAAAATTTGACGAACGACAACAAAAAAATCTTATCGTTCGTCGTTCATTTTTGGCGCCGAAAAAAGACAAAGATTTTTCTTTTGTAGGGCAAAAATTTCCTTTCTAAGAAAAACGTCATCACTTTTTCCTTAAAAAAGTCGTCAACTCCGAAGGACAAACGATGAACGACGAACGATGCAATTTAAAATTAACAATGAACGACGACTTTTGGTTAACAACAAACGAACGACAATTTTTCGCGAACGTCAATATATATATACATATAATTATTAATTTTGGTATGTTCGTATTGATAAAAAAATATTAGAAAGTTTAGAGGACCTCATGTTGAAGATCATTAAAATCTTTGTATGATAAAAGTTCATTTATATATGTTTGGTTTGTTTTGGAAATGCAGATTTAATAGATAAGCATAATTACCTTCAAAATGAGTCCATTCAACTTCGAATATTCATTCAAAATTTATTGTGAGAAAATTCCCCCCAGGTTTGGAACTCCTTGTCTAGATCGTCTTCATTTAAAAAAAGGATCAATCGAATTTGCGTACAAGTGAGACTGCTGCAACACTAACGTGTTAATCTTATTAACTCAAATATCCCCCATGCATATGTTTTTAAACAATTATTTGAAGGAAACCATAAGTACGGAATATGGTAATCTATTCATTAATTTATGTTTCTTTATAACTTCACAATTAAATCATATCTCACAGATATGTATTAGCTCATTTACCCCGCCAGAGGCTGAACAAAAACGTTTATATTATACATAACTGAATCAATTGCAAAACATGCTTACGGTGAG
Source organism: Caligus rogercresseyi (assembly GCA_013387185.1). Taxonomy (NCBI): domain Eukaryota; kingdom Metazoa; phylum Arthropoda; class Copepoda; order Siphonostomatoida; family Caligidae; genus Caligus; species Caligus rogercresseyi. Next base: position 27,664,169 of record CP045892.1, read on the forward strand.
GGGAGTTTATTTTTTTATATCATTCAGCTGTTTTGAATATACATGTCCGAATGTACTTAAATATTGAACAAATACTACTTTTCATTGAAATTGACTAAATAACGGCAAAAATTAATTTATTTTTTGCAATTATAGATAAATGATTTCCTTGTTGGTGTTGTTATTAGACAGGGCAAATATTAAATTGGGCCATTTTTTCCATGTGTCATCATTTTCCTTTTCAATCTTAGGTCCTTTCGTCCTGGGCCATTTCTTCCTGAGCCGTGTTTATCTGGTGCATTTCCTCTGGACACCGTATAGATTTGTTAATGAAATCCATATTGCTTCAGTTTCTTCCATCTGGACATTATTAAATCCTTTCTTATCTCTGATCAGGAAACAGCTGTATTTGAGATATCTAGTGAAGCCACTTATAAATCTAATGGTGAAAAGCCTGGGTGAGTCCGGACCATAGAGATAAAAAGATATAGGGAGCTTATTCCTTGCATCTGTATTTTTGTGTCCAATATAAACAAAGTAATTTGATCTACGTCATCGTAAGCTGATCATAGAGATAGATCTATCTCTATGATCAGCTTTCGATGACGTAGTATCAATTACTTTGTTTATATTGGACACACAGAATACAGCTGAACGATGTTTCTCTGCTATTGAAGGGAATCAGCTCTCTATATCTTTATATCTCTATGGTCCAGACTTGGACTCCGGTCCGCCACTTTACCAATAATAGAACAGGAGATAATAGTGCTGTCTCTGTCTTTCTATTTGTACCTTCATCCATTTTTTAAAGAAAAGAAACAAAGAAGTTGTGTCATGCTCACATGAAGAAGAAAAAATATTATATATAGTGAGTAGTTAGAACAGTGGCGGCCACAGAAGCTAGAGTTATAATAATAATAGAGAGCTAAGAAGGTGGGGGGGGGGGGGGGGTCTACATGCATACACACACATATAGAAAAAACCGTTAGTTGTTTCTCAAGCATAGAGTGTGTGAACCTTGGAGCAACTGCATAAAGGGAGCATTATTATGCTGTTGTTGCTCTGTGCCAGATGTGCTTCTTGCTTAGGAGAATTGATTATAGAGGGCGCAGATGAGGGAGGGACGCAGGATAAATGCCCTTTTCTGAAATACTGAATCAATTTTGTTAATAATGAAATTGGGTTATTTATATAAAGCCAAAATTCCGGTGTACGGAAGAACGTCTTAGGATACAAAAATATTTAGTAACCGCCTATATTGGTAAATAGGTTTTAAGTATGTGTATTACATGTATTTAAATATTACTACATTAAAATGAAATTAACAAAACTAATTGTCTAATAAACTTAATTTTATTACCCGGTTTGCAAATTATATTCTTACAAAACTTTATTGATACACTTAAATCATGATGTAACTCACTTTTATTGGTTCCACTCAAATTAGTTCATGAGGCAGGCATTTCAATAGCTCAAATTAAATAGAAAAACTCATTGATATTTAAGACTGCAGAATCAGAACTCCTTGATTTGAAGGTTTTCTGACATCACGTATGCAGTATTAGGGCTAATATATGAGTCGAATACTCCTAATGCTGTCCAAACATTAGTTTTTAATACTTTACTCGATCTAGATGAGAGATTTTGGTTGGACAATGCTTAGGGAAAATCCAATCAAATATTCGTCATATGTCCATGTAGTTTGACAGTTTTTTTCCTTAGTAAATAACTTTTTTCTTCTTAAGCATTTTTCTTGTGACATTTTTCCTAATATCTTAAATCCTAGCAGGATTTCGAACGAGCGATCAAAGAGCTAAACTCTGAGATTTTTATAAGTTCATAAATGATTTGAATGTCTTAAGTTAATACTGTATATACAAATTCTAGTCACACATAAACTAGAGGACTAAAAGCAAGTAATTCCTTAGATAGTCGTCAACGATTCGAATACTTTATGCCTTCATCATATTCTGTATGTCAATATAGTAAATTAGAAAAGTATTTCGTTGATAAAATATGTGCAGCTTACATATAAGAATATTGCAAGCAGCTTAACTGCGTCTACCAGTCTAAATTTATCCTTGGCCACGTTCCCATATGAACAATGGACTAAACGAATATGCAGAGATTAAAATTTCCCTTTGAGAGTTTCAATTTGGTTTTCGAACACTTCAAACCTTAGAGAAGAGAATATTGACTTACTCAGACTAAATTGAGCAGATAAAATAAATTTAAATTATATAAAAAATAAAGCGCCTTTTCTTCTTTGTGCATTTATAAAAATAAAAGTTGTGAAATTAAACATCATAAATGTTTTTTGAGATTCTCTATCATTTCATTGTAATTTATTTTTCTTTGGATATATAAATGCAGAGCTTACAAAGTAAATTATTTCATTGTTAGGTCATTCCAGCGTTCGCCAAGTACTTAATTGAGTGTGATTGTGTTAATAAAAGTGAGTGATTTTGTGTTTAGGGACCTCTACATGCCCTCAATCAGCTGTCAGTAACATCGTCTAGTACTTTTTATTAAATTTAATCATTGTTTTTGATATCTTGATTCTTGATACCGGCAATACCTACTCATGAACATTTCAATATAAGCAGAATGAGGATTTTTTTTTTGTACCGAGTACAACTATATTTCATGTAAACATTTAATACATCGATAACAAATACATTTACATAACTCACAAACGCATCACATATGTTATAAAATCATCAAATATACTCATAAAATCATCCGGGGGGGCAACTTTGGTAGATCGAAATTTATATATGTAAAATTGTATTTTTGAAGTTATAACATTTATTTTGTTTTGATGGGGACCCACATAAAAGAAAACAAACTCTCTCGGTTTAATAATAAATTAAAATACTCGTAAAAAATAGTCACCAAGTGTCCTAAAATACGAGCAACATATGAGCACTCGATCAAGAAGTGTCTTTGCGTTTCCCTTGCTTCCTTGCAAAGAAAACAAGTCCTTTCCTCCAAAGTCCTTCCATATAGGGCTCCCAAGGACAAAGTGTTCGTCACAATTCTGTACTTCAACCATGATAGGGAGAAGTTCAGATCATATGAACGTAGGCCTTTGATTTATTTCACTAACTGGAGTTTTCACTCCATATTCTTCCTTCCTTCTCTCTATCTGTGTCAGGAAACACCTGCTCGACTTTTTATCTTGCATAACTCCCCGAATAAAACTATTACTTGATATTTTTTATGAAATTATAAAAACAATTCCTCGGTCCGACTTCCCTTGTACGAAAACAAACTTTGCTTAAAATGCCTTGCCTTTCTAGATTCTCGTTTACTGTAAAGTTGTTATATGTATTGGCCAAAAATATCCCCCATGCACTCAAGCTTTTTCTTTATAGATGTTGAACTAAAAATCTAAGTCTTGTATTTTCTAAAACTGGTTCCTGCCACTCCATTTTCTCTAAAAGTTTATCAGCTATCTCTTTAAATATGGACTCATTTTCCTTCCAGAATGGACTTATTTTTCGAGATAATTCTAGTATTGTATGAGGTCCTTTGCCTCTTTTTTGCTCATTGTACCATTCCCACTTTCGAACAATATATTCTCCAATGATTCATTCCAATAGATCCCTTTTGTGTAATTCGTTGGAACCACTTAAAAAGGATAACTTTCCAGAAACTACCAAGTTAAGCAGTCCTACCCACCCAATCTGTTAGGAGTCTGAATCCGCTTCCACGAAATATTTTTAGGTCTTCCTTTGGGAATAAAAAGCCTCACACAATCCGTCTACTTTTGATTCTTGCATACCGGCAATACACCTACTCATGAAACATTTCAATATAAGCAGAATGAGGAAAATTGATTATGGCTTGCTTAGAAAAAAACCTTTTGATTTTCTGTACGTATCGCTTCGATATTCGATCTATATGGTTTAACTTCCGTGCCCCAAACGCCGCATAGACCGAGGGACTTCTATATCAATACTTAGGCCGTCAGATATTCATGATAACTGCCTTAGATGTCTTTTTAATTATATGGCCGACCTGACTGATGGCGAAGACATGAAATAGTCAATCACATACTTAAATAATTATATATTTTTTAATCACGTATTTTTTTGTTGAATAATTTTTACAGTTGTTCCTTTAAAGCTTAATTTTACAACCACGGTGATGACAGAGGGTGTTGAATGTGGCGCCGATTTCCTCCGTTAGTAGTAAACTCCCAATTATAATAACCTTCTCCAGATTCCCGAATTAACGAAGACGAATTGAGGTTGAAAATGGAAGTTTATTATGATGGAAATTTTCAATAACTATGAGATACTATAATACTCTCACTTTGCAAGCTCTCAGCACACACTGAGTAAATATGTACACAAAAAGGGGAACACAAAGTATCTATGTACATGAGTTAAGAAGGCCCCGATTAGCCGGCTGCCGCAACAGATGGGTTATAAAAACAAGCAAAAAAATATTGAATTTACACTTCAATAATTTCTTTTGATGATTCTATTTGGTATTACGATGTCGTCAAAAAAAAAAAAAAAACTCGTTGAACCTTGAAGTAAAATTGTAA
>CP045892.1:27668805-27717336 GCA_013387185.1 Caligus rogercresseyi
CACTTTACTTTAACCAAGTATACTATATATAAGGTCGAGGCATCTCAGTCAACACTGCTAACAAGGCGAGTGACGTCACACCCGGGGCAGAAATCAAAACAAACTCATCGAAGAAACAATTATCAATTTTTTGCATTTAATTTACAATGATGACCCAAATATTCAAATAGACAAGGTAATAAAATTTTTTTAATGTATTGGAGTTTATACATCATACAATAATTTATGTTAAAGGTCGTCCTGAAGAAGAATGGTAAAAAAGCTTGTGCTATATATGGATGTAAAACCCCAACGGCATCGTTTACCACGATTTCCCAAAGAACTTGGCTCGATAGAGGATTTGGAAGAATCTGTATAAGAGAAAGGACTCATTTAAGCCAGAAAATGCACAAGTGTGCAGTATGCATTTCGCTCATGATAGCTATCAAAGGGATCTAAAACATGAGCTTCTCGGTTTGATCCCACGAAAGAGGCTAAAAGTAGATGCAGTACCAAGTCTGCTACTTCCAACTTCTACTTCATCGTATCTTCAACCCAATTCGGTGGACCAAAGCAATGAAAAGACTCCAAAATTCTTAATGAGTCAACTACCTCTCAATCCCCGGGATCTGAACTCCAAGTTCGACTTGATTCGCATCGCTCGAGGAGACAAATGAGTAGAGAAGCCAACCGAATAGTAAACGATTTAATGGCAAAGGACGCGGAACATAGGACACGAGATGTCGGTGTACAGACCGACCATTCTTGTTTTGTAGAAAATATAGATGATCTCAAATTAAAATTTAAAAAAGCTAAGTCTGATCTATGTATACAAAAAAAAAAGTAAGAGTTCTCACAAAGAGGCTCATACGACTAGAAACCAGTGTAAAAAAGCATTCAAAAATTAGGAAGACTCTTATTCAGAAATGTACTCCAGCCCAGGCAAAGAGAGTTTTAACCCCTGATAAAAAATGGTTCCATTACTCCAAAAAAGATATCGTTACAGCTCTGATAGTAAGGTCTATGAGTAAACGTGTATTTGAATACCTCAGGCAAACAAAAGTCTGGATATATTGCCTATAAAATGCAGCACTCATTTCCAAATCTCGGTAAAAAGAGTAATGACATTATACTAAGTAATGATTGTACACCTTGGTTGTACCATTTATCAAGAGGAGGATTGATGGTGCCTTCAGATTCTTTCTTATATGATTGTAAATTATTTGATGAAAAGTTTAAAGAATTCCATTCGCCATCTCTGGATCGTAGTCCTCAAGTCATAAATAGATTTTTTAAAGTCCTGTGGAATCATTTGGGAGTAAATGACAAATCTGTTCTCTTTTTTCCAAAACACGAACTATGATAAGACTTATCTTAATGCCCAATTAAATTTAAAAACTGGAGGGAACGAATTAATAAGGGGGAAAAAGCAACTCGGCCAATTTCATTTATAACTATTACTTGTGAAATATTTTGTACAATACAGTTTGAAATATATAAGTCATGTAGAAGTATGGGGAATGGTTTCAATCAGTTTTGACTAATTTATTGAAATATCAACAGTATTTGTAATTTTTTAGGATCCTTCAAGCGTGATGCATGAAAAAAGTCTGGAGAACTCGGGAGGAATGTAGTGAGTGATTTTTATATGTATCAGAGTCTGCATAACATACGATTGGTGTAGTGGGTAGCTTGAGGTTCGAATGGAAGATTTGAATTAGTAAATTAAGACCAATTGCACAAAAATTGGAGAAATTTGAGCAATTCTTCAATATATATTTTATATGTAATTATATTACATATAAAAAATATGCCCCGGGTGTGACGTCACAGTTTTTTTTATTTAGTTTTGTTTACATCAAAATGCTACGACCTTATATATAGGATACTTGACTTTAACGCTTTTATTATATTTATGCATGTACGTTTTGAAGGTGGTACTGGCTGACAGTCATATGAAAACAATCCACTGGCGTCATCTATGTGTCAGTCCTCGGGACTTATCACCGACCTTGTATTAACAAATCTTTCTACCTCAATGATAGCTTACTATGGCGTAGTACAATTACTTTACTTTGTTTATATTGGGCACAGGCGACAGCTGAATGATATTTCTCCGCTATTGAAGGAATAAGCTCCTATATCTTATATATTTATGCTCATACCCTTAGTGCTACTCGATCTTCCGTGTGAAACAATGAAAACTCATTTGAATTGCACTCCCTAAAAAACCCACTACCCGGGCATTTTTCGATTAAAATACCAGCCCAGTGGGTACACGGTAGTGTTGTCCATCGGGCGCGATTTTTGAGCCCGAACCCGCCCGAAAGACTAATATTGAGCCCGATTAGTTGATATGCGCCCGACTTGGGCCCGCCCAGCCATTGGGAAATATATTTATGGCAGAAAGAAGTTCAATTCAACAGCCCGAGAAAAAGTGAGGACGTTTTTTTTTTAGAAAGATGTTTGAGGTGATGATGTTTTTTTTTTAGAAAGGAATTTCCAAAAAAGAAGTGAGACATGACGTTTTTTTTTTAGAAAGGAATTTCCCAAAAAAGTGAATGACGTTTTTTTTAGAAAGGATTTCCAGTGCGACGTTTTTTTTAGAGGAATTTCCAAAAAAAAATGTGATGACGTTTTTTATTTCCAAGCAATGATGACGTTTTTTTTAGAAAAGAATTTCCAAAAAAGTGATGACGTTTGGAAAGAGACTTTTTATTTGAAAGATATTTAATTAAATTTGAAAAAAGCCCGCCCGCATAGCCCGCCCGACTTTCATATTTTTTGCGCCCGAGCCCGGCCCGGCCCGTCGGCATGGCCCGGAATGGACAACACTATACACAGGGAGCTACCCACTACAATTCTGATTGTTGTCCACCTCATATATATATACTTTTACTTTTACTGTCGTAAAAAGACCCCAATGTGGTGTGTTTCTTTACTTTTAGTTTATGTATATCCGTATATGTTTGTCCTATTGTAAACACAATAATTTCTGTCCACCTCATATATATATATATATTGGAGATTCTGCTCATTAATAAAACACGCTTTTTAGTATGCGGTAGATGTAATAAACAACTTATATTTTCATTATCATCATGAAATGGATGGTGCCTTTTGGCTCTTAAAAAAATATTCTTACATAAGATATAATAAAATTGTTCAGACATTGCACTTAAACAAAAATAACAAGTTCACAATATAAATGATTATAACATGGTAAACTGCATTTTGATATTTATATAAAATTATGATAGATATAATAATGATAGTGATTATAATTATAATATAGTTATAATAATAATAATAATAATACTGAGAAAAGAGTGCAGAACCTTTCTTCTTTCACGATTGTATATATTTTATATATATATATATACCTCTTCCTTAATATGCGTGTGTATGTGTAAATATCTTAATAGATTATGTGATAAAGGTATTATTTATTTAAAGTTCTTTTCGTCGTCTAAGTGACATAAGGCCACGTATTGATTTATTAATTCATCCATTTCCTACAATTGGGTACTCCGCAGAGGCAGGGTATTTTGTTGTCATCCTCAAAGTCAAATTTGTAATCGTAGGACAGCTCTTCCCCCCGGCTGATCCTTCGATTGGCGAAGATGATGATGTGGAAGTCCTTGTCCACTTCCACTGTTTCTGTAACGCAGCTCGGATCACAGGAGTGGTTGATGTATCGTGCCATGCCACCGCACATTGTGGCGTCGAGGACTCGGTCGTCGTCCAGGCGAAACATGTAAATGCCCCGGTTTTGAGATTCGTAGTACTTCTCTCGAATGTCTGTGAGGTCGGAGCGAATGATTTCTCCTATGTACTCGATGATCATTTGATGTTTCTCAAGGTCTCGTGCAGCGTAGAGTCCCAGGCCTTGGATCCCGGAGCGGGCCAGCACCACATTTTGCCGCCACTCCATCTTCATCTTGCGGTACTGAGAGCTCTTGGACTGAACAAAGTTTTTGGAGTAGGGCCCCGTCGTTTCCAGGCCGATGAGGGTGGGCACCATTTCCTTGGCGGCACGGCTGTGAGCGGGGACCACTGCCGCCGAGGTCGTGCGTTGGAAATTGTGGATACGTTTGACCCTTGTCAGCATTTGTGGTTCCAGTCTCGCACAGCCAGAGGGGTTCACCGCCAAGGGAAGCTCCAGGAGTGGATTCCTCCCGTACTTGAAGTTGTAGTCTGTGAGGGATTCAATGCCCGGGAGGGACTCAAGGACCTTGATGACATTTGTTTCCGTGAGCCCGAAGAGATCTTCTCCGCAAATGTACTGTGGGAAGACTTTGACGAGGTCATTGTCCCTTCGCAGCTTTTCGACCCTCTCCAAGACTTGCATCCAGACTCCTTTGGCACTTTCGCTCTTAAATGTTTTCTCCGCTTCCCCGTCCACTTCCTCGCCCACTGAAATGTGGAACTCGGGTTTGTTGTTGACTTCTGCGATGCTGCATGTGTAGGCCGTCCTCTTGTTGAGGTGCACCATGGACCAATAGTATCGAATGACCTTGTAGCCGATGGGATAGATGAATTCCCGTGTGTGGAAGTTGTGAAGCTGGTGGGGCAGAAGTTGTCCCACTGAGAGGAATATGAGGCTCCCAATGCGCATGAGGTAGGACTCGTTGTCGCTCGTGTCCATGACTTTGGCAGCGAGGCGGTTTTCGTCTCTTTCGATGAAGACCCTTCGATAAACGGCCAGCGTGGTGAGCTCCTGATCTTTTTCACCCTTGGGGATGTGCTGGGAGCAGTAGACGCTCTTGTTTTTATAGAACATTGTCCTGTCCTTGGTGGCGCATCCCACGTGATACGTGTTGGAGCAACGGGTCTTGAAGCATTTGACGGTGGCACCATTCTTTTCGCAGACCTTGCAGTAAAGGTTCACCCCGTTTTTGAGGGCTGTTTCTACGTTAACGAGTGCACCGCTCACAGTTTCGTAGACTTCTTCTGACCAGAGGGCACAGTTCAAGTGGACCCACTTGTCAACGTCATAGTTGAGGAGCCTAGCGGGTCCGTCCGAGGCAGCATCTCCACGAATGTGACAGAAGAGGCAGACTCTGCTGTCGTCCGTCTCCCTTGGGGGCATGATGGTCACCCCCATTCTGAACATCATTTGCATGAGCTCGTTTTCGGAGAGCTGCTTGTGCTTCCTGGAGGAGGCTTCCTGTGAGCTCCAGGCCTTGTAGATTGTCCCCTTGTGCTTGGGAAGATTGTCTTTCTCCTCCTCCTCCTCCTCTTTCTTCTTGGCTGCACTTTCTTTCTGCTCCTTCTTGAATGTAAGCAAGTCTTGTAGGCTGTGAACGCATTCAATGTCCTTTGAGCGGGCCGCGGCGTACTGGAAGTAGCAGTCATTGTCGCAGAAGAAGAGCTCCGGTCCGAGTTCTTCTCTCTCACTCTCGCTGAGGAAAGGTAGGCTTTGGCTGGATATTTTGAGCATGTTTCGTAATACGACGACCTCACAGTGGTTGCAGAAGGGGCTCCCCTCCACGATGACTGAGGTGAGGTCCATGGGACTGAGTTCCTTATCGCCTTTGACTCGGAAGACGTCCCGTGGGCCGTGCCGGGAGTCTTCTGCCAGCCACTGCTTGGGAGTCTCAATTTTGAGGATTTTGGCTAGTCCATTGAGTGCCTTGAGGATGTGTTTGGTGGAGGAGCCGTTTTTGGAGGAGAGTGTGAGTGTGACGGCCTTGAAGGATCCCCCGTTTTTGGATGGGAGGAAGGACTGTAGCTTCCGGGAGGTCACGCTGTCCAGCTCGATATTGTTTTTTTCGATCTTGAATGAGAGGGGTGGCTGCTGTCCAGATTTGGGTCGAATGGGAATGGGTCGCACAAGCTCCAGAGAGGGGCTCTTGGCTCTAATCTCACCCTTCTTCATTTTGTCCTTTTTCTCTTCTTCTTCGTCAGAGTCCTCGGGGTTCAAATCGAACCAAGGAGCCTCACTTAGTAGGGATCGTCGTATTATCTTGTTTTCTTCTTCTGGCTCTGGTGATGATGAGTAGAAGATGTCGGGTGACATGGGTGCTGCTGCTGGTATATTTAGGGGAGAGTCCTTGGATATTTTGCAGCGTTTTCAAACTCTTGTTTGTAGAAGCCCTGGACGATATTTTGACTGATGGAATGTGTGGAATGGGGGGGTCGTTTCCGAATGGCATGGTGTTGTAGTAGTCCCCTTCTTCCTTGAGGCTTCCCTCTCCATAGACCCCTCCGTGGAATCCTCCTAGTCGTGTGTCGATGTCTAGTCCGAATGTCTTTGGTAGTTCCCCCATGCCGTAGATAGGACAGGCGTTGTAGCAGTGGTTGAGAAGGGGCTCCACGGCAGGGACTGGTGGGAGGCTCTTGAGTTGGTGCATGAGGGACTCCATGTAGGACTCGTAGTCCCCGGAGCCTTCTTCTGCCTTGGAGCCCTTACGCGACCGCTTCTTGACCCCACCGCCGGATCCGGACCCGCCAGACTGACGACGCTTCTGCTGGGACTGCGAGGGACGGCGCTTGGCTGCCTTTTGCGGCGTGGCAATCTCGGGTCCATTTTGAAAATCTGCACTCGTAGAGCTGTCGAAGCTGTTGTCTCCCTTGGAGGAACTCCCATCATTAACATCTTCAAGGCCGTCTGACCTGGCGGCCGGGGAAGGCTGCTGCTGTTGTTGAAGTGGGACCGGGCTGTAAAGGGCGGCTCCTTTACTTGGGCTGCTCGCTACTGGCCGAGAAGGAAGAGCAGGAACAGGGGGAACAGTTTTTTTGGTCTCTTCCTCATTGCATTCATTTTGAGGTAGGAGGACTTGCTTTGAAAGGAGTCTTTGGTGGGGTGACTCAGTTTGTCCACTTTGAATGAGAGACACATTAGGTGGTTTATTCCCTGATGAAGCATGTAGGAGCGTGGTTGTTTGTGGTGATGCTGTAGTGGCTAGGGGACTGGTGATGTTGCTCTGCGAGGGCAATGAAGCCTGTGGAACGGGTTGAGTGGGAGAGAGAGAGAAGGGGCGCTCTTTTGGCGCTGGTATACGGTGGATGAGGAGACCACCACTGCTGCGGCTAGTGGGGGTGCCACCGCCGCATTGTTTACTACTGTGCTCTGGTGCTCTGAGGTTGAAATGGGTGTGGGCTGAGGGATTTGAGATGCTAATGAGGATAGGCTACGTTTGGGTATGGGGAGACTGGAGTACTTGTTGGAGTCCAGTGTGGGTTTATCTAGTTGTGCCTCGAGTGCATTGGAAGATGGTGGAGGTGTGGATGAGACGACGACCTGATGGCTTTGTGTCTCCGTCGTTGTTGGTGTGGAGGGTGCAGAGACGGTATTTCCAGAGGCGGGAGGCTGTGAATTGGAGCTAAGGAGTTGTTTAAGTAAGGCATTGGGTCTAGATGCGTTGTGGGTTTGTTCTTCGGGGTTTGGTTAGAAGTGGTGGTTTTTTCATGGCGGAAATATCTGCAGAGGATCGAATGGGTTTGTTGGTGGAGAGTACCGTGGAGAGGAGGGAGTTTGCCGCCATCCTGGGTGGTCCCCCTGGTGTACGCTGGTGGACATGACGACGGATGAGGCCTTGTTGTTCTCCTCGGGTAGTTTTGCATTGGTTGGGCTAGGAAGGTTGAGTGTAGCCTTGACGTCCCGGACGGCGTTCATGAATTCCCCTTTGGAGGTATGATTCGCCAGAGAGATGGTAGTGGAGTTGTTTTTAATTGCGGGTGAAATGATAAATGAGGAGGAAGCGGCTGAGCCAGAGGAGGAAGACCTTGGATCCTTTTTCTCTTCGCTAAACTTTGAGGGTCCGTTGATGAGTACGGTGTGTATGGGTTGTTTGGAGTGGAGTGTTTTGGGTGTGCTCCGTGAGGCAAATGCCGTTGGTCCCGAGGGCTGCTGAATGATTCTTTGGATGGTGGTTGGGGGGGTAGCGGAGGAGGAGGAGGAGGAAGAAGCAATGATTTGTAGTTGTGATGTGGGTGGAACTGAGAACTGAGAGGAGGGGGGCATGAGGAGCCTTTGGGGTCCGGACGAAGTCATGACAATGAGCTTTTGGGATTCCCCCGAGAGAGAAATGGAGGAGGTTGTTGCTGTTGTTGAGGGTGGTGGATTAGAATCGGGTGTTGGACAGCTGGTGTTGTTGCTCTGTGTGAAAATTGGGCTTCCTCCCTTGAGACCAGTGAAGGGTCCCCATCCATTTGCCCTCCTTGAAAGAGAAGGCCCCCCACCTTTGAGCCCCATGTTTGGATCTCCTGGCCAACCACCACCACCGGATTGATGCCCGTTGTTCTGTTGTTGTTGTTGCTGCTGCTGCTGAGCAATAAGCATTTGTTGTTGTTGTTGTTGCTGCTGCTGCATAAGTTGTTGTTGTTGCATTTGATATTGATCTTGTTGGATACTCTCGTGTTGAGGTGTTCCGGGTGTGCGTGGCGTGAGGGGTCGATCTCCGGCAATGGGTGTGGAGGGCCGCCTCTGCTGAACCAGGAGTGGCTGAGGGCTACGAACCATTTGATGACTAGGGGAGACGGGCTGCCGTATGCGATGATGTTGTTGGACTGCGACCTGCTGTGACTGATGGTAGGGGCTGGGTCCTCTTAGCACTGGAGGCGGTCGCATCTCCGCAATTCCGGGTCGAACGAAGCGGAGGCGCTGTTCCATGTGCGTTGGGGGTCGCATGCCGCCTGGCTGGGGCGAGCCGATGCGGAGGGGCCCACCCTGAGGAGATATGATACCAGGGGAAGAGCCTGCTGGACTAGGAGCGTTGGGTAGGGAAACAGGGGAGATGGTGTTGAGGGGCCTTTGCATTCCGTTGGGACTGAAAGGGTTCGAATCCTCCTGGGAGCGAAAGAAAACAACAATAAGACATTAACATCAAACAAGAAGGAATCATACAATGAATGAAAGCCTTGCCGTGTTTTGAAGTTCATGAAATAATTGCAATATAAAGTGTTAATCAAAAGGGGCTTTCTACTTGCCCCCTCAGCATGGAACACTGTGATAAAATGCTTCTTCACTCTATGGTTTCTTCATTGAGTTGCATCCATAATATAAGCATTCAAATTAATCTGAAGTGTGATACTCTCTATAATCTGCTTTTTCCAAGCATATCCCAGACACCATTTGCAATCTGGGCAGCATTAACGTATTTCAAAACCTATTCATAATGTGGAAAATTAGCAGCCAACATCTTCTAGACAGAGGCGAAGAAGAGTCAGTAAATGCAGATTAAAGAATCCAGGGATCCTTATTAATACACATAATAGACTAAAGTAGCTTTTCTAGCAGATCAGGCTTTCTCTTGGCTGCTGCGTATGACTTACATGTCCCGATGATGACCTGTTTCCAAGTGGTGAGATGGAGTTGGGGTAGTGATGGTTGTTGTATGCGGGTGAGGAGGGAGGTGGGGGTTGTGGGGAGGGAGCGACTCTTAAGGGTGACGTCATTCCTCCGGGCGAGGGCATTGGCGATGTCATTCCCGGCCTCACGGCTTGACCTGGAGAGGGTGCCCCGTAAGACTGTGGGCTGGGCTGTCCTCCATTGAGGGAGTGTGGACTAGGCTGGCTGCTAGTGAGAGGGCTTTGTCCTCCCCCATTGGAAGGGCTCATTTCCCCCGGGCCTGACTTGAGACTCGCATGATGTGTGGCTGGACCTGAACTTGCTGCTGCTGCTGCTGCATGATTCCGCGATGGCGTTGTTGTTGCTGCTGCTGCTGCTGCATGAGTGCCATTCTCTGTTGTGGCGTGAGGACTTGTTGACCTCGCAGCTGGGGTGTCATGTTGGGTCGTTGAATGTGGAGCATGGTGTTTGCCTGTTGGGGCTGCAAATGGACTCGCTGGGGATGCTGCTGCTGGACCACAATGGACTGATGTTGTTGCTGCTGCTGCTGCTCGGGCTGCATTCCCCCTTGAGGAGGCATTTGTTGCTGCATGGCTTGCATGTGCTGTTGTTGCTGCTGTTGAAGAATCCGCTGCTTCCTGCTCTTGTAGTCATTCATGGAGGTAGAGTGCTGACGGGACTGCTTACGGATACGTTCCAGGACCTTTTGGATCTCCGCGGCGCCTTGGCTCACACGCTCCAGTTCGTTTTGATCCGTTACACTTAGAGAATTACCATTCTTACGCATTGTACGCTGCTTGGAGTTCAGAGACTGAAAGTGAGATGAAGCGTGGATATAATTTATGATCATATGAATGAAGCCAGGGCTAGATTTGTACACTTGTATCAAACGCACCAACTTTTCTTCAAGTATAGTAAACGCTTTGTTTATACTAGGAAATTAGGACTATAAACCATTTTTGTGAATTTATCTCTTATTTCGAATAACTCAATTGTTTTGAACATATCAATCATAAATAAGCAAAGTAGTAACATATAACTCTTTTTACATGTTTGAACTGAAGGACCAAACATTCAGCAATTCTTACCTTTCTAAGTTTCCTAAGTTTCGTTATTTCCGTTTCATAGTACTTCAATTGTTGATTGATGGACTGTTCTTGCTGAATGAGCCACTGTTCGTACCTTGCCGCCTGAAAACAAGTTATCACAGTTATGTGTGTTGTGAGAGTTCCCCCGTTTCATAAATACTTACTTTTTGCCTCTCTTCATCTGTTTTGGGATCATCCGGGGCATCGGTGGGGGTGGGGCGTTCATGGCGGGTGGGGGGTTGAGTCCCTCTGGGATTAGGTGTTCAGAGGGAATGTTACTCGGCCTGGGCTCTTGTATCATTTGTCCGGCTGACCTCTGTTGCAGTGTGACTTCCTGGGGGTGCCGAATGGGTGGCCAGCGCTGTTGCTGAGCCATAATGGGTGGCGGTCCTTGCGGGGGTCGCATGCCCCTGAAATTGGGGTGACTTGTCCGCCCACCATGGGGACGCCACCGTTGTTGTTAGGAACTGTGGGACGAAGGATCTGCTTATGCGGCTGCTGCTGTATGGTAGAATTCATACGGAGGGGCCCGGCGACCATGTCCTGGCCAAAGGGTACATTATTCGTGGCCACATCGGGAGGTTTTGTAGGCTGCTGCTGGAGTTGCTCCCTCTTCTCCTGCTCCAAAAGGTCTTCCAAAAGAAGGGCTGCTCCTAAAGAAGAAACAAAGACAAAAAAATACGTGAGTGGTTTCTGATCAGCAGTCTCAACAAAAATACCACAAGGACCGTGTCACGTAAATTAATTAAAAATAAAAATAGGTTTGAGAACCGTCAAGACATAGGCTAAGGGGGGAAATGGCATAAAAATTCACTTATATAATTATAATTTGAAGAAAAAATATTTAAGGTGCGACAAACATTTAGTGTGACAATCATGGGACACAGTCTCTTATGGTATTTCCGTCATTGGTGAACGATTTTTAAATACCAAATACATCTATTAAATTATGTGTAGCCTAGTTGTTCCCAAACTTTGTATGCTTACGACAATAGCGAAATAACCCTTTTTAAATGTATGTACCAAACAATATTATAATATTTGTACTAAATATTGACCGTTATCAATGACATGGACTACTAGCATCTATTACAAAGTACAAGATATCATTTTTGCATTGGTGTCATAAATGATATTGGAAATTACACCAGATGTAAATTAAATCCCTAAATGACCTGCTCATACATTTGTAATACAGTTGAGATGTTATCAAAACCCCAACTATTTATTGACAATCATATAATTCTTCCTATATTGCTGTAGTAAATGGACTTATGTTAATCGTTATTGTAAATGAAGTCAACTATCCTTTTTAATTACATGAAGCATACTACAAATAACACATTTTATTATTTTATTGCTCATTCTATTATAATAATAATAATGGCAATACTGCCGATGATATTTATACATCGTTAGGGACCCACTTTGTTCAGGAGAAATAAAGCCCTCTTTCCTAGGGCAAGACATAATTTGAGTTTCATTTGGGGCATTTCCTCCATTTAATATATCATATGCAAAACAGTAAGTGAAGACGGTTATCAAATACTAAAAAATGAAGGTGTGAGATGGTTGTTGAAGTGTGTTGTTGCTTTAATAACGAGAAAGTGTGGTAACCAGTAGAACTTCCCAAGGAAAGTAAAATGCCTGCATTAAAAGGACTTTCAAGTAGGAACATTAACAGTGTTTAGTTTGAGACTAAAAGTTGTTAAAGACATGTCCTTTTAGAGTAATGGAACATTCCGAAGGGGATATATGTATACTGAGTGAAGAAAGAATGAAAATACATTTGTGCTTATAAATTAATGAGTGCAAATCACACACACACACGCGCGTTCAACTAAGGTGCCTTCTTCTATGGTGTATTTGCATGTAATCCATAGTGAGTCTCTCACCTGTACCAAAAGAGGTCTACTTTTAGTTTGATTAGACTGATGTGGTAATAATGAGGGGCAATATGAGGATGAAGAGGGGTTAATGTTACAAATAGGGCGGCGCCCAGTGGGGCAAAACGTAGGGCACTGCAGCATTGAAAAACAAAGGAGTGTCAGGAATGATGACACAATTGTGAGTTATGAATGTATTGGACAATACTACTACTCTTACCTTGGGGGTTGGGACAGTAGCGGGTGGGGGAGCGGCGGCGGCTGCTCCTCCTGTGTGTGATCCTGGGTATGGTGGAGGGGGCCCTCTGTAGGGTGGAGGCTGCTGTTGAGCATTATTATTGGTTGTTGTGGCTGTTGGTTTGAGGGAGGGGGTGGTGGTGGTGCATTGGTGGGTTCCGGTGTGGATGCCTGTGCGATTGCAGCAGCTTCTTTGGACTCTTCGTCTTCCTTGATGGTGTCCCAGATGGTGGTTTGGTTGTTGTCTCCTTCTTCTAGGGCATCCGCAAATTCCAGAATGTTGAAGTCGTCCCCCATGCCCAAGAGGTCGTCCTCTGCCACGCCCAGGTCCCCAAGCTCTTCCTGCTCTATTTTCTCGAGGGCCTCGGGTGGTTTCTTGGCATGTGAGGCGGAGAGCTGCTGGGCAAGCAAGGGTGAGGAAGAAGGGGAGGATTGACTAACGTTGGGACTGCTGCTGCTGCTGCTATTGGGCTGCGGGGGAAGAGGGGGACGCTGCTGCTGAACAAACTCCGGGTTGTTGGGGCGGATTTGTGGCGACATCGGCTGCTGCTGCATCTGACTAGGACTAAGGTTTGGAGGTCGAGGCTGCGAAGAAACAACCATCCTTGACCTCTGCTGATCAATCTGTAAGCGAAAGAGAACATTTTTAATGAAGGGAACAAAGATATTTATATTTTCTTTATTTTGTCATTTGAATAACGAGTAAGGGAGATGAGCTTTTTAATTCCATGCGCATGTATAGAACAAAAAACATCAACTCTATTTAATTTCACAGACTTATTGGTTCAATTTATAAATGCTACCTCAGCCTCAACATGAGTTGAGTCAACCATTCATATACAATTGTGAATAAAGTATTATGTTACCTAATAAAACTAAGGACAGCTACGTCAATGAAAAAACAATATTGCCATTCATTGTAATGAATAATAATAATAGCTTTAATTAGGCAACGCAAGTAATAGACCAAAAATAAAGCATGGTTTGATATATTTTTTACATAAAGGACCCACAAAACATAGAATAATTTGTCAAAGCTTCAAGTTTAAATACTTACTTGTTGTTGTTGTTGCTGCTGCTGGTTATTAGGATAAAAATGATGAGGGGTAATGACTCTCATCCCTGGTCGAGGTGGAAGCGGCTGACGGAATTGGATATTCGGATGATTCCTAGAGACGGGTGGCTGCCCCAGTTCTAAATGGAAAGAAAAATAATAAAAGAAACATGAGTAAGCAAATAGAGGCTGTTTTTTCTTAAATGTGATTATTAATGTGATCTAACACCATTTCTAAACAAAGTAATAATGATCCTCACAAATGTCCAATGTTTTAGGAGTTATCATTAGGAGAGACAAACAACAACAACAAGAGCCCATTTAGAAAGAGAGTTCCGCAAATATTTACATGTGATTATTCTTTTTGTTTTTGTTAACTCAACATAACCAGTGGGAGATGATGATGACATACCCACATTTTATTTCCTTATTCTTGAGATTAGTCACATGTTCGTGACATGGTGGTGAGCATACAGTGTGACGAGGAACACAATTTACCAAAAATATTTATAGAGATAATTAAATTTTAAATATTCATTAGTTTACAACGAATTCCAAGGTTTTTTTACATTAATTTAACAGCTTAAATGTCCATCCGTTCGATATATTTTTCAAACAGAAAAATAGGTAGCTATTTGCACGATTATCAATCTGAGACACTATTTGGTCAATCGCAAGAATATGGAAATATGCTACTTAATACATAAAATGTATATGTTTTTTTTGACGTCAACACCGTTTTTATAGAGTGTGACATTCTTTTAATGGATGTTCTTCAATTTGAATGCCAAGTATGGAGAGAGGAGTTAATAGAGGGGGGAAAGGAGGCCCTTGAATGTACATATCCAATTCCAAAAGGCAATAAGAAGGTTGATGATGAAGAAGAAGACTAATAAGATTATTAATAGGTATGATTATGCTAAATAATAATATATGTATAAAAATAGTGCTGCTGATGAAGAGATGAGAGCCCAGCCCTTGCAAGCGATGCCAACACAAAAGTAAAAATAATGATAAAGAGTGATGAGTTGTCTCGTCGACACAGTTTTGGGGTGGATGTATCAATTCGGGGAGTTAATGCAAGCAAGGCAAAGAGTGGTGGTGGGGGGAGGGTCATGTAAGTAGTAGTAGTAGAGGTCATGTAAGTAGTAGTAGTAGTAGTGTTTCATATTGACGATCGCCCCCATTGAAGCCAAGATATAGATATAGTGTTCATCACCTGGGACCCAGACCCTAGAGGAGGTCGTCGTCACGCTGCTGCTGTTTCCGCCAGGGGACTTTTCTCTTTGAAGTAAGTAGCGAAGCTGCTCGCTATTTGCTAAAGAAGACTGCTCAGGCTGCTGTAAGAGTCGGGCCTGCAATTGACTAGGGGGACTCGAGAGGACTACTTGCGAGGGTGCCGTGTTGACGGGCTGAAATTCACTGGACTCAATAGCCGCGGAATCCCCAAATGAATCATCATCATCATTATGAACTATGACAAAGTTATTTAAAATCAATAGCAAGCAAAAGATAGAGAGGGGGAAGCAGCAATCCTCTTCTTCTCCCTCCCTTGAGACTCCCAAATATAAAAATTCCCTCCGAAAAAAGGTCCTTCCTTCCTTCCCTTCATAGATTGAGTCTATAACATATATATATTTTTCCAAACATACCTTGAGGTAGTCTAAGTTGTTGTTGTTGCTGCTGCTGCTGCTGATCCTCGAGCGTGTGTTGCTGCTGTTGCTGAAGCTGTTGCATCTTTTTCCAGTGCATGTCCTGATTCATGGGAGGAGTGGGTGCTTGGGAAGCTGGATTGGACCCTACAAGACAATGCAATAGCAGTCAGACATAAGTAGACAAATAAACGTTGAATGTATGTTAGTTAAACACATTAAGTAAATAGGTTAGTCAATGAACCCCAAGAAGGGTGGATTAAAAGACGACGATGGAGGTTAGCTTCGTGAGTGGTTAGTATACATAACAGAGAGAGAGAGAGAGAGGAGTAAGTAAGAAGTGAGCTCTGATGAAGCGCGGCGTTAGACATCTCTCTACATATGTGCTCATTAACACCAACTAACCGTAAAGTTCGTAGAGCTAACAACCGCCGGAGATGGGGAAGAGGATGCCGAGGATCCTGATGGAGTGGAAGGTGCGGAGGGGACACGACTAGAGGCCACATTCTTTTTGCACTAGGTGGAAAAGTGCCAAGGTGTCATTTGGGGTTATTATTATAATAAATGGATCTGAGAAAAGACCCTTCAAAATTTAATCTATCGGCTTCTTATCAATATAACATTATTACTTTCATACTCCCATGATAAATATTATTCAAAGAAAATGATAGTGTTTTAAAAAAAGAGTCATAAATGAAGCCAACCGAGTATGTTTGTGCTAATTTACGATATGTTGGTACGAACAATCTCAACGGGAGCTATTTTTGCTCCTTTTTTTTGGTATAATTCTTAATTACTTGTAAAAAAATATGTCGATGAAAAACAAAGTATCGTTTTTTTAAATCGTTGATTGTTTTCTTTGTTTTCGAAGTATGATTTAAAAACTCAATTTCACGCTTTTTGTTTGTGGAAAAAATAGACTCAGACTTTTTAAAGTGAATAGTGATCACGACGTATATTCAAGTGTCAGACTCATCAAAGGGGATGATGATTTAATGAATGCCATATTTAAGGCCTGTTTTTGCTCTCGATACTACTCAGATGGTTTTGGCCATTCGTTCCCTCAAGGAAGGAAAGAAAGGTGCTTGTCTGAAAGGTAAAAGTAAGTTCATGCTCCAGCACTTACGGATCTATTCATTCTGTTTGCCGTCCTGTTTTCCCTCGCAGTTTGTACGTAGATGTGCCTCTTTTCATTGGGTAGATTTTTCCAAATTTTGGCAATTTGTTTGATTCTATCGCTCCATTGTGGGTAGTCTGCCTTGAGATTGGGATGATTTTTGTTTGCGTAGAGGATCATGGCAATGGTGGCCTGGTCACCCAGGGGCTCATCGCTCTCCCATTTCATCAGTTGGGCCTTTTGGTTGGACTGTGGGGCTGGGGTTGGGGCGGCAGCGGTGATGGCGACGGCAGTGGCTTCGGGAGGTGCGGGGGAGGGGACGGCGGAAGGGGGTCCGCTCCAGGCAGATCCCGTGCTCTGGGGGCTACCGGCCCATAATCCGGCGTATGGTAGGGCGTGGAAGGGGTGAAGCGAGGAGGCGTGCCTCCAAGGGGCTGTTGCGAATGGGAGAAGGATGATGAACGGGCGATCTGCTGCTGCTGCTGTTGTTGTTGTTGTTGCTGCTGCTGTTGTTGTTGCTGCTGCTGCTGGATTCGAATCTGCTGTTGCTGAAGCAGTTGTTGCTGATGTAGCTGCTGCTGCTGCTGCTGTAATAATGCTTGTTGCTGCTGCTGATGCTGAGGATTGTTATTTGCTAGGATCGGACGCTGTGAGATGATTTGTGGACGGTTTTGAAGCATCATGAGTTGTTGAGGCTGTTGTATGTTTTGTTGTTGTTGCTGGGGTGGTGGTTGTTGAATGATTTGACCTCCTGTCATGAGTTGTTGTTGTTGATTTGGTTGATGCTGAGGGTTGTTGATGAGGAGGGGTCTTTGTTGAGCAAGTACGTTGAGAGGGGGTTGGAGGAGGTTGACTTGTGGCTCTCCTCTGTCTTGGCTACTCACAACAGGCTGTGGGGCGTTGATTTGATGGTTCAACTGGGGATTGGACGGAATGAGGGGGGGATGTTCAGGCTCCACTTTGAGGGGTTCTTCTTTCTTGAGAGGCTCCTCCTTGCTTGGTTCTTCGGGCGTCTCCTTGGCTTCTTCTTCAATCATGTCTTTGAAGATGTCATCCATGTCTCGCGAGTCGAGTTTGAAGCCGGGTCCGAGGGTGTCCTGAAGTGCTGCTGCCAGGGCTGCATCTCCCTTTTTAGAGTCCTTGTCTTCGTCTTTGATCTTCTTGGGCTTGTCCGCAGCTTCCTCTTCAGCCCCGTTCCGTTCTTCCTCCTCTTCGTCCATGAGATTAAACATTTCGTCGGGGAACAAGTCGTTTGGAAGGAAGTCCGCGTCCTCCAGATTCAAGTCCCCATTAAACACTTCACTCTCCATACTTTTGTCCTCTGCTTCCGCCTCCTCTTCTCGGCTCCTTCTTGCTCCATCTTTTCCTCCTCCTCTTTCTTGATTTTCTCATCTTCCTCCTCTTTCTTTCTCCTCAGGGCTTCTTCGTCCTTTGCAGCCTTTTCTTCTTCATGTCGCGCCTTGAGCTCCTTCATGGCCGCCACGACTTCCTTGCCCAAGGTGAGGGTTGAAGCGGCCAGCCGCTGCTTTCAAAGAAAAAGCTCTCTTCAGGCTCATCCTCCTCTTTCTCCTCTAGACCCTCTTGTATATTCTTGCAACTTTCCAGGTCCTCGGAGGAGGCCTCGCTCAGTTGAGTATCCGAGGCCTCAGGCTCAGAATCGCTCTTGGAAGAGAGAAAGTCCTTTCCAAAGAAGGAGTCTTGGATGTAGTCCGGGTACTGAAGGAGGATCTTGTTCTTCTTGGGCCTCCATTGCGGCCGTCGCTTGGGCTTGTCATCGCTCTCTGGGACTTCTTCCTTGGACTTGTTGCATTTGGAGGAACGTGATTTAGCAAGAAACCCTCCGATACCAACTTTCTTGAGGTCACGGATGCGTCGTTTCCTCAGAATCATGATTCCGTTTTCCTTGACGACCACACTGAATCCCTCTGGTGCAGGCGGTGGGTTTCCATTGGCTAGAGGGTAGACCCGGTCTCCGTCTTTATGGTTCCCAGCTTGTGGCGTGGGCGGAGCGGGCATGAGGTCATCTTCCTCGTCCAGGTCGTAGTCTCCGGCCTGCGAGCTCTCCACGGCCTCGTTCCTCGTGTCCCCACGGCGCTTCCTCTTGATCTTTTCCTTTTCCACGGTTTGGGACTTGAGTGCCCCCATTCCCCGCTCCGAGAGGACGATCCCATCGATCACAAAGGACGCCGAGGAAAAAGATGAAAAGTCCGGACTGGGTGGGACTGAGGGCGGGGAACCCTGGGGGTCCACTTCGAGGGGAAGGGCTTGTGCGGCGAGGTGAGGTGGTAGAGCGTCCGCCGGCCGGCAGCTTCCGCACTTGTATCCCGCCTCTGCACATATCTCGGCGTCCTTCTCGCTTTGAATTGAGTCGCATTCCCCGTGGGACCAGCGGGAGCAGGCACAGCACTTCATGATGAGCTCCCCTTCCTCGTATCCGTCCTCGCAAAAGAGGCACTCGTTGAGTGAGTGACAGGGTCCGCAGAGGGAGTAGTTCTCGTACCAGGGTGAGTTGACTCCCGGGCTGTTTGAGCCGCAGGCCAGGCAGAGTGCGCACCACTTGCACTTCCATGTCCCCGAGGGAACGCGGTCCAGCGGGGGATCCATGCAGTAGATGTGGTAGGAGATGTCGCATTCGTCGCAGAGAATGAGGTTCCCTTCGTCATGCTTCTGACCACAGCCTTCGCAGACCGTGCAGTCCAAGCAGCGCCAGCCCTTCTCCAGGATCACACGCGTTAGGCGGACGTTGACGCAGTGGGGGTGATAGCACTGGCCGCACTGGGAACACACGATCAAACGACCCTCAGAGTCGTTGCCCAAGCTGCCGCACATGACGCAGATGTCTTGCTTCAACACGTAGGAATCGCTCACTCCCGTGCAAATCATCTTGTTCTCCTCCTCCACGTCTTCAGCTTTCACTCCTGGATCTGCTGTGGGACGCTGATTAAATAATAAAAATAAATAATTCACTAAAATATTTATTTAAAGTATGATTCGTATCATAAATTTCTTCTTTTATATTTAATTATTTGTTATTTTGTATGTACAAAGCTAAATTGTAACTTTACCACAGAGAAGAAAATACTCTTTTTTAATATAAATAAAATACAACTTTTACATGATTGTCCAATTATTGTAGTGTCGTTGGAAGCAATAAGAAAAGTACGTCATATATATATATATATGAAGTTTACTATTTTGTAATAAGTAGTAGGATGATAGTAATTAGAGTCCCAAATATTTTGTCAACTTACTTGAAGTCCAACCATTCCACGTATTTTGGGAGGTTGTCTCCCCTTTCTTAAGCTTTCAGTAGATGCACTTCTTTTCTTGATGGTCTCAGATGCTAATCCGGCTGATCCCCCGGCGCTCAGGTTGTTGAGCCCTGCCGTCTTCCAGGAAGGGAACTGAGCCTTGAGCAGACTGCTCACCGTGGGCGAGGAAGGTGGTCTTTGTGATGGAGGAGGAGGAGAGGAAAAGCCCACCAGCTTTCGTCGCTTGCTGGCCAAGGCCGAGAGGGGCTTACCCCCCTTACCCAGGAGTCCCCCCCGCCCTGATGCCCCATCGTAAAACTCGTCCTCCAGGAGGAGATCTTCGGAGGAGAGAGGAGAGGATCCAAGGGAGCTGGAAGAGCGATGATGACCCCCACCGCCTTTACAGACCTTACACACGTAAAATCCTTTTTTATCTAATAAACTCTGATCTATTCCATCTGGGTCACATTGAACATGGACATGTCTGAAACAACAAAAAAACACATTAATGAGTTGGTAGGGTGCACTGAGATACAAAGTTATTTAGAAGGATCGATACATATTTCATTTGCCGGCCTTTAAAATGAATAAATAACACCTTATATCAGGATTTTTGCCCCCAGGCTGAAATTCCTAATTTGAGTCCCATTTCTTACAACGATTCCAAAAATGCCACTTTAATATATTCCAAAAACAGGTTTGTCCTTTATAACCTTTTTTGAAAATCAGAATTTTCATAATTTATAATGGTTCACACCATTCATCTTCGTGAAAAGTAAGAGTAGCCACACATGTCATAAATACTTAATTTTTCTAGTATGTCAAAGCATTTTTAATCTGTTATCGAAAAAATTGGCTTTAGATTAGAAAAATGATCATTCTTTAGTGCTCTGTTTAAGAGGCTATGCATTATTGTTTCAGGTCGATTGACTATAATCAGTATCTAATATATTTTTTGTATATGTCAATGACTTTCAAACAGTTTTTATAGTTTTGATATCTGGAATGAAAGTAAAAAAAAGAGCATTTAAGTATGACAAAGAATTGATCATAGTAAATAAATACATATAGGTATTTTTGATGAGGTTGCAATACATATTAATTTGATTTGTTATTAGGAAAAACCAGGTTTGCCATTTTATTTGCATATAATTCTTTACAAGTGTCTTAAATAATTTGAAAATTATATTTAAATGCCATTTCCAAATCTCAGTAACTCTCCAAAATAATTTTCAAATTATTTTAATAACTTTGCAAACCTGTTTTTTCTTCCTTCTAAACAAATCAAAATAATATTTATTGCAACCTCATCAAAAAGTGGCATTTTTGAAATCTACGTAGACAAATGGGACTCATATTGGGAATTTCTGCCTGGTGGCAAACTAAAATATCAAGTATTGTATTCCATGTTTTTGCTTATAAGTTTGGACATTAACTAAGTTTATGTATTAATGCTATATTTTATTCATAGTCTAACAATATACTAGTATAAATATTAAGCTACGATGATATAAGTAAGCGTTAATTTAGTACATGGATATTAGTCAAGATTAGGTAGTTCCATTTATATATGTATTTATTTTAAAAATACACCAAAAACATGTTTCCTCGCTATCCTTTGACACTTTTTTAAAAGATGAATAAGACATAGATGAAAGTTATTAAATTATGTATATTTTAGTCAAGTCTATCAAAAAATCAAATATTTTTGTTCATTCTGGTTAATTATTCATATACGAAAAAATGAGAGGCATAAAGTATCCAAGCTTAATTAATGAAATGTGTTTACTTGCGAAAAGTCTTTACTATAGAACGATCAAAAAGTATTATATTGGGTCCTACAATTGTGGAGACGAAGATATTATATTAGAGTATCGGCCGTTGTCCAAAAGTAATATATTCCATTATTAATTCATCATTGCATTGAAATATATATGATCAAATATATTGTTTTTTTTGTATGTGTAGTCCATAAATAATATGTGGCAATTCATCATTTCAATTTATATTATTTATTGGTATATTAGAAAATATATCTAGAATCAATCATCATCAAAGCGTAATGAATCACATGTTCTAAATGTCTTTATTGTGGAAGGAATAATAATAAAGCAAAAACATTATATTTAGGCCCTGAAGTTTTTAGTTCCGTCTGTTTTCAAAAGCGCTATATATATGTGGTATCGATAGATCTTTTGATCGTAGTGCATTGAGAGTAAAATAGTAGTTTCAAGTCCTTACCTTTTACACTTTGAGCATTGCATTAACTCTTTTTGTAAGGTATTTCTATAAGCTCTTTTACAGACGGGGCAAGAGATCCCCTTGTTCCTGAGTTGGTAGCAAGGATCACAGACGGAGAAATTAGCATGCCATTTGGAAACATGTGTTCTCTGCTTACAGTCTGTACACTTCCTACACTTTTTGCACTTCCACCCATTTTTGGGTGGATGGGGAAGGGCCGGCTTGAGGCAATGGGCATGAAAGGCACCGTCACAGACATCACATAGCACATATCTGTCCTCTTGATTACTTTTTCTACAGTTTTGACACCACTTGCACTTCTGGCATTGCCATCCTCCACGGATGCCGGTGTGATGAGTACGTGTTTTCCCGTGTAAAAATAATGCTGCCCGCAGACCGTGCAGCACAGAAGATTCTCAAATTTATCTACTTTTAACTCCGCGACCCGTCCGTACTTCCAGGTCTCCCCGTTGTGATAGAGATACGTCTGATTCTCCGCTATGAAAAAGAAGGCAAGAGAAACATGAAGGGTGCACGATCGTCTTGAAGACGGCATGTCTCACCTATTTTGGCGACCTCTCCCAGGCTTTCCGTGCCTACAATGATCCTTCGTGATTTATCCATGTAGCATCCACTCGCCACGGCACAAGGCCAATGATAGACGGCCCCTGAGCCCGGAGCGGCGCAGTGGATGGAGGCTCCAAGGCGCTTACAGTAGGAACACGTCGTGGCAAGTGCTGCGGGTATGGCAGCCTCAAGGCCTTGCAGCTTCCCTTCTTCCTTGGACTGGAGCACCCCTTTGGTCCACAGGGCACAGTTGAGATGGACGTAGACCATGGCCGCTAAAATAAATATAAAAATAATCATGTGGATAGTGATGCATGTTGCATGGTATCATGATGTCTGTCATGTCTTCCTTCCTTACCCAAATGCATGTCTTTGATGATGTTGGCGTCCCGCTCTTCAGCGTATCCGATCCCTTCCAAGTCTTCTAGGGGAGGCGACCGCTTGTTGGTCGTCTTTTTCTTGAGAATGGCGGCTTTGTGTGGTTGTGGTGGTGGGTTCCTTTTCTCCATTAGGAGGAGTCGCTTGCTGTCCACTTTGAGCCTGAGCATCTCTCCTTGTCCGAGTGTGCTCCTCTCCGAGAGGTGGCAGAAGGCACACGTCTTCCCGGGGTGTGCCTCTGGGAAGCTTTGCTCCTCGAGGCACCGGGGACTGCTACTCATACTGATACTGCCACTGCTCTCGCTGGAGGCGGATGACAAGACGCAGGACGCCGTGGGCGAGAGGAAGGGATCTTCCAAGGCTCGCTTCCGGGCTCTGCTCTTGCTTTTGAGGGCTCGTGGGCTGAGGGATGCAGCAGCAGCGGCGGCGGCGGCGGCGGAGGATGATGCTGATGAAGAGTTGACGACGGCTGCCGAGGCGATGGCTTGCTGTATGAGTGCCATGGAGCTGAGTACGTTGGTGTAGCCGGGCATGAGGAGGGCCAGCTGGGAGGCACGGGAGAGGGGAGACTCACTCACGACGGACGAAGACAAGAGGAGATCCTGGAGATGCTCGGACGACTTGGACTTCTCACCTGCCAAGGGGGATGAGGAATCGGAGGAATCCTCTTCCATACTTAGGGAGGAGGAGGGAGATGGATGATGCACGGGGAGGGGGCTCTGTACCTCGCGATGATAAGGGCGTGGAAGGGCTCAAAGGAGGGAGGCTCTGGGACACCCCCGGTGATTATTGGTCATTTCAGGCGGACTCAGACTAAGAATTCGCAATCGAATCCCCGTCAGAAAACGTCGTATCGCGGCTCAATACAATATCTCCTACCCTTCTCTCTCTCTCTCTATATATATATATCCTTCTTTCTATATCTGCCTCAACATGCCACACAGACATCCATCTACACGGCCATAACAGCCGGACTCAACAGAGACCGCCAATTTAGCCGCGTGACGTCACGACCCCCCTCCCTTTGGCCCACTTATATTTATAATACTACATCTCTCTCTTTCTCGCTTCTCTCACTCGCAACTCCAGACAGCCCTGCATGCTCCTAAGACACTCAGACTGCTGCTGCTGCTCTTTGCTTACTTGCTGCCAAGATTACCTGTCGAAGCTTCCCTGCTTACACCCCCCACTCACACACTCCACGATTATTTAGATTAGTATTAATTTTATTATATTATGGGCAGCGTCCCTCCCCCCCCCCCCCTTTCAAAAATCGTATTGGATGCAATAAAATTTGCTATATATTTTTCAATCGTCGTGTCAGTAAGGAGCCATCTCTTTTAACATAATAATAGATGACTTTTTAAATCTATTCTTTTCCATTGCAAATACGTCTGAATAGTATGTTGGAAGAGATGGTCTTTTTGTGGTTAAGATATGAGCTTTCACGGATCCCAGGTGGTGTCTACAATTTTACAGTTGTGTCAGAAATGTCACCCGTTTTGTCTTTCTTACTTCAGTCCCTTTAATGTTTGCGATAATAAAGGCGTTTTTTATTTATTTTATGTGGATGTACATAATGTTATTGACGGTGGCAATAATACCGTATTTTTATATCATGTTTTATCATCAAATAATATGATATATAAATGGTGTATACGGTATCAAATTAATTCTTATAGGTGACAGCTTAATATTTGTTGTCATAAAAAAATTATCCCCTGCTATTTTAAACTGTTATAAATAAAGTAGTACAAACGTTGAAGGATTAAAGAAAGCACTACGGTATAATTGAAAGCATAATGCATACTAAATACAAAACAGTAATAATTATTTTGACGAAGAAGAGATAAATATAGTGTTCGAATAAAAGGTCAAACATGACTGAATATAACTATATCCACATGAAAAAATAATTTTTGTTTATTTGTTTCCAAGGGCTTGCATCAGAGTAGATAAGAATACGCATTATGGCATTCAAATTAGTCCATTGTATATAGGTTATTGATTCAAGAGTGGATCCCATGCCCTCAAGGCTAAGGTTTGAACTTGCTTTCACTTACCTAACGTGTTCTACTTTCTCCTTTATATATATATTTACTGTGAACTAACTATATGGATGAGTTTTTTGTAAAAGTAAAATATCTTTTTTTCTAATAATTAAGTTCCATGGTCATAATGAGGTATTTGAAGGGAAAATATATTTTGAATTGAGAATATTGAATAAGTCAAAAGTTATACTTAACTCGTTATAACAAATTTTCAAGTAGAATTCT
This sequence comes from Caligus rogercresseyi, assembly GCA_013387185.1. Classification (NCBI taxonomy): domain Eukaryota; kingdom Metazoa; phylum Arthropoda; class Copepoda; order Siphonostomatoida; family Caligidae; genus Caligus; species Caligus rogercresseyi. Next base: position 27,693,827 of record CP045892.1, read on the forward strand.
AAAATAATATACAGAAGAGTGTTTTATCTTATATATATTTGAAAAATGTTGTATGCTACTACAAATTGTTTATATACAACCAATCGAATTCAAAACTGCTCTAGTTTATAATATCTAATTGAAATATACTAAAATGCTTCAAAAGTTAAAATTATTTCGTGTGGAGATTTGTCCACTTCTCTTTGTCATTATATTCGAAGTTCACATTACATAACTTTACGCGATATTGTGTAAATATATATTCTTCAAGAAGCCTTTATTGTTTAAAAATATGAGAGCCGAGACTACCGGATGAGAATCGGTAGATCTATAATGGCGGCTATTTTTCTTTTTCTACAGATACCTATAGACTTTAACTTTAGAAATCTATGGAATACCGCTAATGACAACAAGATTTTTTGGTCACTGAGCATATTTTTGGATTTCTAGAAAAAGTATTTTCTACCTTTGTAGATGGGTATTTTTCCCTCTTTGGAAGTCTTTATTAAGCTTATATATATATATATATATATATATATATATATATATATATATAATATATATGATCCCTCGCCACTTCGCGGTTCATTTATCGCGGATTCGCTATTTCGCGGATTTTCATAATGCTGCAGGGATGTGCGAACAAAAAGGACCGAAGGAGACTTTTTGTGGGGAGAGAAAAACGACTGAGCCGCGTTTATTGCACGCTCTCATTCACACTCACGCCCACTTCCTCAAGCATCATCATGGGTAATGTATGTAGTATCTTAGTGAACTCTAACACAGCGTAGCTAATATGACTGCTAGGGAAGGTTCACTACAATGCATATTGCTTTTTTTGGTGCATCGTGCTCTGCATTCTTATTCATTAACATTCAGACGTATCCATTTCTTCCTCATTTTCCTCCAGATGGTCATGTATAATATTTGGACTTCCTTTGAATTTTGTACCAAGTAATTTTTTCTTTGCAAATTTCTTTTTGGTGGAAACTTTGGTTCTTGAATTTCATCTGAAATAACTTTTGAAAGTAAAATTCTTCTTGGCAAATGATCCGGATTACATGAGACATCATTGTCCGATAAATCAGAATCGCTATCGGTATCTGCATCTGGTTCTTCAATTAGTGGTTCGATTGCAAGGGTTGCAACACATTCAGTCACGCCATCAGAATCTTCATCAAGAATGGACTGAATTTCCTCTAAGGATAATCTACAAAATATAAACAAGATGAATGACCAACATTCAACAATATTGCACAACATCAATGAAGAGCTATGAATAGTTTTTAATAACTTCAAGCATGTGATATCCGCAGCAACACGTGTGTTGAGCAGGCACAGTTTCACTTGAATGCCGAATGGGCACATTTGTTCCCACTCTAATGTTCATGCATTTATTTTTGAAAAAACATTGATAACATATATACATAAAGTAAATATTTAAAATAGAAGCTATATATTTTAAGAATCGTTTTCTTTAAAAATTATCAATATTCATTCATAATTTTAGCTGTTACAAACCCATTAGAACAATACGATTTCGCCATATTTTCGACGTCCTCAAACACGTACTTTCAAACAGCAACTACCATTACAATATTATTATTTTTAAATAATACCGGCTATCTCATGCAAGGTCTGTATAATAAGGTCTGGGCAATACAAAAACAACATACATCAGTGTGACTACTCAATGACGTCACTGGAGAACGATTCTATCTATCTATTTATATATCAATCAATCTCTCTATCAATCTATAAATATATATATTGGTTTTAGGAATATTTATTTATAAAACTTATGCACAAAGAAAATCTGATAAAGCATTTTTTTGTTGGGAATTATTGATAGTAGGAATTTTTCATTAACGACACTTTTGTATAAAATGCATTTTTAAAGAAAACTACTGACTTTTGGGCCCAGCTTATCAGTCAAAATAGCTTCATTGAGCATTAATGAGCACATTTGGTTAATTTATTTTATAAAATGAGCCATTTTGAGTACTTTTTCCTTCATATATAAAGGAGTATATTCGTATATAATAGACCCATAAGGGTACCTATGAACAATAAGCTACGGTAAGGTAGGTAGGTTTCGTGACCCAGAACTCTTCCGCACTAAATAAAAAGCTCCGCTTTTTATTATTTATTATGTTATTGTTATTTTTATTCTTCACGAACCTACCTTACCTTACCGTAGCTTATTGTTCATAGGTACCCTTATGGGTCTATTATATACGAATATACTCCTTTATATATGAAGGAATAAAATAAAACTAACCAAATGTGCTCATTTTCAATGAAAACTAACAAAAAGTAGTCCCAAAAAAAAATTCCTACTATCAATAATTCCCAACAAAAAATGCTTTATCAGATTTTCTTTGTGCATAAGTTTTTAAATAAATATTCCTAAAACCATATATATATTTATAGATTGATAGAGAGATTGATTGATATATAAATAGATAGATAGAATCGTTCTCCAGTGACGTCATTGAGTAGTTATACTGCTAGGATTACATGTTTGTTTTTGTATTGCCCAGACCTTATTATACAGACCTTGATCTCATGTAGGTAAAGCTATCAAAACAAGTTAATCTGTTTGAACTTTGAAATCTGCCTTAATTGTGTTTTAATAACGCTTTTTAAGCTCTGGGAACATACCTTCCCATCGGCATTAATGGTTAAGTTGGCCAAATTATCTTGTAATTTCGAACATTTCCTAAACCCATATGTCGACAAAACGGCCTGGACCGACAAAGCACCTGCGGATGGGCCCAAACGGGGAAGATGCTACCTATCTCAGATAAAGTTAAACTTCTGGACATGCTAAGGGAAGGTAAAAGCTATGCAGCCATTGCTCGCCATTACGAATCAATGAATCTTCCGTTCGTTACAAAAAGAAGGAGGAGAAAAACATCAGGACGACAGCACAGTCAATTTTAATACGAATGCAAAAAGGGTTGTAACTGCCCGCAACAAGACCATGGTACAGATGTAGACGGCATTAGCTCTGTGGATTAAATTTGAAAAAAAAACATAACCCTGGATACAAACGTAATCTGCACAAAAGCGAGAATGCTGTATGAAAACTTTGCTGTCAGTGACAGGGAAGAGGGAGAGGATGCCGGGCCCTCAGCAAGTGCTGCTGACAGAGTGCCAAGCGCATTTAATGCAAGCAAGGGCTGGTTGAAAGTATAATAAACGCTTTGGACTTTAAAATGTTTGTCTGCACGGTGAGATGGCGTCTGCGATACCGCTGAGGCAGAAGCCTTCGTGAACAATAAATTCAAGGTGATCATGAGGAGGTGGGATATAAGCCCGAACAAGTTTTTAACATGGATGAGACTGCCTTATTTTGGAAACGAATGCCCTCCCGCACCTTCATCATGCAGGAAGAAGCAAAAGCCCCAGGATTTAAAGTTCACAAAGACTGTTTGACCCTGGCTATGTGCGGAAATGCCGCAGGTTTCATGATTAAACCGGGGCTGATTTACAGGTCTAAAATCCCAAGCGCTGAAAAACAAAATAAGGATGATTTGCCTGTTTACTGGATGTACAATGCAAAGGCTTGGATGACAAAAGCGCTCAATCTGGATTGGTTCAAAAACTGTTTCGTCCGGAGGTCAAGTGTTATTTGAGGGGAAAGGGACTGGACTTTAAAGTGCTTCTGCTCCTTGACAACGCCGGAGTCACGGTAATGATTTGGCATATGATGGGTGCAAATCGCATTTCTGCCGCAAACACCACATCCCTGATTCAGCCCATGGACCAAGGAGTCATCCGTGCTTTCAAGGCTCTCTATACGCGCAACACCCTGCGACATCTTGTTGACGCTATGGACTCGGATCAAGATTTGTCACTGAAGGACTACTGGCGTGGATACACCATCGAATCCTGTCTCCAAAACATTCAGAGGGCCTTTAGGAAATGAAAACGGAAGCTCTGAAGGCCTACTGGAAAAAACTATGGCCTGAGGCAGTGCAAAATGCAACCGGAGGCTCGCTTGACGAGGTCCACCACTCTGCGTAGAAGCAGCTGAATCTGGCTAAACAGATTGGAGGAGATGGCTTTAATGACATGAGTCCGGATGACATAAACGCCCTGATTGATGGAGACGCACAGCCGCTGACCGATGCAGAGCTGCAGAAATGACCAAGCCACAAAGCGACGATGAAAGAGAAGAGAGGGAGAAGAGGACACGAGAGATGAGGGAGCTGATGACACGAGAGATCGATGGAGAAGAGGACACGAGAGATGAGGAGAGAACGAGGACTAACGCTTGGTCGCTTAGCAACCATGGTGCGAATGGCTACTGAACTTAAGCGAGTAGCTGAGGAATGGGACCCCTTGATGAGCCGTTCATTACAGTTCTCCAACGTAATCGATGGTGGCATGTCGGTGTACAAGGATCTTTTTGCAAGAAGAAAAAAGAGCGACAACAGCTTCCTATCACTATGTTCTTCCCCGAACAAACACACCTGCACCGCGGGCTTCAGAAGGAGAAAACACTGCAGAGCGCAGTCAGGATGCAGCGGCCCCGTCTGAAGAGCAGTGAAACGGCCTACACGTGAGTCACTGTATTCGTTAATATTTTAATATTATCTGTATACATGAAATAGTTGCTAATTGTAAAAAAGAAAAGTTTTCTATATTAATATATATTTATAATTATTTATATATATGTTAATAATGTATAAGCTTTCTATTTCGCCGATTTCACTTATCGCGGGTCATTTTCGGAACGTAACCCCCGCGCGATAAACGAGGGATTACTGTATATATATATATATATATATGTATGTATATATATCAGGCTTGTGGGTTTTGCAACCTTAGCATTCGCCTGTTCGATTAAAAAAAACTTGTCAGGCGCTCCTCCGTTCGTTGAAAAAATATCATTATTACCCTTTTTCAAATTTGAAAAAAATCTATTATAAAAACGTCCTCACTTTTATCCCAGAATGATTCACATAATTTCATTTGCACTTCTTTTTTTTGTAAAAAAAAACCGTCTTAATTTTTTTTTCTGAAGAAACATTGATTGAACTTATTTTATAAAGAACTTCCACACTTTTAAAAACAAAATAAATTGAACGGACGAACGCCATCAAAAAAATCCGTTCGTCCGTTCATTTATATTTCGTTCAGGTGGTTAAAGTTCACCTTTTTCTTCAAATGGAGAGATACACGACTTTGATGAAGAGGAATTGCATGCCTACCGAGGTCATTACAGACTCACAGGTAGGCCATAGCTCCGGACCATGGATTCTTGTGCGGTTTCTTCATACTATGTAGGTAAATACATCAAAAAGAATATACGAATACAGAGAACATAACAATTTCTGATACAAATATTACGTTTCTCTCAATTAGGATTCGGATCACCTTTTTTCGAGACTTTGCAGTATTGGAAGGACATTCCTTTTCTTTTGGGAATAGTACTTCTAGGTCATGCTATTGGAGCAACTCGAATGTGGAGGTGTGGATTGAAAGAGTTTTAGTTATCTTACATATGCTCTCCAAGATGTCTATGGGACGGGGTCTTAAAGTGTTCAAGAATTGCTCTATTCTACTACTTTCTCGATCCTTAAAACTACGATTCCCGATCACGTTTTTTTACCCCCGATCCGATTTTGATAATTTGGTTTCGAGTATCGGCCGATCCGATGACTTTTTTTGCTCCCGATACTATGCCGATCATTTTTCCCGATCAAATACATTTTTGGCAATGTCTTAAAAAAAGGGAACTAAAACTCAATTAAATGTCCAAGTTTCTTTTTTTTCAATTCACTCCCAATTGGACATATTCACTTTTTTCACTGCATGAAGTTATCTAAACAATAAAGGTTTGAACTTTTCAAAAAAAATCTCCATGAATGTCTAGCCCTGGTGCTTAAAGAAAAGAAATGTATTTTTCATAGACCAGTTGTGTTTTACTTTTTAAATACTTTTTGTGGGAAAAATTCCTTTCTAAAAAAACGTCCTCACCTTCAGAATGACGAAACGACAACTTTAATGAACACAAACGAACGAAAACACACTATTATATTTATAACTAAAAAAAGATATCGGAAAAGGCCATATTTTTTTGCCGATTCCGATTTTTTGAAAATGACGTGATCGACATCTCTACTTAAATCCCATTCTATCTACCCTTAAAAGGCTGTAATTTTACCATTGAAGAAAATAAATAAATTCTTGTGTCCTTAATTTTAACAAAAAAGTATATAATTTTATGTTGTACTATTTATTTTATTTTGCCATTTATATAATAACAGAATAAAAATATGTTATTTGATATTAAAATATTTTATTTATTGTTTTTGTATATTTTCTCTACACTTTACTCAAAATGAAAGTCAGTCACCAAAATCTATTTTTTTATTGTCGGAATAAATTAATGACTAGTCAAAATGCCGAACACCTCAAATCCCATTAAATTGAAATATATCCGATTGATATGTGTATATTTAAAAAAACTAAAATAGCTTAAATCTTACTTTGATCAATTGAAACTCCCACTTTTCTTACATTATATGGCAAAAGTATCATTTAATTTAGACCAGAGGATTGTTGAATCCCTGCTGAAAAGATTTATTAAATTTATGAAGTTATTTTCTTACTTTCTAGGTGTAAATAAAGAACCTTCGAAATCTTCCCGTAGTGCATATATACCAAATATATAATATAGCAGGCATGTGAACAGAACAAAAATTGAAAGGCGCTCCGCGAACAATTGTTCAATGAACAGAACCATAGCTCTTGGAAAGAATTATAAAATTCATTTTTAGCGTTCCATATTTTTTAAAGAAAATCACTGGAGACCGATAACACCTACAGGCGAATTTTTTAAACTAATCTATCAATACCAACTGAACACAGCTTACTACCGACTATTGATACCGTGTTGGATTTTTTTTCTTCTGAATCCCAGTTTTGAAAAATTGTATATTACCTCTTATTACAATTGTACTTTAATCCATGCGAGTCTTACAAAATCAATCTTTGGACTATTTTCACTTTTCAAACAAAATGGAAGAAATCGGGATACATGAATGAAGAAATTTAAAAGTAAAAAAGAGATAATAGTATTTTTTTTAAGCTTACAGTGACATATTCTTTGTAAATGATGACAAAAAATGGAATGTCACTAATATTATGCCAGTGCTTTCGTGTGCAATAAAATGAGGGTTGAAAGATATCGTAACGGACGTACAGGACATTCACCCCCCGTTACTAATATTTGTTATCCTTTAAAGTTCATTTATGAAGTTAACTATGTTTTTCTTTTGCTTAGTGTTTAAAAGCTATGTTCCTAAAATCGGTCATTTATCATAGAGCAATGAATCTAAAACAATAAGGAAAAGAAGGCTCGTGAGGAAATACGATGAGGGATCTAAAAGGGAGAATACGCGTACATTCTCCCCTTTCCTTATTAGTTTCATAACAAATTAGGATTTTGAGAACGAAATATATATTTTTTACAATTTATTTCAAATTTATAGACATATTTAAATAAACATAGATACATTAAGACATTCTGCAATATATAATAACTACATACATTTGTTTATTCTCCTTTAAGTTTTTTCAATCTCTTAGAATTATTTGTCATATTTTGACTGCTTGTTTTTCTTTTGTTTTTGTGAATTTGATCATTGATTTCCGAAACATAATTTTGGACATACAATTAAATTTTAACAGCGATTTTGGAATAAATTTTTCAAAGGAATGGTCTTTCGCATTCGCTAAATAATTTCCAAAGCGTAAGTATCATTTTTCCAAAAGTTTATAAACGAAAGAACAAAAATATTTTTTTGAAGAAGGGGAAGAAATCAACTCTTAGAAGATACTTTTGATTTTGAATTTCTGAAAAAAATGCATAACACAAAGGAACACGTTAAAAAAAAGAACATCAGAAGGACGAGTCAGTCCACCTCGATTAATTTGATCTAAAAGTTTACTTTCATCATCATATTTTCTAAGAAGAATAATTTTAATCGAATTTCTTATTTAAAGCGTCAATAAATTGTGGCAAGAATGACAGGCTATAGTTTTACATAAGGAATGCGCGATATAACCAGAACAAAAGTAACTATAGATACGTCATTAATATATTCAAATGAATCTTTAAAAGTAAAATGTTAAAATTGGAAAATATATTTAGAGAAGACGACTTAATCTTTCATTTGTTGAATTTATATCCTCAGAAAAATGATATTCCAGATCTTTCAGTGAAATTTTGCCTAAACTTATGATATTCTTCAATTCCAAGGCATTTTTCTGAATCCAAATATTTTGTACAATATGTTTCGTCAAAATTATACTAATATTTTTATACCTATTTTGAGTTAGAGCCTGAAGCGAGCCTTTAGGTAAGTTATGTAGAGTTAGCCAATCCAGTTCTAAATTCAAAGATGAATACAGTTCCGTAATGCGACGTATTGTAGGTAATGTTAGAACTTCTTTACGTAGATCTCTATAAAGACTCGTTGAGAAACCTTCCAGGACATAGATAAGGCGTACAAGGCAGGACTGTATCTCCGTTGTTGTGGACATTTAAACAACAAGGATAATTGTTCAATCAAAAAGTGTAATTTTCTCTTTGCTTCGTCCAATGGGGCAAGATATTTGTCAAATGATTTAAAGCTGTGTTTAATTCATTTTCCAAGCCAAATAGTTGATTGGTGGAAGAGTTTGATGTCAATGAATTTAAGAAGGCCAAAATATTAAGAAGGGTGTCACATTTCGTAATATGATTGTTCTTGGTGATATGTTCGAGATGATTAAAGATAGATCTCTATCTTTCACCCTGAAATACAATATAGCAGGGAATAAAGTCATCGCAGTTGTATGAAGAAGTATCAATAAGAAAATACTGAGGAATATCAAGTTTGATATGTGAAAAACAATATATAAATAAAGAAGGTTAAGGAATGAAGTTGGCTTACCGTATATGGATTGACATTTCTTCATTAATCTTTAGACTGAAGTCTCTAACGGTCCTCCATGACTAAAGTTCATCTGAAGAACCATAGCTCTTTATATTTTTCATCATAATGTTCTTGAACGCCGCTCGGAAGGCAAGTCCTATCCATTTTAATTTGAAGCTCTTCGAGTGTAAAAATTAATTGGCCTCTTCAAAAGCCTTAATCTTTTTAAAATTCGCTCGTTTTCATTAAGGAGTCGTGATGAGGAGGTTGAGGTGGAGGAACGCTTCAGAGGAGGCTTTTTTTAATAATAGTAGTGAGGAAGATTTGAAAATTGAAGGGACGGCATCTTTTTTTAATATCTAAGACAAATAGTTTTTCCAGATCTGTCTGAACGTGATGGATTAGAGTCATTAGACTCTGGCTTATAATCGGAGGGCATGAAATGTACGTCACACAACGCAGAATGTCTCGAAGGTATCTAATTTTTCGCGGAACAGCCTTTGTCCAGAGTTGGCGTAGGGACTCATCCTTGGGGAACATATGAAGCCGTCTCTTTTTCCCCTCATTGCCCTTTGATTTTAGCCACTCTTGCAACCCGGAGCAACACAAACCTTCCCATTGTCGTCTAGTTTGAAGATAATAGGTAGTTCTAAAACAATTCCTCTACACACTTCCACTACTTCATTCACGCAGCAATAAATAAATTAGTCCATCCCGCTTTTATTTTTGTTTTGAAAGTTCGTTACTCTACCTTTATGATTGTTTAAGTCATTTATTCATAGAGATAAAGATATAGGAGCTGATTCCCTTCAATGGCAGGGAAACAGCGTTCTTATGTTTCTGTGTGTGCAAAATAAACAAAGTAATTTATACGACGTCATCGTAATCTGATCTTAGAGATAGAATCTATGAATGATGAAGAGAATAAACTCTCTACAGTAACCCTCGATATAACGCCCCTCTGTATAACGAACTTCGGATACAACGAACCTCCTTCGTCACTCCTGCAGGATATAACTTACACTCCAGAGCCCCCCTTTAACGAACTTTCGGATATAACGACCCTGCCCTCCCCCATATAGTTCGTTATATCGAGGGTTTACTGCATATCTTTTTAAAAGTTTTTACGGTCACAATGACGTATTTCTCTGAAGGATCCAATCAGCTCTCTATATCTTTATATCTCTATGATTTAAAACATATGACCGATATTAGGAGCATAGGTTTTAAACACTAATGCATTTTTTGTCATAAAGAAAACATAGTTAACTTCATAAGTGGACTTTAAGAGATAAGAAATATTAGTAACGGGGGGTATATGACGCGGGGGTGCTAGTCCGGGGGATGATTGTGTAGGGGTGGTAGTCCTAAACTCGAAATATATTTATCGCTGAGGTCTTACTTTTTATACTTATCCTTAAGTTTCTAAAAAGTTACCGTTCATCAGCTATCGTCCGAATATAATGAGGAACGAAGAATGTCCTATTTAAATACGACTGTTGTATAAATAAAATAATGTTCACGGCACCATCAGGACATTAAAAATAATTTGAAACATTCCCATCTCCTTCTTTGTTTGTTTTCTCGTATGACATCTGTCTTATTTTATTCGATAAGCCAATCAGAGTAAATGTAATTCCCATTAGCGCGTCTCCATCTATTTATTTAAGACGAATAATAATTAAATATTTCCAAATACATATGACTTCCACAATTCAAGACTCAACTACCGTCTGCCCGTATAATTACAAAAATAATATGATGTATTGCAATAATTATTTTGTAATTTATCGAATATATTGTCCAAAACTTTGATATCTTTATCCTTTATCGCAAGTGGATTTTCACCATTTTTCATTATTTAAAAAATAAGTTACCTCAGAAAACACTTGGACTTATGTATCCATATGTTTTTTTTATTATATGCAAAATTATAGATTCCTTTATACTTTATTTAATTCCTTAAAATAAAATGGAAGGTATTATAAATACATAAATCAAACCAATTAATATATATATAATTAATAATATATTGTTTTAAAAACACATTTTCAATTACTTGCATTTAAGAACATAATAGTTCAAAATACGTCATGGAAGTAGTGGTTTACTCTTATTCACCCATAATTGATGGGCATACTACATACATTTAAACCCCAGCAAATCATGATGCGGCTAATATATTGTTCCTAGAGGTTGCTGTGGTTCTTGTCATTTTTTTCTTTTAGTTGTTGTCTAGAATGATGAGCCTAAAAGGTAAGAGGACAGCAATAAGCAAAAAATGAATAAATATTTTTTCTTCCCTTCTTAGCCTTTGGGCAGTCAAATAGTTCCCTAATATCGTTATTCCTGGATAAATAAGTTGGGATCAAAGACAAACATGCATATCTGATGTATAAATATAACTTTATTTTCTGCCTGATATATGATGGATAAGTAATATATCTTATATTAGAATAAATTTAGCGTCTCATTCGATGAGTCGTCTATATCTCTTTTTGTTATATGTGTCAGTTCCTATAGAAATTTCGGATATGGATTACTTTAAACTCGACCTGTTATGAAGGACAAAAAAGCTGTCGATTAAAAAACATAGATATATCTGTCTTGTATCTCTCTGGCATCTCTTTGATTATAATATCAAATGTATCACAAACCTCTCCCTTTTTATTATTAATAAGCTGTTGCTATTATAATTTTTGCGTTACCACAAACATTTTCAGTTTTTCTATTCTTGAGAGGAACCGTGATATGAAAAATAGAAGAACTGAAGTTGTTTATTATAACTTAATTGAACAATAATAACATCAGCTTTTAGTTTATTTCTTTAAAAATGCTATTAAATTAAAAGAGGTGGGTTTGTTCCCTTTATCTATGAATCCTGTGGAATAAGTAACTTCAGAGACCGGAGGGAACTTCGTATCGAAGTTTCTCCTCCAGAATAGAAGTATTTAAGCTGTTTAATATAACAACAGCTCATTAATAATATAAAAAATGGAGAAATTTGTGATTGATTTGATACTATAATCAAAGAGATGCCAGAGAGAAACAAGAAAGATGTCCTTATGTTTTCCAATCGACAGCTGTTTTTCTCTTTCTATTCATGTCGGGTATAGTGTAATCCCTTGCGAAAATTTTGTAGACACTAAAATATATATATATATAAACCCTTTAGTTTCTGAAATTCCCCTGAATAAAGAAAGATTTTATTGTACAATGACTTGAATGCACTTTGAGATGCATAGATTTCTTCCCTACAAGAAGTAATGTGTTAAATTTTTGATGTGTTTATCTATAAATGAGAAATAAGGTTTCCATCCATATGAATCAAAATATGTTTATTTTTCATACCTTTTTATACGTCAACTGCGCTGACCACTCTTTCCTTCTCGGACTGATGTCGTGTGTTGCGCCCTCTGGTGTTTGATTGTATTAGCTGTTGCAGCTGCTCTTGAATGGGTAAGAAAAAGAAGAAAACAGGAGATGGACTTGTAAGGTAGTGTTGTTGTTATTATTGACTCAAGTTGCCCCCCGAGTGAGTGAGTAGTGAGTGAGTGAATGAGTGTCTTGTCTCCTCGTCCGAGCATCGCCGTGGAATCTCCCTCCCTCCCTCCCTCCCCCTTTGGCACCGCTCATCCATTGGCATGAGCAGTCGGGCATCATGGTGGGCCAATTCCATTGCGAAACCTGCTACAAGCGCTTTAATGAGAAGGGCGCCGTTCTGAAGCACATGAAGATCGTTCACCAAGGACAGCGGAACTTTGAGTGTGAAATGTGCCCCAAGCGATTCGGGGAAAAGGGCAACCTCACCAAGCACATCAAAACCGTTCACGAGAGATGCAAGGCATTCCAATGTATCATTTGCGAAAAGACCTTCGGAGAAAAGGGAAATCTACAGAGGTGAGAACCAACAACAACTAGGAAAGAGATTTCCTTATCTCCTAAAGTCCTAACTATGTATCCTTTGCTCTTCCTTCTCAGGCACATCAAGGCTGTCCACCACGGGAAGAAGGACTTTTACTGCTCCTTTTGCGCGAAGGGATTCGCGGAAAAGGGGAATCTACAGAAGCACATCAAGGCCATACACGACTCGGCACTTCACAACAACAATAGCAATCCAGGCAACAACAACATCGCCGCCACCACCAATAACCTGCCTCCCCCAACTCTACCACAGGGACTCAACAATCCAGCTGTTGTGCAAATACAAATTCCCTGGGATCCATACCCGTCTTACCAGAGCATGGACATTGAAAACTATGACAACACTATTCCAGATTTAGAAGAAGAAAACAATTTTATTTCTATTTTTCCCCCATCTTAAATGATTGCTACATACATATATATATATATAAAATTTAATTCATCCAGTCCTTTATCATTTATCAACCTTATTTGCCCAGTTGAAGGCTTGAATTGCTCTCTGCGGAGAGATAGTAGAGCCAGTAGCTTAAGTTAAACACAGCAAAGATCCCTGGAAACAGAATTCGGGCTATGACATCGATCCGTTTGGACCTCCGGGGAAACTTCTCTGCAAGCCATGACTTTTTTCGTAGAGCCTTCTTATCTCCTCCGGATAGATAGCTGAGGAGTATATTTTCTCCGATCTCAAAGGAACCACCCTCCTTGCCTGTGGGATAGATCATTATATAAGAGACATCTAGGAGAACATCTCAATATTCTTACCGTATTGACGAAGCCCTGGGGTAAACTGAAAATAAGTATTATAGTTGAGAATATTGTGTGTATTTGTGTATTATTAGTTAAATAACTACATATTTTGTCAATTTATATTATACAAAGTTTCTTTTCTTTTTTGGTGTCTTTTTGTTAACTATTCAATATAGTGTATGTATATATATTTTTATACTGTGTCTACTTCATTTCATGTAAATATTAATGTATGCACGCTGGCTCAATGGAGGCTTTCTACACCATTCATGTTGAAGGCGTATGATCAACTCCTCCAGAAAGGATCAAGTTTGATCATTTAAAAATCCTAGGTTTCATGACCTGAATATAATGTTTATCCTTACGAATACTGATCTATCTATGTATCGAACCAAATAGGTAGAAATACAATAAGCTATATAGAGATTTAGATTTCTAATTGATCTCTCTAAGACTTTTTTTTTTCATAATCTATTCAAAGATTGTGAACTAAGAATTAAAATAATTATTTGTGGGATTCACTTGGATCTATTTCTTATACAAATGATTAAAGAGTCTCTTCAGTTCATACATAAATATATAACTTACTTATATGGAATATGATCACTAAATCCACTAAGACACACAGTCATAAAACTACAACATTTTTTCACATAAAAAGATTTGAAGAGCCTGCTCATACATGGATTTCTCATCAAAAACGTTGCTAGGATTAATAATAAACCCTAATGACTAATTTTACAGATTTGCTATTAAAATTATCTGCAGATTTCTTAAAGTGAATTTAATTTTTTTTTAAACATTTTTAACACATATACCCCAACAGGGATAATTGGAGTCATGGATGTCTTATGCAGCAAATACTCTTTTAGCGGTATAATATTTTGATTTGTATAACTTTTGTATATCAATAATGGTATTTATTTAACTGGTCGAAGTACACATTATCCATTAGAATATATGAAATAATATTTTCCCGGTGAAACAAACAATATAAATCATTTTGAATATTCACTTTATCCTTAATGGGTTATTCACGTCAATGTTGCAAAATATGCCTTGTTGATAGGATCAGTTGTGTACCTATTAGTTGCGTTTATCATTTTTAGATATAGTTGGTACAACAATTGACCAATTATGTTTAAATATCAATATATATTTATAACACAGCTATTCTTTTGTCACTAATAACTTCTTTGATTGATTTTGAACCGGTTAAATACAAATATAAAGCTTTATGATGGTCGTCTTCAATTGCCATGTTTTCATCAACTATTTTTATATATTTGGAGCTAAAACTACTTTAAATTCATTTTTCATGGGTAAGCTATACTTCATACACTATATTATCATTTAAGAACCTAATTTTTCGTCGTTACGTGAGATAAAGCTATAGTGCATTTCAATTAAGTGATGAGCTTAATAAAAAATCTAATAATAATTCATAAAAAGAAGGATTTTGCTTTCTGTCAAAATAATTTAAGCAAAACCACGGAATTTTAAATTACCATAGTACAATATTTTTTTGTGGTACGAAATAAACGTTATTCCCTCATTTTATTATGATATTTAAAGGTCATAGGGAAAATACTTTTTATTAAGTATATAGTAAATTTAAAATTGCATTTTATGTGGATAAATTAATCTCAGGAGGCTTAGTAACCCTTGTAATTACTTACAAAGTACCTTACTTTTATTTTGGTCACTAAATATCATTTTCTGTGAAAAAATAAAAGTGGTTACTTGACGAATAAATAAAAATGTTTTGTTGTTTTAAATAATTGCTGCGAAAGAAACGACTTTTTCTATCGTTGTCTCCTAAAGATATATAAAAAAATAATAAGGCAATCTGACAAATGACTTGCGCTCAGTGATAACAAAGATATTAAAAAAATGATATCTATCGTAAATCATATCTTAAATTACTCCATGCTTAACTAAATGCATATGTAGGTTGTTGCCAAGATTGACATCATCGAATATTATTGAATGGATAAAAAAACCAGTGTATTAGAATGTTAACATAATCGCCGTAAAATATAACGATTGAATTTTCTTTAGTGAGTTTTTTTTTTGCATCATTGGTAGTTACGTATCCGTTTTTAAATCTGATTTAAACAATTCTTTGATTTAGAATTGTCAAAAAATATATTCATTATTTGTAAAATAATAAAAATAGTCCATTTGATTTTTTTTTTTGGGGGGGGGTTACTCAAAAAATAATACTTGTTAATACTAATATTCGTTCAAATAAATATTACACTAGTTGAAATGAGGATACCATCACTTTTAATATTTTAAAGATGTCAAAATCGAATACATACTTGAAAGTAGTTCCAAACTGGTTAGTTTCAAAAGTCTTTTCATTAAGTATGATGTTTTAATTCTTGTAGCAACGGCTTGCTTAGGTTTTTAGATTCGATGATTTAATTATTTATTAACCTTTTTTCGCTGTGCTAAAATATATTATTAAGATTTGTTAATATCAGTCAATCCTTTTATAAAACACACAACATAGTTTTGAATTATTGCCAAATAAATTGACTCTTTTTTTAGGCTTAGTGCTTGTAGCCTTATAGACGGAAGGTTTTTTATGGAATTTTGAACTTATACTTTTATAGTTTTATCGCTTGTCTTCGTTAAAACACATATTTTTTGCGCCCTCTTTGTTAAACATATCTCATAAAACCTTTGGGCGTAAAATCCTCCTTCTATATACAAACATATCAAAACATTTTCTATTTTGTGATTGAAATCTTGAGACAAATTAGTTTTCACGTTTTTGCATTTGCATAAAATTTATTATATTTTGGTTGTTATAATACTGGTCTCTTGATTTGTGCCCAAATAGCAATCAACGAATTCCCTTGAATTTATTATAAACTTATTTCTGTAGACTTTTTTTAAATATGTCTATAATATCATTCACATTAAGAAACCTAATATTTAGTAGTATATAAAAATGATTTGAAGTCCTCAAATAATCTTTAAAAACCGATATTTTTTCTTGTCTTGCCATTTCCAATAATATTCCCGGAGACAGAGTGTTTGTAAAAAGATACTTTATTTAAAGGAGCATAATGTTGGGTCAATCCGATTAAAGTTGATACCCTAAATCTTTTATTCCAAAATATTTTTCATTTTTTTGATAAAATATGTGAATTTGATTTTTGCAAAAATGAGTTACCATCACTATAATATAGTTGGTAAAATTCTCCTTCGTAAAATATTTCGATGAGTTGAGTACAGGCTCCGAATATTATAATTGATAATTGCTAAGGAATACATCTCTTATGGCTATGAAAAAAGGGACTATCTTTGAGGGATCATATCGGAGGGATCATGTGGAATTGATTCGTATAACAAATAAGTCCAATAGAAAGAAAATCATTCTAACTTAGAGAAATAAAAATTACATTCATGGTTAAAAACGTGTGCAACCGGTCTTAAAATGCTTCTGAAATATTTGGCCATCATTTTTTTTTGAAGAAAAAAAACTTAAAAATGCGTTTTCCTCATTTTTACTATTTCCATTTAAAATTGCTTTCTTGCTGAACATATCATACATATTAATGAAATTATTTGTTGAGGATTATTATTTGAGAATGTTTGTAATTGAATAGAGTCATACTCGATCGATCTCTTCTTTAAATTGATATGATATAATATATATTTTATTTTATAAATCTCATTTATAGTGTTATTTTTTAATTTTCAAATTCTTTTTCTTTCCTACAAATAAACATGATTATTTCATCCAAGCGAAGGAATTCATGTAACAATATTATTTTGTCCATTTGTTATATTCTAGTTTGCAACATATGTCCTTGATACATCATCGTATCTTCTCAAAGACATTTGATACCAATATATTTTTCTAAAAATAAATATCTATTTAATACCGCACTTAATATCAAATTCTATATTTGACACAAAAAAAAACCATCTCCTGTTGTAACCAATATTGATAAATGATAACAAAATGAACTTGACTTGAATATGTTAAATAGGTTTGCTTGAAAATATATTTTAATGCGTCAGATTTTAAAATTTATATTAATTTCAAATAAAATATTCCTTTTCATAAGCTATTTATTTCAACATTTTTGTTCCTGTTTAATGGAATCCTTTAATAATTTCGCTACAACTTCAATTAATGACTGAGCATTTTTATATATTCTTGCGAGTCATTCCCATAGTGCTTAATGCATCTTACATTCCTTGATGTCGACTCATTTAGTGCTTGATATTGAAGGTCATGCTGAATATTTAAATTCTTTCAGGATTTGATGGTTCCTGATAAATGGAAGTCAATATAAATACACTTTATTCACTTTGCCTTTTTGAAACCTAATAAGTTGCTTGTTACACATATTTACAAAGAACTACTCATTTTAGAAGTGTCTATATATTTGAAAAAATAAAAGGTAGTCAAAATATAGACATCAGTTTGCAGGAATTATTTTCTCCCTTTTTTTTAATTGCAATAAAATGTTTTTGCACTTATTTTATTTACAAAAGAACTACTCATTTTATAAATGGATTTGTATAATCCTTACATTTACATTTAACAAATCCATGAAGAAATCATTTATCTACATTTTTCATTAATGAATGCTTTTTGAAATAATTATATCCCTTTCAATATAAATTTATATTCTTTTATCAAATTGACAAATAAAGCATCTACGGTCCCTGAATTTGTTTCAAATGTGCATGGGTTTCATAATTTGGTTATGCTTCATATATTTTTTTTGATGGCTATTCAACAGATCTTCATCGAATGTTCTCATAGTAAAATGAGTAGAGTAATTCTTGAGATATGGTGACGGCAAATCAATCATTTAACGGAAATGAAGATATTTATTTAATAGTATGTGTTGCTTAGCATTTCTTATGAATGTCAATAGTTAAAATAAAAAGTAGTTTTATGCATAAACAATATTTTTTTAATATTTTTACATCAATAGATCCGGATCAATAGCAACGGTTTTGCAAATAATTTGTCAATAAAAGTTTTTAGGTGCGTGAATACTTGTAATTAGGACCAAAAGTATATTACCTCAAATTAAATTTATAAAATACTATTATAAGGATTCCAGCCAAATAATATATCTCCAAATTTCATGTTTTTTTTAATGCATTACTATTTAAAGGAGATCGGAGAGATGATAATATTGGAGAGTAGAAACTTTGAACAGTGTCTCATCATTATTTTTATTGAAGACATTAATATATTTTGGTTAGGAGTATTAAAACATAAAGTATGAACTTTATACTATAGTTATGGGTTTCTATTATTATATGAATAGGAAATTACTATTGTCAGTCATGAATACTCTGAAATATACGCCGAAAGTGAGGTAATAATAAGTTTTGAGTGTCCTAATAATATGCCAATCCGACTTTGCCTCCAGAACATTTGTGAACTTTATGGCTAAAAAGTAGATGAAAACGCATTATAACCTCACTACCTTCCTCCTTTTCTACGTAGACTATTTCTAGTCAATCGTAGGTCATTTGGAGTAGATCAGATGACCAAGGGTTGGTCGAAAATAACTGACTGGACCTCATCAAACCCATCTTATGAGTGGGTCATTGCTCAGCATTTAGATTGAATTTTGAGCTCGTACGAAATATTTTCCTATTGATTTTTCCCCTCCTCATTATTGATCGTAAAAATGATATTGATTAGGTATATTTATACAACACGATGTCTCGTTACTTTCTAATTGACAGCTGTTTTTCTCTTTCTATGTCAGGTCGGGTAGTAAGTAATCCCTAGCCTTATAAAATATGTATGGAATTAATTACAAATATTTTACTCAAATGACGTAGAAGCTTTTGTAGCTAAAGACCTAATTTATACTTATTTTCCCTATATGGTTTGATAGATTTGCATCCTTGTGGATATAAATAGCATTATAATCAGGAACGACCGGACCGGGACTTAAAATTTTCAAGCCGGGCCGGGCCAAAACTGGGTCGGGACTTTAATATATTTTCGTTCCTTCGTCATTCTGAAAAATACGTCGACATTTCAGATGACAAACAAACGAAAATATTAAAATCATGGCCCGTGATTTTAAGACACCGGGCCGCTCAAAAAACAGCCGGGACCCGAGACGGGCCAGGGACCCGGTCGTTTCCTAATTATAATTATAAAATTAGTCCATTGAACCTAGGATCTTATCAATGAGGTTTACTAAAATGCCCTTCCCCTCTAGGGATTCGAACTTGCGCCTTCAACATTGAGAGTTGAACACAACTGTATGCACTGAGCTCTCCTTTTATACTATAATCTATTTAAAATTTAAATTATCATAAGCATTATCAATTCGCTATAACTTTATTACAAGAGATGGATAAAAATTTAGGCCCTTCAATAGAAAAAGGACTCAAGAGAAACACTTTTTGCTCACCTGAAAATATATGCTAGAAGGCCTAACCGATAAATAAATGGAAACAATAATATTTGCCCGGAAAAAGTTTGTTTGCAAAAAAAAACAAAGATTTTTCAACTACCCAAATTATGGAATTATCAGTTGTAATTCTAAGAATTTTTTAAATCTTATCGACTGGTCAAATATATATTTGTCTGTTCCTCCAATTGTGCCTGAGGAGATCTTATAAAAGCAATAGAACATCCTTTAAAAATTAATAAGTATCCTTGCCATTCACAATCAGTGGAAAGAGCTGTAAAACTAGTAACGTAGGCATCTGCAAAAGTTTATGGATATATCAACGTCATAGATTTATATTCTCAACCATGTGAGGGCGTTACTGTATAAAATTAAGATGTGAAAAGCAAACGTATTTAAAAATAACTTAAAAACATCAACATGAGTACCTTCTTTTTCTTTTTCCTTCTTGAAACTATAAAAGAACCCTAGTAAGAGCTGTTATTTAAAATTGTTGGTGCGTCAGCACTTATGTTCATTAATTGGCTCTAAATATTATTTGACGAAAATTTGCAAACATAACAAAGTCATAAATTGATCATAGCTAAATTTTGTAAAAGTTATTTTTTTCAAAATAAGTAATAACAAAAAAGTTTTGCTTCATAGCGAAACCTTTGAAGCAATTTGGGGGGGGGGGGGGTCAAACCAAAATCCATTTTTCTACGATCATTTAGTTTCTTATGAGCAACTTTCGCGGGGGGATAAATTTTGATATCTTAATATTAGGTGTCTATAATACCCCTAGAGTACCTACATGTCATAGCCATTAAGGAAGGGATGCACGTTATCAAGTGCTCGGAGGGTGACAAGAGAGTTGCGGGGCTGTTTAGATCCTTCTAGTTCCTAAAAGTCATATAATTATTAAGAATATATATTTTTGATCTGTTTTCTTATTAATATTTTATCATTGTTATATTATATGTATATATTTATATACACACACATATATATATATATATATATACACATACTATTATATATATATATATATATCAGAGCTGCGAAAACCGAATGTAATGGTATTCGATACTACCGACGGTAGATTTCCAATACCGAACCGATTATACGATATTCGGTAGAAACTACCAAAATCGTACCGATTGACAATCGGTACTATTCCCTTCAATAGCAGAGGAAACATCGTTCAACTGTCGCTTTGCCCAAGCGCTCCCTTGTTGTGAAGAACTTGAACTTTGCAAAATAAATAAACAAACTACAACTTATAGTATATAGCAGCAGATAATAAATATACATTCAATATAAGCTTATTTTATGCATTGAATACTAGAGTACGAAAGTGCATTAATATCGGACAATAAGAGACAGTAAATGAAAAAAAAAATATAATCTTTCATTTCCTACAAAATCCATGTACATATATAATTTATACAAGATTAGTATGTATTAAATTTCAAATAATCTCCAATAATTATAACAAATTATTTACTGAATTGTCTTCTGTTATAATTGTCCATATTAAATGCATATGAATAAGTCACAGAGCAGATACATAATAATTTCTCTCTCTTTCTTATCTACCATACCAAATATCGAACGATACTGTTTAAATATAATAAAATATATCGAATACCGATACCGAACGGTAGCAGGTATTACCGAATACCGAACCAGCGGTAGATTTTTCTACCGAATCCAGCTCTGATATATATATATATATATTCAGTAGACATGAAGGCTAGAGTTATATGACTCTGAAATAAATTTACAACAACATTCAATGTATAATGATTCTATTGATGTGATTATGTAAAATTATTTTTTTAAATTACCATTTTCGATTATTTCCATTGCTTTTCGATATTTTTTTCCTTTGTTATTTTGTAAATTGCAAAGAATTGATTTGGATTACTAAAAATATAATCTTAAATAATTAATTATGTGAAAAAGGTCTATTATAAATTAAAGTGATTCCTATGCTGATCCGGGGGATCATATTTAGTATTTAATTATTAATTAGTATGAATAGAGACCATCACAGCTTCAGTGATTCAAAAAGTTATAATTAACCCTTGTGTGGTGTTCATATTTTTGTAACTCAGCCACTGTTCGTGGGTCTGGTGGACCCGCTGCGTTTTGGGGTTCTCAGCTAAATACAATAAAACTATTTTATGTTAAAATACTCAAATGATATTTTCCTTATCTCAATAAAAGCAATATAAACAACATAAATGATATAATAGTCTTTTACCTTTATTAGGTCACATTTATAAATAAAACATCACTTCTTTTTGTTGTTGCTGGCTGTAACCTAGAGTAATGAAAATATCAGAAATTTTTCTAACTCTCTCTCCTCACACACAAGATATGAGTGCCAGATCAACTGCAATAGCATCACACTTACTTCAGGCTTTGCTGGTGATGGTTCTGTAGGTTGGGTGGATGGTGCACAAGACCTAAAATTTCCACTTTCATTGACCCTGGGTCCAGCAGACCCGAACACCCTCTATGTAATGTAAATGTGTAGGGGGGGTGTATGGTGTGTGGTCACTGAAAACGTGTTGTGATATATGTTCTTCTCAGAAAATGAGCCAAGGCCAATGAATCTGAGTTTGAAATAATAAAAATTCGTATTACTTTTCTTTGAGACAAAAATGAAAACGGGTCCCACAGACCGAACACCACACAAGGGTTAAGTCAAATACCTCTTTTTTAGCATTTTCATGTTCATTTCTTTATCATAATTTTTTTCTATTTTGAAATTTTTACTTTTCTATATTGACAATTTTATTTTTCTATATTGACGATTTGCCATTTGCCATTTTTACTAAAAGCCTATCACATACACTTGCCACTTGATCATAGTCAATTCATCGTCGTCCATGTTATAGTTCATGGCGGATCTTGACTTCCGTCCTTTTCTTCTGTCGTGTCTGGAGGCATAGTTGACAAAGGCAAACTCGAGTAAGGCACTGAAGACGAATATAACGCAGGCCCCGCTCCAAATGTCGATGGCTTTGGTGTAAGCTACGGGAGGCGGGATTTATTCACTCCCGCGGTCTGGGTAGACATGTCAGAGGGTCGTGACCCCCAGAGCCACGCGTGCCTGGCACAGATTTGGAGTCCAGCCAAAAACTCACCCAGGAGACTAGCACCAACATGCAGGAGGGAACATAGATCGTGAGGAGTAATATGAAAACTCTCTTTTGAACACCAAGTTGATCTTAAGGCAGCTGTATTCCCCCTAAAAAAAGGATTGGATGTTTATATTATTATTATTATTATACAACAGTGGTTTCTATTATAATTGTTTTTTTTTGCCTATATGGTCCGATAGAATTGCCATCCGACTGGATTATACAAGCATACTAGCATTAAATTAGTCTATCGAACCTAGGATCTTATAAATGAGTAGACCAAAAATGACCATCTCCTCTCCGGGATTCAACCCTGCGCCCTCAACTTTGAAAGTTGAAGGCACACGGCTATCACAATTCCTTTTTTT
>CP045892.1:27717436-27794528 GCA_013387185.1 Caligus rogercresseyi
TTTGTACAGACTCATGCACATTGCTACAGCATGACCCATTTTTCTTTTACACAAACCCCGATTGAAGCTCACCATTTAAATCATCAAATATTAATCGGGAGTCCGTCCAAGTCTCTCTAAATGTCAATTGTACGCTGTATTCCTAGGGAAATCAAAGTTTAAATCAATGAATTTTTTTGTTTGTTTGTTGAGACATTGAATACCTTTTGTAGTCATCAATGCGGTCTATTGCTCGGAGATACATGTTGATGGATACCACGGTTGGAGATGGATCTGATAAAAGAAAATATATCATACTAATAGCCATAAGCGTAGGGGAGGTGATTGTTTTGGGGGGCAGCATTTAATTTGCCCGAATTTTAACAAGAACTGTTAAATCGATGAAAAAATAATCAATGAAGAAAGCTATGTAGGCTAATATTTTCTTTATAATAATTTCATACT
This sequence comes from Caligus rogercresseyi, assembly GCA_013387185.1. Classification (NCBI taxonomy): domain Eukaryota; kingdom Metazoa; phylum Arthropoda; class Copepoda; order Siphonostomatoida; family Caligidae; genus Caligus; species Caligus rogercresseyi. Next base: position 27,717,881 of record CP045892.1, read on the forward strand.
ATTCATTACATAATATTTATTTTGTTATACTTCAAAATCTAGTTGTTTTCATATTTTCCCTTTTTTTCTTCAACTGAAATGCCCGAATACCTCAACCAATTTGCCCGAATTTAAGAACTCATCCGATTTTTGCCCCATGTCTCCAACGCCTATGCTAATATCCCTTTTAGCATTGAATTCTTCATATTCGTATTTTTGCTTTCTTTTATGTCTACTGCATAAATCAAACGCCATTGGTTTGAACAAGCATAAAATCACTTTTTTGTAAATATCTATCGATATTTTAGAGTCTAAAAGTCATTGTTTTTGTATAACGGTCAACCACAATGTTCATTATGAAGAAATGTCAGATCTCAAAAATGAAATACACGTATATATGCAAGTTTCCTTTTGCATTAACAAATTTACAAAAATGCTTTTATGGTAGCTCTTGCTAACGCAAACATTTTTCTATTAAAATAGTTTTTTTGATTTTTTTCTATGTGTAATCGTCACATAAATGATCTATCTATCGTCATGTATGATTAAACAAATTATCCATACATTGTTGCTCTTTAATTGATATTCCTAGCCATATTTGAAGTGTCCATTCAGGACTAGTAAACGACATGGATTATAGACATTGAGAAAATGCATATAGCTTTTTTAAGGCAGATACAACTCAACAGCAACGAGTGATGCCTTACTACTTTTATTATTATTAAAGTAGTATATATATATATACATATTTAATAAAAAAATATTGTATTATTATATGGTAATTTTTTTGGTTGAGTTCTCTAATGCCCATAGGAATATTGATTTATATCAACTCCACACACTTGCATTCTTTTTCTTTTTTACGAACTCCCTAAAATATTTTCTCTTCTCGACTCTTCATGATTCAACCCTTCCCTCTTAACAATACTCATCCATAGCAATTTAGCTATTAGGCTTACTCTACGACCTAATAGCCAACTATATGCCAAAACTTTGTGCCTTTCCGTATAATAATACACTTAGGTACGCACGACTATAAAAAAAGGAACTATTTTGTTTTCATTATACTTCTTGAAACAAAATAATTTATTTTTAGTTCTTTATATTTAACTTTTTTTCCGTCTAAAGAAGTGAGACCCTTACATTAATACTTAGTTCTTATGGAATATAAAAGAGGTTTCAATGATCTAAATATATTTAAATGCTTTGAAATAAATAAAATATATATATTATTAAACTTGATTGGTTCGTGATCTAAGAAACATATTATTGGAAAATCATCTATGATACAAAATCAGTTGCCGGTTTTCTCATAAATATAAACCCTATGCCATGAGTCATTTACTGGCTTACTATTGAAGAAATACCCACTGGTAAGAGTCATGCGTTTCATTTTATAAAACAATGAGTACCTCTTCGCATGGATATCGCAAAATGGACATGATTTTTTGTTAAAGAATATAATCATTGCATGGATGAAAGCAGAGACTAATTTCTTTTTTAACGACTATTCTTTTTCTACCTCCATAATAATGATTCCAAAAATGAAAAAGGATGCAAGTCCTTTCTATTTATACCAGACTTTGTCATAGACATAGAGAGGATGCGTTCCTATACTTTTTATACATATTATCGTATGATACGTTCATTTAAGAGAAATATGCTTGCATCGAAAGAAAATATAAATATCCTTTATATGTATTTGTTTGATTCTTCAAATTTAAAGACGGCATTGGTTTTATCAGGATTTGAGCCTTGAAAAAACCGTTTGTATGTAAATACTAGGTATTATATAAGATATTCAATACATTTATTTTTTATTCACCTGTGAATTGATATTCCCCGGCGGCCGAATCCTTTTGTCATAGCGCAGAGCTCCCAAAACATGATCCAGAATGTGTTTTTCCCTCAGGCGGTAATTTATTTGACGTCGTCGATGTTGACATGATGCCATGCTTACAAGGGAATTGAAAAAAAAAAAGATAACCGCATAAATTATATTTTGTCATTCAATGATAAATTATACTCACTCGATAACAATAAACAAATAATAATTGGGAGAATCCAGGCTTTGATGAACATCTGCTCCATGTCGACAAAGAACCATCTCATCCATTATTCTGAAAAGGAAATAATGAGGCAAAGAAGAAGTTTTTGCTTGGTCAGGGATGAGACAAATGAAAGGGCGGGCAATTTAATTTATACAAATGTTGGCATGTAGGACCACTTAACTAAGGATTACGCCTAATAAGTCCCGTGTGCGTTTATTTGAAACTCAAATATGAACTTCCTATTTGTAACTATTATAATCCGAAGACCAATATATACATATTTTGAAATCCAATTTAAGAGCTCTGATCGTCAAAAGACTTTTGTCATATGCACCAATGAAACCGCTTGAAAAAAGAACAATTTTACTAGCTACTAGTTGTTAGATACATTGCCTTTGATTTAAAGATTCCACAGGAAGAAGATGCCACTTGGTTCCCTGCCATCAAGGAAATAAAGTATCTTCCATCAACAACGCTGCAGCATAATAGGTTTTTTAAATATAAATCATCAAAGTTTTTAAAAGAAGCATTCTGAATTCACTTCATAACTAATTTGAAAATTGTTTTGTTCTTTTGATATTATATTTTATACTTAATGGTTAACTGTCTTAATGTACAAACTATTTTTGTGTCTTCTTTGTTTATATGCGTTTTATTGATCATTCTATCATTGATTTTTTTAGGAAGCAATACATTTAAACACCGATGTTTATTTATGTGGTCATATACGCAGTTGCTTGTTTGAAATAAATAAATTAATAATAGTTCGGAATAAATTCATTTTGGTCATAATTATGGCACTCGGAATATTTCTTCTTTGGCGGTGGATTTTAACCCCGACTGCCAACCCGAGAGCATGTTGACGCCTGGTTTAAAACCCTGACATTCATAACAGGGAGTAGCGATTAATGATAGGTGGAGTGTATGTAGTACCGGCAATTGATTTGCTTTAAGGCTTCTGATTACTTTGAACTTTTAAAAAATCTATCGAATACCACTTGTATGATTTGAGTTAATCGGTAGTAGTACCGATTTGGCTACTCAATGAATGAATATTTTATTTTCCGAGATTTACCGAATGATGATACCGCCTACATTCAATAGATTTTTTTACAAATATACTGATCTACCGATTGACCACGTCTTGCTACTGACTACTATTGGTAGTTTTTTCAACCGAGTCTCTGCTCTGATGATATATAATAGTTGTGGCTGGTGAAACCTGTGGGCTATTAATTGCCGGGGATTTGTGCTCCCAATAAATTATAATTGTGACCTTCAGAACCACACTTTCCTATGGATTACACGTAATCCATAGTTTTGCATTATCACTGCTCAATATACAAAGTATGAAGCGAATTCACAAATTATATATATATATATATATATATATTTGGATTTGGTAGATTCCCCCCTTTTCATTTATCATCTCATAGAGTGATACATCTCCCTTTTGATTGTCCAAGGATAATTGGAGTATATATATATAGTTTATGTACATATTATTTTATTTTATCCATACAAAAATACAATATTATTTTATTATATCCATACAAAAATACAATATTATTACATTATATCCATACAAAAAATACCATATTTCTTAATCCTTCAACTATTTTAATTGTCAGACTTCACCCATTGCCCCCTGAATTAAAATGATACATTTCATATTTGTAAAATCGTGACGCTCTACAGAAGCCAAAAAGTTTACGAACTAAAGGAAAACAACTGAAGTCATCTTCCGAAATTTATATTTATCAGATTCTTTACAAGTACTTAATACTTTTTTTTGAAATTGTTTTCTAGTAGGTATGTTAAGGCAGCGCAGGGGTTCCTAACTGGCGGATCGTGATTCGAGTCCGGACACAGACTTATTAATATTAAATGATAAAAAGGGAGTTATAATTTTGGCGGACGATTCTTTTTTCTAATATATTTTATTCGTTATAACATTGTTGAATGTTTATGAAGTGTACTTTAATTGATTTTTACAGTTAGATGTTGATTACATGCAGACTCTGAATCAACACCAAGGCTACTTCAATATATTTGACAACAAGATAAATACGTGACTAAGTCATTATCATGTTCTGAACTTTTGCTTAAGAGCTTTTTTTGTAACTGTTTATTATTTTTAAATTCAATAGGTCATTTTATTTTATGCAAAAAAGTTTAAAAAAACCATTATTAACCTAAGATAGTTTGTGATGACAACATAAAATTATTGTAATGTCAAGTTTTACATCAGATCAAAATTAAAATATATTTTATCAAACAGAGAGTATCCTTGAATTTTAGTTAAAAACCTCTGATTTTGAAGTATCCGTGAATGTAACAATATTAGCATGCATATGTTCATATAAAACATCTTGTTATTTCTTACAGTCATTAAATGGATTCCTCCAAATCAGGGAGCCACTGATTACTTAACGGATGCAAACATAAATAAGACAAAGCTGTAAATTGTTGATTAATAAGTGAGGAGAAATGGCATGATTTTTATTATGTACTTTATGTAAAAGCTATATGGGTTGGACGAAGATGCTCAGGGAAGCCAAAGGGGGTGACTTTACTCCGTAAATGAAACCAAGAAGAGTCATCTTCCGAAATTCACATGTTTTTTAATTTCCTGTGAAACTCAAAAATACTTAGTTAAATTGTGTTCAAGTGAGTTTTTGTACTATATTCATTTTATTAGATTTTAATGGCTTATACAAATTAAGTAAAGAATACACTCTTTAACACATTTATTTTAATTTTATCGAACTTTGTAATTAATATATTCGTACAATATGTGATTCCATCTAGGCATTTGTGGTTCACCTTCAAGTAAATATGTAGATACTTTAACCATTAGCTATCATGTCTTCCCTGAGTGCCACAACATGCATGTTGTTTATGTGTGTGTGTGTGAGCATGTCATGAGTCCTGAATTAATGTATCATGGAGAGGCTAATTAAAAATATATGACTTATTAGTTCACTTGGTCGTGCTTGCTTTTTTTCAAAATGGTTTCCTGGGTTTCCAAATGTGGGTAAGTTTTGTACATAGTGCGGTGGAAGGTATCAAGTCATGCATTATTGAGTCAACATTTTTTTGATTTGAAAGAGTTGCTCCCGCATAGAAAGGGAGGACTTTGGATATTATAAATTATGAATGGAGAAATAATACATGAGTCGATATAGGGCTGGGCGATATGAGAAAAAGTTAGATTTCGATTTTTTACCCCCAAATTTTTCGATTTCGATTTTATATCACGATATGAACAAAAACACTAATTTTTTTATTATATATGGCTGTAAACTTCACCACGGCTTTGCGTTTGCACTGCTGCTTCTACACGTGTGTTTATGTTGTGTGTGCGCAACTCAACTTGACGTGGCTCTCTTCCAACTGATTGGTTACGTGCGGCGCTGTTTAGATATAATTGGCTATCCCCGTGTCTATGAAAACTTTGATGATTTTTTTTGAAGGCATCAGCTTATTAGCCTGGTTCGCACGCAGATCCTCGTGCATGTCCGCCCAACTTCGTGAGCTTTTTTTTCACATCGAACGTGTCATTTTCAATCGTAGAAAAAAATTACATCGCGAATAAAATCGAAATCGAAAAATCGCCCAGCCCTAAGTCGATATATCAAATTTACAGACTTGTTGACTTTCGTGAAAGTTTGTCGTTCGTTTGCCGTTCACCAAAAGTTATCGTTCATCAATAATTTTAAATTGAATCGTTCATTTGTCGTTCGTTATTCTGGAAAAAATGACTTTAGGATTTTTGTTGTCGTTCGTCAATTTTTTTTGTCGTTCATCATTCGCAAACGACGAACGTTTACAAATGAACGACCAATCAACAAGTCTGCAAATTAATAATGTAAAATTAATTTTGTTAAAAGTGTATTCAAAAATAAATTCTTCAAATATATAACAGTAATAAATAGATATACTAAAAAATGACTGTTGATATATATAAAAACTATGTAAAAGTTGCTCAAATAACAGTTAATACATAAATAACACCGTGTAACAAAGTTTTTGTCCTTGAGTTGAAACTGTTATTTTCTATTTGCCTATGTCCAGAAAACATGAAAAATACTTTTAATCATTTCTAATTTTGCTTAAAAGATCAATTTAGTAGGACGAAGTATTGATCATATTAAGTAACTACTTTTAGGTGATCATTGAGGTTGCATTTAATATTATTGTGATTTGTTACGAAGAAAAAAAACAGGTTTGCTTTTTTATTTACATATAATTATTTACAAGTGTCAAAAATAATTTTATTTTTTAGAGAGTTACTGTGATTTGGAAAATTGCATTTCAATATTGTTATCAAATTATCTAAGGAACTTGCAAATAAAAAGGCAAACCTATTTCTTCGTAACAAATCACAATAATATTAAATGCAACCTCAATGATCACCTAAAAGTAGTTACTTAATATGATCAATACTTCGTCCTACTAAATTGATCTTTTCTTTACTTTCATGCCAGATATCGAAATTATAAAAACTGTTCTGAAATGCATTGACATATACCAAAAATATATTACATATTGATTATAGTCAATAGACTCGAAACAAAATGTATCACCGCTTAAATAGAACACTAAAATATGGTCAACTTTTTGAAATATATAGCCGATTTTTCGATTAGTACGAACGATATATAAATTATAAAAACGGATTTGAAATGCACAGATATATTAGAAAAATAAATACTACTGACATTTGTGGTTATTCTTACTTTCCATGAAGATAACTGGCCTGAACCATTAGAAATGATGAAAATTGTAAATTTCAAAAAAGGTCATAAAGGCCAAACCTTTTTTCGGACGAAATTTTTAGTGGCATTTTTGGAGTCTACGTAAAAAATGGGACTCAAATTAGAAATTTCAGCCAAAGGACAAAGAAAGACCTTAATTTTGTTACATAGTGTAATCATTACATTGTTTTCCTTTTACGACTTAATATTTCCTATTATTAATGTTTACAACAATTGCTCAACTAACAATGCCTAAATTAAAATAATAATGCTACGAATGATTCCCAAAGTTCAAAATAAATTATTAGTATACCATATTATTTCCTCCATTTTTGATTTATCTATACAAAAATATAAATTTCATTCGAAATTGATTTTTCATTCATACAGGCATATATAGCTTTTTCATAACTCTTTGAAGGACTTTACCTATGGCTTTAAATGAAATATGTAGAATAAAAAACTGAGATTTTAATTTTTGGGGGTTCATGAAATATTTATTTATAAAATAAGAATATAATATTCTTGTGAGATATTCATATCCTTGAAAATTCCATCGAATTATATGATAAAAAAAGTCACGATGCTAACCCAAGGAAACGAAAAATGATTCAGACCTATGTAACGTTCATCGTGTTCAAATGAAACTGACTCTTCCTTCCTCTCTCTCTCTCTCTTTTGTTTACCGTGGTAGCTTTGCCTATGGAACTTTCAAATTACATATCGCAACCTCGACTTCAGGGTCTTGTCGTTAAAAAGTGCCCAAAGTTCGATTTAATAAGTATAAATTATATTATAATTATTTTCCTTAGATTCAATATTCAACTCATTACACGAATACTATATTATAATGATATCATTTAGTTCCATGGATATATATTTACAGATCAAACGAAATTACGAAACGAGGATTCGTTAAATCCTCTTCATCAGATTGTCAGACATCTGACATGCAGTGTATTTATATTTATACAAAGCACTTATAATAAATGCTTATCTCTAAGTAGATGCTTTCTTAAATCCTATGACATTAAAGCGATTTGAAAAGTTTATTTCAATAGTACATAAAATACAGAAGTCTAAAGTTATGGTACAAATTCATTGTGTAATATTTGTACAGTCAAACCGCAGAAGAGAGAATATTACTCAATCTTCTGTGTATAGCGGTCACCTGTCCTTAACGATCTCTTTTCGGGTTCCCTTCAGCGGCCGTTAAATGCAGGCCTGACTGTATTTAGTTTCATGCTCTGACCAACAAAGCAGATTCTATAACGTAAAATATAACATAAGTAGTTGAACAGCTGATTACGTTCATGGCTGCAATGCCAAAAGAAATTCAAAAAACGGTAATTTATAGAAAACACTATTTACTCAAAAAATAGTTTTTTTTTGGTTAAAAGCAACATGATTCAGTCTTTGTGGCCTCAAGCTGTATTCATCTCTCTAATTAAATACTTGCTCAGCATGAGAGGATGTTTCAAGCGTCATATACACACACACACACACAAATGTACCATGTACAGAATGGTTTTGTTTTTGCCAATAAAAAAACATTCCCACGAACCCATGCTCAATAACATCAAGTGAACTATAAAATTATGTGATTATGCTTCATGCAACACGTAGACATACAAATGGGTAGAAAAGTAAGTCCTACACATTCCATTTTGAAGGACAAAGTCTAACTTTAAAGAACGTATAAACAGGAAAACCAAATAAAATTACCAAATATATTATTTGTTGTAAGATAGAGCTATTCCATAGAAATTATTTAATTTTATGTGAAAATATATCATACGAGGTATTCTAACCGACTTTGTTTGGACATAATCGTGACTGGGTTGCTTACCATCCCATATATGTATTAAAATATTATGGAATGATGGAGTAACATTTATGTAAAATTATAAAATTATTTCACAAGATATTATATATATTATTTGAAAAAATCATAATTGTATCAAGTTTGCAATACATAAGATTCTATGAAGTTATAAGATAAACAGTCGTATATATAGCAGAGTGTTCTATAAAAATAATATTTAAATAGATAAATCGAGGGTTGGAGAGGACATTATATTATTTTTTTTTTGTGTGTAATATAGAGGGACTAATCAAACGCTATGGGCAATTAAATAGTCTGCTTATGCCTCATATAATTAATTTTGAGTTTAAACATGCAATGCTCAGTAACTTTTGGTGAGGGACTAATTGTATATTAACATGAATGACAAACACTCATGAGATCTATAAAGAGTTTATTGACTTGAGTACATGAACTCGGAATGCTTAAAGAGGAAATTGTCTCTGGGATTTTTTGTACGAGTGTTTCTTTCACATCTATTTTTTAAATTTCTTCATAATTATGAATTTATATATTGCTTGGACTAATATGATTAGTAGTATCAATTTGTTAAATATAATTGTTCTTTAAAAATATCGTGGCGGATTTCATATACGTACACATTATGTTGATTTTTGATAACCCTAACATGCATTATAAATATAAATGAACATATAAAATCAACCAAAATTTTGTCTTGTATAAGCACTTAATTTTGTAATTTTTAGTTCTACGTGCACTTATTATTTTCCTTTGTGAATTTAACCTCTTGAATGAAAATTTCTTATAAATTATATTTAAAAAATATGTACATACATCAATATCAAAAAATATAAATATATTTATCGTCACTAATGTTTGTTTCTTTAGCTCCTAGATCATCCCCATTTTACAGGAACTCAATCCGGTATCTGCCGGTAGGTAGATCTTCTAGGAGCAAACCCTTTATTATTTAGTATATTTTAAATTTACATATGTAGTTATATGTTCTTAAGAGGAATTCTTTCAGAATAGTTTTTTCCTTTCATCCCTCCGGCTATTCCCTCCATTTTAGGTATTGTTTGAGGGCAATCATAAGCAAAGTGATAGGGTTTTTTTCTCCTTCTTCGCAAAGACGACAACGGACTCTCTGTTTTGCACATTTTACAAGGATGCCGTTGTATCGTTACTAATTTGTTAGCCCATATAAAGGAGAGGGCTTAATTCTTTAAGGGTGAATGAAGATCTCAAACGGTCACAGCGACAAACAAAAAATAAATATGAATGTCTTTTCACCCATAGAGGAGATATAAAGACATAGAGAGGGCTTATAGGATTTTTCAGAGGAATACGTTTTTTTTCCCAAAATAACACATCTTTCTATGTCTATGATCAGCTGACGATGACGTAGGTCAAATTACTTTGTCTACATTGGGCAATGGCGACAGCTGAACGATGTTTCTCTGCTATTGAAAGGAAAGAGCTCTTTATATCTATGTTTTCACCGTTTTCCACAAAACTATTTACAACTTATTTTACTTTCAAACCTGATGGAGGATCTTATCTAACAAAATAAAATATGTAATTATATAATAACCAGTGTCTTTTTGTGACTTTTCACAGTAATGTCATTAAAGTGCGCCCTTTAGCCATTTTTGGACTGAGTGCTCAAAAGGCTTATATGAGAAGAGGACATCATGATGTCTTGAGCATCTACTGGTCTTTAATTGAACTCTCCCTTCTTAATTATGCTTTTGAATATTCCGTAATAGATTTATGTGCATCCCAGGCAACCTGGGGCGTACCTGTTTTACATAGCAAACCTGGCTCCTTGTTTGCATTTATTATTGCTTATTTCATAAGGGATAATTTATACAATCGGAGACCATTTAGGGAGTTGGCGATCGTGCATTTTCCTACTACCACGAAAAGTATCCCTCCTCCTCCTCCTGCCTGCATTGTGTGATTCATGACTCCATACAGCATTAGCAAATAGATAAAAATATGGATCTGTGAAATATGGAATGCGCCTAAAATACAAGTCTTATTTGTTTCCTTTTATAAATGATCCAAAGAATACTTTAAAGGAATTGCGATTTGCTTTGTGGGGAAAAGGTGAGTTCCTTTCATTATGTTTGGTAAACCTTTTTATGTGCTTTTAGTTCCTCCAAAATATAATGTAAATCTCATAGAAAATATAAAGCTCTTAAAATCCATGAATTTTTTTTTTAAACGTAAGTGTAAGTTACCTTTTCTATTCTTTTTTTGTAATTGATCTGATTTATTAAATTTTAGACCTCCATATTTGCGAAAAAACATTTTTTACGTTTAAGGAATTAACAGCTTCAATACCATATATATATATATATATATATTATATATATATATATAGATATATATATATATATATATATATATATATCTATATATATATGTGTGTTTGAGGAATAATGGATTACTTCTTCCTGTTCAACACATCCATGACCTTATTTGGGATTTTGATCAGAAAGAAAGGGGAAGACAATAGAATTATTAGTCTACATATTGTCATATTTAGCTAGCTGTGTGTACCTTGGATTGTAAATACTACACATATATTATTATTATTATTTTATGTGTTTTGTCAGTGGATATGAATAGCAATAATAATAATAATAAGACAATCATAAAACCTGGTGTGAATTATTACTTGATTAAAAAGACGTCTTTTGACAACTCTCAATCACTTAAGAAATATCAATTTATGAATTCGGAAGACTTCTTCCTTGAAATATGAGACATATGCCTTTCAATCAAGGTGTAGATACAGGTAATAAATATTTATATTATGATTGGTTAGACTTGTTATATATAAATGGATGTAGAGACACTGTAGCGTTTCAATATAGATTAATTAGTACATGTGTTGTTTCGACATTAAACATATATTCATGATTGAACTATATTTTAAGATCGAAAGACTTTTTTAAGAGCTCCTAATGCTGTGACCGTAAATAATATTATGGCTATGGGATATATGTATATATAATATATATATCTATATTAAAGCTGTTAATTCCCTTAACGTACAAAATGTTTTTCACACATATGGAGGTCTAAAATTTACTAAATCAGATCAATTACAAAAAAAGAATAGAAAGGAAAATTTACAAATTTTTAAAGTTAAAAAAATAAATTTCATGGATTTTTAAGAGCTTTAAATTTTCTATGAGATTTACATATTAGATATAAAATAATATGTTGTGTCATTTGCTCTATGATTATAGTTAGCAATTTAATCGCTGGTTCAGTTTTTATAATAAAAATATTCATATTTAAATATAATATAATAATTTTATGTTTTTCAGACTAAATAGTCATGTACGAATTAAGATTGTAATTCAAGGAAAATCAAGTGAATAGTTTATTGTATCATTGGTTCTAGGTTGAGATTACCAAGAAATTAATAAACAATATTTGTGCTCCTATATAGATTTCATTCATTGGATGTGCATTCTCATAAAATTAAGTATCTAATTTATCGAGTCGTTAACCATTTTTATTCTCCATGTATTAAATTTTTTATTATTTTTGCAAAACCAGTAAGTGCTGTAAATTGTGGTTATTATCAAATAGATTTGTTAAAATACCATTTTAATATCACCAGTTTCCCATTCCATTCAATATATATTTAAATATAAAGACCAATGAATTTCAATTAAAGGACGACTCACCTTATTATTCATATCGTATAGGTCGGATTTAAATGTTTCTTATTAATGTACCCGTTTTCTTGATATTTTACATAATATTTTTTATTGTATTGAAAATCGTAAGGGTGCACAAAAATAGATAATTTACTGTTGTTTGATAATACTTATTATATAAAATTTATGTATATATTCTTTAAAGTAGTACAATTTTTATATAAGTACATAATTAAATCTTAAAGTAAAATATTCGGTTTAACAAAAAGTCATCTAATAAAAGGACAAAAGTTTCACTTAAAATTGTATAAGAATAATTTTTTATACATTTTTACTTCAGTGAAAGCATGGAAGGAGATATTTCGCTATTAAATATACCAAACAATATATATTATAAACAATAAAAGACAACCAAACAACTCTTTGGCAATTTAAAAATGACTACAGTACAGTAATTTTGAATTATAATGTGTATTTATGTTTTGTTTTTAATGTAACTGTCTTAAGATTGTGTTTTTTATCTCCTACTTTCTAGTGTATTCTTATTTTTTATACATGTATGGATTTTAGCTAATAAATAAACATCTTAACCAAAAAAATGACTAGCATTAGCAAAAGTCATATTATAAAATATAAAAGGAAATTTTTCTGGGAAACCATATTTCTTTACCCATCTGTGGCCTTCGTTTTCTTCTGTGTCTTTGTTTCATATATTTTATAAAATAAAATTTATATGTAGATTTTCAAGTGCAAAAATATAATATATTGACGTGAAAGATAGAAATATTAAGAGAAAGAAACTTGTCATGTGTTTATGCAACTTTGAAGAGCCATAAGAATTAGGTGTTTTTCCGGGGTATTCTTATTGACTATTCAGAAAAAAATATTCCAAAAGATAGATCAAGGCTGCTATTCAAATCATTACACCGTCTTATTTAGGCTGATAAGCCTAAAATAAGACTGTGTAATGATTTGGATAGCAGCCTTGATCTATCTTTTGGAATATTATTTCTGATTATATAAAATATTATAAAATAAAATTGTTTATTATTATATGATTTTCGATTGCTATAATAATATTTTTATACTGCTAGATGTATATTATTTATCATGATATAGATCTAATTTTATATTATTTAAGGATGTAATCAAGGAAGCAATGTGCTTTAAAAATGATAGATAATGAATAAAATAAGTACACAAAGTAGTGAAAAATAATAATGTATGAAATAAATTATAATTGAAAAGTGTTAAAGTCAAAGTAATAAATGAGGATGAAACTTATTGTTTAATAAGCTTAAAGGGTAAATTGTCTATCATACCTTATAGGGCATGTCTTCGCTTTGCTCAGAATTTATAAACGTACCATATCATTTCTTATCAGTAACTGATATTCATAAACGATTAAGCTTTATTAAGGGTAGTGAAAATCGCGGGCTTTTTTTTCATTTTCAATCATGTCTTTTTGTGAACCAGTGTGATAGAGGAAAAAGGTCCTAGAAGTCAAGTTTTTGTCTTTTTTTTCTTCAACTGTGTTTCAGGGAAGTGGCTTTTGGCTAGGGGAGACAAGTTCACAAATATCACCCTCATAAGAGAGTGTTGTATTTTTTTGTTGTTAGCAAAATGGTTAATAAGGACGACCAACGAGTGTGAAAATGTGGAGCTTTTTTAACTGTTCATAGGTAAGGATAAGCAATTTCAGTCAAGTCACTCCTAGCAACAACATAATATCAAAACAAATATATTCAATTAGTATTAAAAACCTTTTTTTATTAAAGATTCATCTTCATATCAACTGAACACTTTTGTTGGATAAAGGATATATGTTCTTGCTAGGGCCCGAACCCGGATAAGATATCAAGTAGTCTTCAATCATTACGCTTAACAATACTAATAGTGGCGCTCTTCGATTTATAAAATGCCATTCCTTAGGATTTTATAAATATTTAATATATAAGCATGTTGAATATATAATTAACATTTGCCTATTTTTAAAGTATATATATATATCAGAGCTGGGATTCGGTAGAAAAATCTACCGCCGGTTCGATATTCGGTATATACCTCTACCGATCGATATCGGTATTCGTAGATTTTATTATATATATATAGTGATCGATATTCGGTACGGTAGATTAGAAAGAGAGATAAATTTATTTATGTATCTGCTTTTACTTCTTCATATGCATTTCATGTCTGACAGTTTTGTTATAATTTATTAGGGATTATTTGAAATTCAATACATACTAATCTTATAATATAATTAAATTATATATGTACATGGATTTTGTAGGAAATGGAAGGCTATAGATTTTTTCATTTACTGTCTCTTATTGTCCGATATTAAATGCACTTTCAGGTACTCTAGTATTCAATACATCACATACGCTTATATTTAATGTAAATTTATTATCTGCTCTATAATACTATAAGTTGTAGTTGTTATTTATTTTGCAAAGTTCAAGTTCTTCAACAAGGGAGCGCTTGGGCAAAGCGACAGTTGAACGATGTTTCTCTGCTATTGAAGGAATAAGCTCTCTATATCTTATGTCTCTGTGCATGCTACAAAAGTCATACTTTCAAATATACCGTACCGATTGAGAATCGGTACGGTATTCGGTAGTTTCTACCGAATATCGTATAATCGGTTCGATATGGAAATCTACCATCGGTAGTATCGAATACCGATTTACATTCGGTAGTCGCTGCTCTGTTATATATATATAACATAAAAAATTATATAATATTTAGGTATATATATAATCAAGCCTTTCACTAATGTACTTTATCTTTTTATGAAACCATATATTTGGTTGTAAAGATAAATCATATATTATGCTAATAATAAAGTCAAAAATATAGTAAAAAATATAAAAACACATTAAAAAATATTACTTTATGGTATTAAAATATAAAAAAATATAAAAACGTTATTATTCATCAAGAACGTTGTGTCAAAAGAACTACTCCACAGAGTGCTAAATTTTGAAAATATTTATTTTCATTAAAGAGAATTTGACTATATAAAATATGGCAACGAAAATTTAGGTAGGTATAGGATATCATACATCAGTAAATTGAATGCTTTATATCCAGAAAATAATAAAGAGGACATGTAACTATATTTAAGTTCTTGCAGTAGAACTAGCACATTTCCAAGCAATCGATACATTTCATCGTTAATTTCTTATCATAGCTCATAATGAATATCAATGGAAAATATACCCAAAGAAATGAATGAGTTTATCGAAAAGTGTATATTGGTAGACGAATAGTTAAAATATTGCAATTCACAGAGCTGGGACTATGATTGATATTCGGTATACATATTGGTTGATTGGTCCTATCAAGATTTCTACTTGAATTCTATTTCTAGAGAAGATTTCTACTATCGATGACGATTCTTTTCTTTTGATAAAACTACCGGATGACATTAACGATATCATACTTGTGTGTTAATCGATAGCTGTAGATTGAAATGGGATTGTTCTTCTTCAGAATCTTCAATTCTCGAAAACGAATTGCACTCCTCTTTCTGTAGATGATTTCTTATTTTTATTTTAGAATCTAAAGATTGTGCATTCAAACGGTAAACTTATTTTAAAAAAAATAATGCCCTTAAAAAATCAAATGTTTAAAATCCAATATAAAAATAATTATTCACAGCGATGGATTATTAGCTTTTTAGCCTATTTGATTCTATGGAATTGTAATATTTATGTGGATAATAAATGATAGTTATAACCAGTGTTGGTCGAATATTACTTTGAAAGTAGTATGTAATTACTACTTTTTACTGCGTAGTAATATTTTTTTAAAATATTAGTTATTACTTCTCAAAAGTAATATACTACTTTTTTGAGCATTCCGAAACAATAAGTAAAGGCAATTCAAACAGGATTTGTAAAAATCCTCACCAAACCTAGTTTGCATTTTTATAATAATCCTATATATGTTATTGCATATTATAAGGTGAGTACATGGCTCTAACATGATAAAGTCGGTGAATTCGAAGACTAAATAAATGACTTCTGACATTATGAGAGGCATAGGCTTAATTATCCAACCAAGCTCTCGGACCCTGAATGTCGATTGAGGCTTTTAGGGTTGAAACTCACCACCAACCCTAATTAAGAATGAAAGGAACCCTAATTTACAATATTATATACCCCAAGCCTTCGGGTCCCGCCTGCTGATATAGGCTTTAATTTAGGGTAGAAAACCCACCACCAACCCTAACTACAAATGAGAGGAACCCTAATTTACAATATTATACACCCCAAGCCCTCGGTTTCAACCCTAAATAAAAGCCTATATCAGCAGCGGGACCCGAGGGCTTGGGGTGTATGCTATTGAAAGTAAGGACTCCTTTATACCTGGCCAGAGTATGCGGTGGGTTTCAACCCTAAATAAAAGCCTATATCAACAGGCAGGACCCGAGGGCTTGGGGTGTATGATATTGAAAGTAAGGACCACTTTTATACCTAACCAGAGTTGGCGGTTGTTTCAAACCTAAATAAAAGCCTATATCAACAGGCAGGACCCGAGGGCTTGGGGTGTATGAGATTGAAAGTAAGGACTCCTTTTATGCCTAGCCAGAGTTGGTGGTGGGTTTCAACCCTAAATAATAGCCCATAATGGCAGGCGGGACCCGAAGGCTTGGGGTGTATGAGATTGAAAGTAAGGACTCCTTTGAGGAACTATTTTCTTTACGATAAAATCCTCCATAAATAACGAAAAAGGTGTTCTGTGTGTTTGGGTCTAATGGAATGCCCTGTCTTAAATATCAATATTAACGTGCATTTTTTATTTTATCAATAAGCAGGATTATGTCCATTGGGTGACGTCACTACATTCACAGTTCATTAGTTTCATCAAAAATGCCTGTCGAATATTTATTTTCACGAAAGTAATATGTAACTAGGATATTACATATTACTTGAAAGTAATATCTAATATGTTTGTTCTATCTGTACTGCGCAGTAATATAAATAAGTAATATATTACTCGCACGCGCGTTAGGGAACAACACTGGTTATAACATGACACACCCAAGATCTTTTCAATAGATCATCAAAAATATAGTTCCCCTCTTGAGAGTCAAAACATTGCCTCAAAAATGAGAGTTGAAAACGCTGCTTATCTGAATGAAATATATATATATATATATATATATATATATATATATATATAATATATATGTATATATATATATATTATTAGTCTCGTGATATAATTACATATGGTAATCTGACGCATTATTGTTTTTAGAATAATGAGTGCGCCAGTAATATTTTTCTTTTTCAACTATAATTTATATGAAGTAAATAACAAGTTTAATTATAGGTTTTACATACTATAAAATAAATATGTCTTTGGAGTTAATAATGGGTGAGCTCTACAGTTCTATTAGTTCCAGGTCCAAAGTTTATATCCTGACTATTTTTCGTTAGAAAATACCGCCGTTCATACTCAAATTAATTTAAAATGCGGGAAATTGCTGAATTTCATAAAAAACTCCAAAAAGAAGCTTAACATGAAGAATAAACTAAAGATAAATACGAGATTTTAGGCATCATTTGGTGCTAAAGATGGCTACTCTTAGATAGATCTCTACCGATAGAACCAGACTAAGTTGAGAGGTCCTGGGGGTAATCTAGGAGTAAAAACACAGGAATACTTTATCACATATAATTACTATTAATCATACTGATTTTAAAAAAATAGGGATGATTATTTGTTCAAACAAATAATTATATCTTATTTGGCGATTGTTTCAATTAATCATATCTATACATTATTAAAAAAATGTAACATGCAAAATATGAACATAACCAGCCATATTTGCGCAAACAAACGGACTTTTAAATGATATAATGAAAATAGACACCATACTAATTGGATCGGAAAAATGAATATAGCAAAAAACAAAAAGAAACATCAATATGCACTTCTTTTCTAGTTTTTTTGTGCCAATAATGAAATAGAAAATCTCAACGAATCAATTCGTTTATATTTTATAAATATTTAATAAACAGTAAAATGAATACATTTTTTCTGATTATTGGCGAGAAGCTTTATTGATTCATCGTTTAATGAGTCCGGACTTTTTATCACAGTTCCCTTCTATTTATCAAAATATTTAGATAAAATTTAGAGACATACGTTACATGAAGAACTTCTACCTAAATTCTCCTCAACGACCAACCAGTGCCTTAGAGTAGGAGAGTCTGGACGAAAGACTGATGAGTCATAACATAAATTGACAAAAACCCATAACAAACAAATTTCAGATCATAAATTAATAGGTGTTTGGAGTTAATAGCAAATTTAATATTATTTGTATAAATCAAAGGGGTAATATATTTTAATGTAAAAAGAGGCTATTGAGTTGAATTTGCTATGAATTGCATATTTTTACGATTTTGCGATTATTTTGAGCAGAAATAGGATTTATATGTTGAATACAATATTATGGCATTTCTAATTCTATTCGTAATGTGGGCAGCCCTTCAATAATCACGAAACTTTTTATGTTTATATCTCTAGGATCAATCATCAAAATAGTTCTCTTAAAACTTTACCCAGAATAAAGCAACAAATGATCGTCAATCAGTTTAAAGAGTAGAATGAGACTATTGGCAGTAGCCTCATTCTACTCTTGAATTGTGCGATGTACGATAGGATTGCCTTTAGACATAAGTTTTCTCCGATGGCAGTATGTGGGATGATTCCAATGTGTTTTTACTCCGGAAAGATCATTTGTTGCTCTTATTTGGTAAGTTTAAGAGAACCCTCTTTTGATGACTGATCCTATATATAAAAATATAAAAACAAAAGGTTTCGGATTGATGAAGGGCTGCCCACATTACGAATATAATTATAATAAGGATGTCGTGATTCAATGCAGAAAGAAACCTTTTTATTCTTGAGCGATTTGACATCTCATGTTCCTATGTCTCTCAAGAGAATTAATTGATAGTGACATCGCCTTTTATGGGGCAATTCACTCATGATATATAATTTGACGAAATATGTATAACAAACATTTAAAACTATATATATTATAAAAATATAAACGAATCAATTACTCATTAATCTCTTTTTGTCCATCGAAGCCGTGTGGGATGGAATGATTTGGCATGCCAATATCCTATCATGCACCATTTACAGAAAGGTATTTACATAAAAGTATATTATAAGTAATATTTATTGTGATGCCCGAGTAATCGAACCATAAAATTACATTCGCATAAAAAGAAATGAAATCCTGCGAAATGTGAAATTTTAAAATAATACCAAATACTTTTATGTAAATTTACAAAAAATGCTGAATTTTTACCTATTTTATTTATTTCAACCAGCAATTGCATATATGGTTGCATAAATAGGTATTCTGGTATACAATTAATGCTTGTTAATGGTCAACTATCAATAATATCATTCAAATATATGTATTTATAATCTCTATTCAAATTCATTAAAAAATGTAATAAATAATAATTTATCTGGAAACAATAAAGAGGTAATACAACTATAAAGTAAAAATAGTGTAAAAGTGTATAATATATAAAATATGTATATATAAGTATTTTTTGAAACACCACTTTGATTTTTCGACAGTTTCAAAAGTATTATTAATAATTTCTATTAACAGCATCCTATGCTGCTGCGTCGTTGATGGCAGATGTCTTATTTCTTGATTGTATGAAACCAAAAGTGACTCTCTTCTCTTGACATCTTCATGTATAAAGCGGATCCTTCGTGAAAGATGGAGCTCCGTCCAGCATTGATAAAGTTGTCGTATCAGACCAATTTGGTCCATTTTTGTAGCAAGCAATTTGGCCTTCCTCTTGCTATTGTCATGTAAAGGGATAAACTAATTACAAACGCATATGCTAGTGGGGACAACATCGTCGCCCCTAGAGATCCTGGGCGTTACAATATCGGGATGTAATACATTCGGATAACACAACGCCTTGGTTTCAGTTGACTTAAGAGTAATAACCATCTTATGATTGGGACTATCAGTACCCACGGGACCTCTTCTGTACAACATTGCAAAAGTCAAAATAATAGGCATGACCTAGACTTGGTTGACTCAACAGCGCGGCTCCCATCAGAGCTAAGATGGGATCAACAGAAGTATCATCATAACTTTGAAGCTCAAGTCGCCCTAAACGATCTCACCGGTGCCCTCCTTGGCGTTCGGAGGACAGAAATGATGAAGAACTGGAGTTACACAATAATGAGATCGTTGTTCGTCAGTCAGGGATGGCATCTTTCAAACTCCCTGCTCCACGATCTCTTTCTGTACCTCAGACTCCAGATTTCTGACAATAACATTGCTGTTGTTAACATGGTGAAACCATGGACTTTCTGTGCAGAGCTGAGGCAGGCAATCACCCTCTCGAGGAAAACAAGCAGCATCAAAGAAACACAAATCATTTTTAGCTTACCTAAGTCGTTTACCTATGAACATTAAAAAGCAAGGACTAAAGTATTTTTAATCCTTTTACCTTTAAAAATGGACTGAAATTTGGAATAAGAGTATTTCGGATAATGTTAAAAAAAGTTCCAAAAACCTCAACTACAGACGCTATTTCATTAATGTTTTTATTAAATGTATTTTAACTTGATATCAATGTTTCAAGGGTGAGTAGCAGTCTCATTATTCTAGTTATAGAATGCTTTTTTCTTATCATATGAATGTCTTAAAGTATCAAAACCTTGAGTATGTTTGATAAAAACACATTAAAATGTCAGTCCGAATAAGTTATGCCTTAAGAACACGCTATTTAATATATGCTTCTAATAAAAGAAGGACTATCTATGATAAAAAATATTTTGGATTCGTTAGACATATCTATAAAATAACCATAATATGATATGAAACTTAAAAAAGTTATTTATTTATATTAATTTTATCCTACATATAAATAGTTGATAATTTAGAACTCTTTTAGAAAGTGTTCTTGTTCTCCCATGACAGCGTCATATATATTGATAAAAAAAGACTTTTGCAAATCCATAAATCTTTTTTCGAGGACAATACCCCCACACTGCCAGGACCGCAGCTAGGGCCATTGGACGCAGCGTCCCCATATAATCCATTCTGCATGGGCATTTTGTTTTATTTGTTTTTGTTTATATAATTTTATAATTTTATTTATTATTATTATTTTTTTTAGACTAGTTACATTTGTAACTAATGTGCCCCATGGCAAATATACTCGATTACACACACACATGATAGATTGTTAGAATTCTCCTTAGTTTGAAAGGATTGAAGAAATTATGTCTCAAGTATTTCTTTATGATTATATATATAAATAAATAAATATATATATATACACATAATATCAGAGCTGAGACTACCGAATGTAAATCGGTATTCGGTAGTACCGACGGTAGATTTCAAATACCGATACCGATTATACGATATTCTGTAGAAACTACCAAATACCCTACCGATTGACGATCGGTAGGGTATTGTACTCCCTTGTGTGAAGAACTTGAACTTTGCAAAATAAATAAACAACTACGTAGCTCCAATGGACACTTATAGTATTATAGAGCAGAAACATAAATATACATTCAATATACGCACATGCTATGCATTGAATACTAGAGTACCTGAAAATGCATTTAATATCGGACAATAAGAGACAGTAAATAAAAAAATCTTTAGCCTCCCATTTCCTACGAAATCCAATACATATATAATTATTTAAGATTAGTATGTATTAAATTTCAAATAATCTCTAATAATATAACAAATTGTTACTGAATTGTCTTTTGTTATAAATTGTCCGATATGAAATGCATATGAAGAAGTCACAGAGCAGATACATAAATAAATTTCTCTCTCTTTCTTATCTACCGTACCGAATATCGATCGATACTGTAGATATATAATAAAATCTACCGAATACCGATACCGAATGGTACAAGGTATATACCGAATACCAACCGGCGGTATATTTTTCTACCGAATCCCAGCTCTGATATATATATATATATATACTATATATATAATATATACGTATCATTTATTTATTTTTGTAGTTGTTCAAAGAAGAGAAATAAATGCTCATAGATTTTCCACTATCTTCAAAATGATTCCGTTAAGATTGAATATATTATTTTGCAATGGCTCTCTTATGGGCGTTATGACAAACACTACATGTAAAAACAATACTTTGATAGTTATGGTAGTCAAGGTACTCATCTACCTGCATTGGCACACAGAGAATATTACTATGCGTTTCATTATTATTTTAAAAGTCATAGACTTCCTAGGAACTCCACTAGGTTGACCTCTCATCCTAAATGGTTTTGCAAAAAAAAAACTTTTGGATTTCACTGCAATCAATAACAATAGATCCTCTCCTCTCTTTTTCTATTTCTTTGCCTTGTTTGTCCTGAAGGATGACTCCTTATTTATGGTTTTCTCTTGATTGTAATTCTAATTATTATGATTCTAACGACAAGCCCTTGACCAAACAATAATCTCTTGTATAAGGGCCTCATAAATCAGATCTTATGCCTTAGGAATCCTTAATGAGGGAGGTTGTCAAAAAGCATGCATATGAATTGGGATTAAATGAATGCATGTCTTTTAATGAATTATTATTAATAGGTTTGAAAATCACTTGTTAAATCGAATGGCAGTCTAAATTACTTTTTTCCCCATCTCAATGTTTTTTTGCTCAATGTTGGGATTTTTATAGAAAAATCTACCGCCTTTATCGACAGTTGATAGCAAGTTGTGTCTGTAGAGTTAAACAGCTTGTCTTAAAAAATATTTATCTTCTATATGATAAATAAAAACTTGAAATAAACTACAATATTATCATTATTTTTTTGGGAAACAAAATAATAAAAAAGGAATATTTTTTATGATAAACCGATAATTTTAAATAAACTACAACATACCTTGACATTCTAAGGTCCATGAACCCCAGATGGTCCTCCGTGATTCCCAAACTGCGAGTCAATTTCACCCTCCTCGTATGAGATACAATGACCGTGTTTGTCGTTATCATATCAGGAAAGCAAATCTTCGTAAGCCCAATATGATAGTGTGCTCTTTTAGATTTAATATATTAATACTCATTGACCACAAATAGTTGTCCATCCTTAAACTCGAGACGATGCACCATTAGTTATTAGCGTTTCATCTTTTTTATTAGAAAAACAGTACCGAACTTGTTATATAAATCACACACACTTCTCAATATACCGTTACTTATCGATTATAAATCATACGGTAGTGATATTTAATAATCTTATCAAATATAAAACTAGAGGCATATATACACTCAGAGAGTGCAAACCTCCGCCGTCACGGGGTCCTTATGAGCCTTCCGAGGCGGATTTTTCACGACTGGGGCGGCGTAGAGGGACGGGGGAGGGTTCCCCTCGACGGAAATTCCGAGAGGAAGACGCTCCCGGCACCCGAATTCACAGCACAGCGACATCTATTGGCAGAGTAGGCTAACTTGAAATATTTATTAGTATTTAGCTCATTTTGCATCTTAAAGAAGCACTCAGAGATGCCAAAATTTAATCACTTGTTCCTTTTGGCATTTCCAACAACTCCACAAAGTTTCATCCGAATCCGTTCCGTAATTTTGAGTTATTTTGCTGACAAACAAACCAACCAACCAACGCCAGTGAAAACAATACCTCCTTCGGCGGAGGTAATTATTGATATTGGTAGCAGAAATCTACTGCTGGTAGTATCGATCGATTGAAATGCCAATCGTTTATCCCAGCTCTTACAAAACTTGACAAAATGGATGTAAATTACAAAATATGTATATGTCACTGATTACGACTTTACGAATGATATGGCATACCTATTTTTCGCCCTATGTCATACATAATATATAATATAATGAAACAAACAATTAGATCAGAAGAGACTAAAGTTATGTCGGAATATGAGGAAAAATGTTCGTTATTTAATGTACACTGCAAATATATTTTAATTTACAGGTAATATCAATTCAGTATAATTATCGTACAAATGGGCAAACTCGTAAAATATATTAATGGGCTGTACATTAAAAGCGACATAATTTTAATATTTATTTTAAGAGGAAATAATAAAATTTTTATTGTTACAGTCACATTTGAATAACAATATTTTTTCCAGAGTGCACAAATATATGAACTATAAAAATTGTCAATTCAAGGACGAATATCATGTGAACGAAAGAATTAAAAAACTGGTTATACTTTAACTTCAGGGCAAAATTCAAACAATAATTTATTATTATTACAAAAGCCGTCATTGAATTTATGCGATCTATTAAAATATATTTCTAAGGCCTTTTGAAATGGGGTTGAAGAAGAAGTGTGGACTTTATGTCTATCTCATTATTTTTAATAAATACATTTTTAACAATGCATTTTTTACTTTATCAAATGTAATGGTAGTTTTTTTATTATATAACTACAGTATTATATATTATAAGTATAATTCAGAGCTTGGACTACTGATAAATATTCGGTTGATTAGTACTACTGGCGGTAGATTTTTACCGATACTTATGCGTTTAAAAAACTACCCAAACCGCTATCTATTGTATGACTTTAGTCAATCGGTAGCGATAGATTTAAAAGTGAAAATCATATACTGATGACAAAAATCATCCAATAACAACATCAGTCAAACATAACAAAAAAACAGACTTCAGCTTTGTACTTGAAAAAAGTGTTGCAAAGGCACCCCTAATGTTCATTTTTGGTGGGAAACGATTGTGTTCACTACGGCTGTTATAGATAAAAACTATTGAACACTGCTAGAATATATTGTTTTCTTTTTCCAACCTGTGACTGTACTCCATTTCTAGGGTGTACTCATGAATCTATCCCTGTCCGATGTGAGATAATTAACCTAGCCGTGAATAAGAACTAGAGTAAAGTAGATTAAACAGCAATATTATACGAATTGCGTGCATCCACAGATTCGTCTTTTAGAAGAGGTGAACCCATATTGAGATATAAATAAAAAATAATATAAAAATATTCTAAATAATTTACTTCCAATCTTAAGTTAACCTAAATAAGACAATACCTTATAATCTGTGTTATGGACCTGCAAAATAACTTACATTTTTATAGAGTTTATTTATGTAAAGATACCGCTCCCATCGATAGATTTGTAATAAATCTACCGGTACCCAGTAGACATGGCTTTATATATATCCGTATATATATGTGTGTGTATATATACATATAAATTTAATTACATGTTCGAAGAAGCCATGTGCACATGAGACTAAAATATCAAACAAAATTATGATTTCTAGGAAGGCTAAATATCTGACTACCCCTGCCAAAAAACGTATATAAACCCAATACAAGTGGGGGGATATATGTAAAATATGCACATATACATTCAAATGGTGTCGCAATAATAGAAGATCCCTTGAAAATTGTACATACTTTTATAGACAATATTTCTATGTATATTTGCAACTCAAGTCTGGGCAAGAGGCGTGAATAAGACTTTTCATACACTGTTTCCATTCTATGGCTTGGCAATAACGTAATATTTAATGTGATTTAGAGATTATTCAAAAGTACAAGTGCACATTCAAAACAATAACAAATCGTAAATTCCTAAATTTGTAAGATACAAGCTTTAATGAAAGCTACTTAAAGAACGTAAAAAGTACATTATTAATGTCTACAGCTTAATATACTGGTTGTATCAAATAAAAGTCATAGTGGTCTAGTACGAAAATAATCACATCAATTCTTCGAACGTTATAATGTCTACATACCGTATTTATTTTAGTGTCAAATATACAAAAGTAACATAGCAGGTCGATTTAGTGTCTGCAAGTTATCAACATCTGACTGTCAAATCAAATAAAGTACAATTCATGACTCAACATAAATTATGCGATAGAAGCGTATCGCCAACATTATAACCCCCTTAGTTATTTAATGTTATATGTCTGGTTTCATATAAGACGACTCATGCATCCGGACTCGGACTGCCATTCGTCTGCCATGGAGCTCTGATCAAGATTACTAGCTTCTTTTTGAGTTCTGTACATCAATGATGCTTGTGTATCGATGTTCGAACCGATACATTTTTTCAAAATACATATTATGAGCATTCATATATTTTTATATCGATATTTATATTTCAAGAAATGGACTTAACTTATAAATTGACCAGAGAAACTGGCGTTTACATATAATTCACCAATATTAAACTCCATAAAAATGCAAGTTGAGTCGAGATATTATTTAAAATACCCAACGAAGGTTCAGTAGTGTTCGTGCCATGACCCTTTTATTAACTAGACCATTTTTTGAAATGTGATTGCCACGTGAACTTGCATTCTATTTTGTATAGATTAATAGTTGAAGGAATCCATATAATGCCAAACTATAATTATCATATAAATATTTCTTTGAAGTTTTGTCTCAGAATACCCAGGAATGCTAAGAGAGAAAGGAATTCGATAAAGATTACTAAAATTATACATATATTAGTGGGTATCATAGGATAAAATGTTTAGAATATCAATCCCGAAAAAATTGCTGCTTAGGAAATAAATTTTCGTAGATAAATGGAATTTGGAGGACAACCCAACAATAATTTTTTTTAGTAAAGTAAATATGAAATAAATATTTTCTACTATATATATATATATATATATATATAATAGAATAAGTATTTGCAGACTTTTATTTCCACTTATCCAAATATCATTTTCAGAACGGACAATTGCAAAAAAATAGATCATTTATAATGCCTTCGCAACATTTTTCTGTTCTGTCTCGGTCCGTTTCGTCTTGTTCGTCATCCAAGGATGGTACAGAATGGAGCCATTTCCCAATAGCTGAATTTATCAAAAACTTGAGAAATGTTTACATTCCCAAATTCTTCGTCCTGGTCCAAGAGTTTTTTTTATAGCTAAAAGACAGTTACGAGCCAAATGAGGTATAAAGTAAATAATACCATTTTTATTTTATAAACTCAAAGTTCTATGCATCAATCCGTTTTAAGTAACAGCGACTATTATGATATCCAGAAGAGAAATGTAACTTATTCACTTCTATTTAATAGAATAAAAGTAAAAATAGTCCATTTATTTACGATCATTTCCTCAGACGCAAATTTTGCCTGGCTTACATACTTGATATCATTGTCTCCGCTGATACCCACTAATGTGAATATTGTCGGCGTCAGCCTCCTAAGTCATAATACTTAATCAATACCAATGCGTGGGAGTTTCTTGTATAGGCAGCATATGTTTTCTTTTTTCTTTAGCATGACTCCTTTTTTAGACGCTTTTTTGCATTGGTAAGAGTTAATCCCGTTTGGACGTCCTCATTTAATGTACCTACAATTTGATATTCATTATGATTCATTGATTTTAAAAACGAAACTTGCTGATAGCGTGGGATCACCTTGCCAAAAAAGTAGATCACAATTGCGCATGAGCTAAGTAGTGTGTAAGTATTAAACTTCGTGGAGCAATCCTTTTATAGCAATGAACGTTGTTGATTTTTTACTTCTCCATACATTTCTTCAGAATTATTTGATAGTAGAGAAAATTTGCATCCATATTCCTTTGTAAATGCATAAAAACTAATATAGAAATAAATAATCTTGTAAATTTATGAAATGTATTTTTACACGGGAATAATATTGAAAAATATCTACTACAATTATATTTTAGATACAAAAAATAGCTACTTTAAAGGACTGTAACTGAACAAAATCATTCATTTTTAAGCTACAAAATGAAAAATGATTTTTGTTTTACTGGACTATAAAACCTGGATATACATTCCATGAAGAAACGGTAAAATCAACAATTTAAATACATATCTGTTAACTCATTAAAAATAATTTAACAATAATGGATGAAATATGTTACATATTAATTTCAAATACACAAATAATGGTCAACACTTTGTCAAATCTCACGAGGAAAAAATATGTCTTTATTTAATTTCATAAAAAATTCATACCAAACGATGAGGTACTTAAGAAATAAGACATCGCTTATCAACATGTATGTTTACGAATTACAAATTTGCATGTAAGCCATTTCGCTTTGTTTTATAATCCAAGGTATATATCAATATGAAATCAATTTATTATCTTTTACATTATAAAACTTTTATATGCCTTTAGATCTTTGAAAAATAAACATTCCAATCTCAAATGCCCACCATCGTAAAACAAATATTGTTATGGATAGAGATTTATATGTTATTCATTTTTTTAGCCAATATGTTGGGAATTACTCATAAAGATCTGGGATATAGTTTTGCTCTTTGTTGAAAAAAATAAATCACAATGCAGTATTTTTTCAGCTTTATGAAACTTTATTTGAAATGGAAAGAAAGATTAATGAACCAGTAAATCAAATCGGCTTTATTTTTGGTGCATGTATCTATATTTGTTTAACCTTTGACCTCAGAAGTCAAGGTAGCCGCATGCAACCTTTTTTCTTCAATTTATTTTTGACAAAATAATTGATTTTTAAAATAAAAGATGGTAATCTTTAAAACTAGAAAACAAATCCGCACTGTGAAAGTAAAAGGTTTTTTGCTGTAAGTTGGAATATCATATAATAACTTATTGATGTGGATTGGTCGTAATATAAGCAATTATATTTACTTTTAATAATTTGCACTCTGACGATTAAATTGTCAAATTTTGAAAAAATACTTTTAATTTTTTCAATTACATTTAAATAAAAAATATATTGATTCATTATGATTTAAGACTAATTTTGTTCATCTGATTAGAAAACTAAACTTCGATATTAAGTTAAAGTTTCTATGGTCGAATTCAACTCTCTACGCATGAGAATTAGTGCAATTTCTCCCGTCGACATCTTTAAATCAGAAAAAATATTTGTGTAATTTTTTAAAGAATTTTAGTATTTTCTTATAGATACCTTTATCAAGTGAGTTGTTGTTTTAGTATGAATGTTATTTTATTGATGAGATATAATTCCTTCCCGGAGTATTAATTTTAAACTATATTGTTTTATTCATGTATTTTCTTTTACGTAACTACTCCGGCTTATATATTTAGGTATGTTTTTCTGTTTTGATGTGAATAATATATTTTAATAAAAGAAGCGAAAAAGAAATTCGATATTATTAAAAATTATCTTGTGAAGAGTTGAACGAAATCCAACAACGTATCTCCTCAACGGACCCAAAAGCTATGTAGTAATCCCCCCCATTAAATCGCCTCTCATGTCCTCAATATAAATGCCATTTTAAAGTAATTGGGGGGCAAATGTAGGTAGAATATCAAGAATTCCAAATTATTTTATGTTTTATAAACATACAAAAATGTTTCTAAACATAAGTTTATTGAAATAGTCATTTGTGCACAAAATAACCCAAATGATTGGCAATAAAACAATACTAAGTTTATTTCATAACATTGGGTCAGTTGAGGAGACACTTAACGTCATTCGATTTAATTTAAACTTTCATAGGATAGTCTGCACTATGCACTAGGGGGCGCCCGACTCTCAAATCTAAAAACGTGAAATAAGAATCACTTATAATATATATATATTACTTCCTAGCCATGACTTATTCTGCTCATCTAATAGATAAACTCCCATCTTTCATGGCAGAAGAAGATTCCCTGCATCATTGAAATTCAAATTATCATTTTTCATAATCTGTTTGATCCACAAAAATATAAAACAAAGAGCTTATTCTCTAAAAAAATTGTCACCTTTCGATGAACCTAAATGAAAGGTTAGGTGTTTCCCGTTTCTGGGTTTTTATTTATGATGAAGTTTTGATGAGTTCGAAATGGGCCTAATAACCAGTTGTCCAAATATTGTTATCTTCTATTTAAAAGAATAAGCTCTGATCGTTTTATATTTCTATGAGTAGCACCTGTTTATAGTCACCTTGTCCCTGTTTGTTTTAGGCCTCCATCCTCGACAGCAGACAAACGCAAATATTTCTCTTATCTAATTTTTTGATACATCATTATAGATTCGGTATTTGAATTGCAAAATAAACGGCTGAGATAAAACGATGAATCTGTTAAACTAGTAATGTGTAGGTATTAAATCAGACTTGATGAATCATTCAGTCCTGCATGAAATTTATTACTTTATACTTACTAATACTTATACCTATATATACTATTGAAATTTTAATAATCAAAATCGAATTTGTTCTTTTTGAGCACCTTAACATAGAAATATTCAAATACATTTTTGGCTATTCGTCAACAAGGCTATTATTATTTTCATGAATCGATCTTTGTATGTGATTAATGAATACATTAAAAGTGCATTTCTTGTCCATTGTACTTCTTCAATTGTACTTTTGTATGAACTTCTTCATATACAAATAAATCTTGTTAAATTGAATGGACAATTTTCCCATTTGCAAAATACATTATTATCCTTCATAAATAGATATTTAGATTGGATTAATGATTAAATTAAGAGTATAGTTTTTGCCAGCTGATCCATCTTCAATTTTCACTCTTTTTTTTGGTATCCTTCATATAAAAATAAATCAAAAATAGGAGCCCAATTTTTGGCCATTCGTAAAATAGATTAAAATCCTTCATTTTTAGATCTTTAGATGGGCTAATTAACAAATTCAGAGCGTATTTTTGCCTATGTGTCAATCTTCAATTTTTACTTTGGTGGATACTCCTTCATAAAGAAATATATCATAAGTATGAGTGAATTTTTGCTGATTTGTATAATAGATTCTTATCCGTCATACTTTATATGGAGTTAATGGAAAAATTAATATTTCATTTTTCATCTATTGGACAATCTTCAATGGAATTTGTACTCTTATGTAGGACTCCTTAATAAATCAACAAATCAAATTAATGGTGAAATTTTTGGGCCTCTTCCTAAAACAATTTATTATCCTTCATGAATGCATTCTTGAATGGGATTAATGCACAAACTAAGAGTACATATTCCTGGTCATTGGTCAATCTCTAATTTCTACCTATGGAGGTACTTCTTCAAGCATAAATAAAGTAATTTTATGCCCATTCACATAATAGTTTCTCCTTCTTCATGAATATATCTTTAGATGGGGTTAATGAACAAATTAAGAGTGCATTTTTTTGCACATTGGTCAATTTACAACTCAATTGGCACTCTCCTTAATATACTTATAAGTAAATCAAATGAAGAGTGCATTTGTTTGCTTATTGGTAAAATAGATTCTCTTGAACGGATTTAAAGAAGAAGAGGTTAATGAACACCCAGAAAAATATGGGTCAAGGCGCTCTGCCTCTCTGATATCTCATAGTTGGAGCCCACTAGTCATGTTTTTACCCCCTCATACTACATGTTATGTGAGACAGATGCAGATAAAAAAGGTGAAGGCCATCGTCATCAGCCTAACGCCTACGCCTTAATTCTTACATGCAACAAATGCCTTCTTCATCAATGAAACAAGTGTGGAGTCTATTTGTGTGTCCATATCCAATCAATGGCAATAAAAATGTATTGATTTATAATCATCCCTGTCATGACCAATTAAGATAATATTTATTATTATCATTATTAGTTTACTGCATGTTCATTATGTTTTTAATTACTCTTATATATATAAGGGATTATTATCTTTAAAGTATCAGAACAGAAATTACCCAAGAAAAAACAACAATGCTTTTAAGGCTTTTCTGTACGCTGCTCTTCTCCTCGTTTCTTCCTTGGTGGATCGATGGCTAATCCAGCCGCTAAGTTTACGGGTATGTTTTAGGTATTAAAGACTATTATTACTATCTTTATAAGGTATGTTCAAAAACAAATATGTGAGGCTCAGTTGTAAGAAAACTGAGCTAGCTTCTATTAAAACTGATTTCACGTTTGTCTTTCCCTTAATGCCGTTTCCCCAGGGGTTCGCTCGCTTTTTGGAGGCCTCCTTTAAACTGCAGGCCTCTTCAAAAATGAATTTGACTCCGTTACTAATGGGAATATAATTTATTCTTTAGACTTAAGTAATAAGTGTATATGTTTAATAATATAAATATAATATTTTTAGTGGTTGAAAATAACTCCTAGCTGTCTGTGAGACATAGTTTACTGGAATACGTAATGGATTGCACTTGTTGCTGTGAAAGTACATTTCCCAAATTATAAGAGTAATTAGATTTATATTGTATAAATATGGCGTATTTGTTTTTAAATAGTAAGACTATTGGACAACATGGCACATTTAGTTACAATCATATTTACGTTTTTGGATCGTACTTTAGTAGAAAATAAAAATAATCTTCACGAAAAGGAGAATCTTTTGTTTTTTCGCACTTTATGTTCAAGAGAACGTACCGATGACATGCCGCTAACCATGTTCTTGCTAGAAATATCTTATTTCTCAAATTATTAAAACTTTTTTGTTTGGATGCTTTGGAAAGTTAATATGTACATTACGTAGGACAATTTTTCACGAACGTCAACAATTATGATATGTATATATATATAACAAAATAGACTTCATAAGTTCATCTTGGCTTAATAAGTTTAAAAATGATATTGAGTATATTTATTCAGATAAATAAAATGAAAAAAATGTCCTAAAAAATAAAAATGGGTGGGAACTTTCATATCTAATGCATTTATTCGAAGTTATAGTGTTATATTTTTTGCAAGTTAATGTGCTATTAATAATATCGTCGATTTACTTGACATGACACCCTAACTAAAGAGCTTTTCGTCGAATATACAGACATATTTTATTATAAATATATAAATACAAATACATTTAGCTACATGGGAATGATATAAAACTAACTCTGCATTGCACCATCACACTTACAGCACATATATTTAAGATTAAATGTAAATTATAAAAGTATAATAAAGTAACTTAATATAATTACTCGTTTGGTTTATTGTGTTACATAGATTATAAAAAATATTTATACTTTCCATTGACTATTTCAGTGAAGCAAACGAAAATTATAGCCAAGGAAGACTACATGTCAACAACATCGGGTAAGAATCTTTAAATAGTAGAAAATATAAAAGTATATATTTTATCATTGCTTTTATTTTCTCTCACCCATCAGTCATCTCCAATCCCAGCCGTGGATGAATACAAAAGAGTCTTGTGATGGGATGTAATATGGATCGAGGAAACGGACTCATTATTTATTTATGATATAATAATATTAATAAAAATAAGTTTTACCTTTCTTATAAATTACAATTGTTTTTGGGCAAATATCTAATTCGTAAATGTCGTTTTTGGTAAGCAAAATGATGAGCTGTCTTATCACTTGTTGGCGGAGTGTGATTTTTTCAATCTTAAAAGAATGAACCAGAATGTTTTGACGATCAATCTCAAGAGCTCAAGCATATTCCATCCATTCTTTGAAAGTGCGTCATTGGATGCCTGTTTGACTCCTTCCAAAAAGTGCAATGAAATGTAGGGACTTTTAAAAATAAAATATACATATATATATAAAATCAGACTTGTTGATTTATCGTTCATTTGTAGTCGTTCACGAACGATGAACGACATTCTTTTTTGACCAACGACAACTAAAAAATTCCTATCGTACGTTGTTCGTTTTTGGCGCCAAAAAAAGACAAAGATTTTTCTTTTTCATGGGATAAATTCCTCTAAAAAAAGTTATCACTTCTTTTTAAGAAACACGAGAAAAATTTCCTTTCTGAAAATAACTTCGTCAATTTTTTCAGAATGACGAACGACAAACGATACAATTTAAAACTAACGATGAACGACGAACGATAACTTTTGGCGAACAACAAACGACAATTTTTGCAAACGTTAACAAGTCTGACATACATACAATTATAATTCATATAATTGTATATATATATATATATATATATGAAAGACATTTCATAAGTTCATCTTGGCTTAATAAGTTTACAAATGATATTGAGTATATTTTACTATTTCACATAAATAAATGAAAACAATGTCCTAAAAAGTTAAAAATGGGTGGGAACTTTCATATCTAATGCATTTATTCGAGGTTATAGTGTTATATTTTTGCAAGTTAATGTGCTATTAATAATATCGTCGATTTACTTAACATAACACCCTAACGAAAGAGCTTTTCGTCGAATATACAGACATATTTTATTATAAATATATAAATACAAATACATTTAGGCACATGGGAATGATATAAAACTAACTCTGCATTGCACCACGACACTTACAGCACATATATTTAGTGTCAACTTTACAAACAGTTTTTGCCATACCTAATGTATGGCAATAAATTAAAAGAAAAATATGAATATTTAAATACTGACATCTCATTGTCTGCAATATTAAAACCAGTTACAATGAAAGGGGAAGTAATAAAATGCGTTATTAATTATTATACGTTTTTATTATACTGCTTATTTCTTAAAAGCACTATAAAAATGTAATGAAATCCAAAGCTTGAGTTTGAAGCCAATGTACTTCAATAAAAAAGGAAAGGTCGTTTTTGATTAATCCCAGTTAATTAGGTGCAGATTTGATTGAGTTTATATATATATATATATATATATATCTATATATATATATATATATATATTGTATAATATATTGTATAATATATTGTATTTTAGCTTACAGATACTACAATGTATGGGGTATTTCAAATATCATGCAATTATTTAATGCACTCAATCAAAAATACATTTGATTGTAAAATAAATATTTTTTATAATATAAATATATATTTTCGCAGACTATATTATCTGAGTTTATACTTCTGAATTTTATATGTTCTGGTATGGGTATATGGAACAGTACAATTTATATCTTTTTGATATAATTTTATGCATACCATAAACAAAAATCTAGTTAATTAAAATATAATCCTATTATATTAGAACAATAACCATAAGTTATTGATGATACTATACGACACTCAACAAACAAATTAAGTCTTTTTGCAAGAGAAACATAACAAATGGGTTTTACTATATTGAGAGCATTGGAATAATAAATACTTTAAATAGTTAAGAGATAATTCAAATTATTGCCATAAAAACATTCAAAGAAGATTTGTTAACAGCATGAATCATCACTATACCTACATATGACGGGCTTTTAACTAATGTTTATACAACCAGCATAAACGACAGTTAATCCTTCAATGAAGAATGAAAATTTGTCAAAAATCATATTCCAAGGATTGATTGTTATTTATTATATAAAGTTCCTATATATTCTTGCAATATTATTGATATCTTATGAAATGTTCACAACATAAACAGCTTCAAGAAGGGTTGTTTATGAGGATTATCTGATAATAATTTTAATACATGAACAAAATATAGGATGAAACGCCTATATAGGATTTTTATTCCTTGTGCGACCCATCAGTATATGTCTAATTCACTCAAACTTTGCAAAGACTACCATGTAAAGCAACGATATGAAGTCACAGACGGCGTTCTTCTCGCATATAAAGAACCATTTAACAGTAATACATATTATTTACTACATATACAAAATATATACTTTTTAATCATTATACCAAACATAACAATAATATAATTACATAATATAAAAATCATCCGGCAAAGTTTAAATCTCATAGCTTAGAAGAAGCATTTATATGATCATTAGAGCGAGTGTTGGAGTTTACATTATTATAAAGGCTATTATAACATCTCCAATTTCTTTTTCATGTTTTGTTAAAAACCAAAATAAATAAAAACAAGTTATTTTAAACACCTAAGAATGATATATTTTTAATTAAAATATCTGGATTGGGCTTTGACATATTTTTTAAATAAATATATACATTTTTTATCTTAGTTCATCACTATTTAAACATATATCTATTATATTCATTTCTATGTTAATGTAAGATGTCTCCGAGGACTGGTTTGTTATTAACTTGCTGTATTTTATCTTCTTCTCTAGACTCAAGTCTTGACCATAGATTTTATCATCATACAATGAAACTCATCTGAAGGATCCCCTCACACTTTCTCCCAATAGAATTTACTGGGGCAATTAAGTATCAAATTTATTAATTGAAGGCTATTATTTGCACTGGATAACAATTATGATGCGGGTAATTTATTTTTATCGTTTATTCGGGTAAAATAGTGAGGGCCATGCATTTAAAAAATCCCCCTTTTACATGCATTGCCAAACAGGATGACGTAATCATATTTATATATTTTCAGCACGTGTTGACATTCCACATATTCCATGTAAAGAATTTGAAAGAGACTCTCGAACCTTTTTTTCCTTACAGAAAGACCTTCATTGGACATGTGAATCAAAAATCATGGACCAATCCAAGGCACTATTTAAGAATGGCTCCTTTTCCAGGGACACCTTTATTCAGTTTAAAAGTCCATAGTGATAAAGGAAGCTATACTCAAGTAAAAGAGAGAGAAAAAAGGGAAGGAGAAGGATGAAAAGAGAGGGAAGGAGAAAAAGGGGATTGAGAGAGGAGGAGAGGGTAATCAGTGCCAATCACCGACCATGTCGGTGGAACCAATAAAGAAAAACAATGTCCGAATGAATTAATTATACAACTACGATTACTATTATTATAGGGTAATAAAACATCATTTCACTCCAGGATAATTGTTAAAATCGCTAGAAAACCAAAAAGAGCCCAGTCCTCAACGACCAACATTCATATAGAAAGTAGAAAATGATTTTGCATACACTTGTTCTTCTACGTTCAATATAAAACGTTAGTCATCGAGAGCTGGGTTGTTCATTATGACGATCCTGTCGCAACTCATATGTCCTCATATATTTAGAAGTATAATTTCTACATTCAATTCAAATACAAATAGCAATCAACAATATAAAGATTTTCTTTTATTGAGGAAATATATACATAATAATTTTAATCATAAATATAAAACTCTGCAATACATTTTAATAAATTGTCAAAGGCGTCGTTCACATTCTTGCCCCATCTCTCTCGCCATAAAAATTCATCCAAGTGCCCAGAGAGCATAGTGTCATGGACACCGGCCATTGACTTGAGCCTCTGCTCATTGGTCGATGGCATGTAGTACATGGGGGCAGATACAATCTTGGCAGCCTCTTATTTGGAGGAACTGCCTAGAGGATTCTATATCACTCGTCACTTCTATTATTTCCTTCATGGACATGATTATTTTGAATGAGAGCTCCTTCTTCTCTTCTTCTCCTTCCCTCTTTTCTCTTTCTTTTACTTGAGTATAGCTTCCTTTATCACTACGGACTTTTAAAGTGAATAAAGGAGTCCCTGGAAAAGGAGCCAATTCTTAAATAGTGCCCTATCCAATCCTTCAGCCTTAGGGAATGTTTAAAAAAATATTCTCTTGTCATCCTTTTCATCTTCCTATTCTATCTTAACTTACTGTCCTTTTGACTTTTTGAATATGCACTTATTCCGACATTTATTTTGCTTCTAAAATCTTCCAAAGGTACTACATGCTAAAAAACATTATAGTTTAAATATTCCCTTATATGTAGGTATTTTAACTTAGCATATAATAAATTTTTTGATGCAATTAAAAGTACATAATTTTTAAAGACCAATGGATCAAAAAATAAAAAGTCATTAAAAAATTGGGTACATTTTTTTTTTTGCCTTTATGGTTCGATAGAATTGCATCTGATAGGATATAAATAAGCATTATAGCGTTAAAATTAGTCTTTTTTTTTGCTTATATGGTTCGACAGAATTGCATCCGATAGGATAAAATAAGCATTCAGAATTAAAATTAGTCTATCGAACCTAGAATCTTATCAATGAGGTAGACCAAAAATGAGCATCCCCTCTCGAGATTCGAACCTGCGCCCCCAACATTGAGAGTTGAACACGCCTTAACACGCACGGCTATTGAGCTCCCTTTTTTGTTTTTCTCCAAGAGAAGGCTTTTATTGATAAACAGAATCATATTACACGTATTCATAAAAATAGAATTATTTTATTGTAATATTAATTGAAAGGTCCGTCATGATTCCGTTTTTGAATAAAAAATGAAATATTTCTATATAAAATTCTTAAAATTGATTTTTTTTTCATTTAAATTTATATTATATAGAAAGTTTTATTATATAGTATATAATAAAAGAAAACATCAATAAAAAAAGATATTTCATCTATTAAAAAAATCTTCGTATACATGAGGATAGTCGCCGGATGTACAAGGGTCTGGCTGTAATTTCATGTTTAAATTTTCGAAGATTTAGCAGATGACACAATGAGACATCCTTCCTTGTTGGATTATACCAGAGTTTTGCTTTGATTCTTCATATTAGAGGGACGTTATAAGTCATGATGAAAATCACCAATTACTCTTTTGATTGTTCTTTTGATCATTCGTTGTATCATATTTTATCCGCGTCACCTTTGTTCAACAATATTTACGAACCTATCAGGACGAGTCCATTGAATTATTAATGGAATAGTTCATTGTTATGCCATCCGAATTTTAAAACAAGGAAAAATGCGATAAGATAAGAAACCCTTTCGATAGGACAGTAAAGGCTAAACAATAATATAATGCCTTTTATTCATAAAATAGTATAACATTTTAATTAGTCAATTATCTACTTCATGTATATTTTAATGGTACACTTTGCATTGCCCTATGTAAGCTAGCCATGTCATAAAACCTTTGTTTTTTAACATTTATGTTCCTCAGACAAGATAGTAAAATTGACTCAATTACTTCTTTGCACGAATTTTTCAAAATAAAATAAAACATTTGTATGCATGAAATGGCTTTTAAAAGGAGGTGAAGCTACGGAAAAAATAATAATTTAAATATGCCATGTATATCCCATTTGCCAAAGATTACAAATATTTTTAAATTATTTTTTTTAAAATAACAATTTTTTTGTATGGACCAGTTGGGGGGGGGGGGGCAGAACTCATGTAAACAAAGAGGGATATTTCCAATAATAAAAATCAAAAAAATGTGACGTCATTAGACGATTTGCCTGTACATCTAATACCTACACCATCTAAATAAATAATAATATGGTGGACTAATATTGATGCAGCCACACAACCTCGTATATAATTTTATATAAAAAATAAGATATTTATGACTCTGTGTAACTACATTCACATGATTTTCAGCAAAAAAATGAAATTGGTTGAATAATATTAATTTGCATTAGATTTTCAATTTTCAGGCCGAAACTCAGCCAATTTATTAACATTTGAAAAGGTTTCATTATTTATATTTTTCACTAGTCCATAAATGTAGTAGTCCTTTCTTTCAAACAGACAGAAAGATAATGAGAGAAAAGAAAGAGAATATAAATATTTTTATGCCATAAATCATAACAAATCGATAATGTGACGTCATGTGTGACGTTTCAGTTTTTCTTTTCTAATCAGAGGAATCTAAACATTGCGTTCTGCGCATCTTGTATTATCTATTATCTTTTGTACGGACTCATGACTAATAAACTTCAAATATTAAATAATAATAAATGAACATGTGATGGCAACTCATGGAAGGAGTGACAATATGAAAGCAAGTGGTGTGTGTAATAGGAGGTTTGATTGTTTTAAAAGTTGCCCCTACGGATTTTCAGAGGCCATGAAATAACATCCCACTCTATTAATCAATATCCTTTGAAGCGAATCAAAGAGAGCGTCAGCAAAACTATAAAAGTGGACCTGTTTCTCTTATAGACACATATATTTAAGTAATAGTGTTCGATTAGCTCACTCTTATGCTAACCTGCTTGCTCTTCTTCCCTCCTACAATGGTTATATATAAAAAGTAAATTTCGTAAATCGAACATAAAAATGAATGCATACAAATAAAAATATTTTATATCCCAATCTGGATATCTTTTATTATTCCACATAAGTATCAAATACTTATTTTGAGCTAGTGATAAAAGTTGAATGACATACAAATTGGTTATCATGAGTCATTTAGTTTATATTTTGAAATCCATTTAGAACAGTTGAGGTGACACATACGTAAAATTAGATATTTAATTCTTCTACCAAATAACAGCTTTTTATTTCTCCTAATAAAACTTTATAAGGCCAAGGTTTCATATAATAATAGTAGTTATATATATATATATATTTTTTTTTGGGTTATGTACGAATGGCTTACCTCTCTATTTGGCTGAGAATGTGTTATAATAATGGACATACAGAAGCAGTTTAACATTCCAGTCAGTAAATTTCCCACGTATCCCTTTTCATGAAGTTGCTGATACAAAATCATGTCAAAAGATTGTGAGATTCTATATTTTTACATTATTATGTAATTGTTATCATGTACTGGACAAATTGTACCTATAAAAATAAATGAAAATTGGAGGACCTGTGAGACCTAAGAAATACGGATATTTTATTCCCGTTCCCTTTTCTGCAAGGACCACACAAAAAAAATCATTAAAAAGTTTAGAGATTTTAGGTAGCTTATGTTAATTTTTTTGATATTTGTGTTTTATTGATTTTAATTATCCCAAATCTGGATTTCAATGATTCGTCGACGATTCATAACGTTCTACATATTTGTTTCACTTATTAACAGCTTCAATCTTGCTATAAAATGTTATTATCAATTATATTATTAATGATTTGGCATAGTGGACATGCGATATAAGACTTTGTTATATTTAACATATATATAAATAGGTATATATGTATATATATACATATATAATTATATATTATGATAATTCGATAAAACTATTTTTTAATGATTCATCAATTTTTGTTCTTCAATGTAGTTGTATAGAGTTTTATAGCACAACTAACAAATAAAACTGTCATTATTTTTCTATGACTATATACTATTCATGAAACCTTGCCATTTTTGGACGAACTTACTCATCCCTTGAAAGAGTGACCTTTTCTCCTTGAAACTCCGGATCTTTAGTCATACGGATAACTTCTTCCTTCATTTATTTATATTAACTTACGTATTATTACCCTTCGTTTTTATGTTAAGTATGTGGAGTAAGTATAATGAAGAAAAAAGCCTAGGCAGGGTTAAAAATATATGTGTCCGAAATGATCAATTACTTTACAAATGCCCAAGGACCCTCCAATATTTGCACCAGGAAACATAGTTATTTGATTTCGAAATTAATTATATATTTTTGTATTTCCTAAATGCATTTGATTTTTTGACACTTCAACTTTTAATTTGATTTTTGATAAATAAAGCAAAGCAAGAAATCATATCTGAAATTATCATTCATGGGGGAATGTAGAATGGAGTATCCATCATATTTAAGATTTATATTTAAGGAACCTTACATTTGGGAAAGCATGGTCAGCTGTAAATTGCAATCCAATATCTACAACTGTGGGCAAGGTGAACATCTGCAACTAGCTTTATCAATATTAAAAAATAAAAGGAGAAGGTTAACATGTTTAGAGGGTATGAATCAGGTATATACAGGCTTGTGAACGGAACGCAAAATTGAACGGAACGCAACTTTTTTTGAACGTTGAACGCAAAAAAAAGAGTTTGCGTTCAGCGTTCAATTTTTCCCAACTTTTCTTTGACTTTTTTTGGAATTCTTAAAAAAAAAAAAACGTCATCACTTATTTTGGGAAATTCTTTTCTAAAAAAAACCGTCATCTCTACGCAGTTTTTTTTGGGAATTCTTTTCTAAAAAAAAAACGGCATCACTACGCAGTACTTTTTTTGGAAATTCTTTCTAAAAAAAACGTCATCACTACGCAGTACTTTTTTTGGAAATTATTTTCTAAAAAAAAAAACGTCATCACTACGCAGTACTTTTTGGAAATAATTATTTTCTAAAAAAAAACGCCATCACTACGCAGTACTTTTTTGGGAAATTCTTTTTAATATTTGAACGCTGAACGCAAAAACATTGAACGGAACGCTGAACGGAACGCTAATTTTTTTTGAACGCTGAACGCAAATAAAGCTGAACGCTCACAAGCCTGGATATATATATATATGTGTATATATATATATATATATATATATATATATATATATAATATTATATATATAATGTAAACAGTGATCGGATTTAGTTCAAATGTGTGCCGTTTATGTCTGGCTATATTCTTGAATCAATAAAACATCCCTTGTGAGCCCTCGTAGCTTCTGAAGAGTTATTAACGAAGTGTGTGGTCTGGTGTTCCCCTGGTGGATCACTATTGGCCAATTCCGTACGCTTCGTTCTATTATTTGCTTCAAGGGCTCCAGTTTTTAAATAATTGTAAAATTAAGCATCTGGCAATATAAGACCAGCTCAAAGTAGAATTATTTCCTTCAAATGCACCAAGCAATACCACTAAACCTTTCTGGCCGTCAATCCCGGATGGACCATTGTTTGAAACGAGCCACAGGTATTCGATCACAACTTTTCCCTTATATTGTTGTATATGACCTTTTTTGCAGCAACATA
Organism: Caligus rogercresseyi; assembly: GCA_013387185.1. Taxonomy (NCBI): domain Eukaryota; kingdom Metazoa; phylum Arthropoda; class Copepoda; order Siphonostomatoida; family Caligidae; genus Caligus; species Caligus rogercresseyi. The sequence goes on from CP045892.1 coordinate 27,760,569, forward strand.
TTGGGGTCGTTGATTTGCGTTTTATCATGTGCCACTCAAAAACCAAGCTTTTTGTATCCAGCCTTATGTAAACGGTTTCAAATGGTTTGTGACTCATTCCCTTCTCATGGGCGACGTCACAAGATGACACATGCCGGTTAAATATCCCAGATACAAGCTTTATATCGTTTTGTTCATAGCCCTGAAATTAAGAAACAAAATCCTGGGAGATATTTGATAATAGTTTATAAAATAAAAATATATTTATAAAATGGTCGGCAACTATGCATTTACCATACATAAACCCGAAAACTTTTTTCTTTCTTCGGAGCAAACCAAGTGTAAAAGAAATCTTATTATTATCCTTAATTATAAGTGGTCAATTTAAACATATTTGAATTCCTGAAATAGGACACCTCATCAAACATAATCCTATTTCTGTGACCTCATAATATTTTCGGGGTCCTTCATGGTTCAATGAAATTACATCCTCACGGATGCATATATATAATTAAGCAAAAATACTTGATCAATGCAAGGACTTTTGTATGGTATAAGACGCATTCCAATGCTGACAATAAGAAGGAAAAATTGAATTGTGATTTATTTTAGTTAGTTGTTCTAACTATTTGAAAATGTGGTAAGAATACTGATTATACTAGCCGGTAAGAATACTGATATACTATATATATATATATAAATATTGTCGTTCGTTTGTCGTTCATCAAAATTTATCGTTCGTCGTTCATTCTGAAAAAAATTGACGACGGTTTTATTAAAAGGAATTTTCCTCGACATTTAGAAAAAAGAGATGATGTTTTTAGTAAGAAAATTTTACCATGAAAAGGATAAATCTTTGTCTTTTTGGTGCACAAAAACGAACGATAAGGAATTTTCCTTGTCGTTCATCGTTCGCGAAACGACAACAATAAACGATGAATCAACTAGTATGATATATATATATATATATATATCGAATATCAAGTATGCATGACAAAGAATAGAGCCGTAGATATTTTTGCCAGCATTTGAACATGCTGATAGTGTTCATGATAAGAACTTTGAGTTTATATTCGACGCACAAATATCTGGAATTTTATAAGCCCAAATTTGAATGATTGGGATCCTGACTTATTCCTTTTCTCTCCTGAATCAATAACAAATCCTCGTGAACCCTCAAACAGGAATGGCTTCTGAGTTAACTTAATGCGAGGTCATGGGTAAGGATGATCTTTGTCCATTCAAGATAATATGATGTCAAATTAAAATAAAATGGATAGCCATAAAGGGAACACCCTGAAGGTTTGTGCATAAGGGAAAGTTCTATACATTCCGTATTTGAGCCGATACCTGACAATTGGAACTCCAAAGTTCAATCACGATCAGATGTTGCCAAAAAAGAGATTGTTTGAAGCACCAATTAAGTCTATATATTTTAATACCCTGTTCATCTTAATAATTAGCATCCTTCATGTGGATATCTGGGGAATTTCTCTGAAATAAGGTCAGGTTTCATATTGGTTCGAAACTGATCAGTAAATTTATTTGATTTTTACTATATAACTATGACCACAATATGCACAAAAGAAAAATCGATTAAAGTTTATGATTTTATACATATTGTATAATTATACATACAAATCTCTTGTCATTTTGATATTTTATGTAAGATCAATTTTATGCATGTATATATTTTTTTTTTTGAAAGATTTTATGTGCCTTTACGTTATTATGTTATTAACACATTGCAAATTTATATTTCATTTATGATATTCTTTTGCTTTACCTACTAGTACTAAATATAGCTATAATTTTAGTTATATAGGCTATATATGTTGCAATAATCATATTAAGTTTACTTAACAAATTTTTCATTTTTGGTTCTCATAAAATCCGTGGATTGATTATACATCTCTGAGAACAAAAAAAGCATCAAAAGACTTGGCTCCAGGCTTCTAGGGGCTAATATATACGTCTCCACTTTTTTATGTATGGTAAAGAACACTGTAAAGGTAACCAAAATAATATGGTAGCCTTAATATTTAAAGTACTGATACCAAAATCCTTTGGAATCGGTATTGTTTTATCATTCTTAATTACGAAATGGATGGAGGATAAGATGAGTGGGGAATTATAACATTTATATTTTAATTACTCAACTTTTTTGAAAAAACAAAGTACAGTATTTCATGTAAATCTGTTCAATTATAACAAATCTAAACTAAAAATGTATTAATTATAATCCTCAGAGAGATGCCCCTATAAGTCACAAAAAAAATCACTAGTGAATATCCTTTAATTAAATAATTAAGATAACAAAACTTCAATACCGACCTTGATTTAACTTATTAATATTCCAACAGGTGAAATAAGATTATTTTTTTCCATGACGAGGAGTACATAGTATCAAATTATTCATTATATCGAGTAGCCAGTGCTATTATTAACGAAATATAAAAACTATCAAAATATGGCATGACAACTTATAGGTTGGTTATGGTCCTTTTATCTTAAGAGTCCAAACCATAGTAAAGACACATCTTTATCTTGATGAAAGAGTCAAAAAGTCCATCTTCAATATATGAGACAGATCATTTATAGATGGAACGTTATATTACTTAATTTCCTAATGATCATCTACAGCTGTCAATCTGTAGCTGAGGTTGTAAGTGGAAGAAGGGAAATAAACTCGAGTGATGCTTTTGATAGTTCTTAATAGATATTATGAAAAAGACATGGCATGTTGAGGGGGAATTCATGTATTTTTTTTACGGTTACGAAAGTTTTATTCAGATAAATATATATAATATAAAACTCTCTTCAACAGTGAGAAAAAACATAAATGAACGTTTATAGTTCAAATTTACTGTTAAAAGTGATGATCTAAATAAAAATGACAATTTATTTGTTCCTTACAAAACGCCGATATTTTCTTAAGATCCTCTTGGCTGATTTTAAAAAATTAATTGATCTCGATGGTACGAATCGGACGACATTTCCAGCCATTTCCAATCATCTGATGTTGCGTTCGGAATCTTAATTTGCAGAGCTGAGTAGGGGCGGCGGCTCCAATGATCATTGCCCTTAGGTCCTCGACCTCGATGTAAGAGTTTGTCGTAATTTTTTTTGCAACTAACGATTTTATATTTAAAAGAGCTTGTCAATAGCTTTTTGGATAGGGGGGGGGGGGGGCATTATATTTACGTTTATAAACACCAAACAAAATAAAGGCTTTTATAAGATTGAGGTAATTATTTCATTTTCGCACACATTTATTTGAATAAAACGCTTGACTACCATAAGAACAGGACATTCAGCAAAGGCATGAATGATTGAGTTGCCCCACAGTTATTGCAAGGGTAATAAAATTTAAGTAAACGAGCAGAAATCTGAAACTGAGCTGTAAATTTGGCACTATCAATTATACCACACGTCGACCGAAAAATCCTCTGTTTCCATGATTGAGGGAGATCAAGCAATTGTATGAAGCTCTCTGATATAGATCCAAGGAATCTTCACTATGGGATAAAATTTTAAAAACCAAGGCTTGGACGGACTAAAATCATTGCATGAACGTTCTAAAGGAAATCGAAACCTACTTACATTGAAGACAGGCAGCCGATCTCAGGTCATGGAGTGTTAGAATATTTTAAGATAAAGCGATTCTCTCTAATGCAACAGGAGATCCAAATTTTTTGAGAAAAGGTTCTTTTTCCCTATTTTCATAAATTATCCACAACAGTATCAGAAAAGAAATTAGGCAGAACAGTCTATATGATTCTTTGTATTGAAGCTAAAAAGAGAGAAAATGCTTCCAAATCTGAATTCGTTAAAGGAGTACCCATATGGAACCAATTGTAAAATTCGGAGGATGTATAAAATATTCTCCAGTCTTTGTCGTGTAAAAACGCCCATTCTTCTACGATTGTAGATAACATTTGGGAAAGATAGAGCTAACTGACAAAGCCCACCTCCAGCCAAATTTTTAGGACGTTTTAAAGAGGGTAGATATGACTTATGAAAAAGAGTGCGCAGCCAGAGTCTTCTTCTACTATTGCTAATTCAGCAATAAACGGGATGTATGTGGCTTATACATCACCAGTGGAATCACTCGGGTATTATATAGGTCGATCCTTTTCTGCAGAGAAAGATTGCGCCATTGCCTCACTTTATTATAAACCATCCGACTCATTTGAGACCAATTACCCTCTGAGATTATTCATGTTATTTTTTGTGAATCTCGAATATCATTTTAATTATATCAGTTTATATTTTCTATTTATAAAGTGTATTGACTTGTCATATATTTTGGGTTATTTATTGATATATAGTGAATTTGGTCCCGGTCTGGTTGCATTAATGATTTTTTTGTCTTAATCCTATTCCTTACCCCCCTAATAACTGATAGCACGGTGTCTATAAATCTATAAAATTCATCAATCTCTGTCCGTTTGTATGTCCGCACGCTATCTCTTCCCACATTTATGGTCAAATTTTGAACTTTGAAGGTACCTATGGAATCCTTGGGTCAGACGGACCTAATATATAACTATTTGCAAAGTGATGGGACCAGAAATGGAAAAAAAATTCAGACCTTGTCTGATTTACTACCTACTTTCAAGGTAAAGAGAGAAAAAAGAAAAGAAAAGAAGGGGAGGAGTTAGAGAAATAGAAAAAGAAAAAAACATCTCATGTGACTTCTTTGTACAAAGTCAAACTTTTATGAGGAATGTTTGTACAAAACCGAAAATTATTTCTCTCTCCTCTCTTTATTCTTTAAGGTCTGTTTCACTCACAATCTAGCTCCAAAACCTACCATAACGCAAAGGGCGAACATATGCGAGTACTACTAATTTCAAAGCTATGAAGTGGAAGATCTTTATAAGGATTCAAACATGAAATGTTTTTTTTTGCGCATTTGGTCCGTTGGAATTGCATCTTTGTGGATTGAATAAGCATTAAAGTGACTCAATCGAATTTCTATGAGGTTGATCAATTTGATCTTCTTCTCTTATTTTTTTTTGTATTCAAATTCAATCTGGTTGTTTTGATTAATTGCAAAAACATCTCTTGAGGGATATGATTTACATATTCGCTACAAGTACACGTTTCTTTGTTCTTGCATATATATTGAATAGAATATATATGAAACACGAAGTAAGATAGGATCAAATATTAAGACAAATTGACATAGATTAATCTATGACATCGATATTTGCACATATAATGTTGTTCAATCAAACACCATTAACAATGGATATTATAAACCTTATATATATATAATAGTAATAATAATAAAGTTCGAAATATAAAAAGTCAAGTGTATATAAACTTATTTCACATGTATATATGTAATATTTAATATCTGATAAGATTTATAATATCTGAATAAAAAATGTGGTAGCTTCATGTTTTTATATATAATTGCTATGGTTTAGAATAAAATACAAGACTCACTTTTGTCATAATATTGTCATAGTTGTGTCAGCTTGTATGTTTATTTATATTCGGCAAAGACAAATAAGTACGCTATAAATTTGTGAAAATGAATACGGAATTCTTTGACATCTTGAATTGTTTTGCAATTAGTAAATTGTAAGATTAATTCAAAATCGGTTTGAAGCACTAACCATTATATACATTATATTAATTATCAATAAAAGTGTTTTAGCTCTTCTTCTACGGCTGTATCATTCAAACTCAAAACAGCCATTTAAGACATAATATGAGGATATACATTTTATTAAATCTATGAGGTATTAAGACTATAATACAAAGTCCAAGGGTGTCTTATTGATCAATTTTAGGTCCAACACATCCTTGCAAATTGAATTTATCTTCCAACAACCAACAATATTCCTTCTTTCATCGAAAAGATTAAAAAATTGGCCTTCAGTTATTACACACATGCATATTTGAATGACAATTCGCCATCTTTATATGTAGAGTAAAAAAAGGACCACTCCCAACCCTTTCTACAAGCTTTACAAGCTTGACGATCAAACAGTTTCCAAGGTCAATATTTTCAAACATAGGCCCATGATTTATTTAGCATTCTGTCACATCAAATCCCTTACGGATTTAAATCCGTAGATTCTTAGAAGTCGTCATTTTATTTATCAATAAAGTCTTCTAAGAATAAATTTGATCATAAATTCAAAAAGCTGTTTTTTTGCATCATATAAAGTATTATGCATGTATGCAAATAACCCCCCAAACGAGTGGTCATTTTGATAACTCCGTTATTTTTGTGCTGTCATTGCTTATTATGGATAGAACGAGTCTTTCAGGCATGAAAAAATATCTACCTTACACATATTTTTGTGTGTTCGTTGGCCAGTTTGTCATCTACCTTGCAAAATGCATTACAAATTATTTAAGCATATAATATTTCATAGTAGACATTACGTATACCAAGTCGCAGCAGTAGACATGATAAATAAGGTATATAAATTGGATTACTGTCAGAAGAAGGCGTAATATCGTTTTGATCTCATTGGTAGTATTTTTTTAAATATTAATTTGACATTAAGAAAAAAGATCCAGAAAAAATCAAGCATGCTGGTCTTAGGAAAAAGAGGCTTATACTGAAAAACTGTTGATGTATCTAATAGTAAGGCTATTTTGCATGGTCGTTCTTGGACAATCCAAATTAACATTGTCTCTTCAGTTGTAATTCTTCTTTCTTCTTTTTTGAATGTTTTTATTCAGGATGTGTCCATGCCGGTAAAACAAAAATAAATATATCTGTGAAAGGAGTTATTTATAATTAATAATAATAATTATTATTATTTATAATTGAGAATTGACTCGTCTTCAAATGATTCGTATTCGTATTGACATAGATTTAATGCCTATGAGAAAAGACAATGTTGTAAGGGATGACGTTATTAGCTCTGAGAAGCAGATTTTGTACTTCTCCTTTGCTAAATTGATACCTTGTTTCATAATAACAGCTGCTTTCATAAATTCATATTCTTTTTTTTTGTTCAAACAAAGGACTCCTTACTAGAAGTGTTTAAGGTTTTTTTGATTCTTTTAAAAAATGAACTCATAGGTGCAAAACAAATATTCTATATCTAATTATTTTCAAACATAGCTTGATTAAAGAAACGTTATTTGTCATGAGAAATCATTTTCCGCACTTAATTTAGTTGACTTAACGGTCATTTTGGCAATAGTGCAATAAAACAATAAACGAGCACAGGATTTTACGTGCAAAGAAAATATACTGTTCATTAGGCCTAGTGGATTCCTTTAAGTGTACATTGAATATTTCTTATTTGTTTGAGAATAGAACCCCAGAGTACGAATTGAGGTTGATATTTTATCCAAGTCTTAATCAAAGGAAGGATTTAAATCATTCCCTGCAATCACTTTTGAGTATACCAATATAACCAGATAGACTACTAGCATTGTGTTCAAAAAGATCTTGTAAGCTAAAGATCAATTTAGATGTAAAAGAAGCTCAAAGTGACCATATTTGATAATCTCTGATCATTATTTTATGTCATTATTTTTTCCAAACTAATTTATTATTTTGAAGATGGCTTCAGATGGCATTCATCTCATTTGAGTCTTCAATGATTACTCCTCTAGGCTTTCCATCTGTCCCTCGCTACCACCTGTAATATAATAATAATGATAAAAGATAATACATTTGCATAAATGCAAAATCATAAAGATGTTATAAATAAATCTGTGTCTTCATGAATGCTTCCTACCATTAGGTAGGGAAGCAACTAACATTCTTATGTGTAAGTAAGCCTATAATTTGCAAGTGAAATAAATCTGCTCGGACATCATAATTGAACAATGATTAACCATTTTCATAAATTGAGCGAGATAAATAATAATAATAAGTTCTTCCGCAGGGCTTTGAAAAGTAGCCTGTCTCATACGAGGTGCGCTCAAAAAATATATGTTGAATAATAATTTAACAAACAGTATATTCCTTATGCTAGTATGCATTAAAACAAAATAAAACAAAATAGATGACTGAAATAATTCTGCTACGTCCGTATGGAGAATTACTATTCTTAATTAACAATAAATAATCGCTAGCTCGAAAGTATTTAGAGCATCCTTCGTTGTAATTCTAGTGAATACTATGAAGACACATGCATATATGTATGAAGGCATCTGGATTATTTCTAGATGAATACTATCATCATAATTAATTTTGACCAATAGCTTGCAGCTAGTCCTTCAGCTTCGACTGGCACATAAAGAAACGAGCTCATCAAACGATTTAATGGCTACACAAAATGTATGCATATGTTAAGGCTACAAACATATAGTATTACTATATTTAAAAAAATAGCAATTCACATGACTTTTTTAATATAAATACTAAATATCTAATATTTTAATGTGCTCTTATGAAACATATCTTGTATATTTGGTTGGTTCTTAATGTATTTATATCTGGAATCGTGGTATATGGGATTATAGGTTGTAATAAGAACATATATTTATGGAGAGGGCAAAAAAAGCTGTGGTGCCGTGCTAATTCCGAATTGATAATGTTATCAAAAGGATATGTAGAGGACGTGTCCATAGGATTTATTCATTGTGGCAACATTAGAGCAGAGCTTTTGGTGTATGTGTTACTATATTATAGAGTGACAGGGAGCTAAAAGGTGGATTTGTGTCGTCAAGACATGGAATGTTAGAAGCATTTCAACTTTTTTTTTCTTCTCACGCGTTGCTTTCCTTTCAAGCTACGAGTGTTGACCTGTCTCTTCTCTCCCTTCCTCTTTCTCTCCTCTTTTTTCCTTGAAGATGATTTGCTTTTGCATTAGGTTATTACCATTATTTTACCGTATACAAGTGTATACATGTAAAAGTCCAAATTAAATGCTTTTTATTTGTGTTGTTCGAGGTTGACATCATTTATTTATCATCAAGGCTACGAGTAATGCCCTGCGGTCGGAAAGAATCTACTATTTCGAAATGAACGGTTTCATTTGTTTTAAGCACACCCTCACACAAGTATGTGAGCTACTTATTTCATATAATATTCGTACCTTCACAGGCAATATATATATTTTTTTCTGCTTTGTATAAGCATGAAGTGTTTTCTCTCTCTCTCTCTCTTGTATGTGCTTGGATGAGGAATTTGATACGTGAGTTGGGGACTTTAGGTTTCTAAGTGCCATTATATGCTTTGATGAGCTCACTCCATTTGACAGAAACGTGCCTGATTCACTTTGAGTACACGGAATGACAAAAAATAAATTCATACAAACGGAGGGGTGTCCCCATTCATATCAATGGTTCATCAATATAAATGTTTAAAATTATTTTAACTTTGTATTATATATATATATATATGCGTTTATTAAGGCATTTGCTGGTTTCTCTACTTTTAAAGGTGGTGTGGTAGATCATAACATATTTTACTCTTGCAGAGGTCATTCATTCTTTATTATATATATATTAATTTTATTTGCCTGTAAATAATTGGTTTGTAAGTAGTCAGGATTCAGTCAACGGCTTTGGGCCTAATCTATATAACGTTATGAGCTCATTTATATTACCAAAGTATAGAATGTTCATAAAATACTTCTGCTTGTTCTCGTAGCAAGTTGAATAATGTTAAAAATACATTATTTCTCAATCAGATGTATAATAACAAGCAATTCAAGAAAATTAATTTTATGTTTTTCAAATCTTATTTTTTTCCTAAATCAAACATGATACCTATAAAAAGCAATCGGGATGTGATTAACAACATAAAATACAGTTTAAGATGATGTCACCTAATGAATCATATTATAATTTGATAACTTTTATCGTAAAAAGTGTATTCTATTGCAATAAATGTTGGGATAAAATTTGTAAATAACAATAATAACTGACATTTACTCATTATGGTATTATCAAATTACAAATCAGGAAATAATATATAATTATTGCAAACATACAACTGTATTTTTTTTAGATACCAACATTTAATATTTCAATTATTGTGGGTTGATCTTGAATGTTTTGACGATCGTTCTCAAGCTCAAGCATATGCATCATTCTTAGAAATTGCATCTTGGTTACCTGTCTGAACTCCTTCCCGAGGTGCAATGTAATGTAGGGACTTTTAAAACAATATATATATATATATATATTATATAGGTATATATATATATATATATCAGGAAACGACCGGGTACCCGCCAGACCCAGTGTCTAAAAATCACCGGGTGCCGGGACACATCGATAATAACGCCCTCTAACTAAGACGTTGTTGACGTTCGCGAAAATCGTTGTTTCTTAATTCTTCTGGAAGTGACGACGGTTGTTTTTAAATAATTTTTATAAGTATTAAAAATTTAAAAGTAGTGTTGTACTTTTAGATACGAAAATTATTTTTCTAAAAAAAAGTCATCACTTTCAGAATGAAGAACGAATGAATATATTAAGTCCCGGACGGTTTGAGCCCGGTCCGCTTGAAAAATTTACTCCCCGTCCCGGTTCCCGACGAAAAAAGGTGTCCCGGTCGTTTTCCTGATGTATATATATATATATTACTTTTACTCAAGCCAATCTATATACTAAAATATATTTTATCCAAGGGAGTGCTACTGGTGTATATAAATTAGGAATCATAAAGTCTATAATTTATTGCAAACATAGAGCTGGTTTCTTATAGATGCCAACAGTTTAATACTTCAATTATTGTGGGTTGATGATGAATAAAGTAATGCAGTTGTACAAAAGGTAGTCAAAATATTAATATATTAAATAATATAACATACAAGCAAACCATAGAATATTAATAAATAGAATAAATCTTTGTTTGCCATTAGTTCAGCCATACTTTTTGTCAATAAATTAACATTAATTTCTAAGCAATAACGTTACAATTATATATACCCCCCTTAACCAAGCCTTTTCTATACATACATAGATACTTGATCTTGACAAATTTGTATCAAATATTCTACATAGTTTTATTTGTGTGACTAGCCCCTTCTCATATATATTAAAATAAAAAATATACCTTTCCTTACCTCTACAGCAACCTTTAAATAAGTTAAAACACTAAACGCTTATCTTATGAGTGACAATTTAAATGATAATAATAATAAGTGAAATTGTATCATCATAATCTTCATGGGATTACGAGGGAAGTCCTTATGCCTATATGTAAGTGAGTGAGTGTGAATGAGAAGCGACTTCGTAGCCTCATTTAGTATGGATGAAGAGGCACATACTTCATTAGCATAAATCTAATAATGGAATGACTAGGCGAGAGGTCTGTTGAGAATATAATACTTGTAAGTAATGTCATGTTGCTTATTAATTTATGTGGTAGAAGTTGTGGAATAATATGATGTAGTTGTATATGTGTTATAATTATTTATTTATTATGTATGTTGTGTCCTAAAGTACTTTATATTTACCCATAAGCAAATTAATTAAAACACACAATGGTCACTACGTGACTTCCGTCTATAAAAACTATTTTTTCTACCATTTTTATTTAATATATATTTATACATACAATTTTTTTAAATAATTCAAATTGACTAAATATTGTGTTTTTAATATCTTTGCTCATAGTCTTTGAGTAATAGAATGTTTGGAATAGAGGAAGCTTGTGAAAAAAGTAATCTTTTTATATCAAACCTCTGCAACGTAAGTTGTCTTTATATGGAACGAAAAATAAGTGATATTTGATGGCAACGGTTTGAAAACCCAATGAAAGATATAGTTTCTTTTCATAACGATGTTTATGACACAATTATTACCTCCGCCGAAGGAGGTATTGTTTTCACTGGCGTTGGTTTGTTGGTTTGTTTGTCAGCAGGATAACTCAAAGAGTACGGAACGGATTCGGATGAAACTTTGTGGAGTTGTTGGAAATGCCAAAAGAAACAAGTAATTAAATTTTGGCATCTCTGAGTGCAGAATTAAGATGCAAAATGAGCTAAATACTACTAAATATTTCAATTTAGCCTACTCTGCCAATAGATGTCGCTGTGCTGTGAAATTGGGTGCCGGGAGCGTCTTCCTCTCGGAGTTTCCGTCGAGGGGAACCCTCCCCCTTCCCTCTACGCCGCCCCAGTCGTGAAAAATCCGCCTTGGAAGGCTCATAAGGACCCCGTGACGGCGGAGGTTTGCACTCTCTGAGTGTATATATGCCTCTAGTTTGAAAATATATATTCGTGTCTTATATAAAACAACATAAAAGTCTAGGAGTAATAAAAACAATCGCAAATAATCGAAAAGTAGTTTGTTTTGGACAATATTTGCATTGAGAAAAGTAATTATGATATAAGCTCATCCATGCATTCCTCTTCAAATCTCCTTAACTTTTTGTATGTAACGGTTTTTTATACCTAAAAACGTGATAATAAGGTTGACTGAAATATTTGTTTTATCTAAGTACCGGTGCCTTTTCATCTCTATCCAGATGGAAGAAATGTAAATGCTACTTACAAAATAAAGAATGATAAAATAGCTTTTTATGTTTAATTAAGAGAGTCAAGAATGAAATTCGAGCGAAGCACCATAAGAGCAATCCATGTTTCGACTGATCAGACTAAAAGCTCTCTAAATGAACAACTAAATTTAAGATGTGATATACCTACATATGATATTGTTGTGTTGGGATACCTAGATAAGAATATATATTAGTATATCAATATCCCAGGGTCGTCGCCAATTAGGTTGCATGGCAGGAACGTATACTAAAGAACGACACTTGTGAGAGGGTCATGACTTGAAAATTACTTTATTGTCACCGTAGGAAAGAAGGAAATATATAAAGGGATGAGGAAAGAGTGAGGAACAGTAGACATGACTTCAGGGTGTCTTGCAACGTGACGTCAGGGACAGATATAACTTCATCTATGAATATTGGACTATTTGAAGTATAAACATGGCTTAAACAAATCTATTCCCACGCAAAGACTAAACTTGTTATATGTCAAAAGTTTACTTCTTTCTATCATTTATCAATTTTAATACAAAAATCAAAATAAAGGCAAGCATCTTTGCAAAGCCCCCAATACCAAATTAAATTTAAGGTGATAATTCTCAATGAGTAGGCTCCACTCTATTTTATATATCTCAAAATGTCTAACAAAAAGCTATGAAAAACGCATTAAGATTTATAATCCATTAACGTCTCCCGAGTTGACGTATTTTATCTTTGACATCATCAAAAGGAATACATACAACTACTACTACAGGGGGACTTGCTCGTTTAAATCTGTAAAGGTTGTATGTTGCTAACTATGCATGCCTTTTTTAGAGTCACTGCTTTGACCAAGCAAGGGAAAAAAGCGCGGGTAAACTTTTGTTACTTTGCTTCATATGAAGGGTATTTGGGGTGAAATAAAATAAATAATCTAAGGATTTGGTCATGATCAAGGTAGGACTTATGCAGACCTCATGATAAAAGAATATAACTACAGATGAAGCAAAAGGTGGTATATTTGAGCACCGTGATTGGTTGCAAGAAAAGAAGAGGAAATTATAAAATAAGAAGTTGGCAATATGCTACAAAGTCAAAGAAGGACATAAAAGAAGAATAACATACTTGAAAATACTTATTGTCTATTCATTATGGGCCTCGATCCATGACGTCATTGACGAATCCTTAGAAGAGATTCCTACTATTAATATTTGAATATTAATTTAAATAACCCAACTGCTCATTCTCAATAAAAAAGAATGTTCATTTCGTTGGCTCATACCTATCGATAAATGAATCACCACTCCGACTATCGGACGTCAAAAATCAAGAAAACAATGTTATTAAATTGACAAACGTCATGGTGATTGGTTAGTTTGTATTTATTTTAATATTAATTGAATAAAACAACTGCATATTCTCAAGAAAATAAATATTCATTTCGTTAGCTAAAAACTTTCGATAAATAAATCACCAATCCGACTATCGGACGTCGAACAATCAAGAAAACGGTGTTATCAAATTGACAAACATCAATTATTATCGGTTAGTTTGTCTCTATCCCCAATATATAATAAAGTATATGATGACGTCACATATCAATAAAGTTGTAGGTTTACTTTTGATATTAGCAATTCATAGCGCTTTAAGCTATATACACAATATATTCATTTTTTGCTTCTTAATGTTCATTTGACCGTTTTTGTTAGTGTTATAACACTTGGATTATAACATAAATAATATAATGCATATATCCCCAAGATAAACTGTACCTACTTACAATACTAGAAATTAAATATAGAACTAATTGCTATTTCTTATAAATTTAACAGCTCATTTTGTTAAATATCTATAAAGAAGGAATACATAAAACTTAAGGGAATATGTAAAGCTACACATGGATAAACATCATATATAACTATATTTTGTTAGGAACTGAACAGATCATATATATTAACCCGAAGGACTTAAGATTAAACACATTATATAAAACTTAATTATCAAAAAAATCTATATTTCTTTAAATATTTATAACACAAATTTACATGGGATCAGGATGAATAAAAATATCAGCATAACTTTGAATAAATCTAATACGTTTTGCCATGCTTAATGCATTTTTCATGTCTCAAGCGCCTATTTAAAATACGAGTTGAGGAAAAACGTATCGGGTTTTATTCTTGTTTCATTTTTAACTTACGAAACAAAAAAATTCAAATTTTTGCACCACTGACCTGCAAATAAGATATTTTAAGCTCAAGATAATGGTTTGTTTGAATGCTAATTTACTTGCATATTTTAGCACACTCTGATGCATACACAATTTTAAAATGTCCGTTGCTCATATATATATATATATGATCAATCAAAAACTTTGTATTTCAGAGACTTCTCAAGTTCTTCTCTAATTTTCTCTTAATTAAAAAACTCTGTGAAGTCAACAGTCACAAAAATGGTTAAATATGAGTTTCAGAATATCATTTTCAATTATTTTTTTATTTCTAGAAATCATACTATACCAATAAAGATAATAATCATGGCATCCGCCCATCTCGGGATCATAGAACGTTTTTAAACCTCACTTCTTCTTGGGTTCAAGATACATAATTTTTTGCTATATCTACGCCCACAAATGTACGATGAATGTGCAACGCCTCATTCGTTTGGCAAAGTTAAATGCCATTTTATCATTAAAAAGGTAGTTTGACAAGACTGGATTTATCTGAAGCCCATCATGAACTTTTAAATGATATGATAAAGCAAAGACTTAAATAAGACATATCGCAACCCCTTCCATTATCAGAAAACAGTATTCTTATGCTAGAAACCAGTTAATGAATACTGCTCAATACATAGTTTTTAACCCGCTTCTGATAGCTACTTTTGACTTGAATACTTATACGGTACTCTTTGTGATAAGAACAATAAAATATGCCTGCTTCTAAACAGTAATGATCTCGATATGGCAATCCTTCAATCCCACTCCTAATTGAGCATTTTTTTTAATAACAAAGATTAGACATTTAAAGTTGATCATTGGATGCTTGCAGATTGTAATTCATAAAAATGAGCTGATGTTTTTCGCATTTACCTGTCTAATTATTCACATTTGGGTTTTTTCTTTTTCGTTTAATTGGTTCAGAAATTAGAAAACCGGTTTAGATTTCGTACACTTGAAAATATTTTACTCAAATTCTTGCAGTTATAAGATAATTATAGAATTGAAGCAGATTAAAATTTTGCCCATAAAAAGAGTTAATTGTAGAGTGAATAAGCTGCACTATTCTGTGTAATCTCTTTGAAAATATGTTTGTTGAGTCTTGTGTCTTTATTATATTCCCATAACTGATGAATAAAATACTTCATTAGAACTTATTGATATTATAGTTAAAATACAAAATAATTACATCTTATTTGTATACATACAATAATATAATATTATATAAAGTTATATTTCTTATATGTTTTTATTTTACGTTTCATTTGTCAAATTCGTAAGTTTGTCGTTTAAAAAGGTTAGTTATAGAGTGATTAGAGTAACAAACAAAATCTGCTATATTTTCCATAAAGACATTAGATCAAATAAAAATTTTTTATTGTGTCTTCATAATTTGTTAAAATATATACCAAATACGATCCTAGGGAATTATAGACTATTGTCTGACATCTTAACATGAATGCATAATTATTATAATAATGTGAAATATTGAGTCACGTAGCCTTTGATTGCACCTCCTTCTCAGGTACGTAGGACTGCACCTGAAAGACGAATAATTATTTAAAAAAGTATAAGTTGAAGCTAAAAATAGTTTTTGAACATAATTATCAATATTATCATGCGCTATAAGAAATGGGAGAGGATAAAGTATGTATGCAGTTTGTTAACCAATCAGATAATAGCTTTTTTGGCGCCAAAATATGTGTTATTTAGGATTCAAATAACTGATTTATTACAACATGGTTAAAGTGGTTGTTTATTCTAGGGAATTGCTAAAATCCGTTAATTCGATTCCGCCTTGGATCCAAGACTCGAACTCACTTCGACCTTTGGGATCCTACCCTCAAACAAACAAACAAAAAACTGATTTATTGAAGCTAAGATATATTTTTCATCATATTGGTGGTGTCAGTTTTTCGTTGGTCAAACTTTGTTTATTTAGAAGTTCCATTTTAGAAATTGCACTTGCATTTCAAAAACATATGTTTAGTTCCATTCATTTAGATGGATGGATCCCGTTATTTTCATGGCATTGATATGAACTCTTAAGAGATTTAATGACGACGTCTTCAACCATATGCTGTGTTCTACACTTATAAGCACACATATATAAATATATATATTTTCACTGTGTATCTTTCTCTCCTGCTTGGCGGAGAAGTCGTAAATTGGCTATTATTATACTACATGTTAGATAAAAATCCAGTTCTATTATATTGGAATGGGGACCGTTTTTTTAATAAAACAAAAATAATGAAGTTGTTTCAAGTGAGACAGGGGACAACTACTCTAGGATAGTTTTATCTTGATTTACGATGTTA
This sequence comes from Caligus rogercresseyi, assembly GCA_013387185.1. Taxonomy (NCBI): domain Eukaryota; kingdom Metazoa; phylum Arthropoda; class Copepoda; order Siphonostomatoida; family Caligidae; genus Caligus; species Caligus rogercresseyi. The sequence continues at coordinate 27,777,508 of CP045892.1, forward strand.
ACATGATCAGAGCTTCCTTTACGTACATCAGAATACAAATGAGGAAACTCAAAAGCGTAGATGAGTCTTGAAAAGCCTATTAATGCAAAGATACTTAATTATATCATGGAGGTCCCTTGATATGACGACGTGCAGTCTAAATGGAAACATGTCATACACGAGGTCCCTCAACAACTTCATGACAGCTCACCTTTTTAACAAGACTCCATCATATCTTTTTTATTTAAACAGATAGTTGTATTTGTAGTATCTTTCATATACAAATTTAATATTCCCCTTTTGTGGCTGAAAAATGGGTATCTGCGATTTGACTTACTGTAGTTTTGACAGGATAAAAGTTTAAATTAATGGGATTCAATTTTATTTAAAAACAAAAGCTAGACAAATGGGAACCATAAGCGAACTGCCACTACCTTTTGGTATTACAAAATGGTTAGGAAGTTATAAAAATCCCATCAGTGGGTTCGCTTGCGAATAACTAAACGATAATCGATATTTGTCGCTAGGGTCTAACTTTTTATCGGTTATTGCTCATTTTCTTAAAAACTATAGTTCATCATTTATTGCTCCATAAATTAAAAGAATACTTTTGTAATAAAAATAATCATAAAATGTCGACGGCGTCAATTGGAGGAAATAAAAAGTGTGGATTATTCCCATTTCCTTTTTCAACTGTCCTTTTCATTCAAAATAAAACCACTTTATTCAAGGTTAACGACAATAAATAAAATCCTATAAACTCCAAAACACAATAACTTCTGTATTTTTCACAACAAATATAATCAAACCACCCCCACCGAAGAAAAAGGCCATTTGCAAATGTATCGTTTATGTTCATATTTTATTGCTATCATTGATTGCTTATCGAAAGTTGTGTTTTTAAAATGTTATCGTTTATTTCAAGTAAATCTAATAACTATATATTCGTTACTTTTGAAAAGATAAGCGATAACATACTCAAGGCTTATTGTGATCATGAAAGAAGCAGTAAAAAATATACATCTTATATTTTTTATAATATCTAATTCAATACAAGTCCGAAAAACTCAAGCAACCATGTTACAAGTAAATGATCGTGTTAAGGACAATACGTTATGCTTGCAGAGTTTTTTTGCATAATAGATGGATGCATATAGCTGAAGAATTGTTCGTTTCTTTTGTCTGTGTATAAACGGAAAAGCTCTGATTTCCCTCAAACGCAAGTAATATATTCAAACATCAAATGACAATAAAAACCATTTCAACAAATGCATTTCACAATGACCTAATGGTCAGTTAGAAGACAAACAATAATGATGGTAAGGATTATGATATATGAACCCCTAAAAAAGACGACGCTCATTTTAACGAGGCCTTGAATGGATCAAGCTCTTCCTCACACACACACACACGCTGCTGCAACGTGACCTCTTTTTTTAAGATGCCTCTCTCCCCCCTTAAAGCTCATTACACAGTGGAAAAAAAGAAAACTATCTGCACACACTTGATGGAAGAAGGTCATCAAATAATGCAAATAATAAAGTGGAGCACACGAATAATAATTGGTGAGTTTTAATATAAAAAATGATTTATTTCTTTAAATAAGAACATACGTAAAAGGAGTACAGAATGTAAGCAGTTGGAGACATTATGAAAATACACATAGAAGGGAAGAACACAATACGAAAATGACTTTTTACATATGCATAATACCTAAAACAATTAACATGACTAGATCCAAAGTAATACAAAAAAAACATAGAAAAAAAAGTCTTCTTCCGTCCTTATGAACTCTCCCTCCCGTTATAATTTAAGTAATGAAGCAGGTCTAAGCGGGTGTCTCGGCCTTTAACTCGAGGAACCGATGTGGCACATGAATGGTATGGTTTTTCTTCTCGACGATCAAGTGGCTTCGACGTGAGGATACTCCGAGAACGACGACGGATTCTCCTTTCTTAAAGAGAATGTCTCCGTCTTCTGCAAATGGAGATAAATATTTATTAGAAAATTGTTAATTGAGATGAAAAAAAAATAAAAATTCAATGACTTACCAGGGAAGGAGGTCTTCATGGTTCTTTTCTGAGGGAATTTGACCTTTTTAGCTCCACTAATGGTGTATGGCCGACTTGGGGGAACGGGCGGGGGTCTTTCCTGTAAATTAAATGAGATAGAAAGAGTTAATGATTTGATTTGATAAGTAAAGCAAGGTATAGAAAATGCCTTTGAAGAATCAAATTGAAAATGAAGAATATATTTAAATGTGTTCATTCTAAGCCGATAAAGAAATGCTGTTAGTTTGTACTTCAAGGCAACAAAAATCATATGAAGAAAGTATGAATTCTTATTACGATGGTAACTACACCAGAAATCATTTCATAAATACCCTTTTTAAATCAAAAATACATTATATATGAAATTTAACATAAGCTTTTATATTTTGTTGCTTTACGTATTAGAAACATATACTTTTATAATAACATTTATGTTTGGGCCATTTATTAAATATAATGGCAATTAATATCTACAACTCTTTATAAGGTTCAACTTACCAGATCTAAGCCAAATAAAGCACAGGTCTGTTGAATGGTTTGAAAGTCACAGCGATCACTCCCAGGGTGACGCCCAAAGTTTTGCCCTGGGATCCCTGGAGGGAATCCGTTAATTTCCGGTGGGGGAGTCCCGGAGATCGGTGCCGGGCGGGGTCTTCCTGGATTTCGAGGCGGCAAATTACTATTATCCTCAGGGAATCTGTTGATTTTGTTGAGTGAGGGTCCTTGGGCCTTTCGAACCCGGTAGCCTCGATAGAGGGCCTGTATTCTGGAGGCTGCTGTGTTTCGCTTGATGTTTCGAATCTCTTCGAGCCTTTGACGGGCACGCTCGCTGAGGAAGACGTGTTTGCGTCCATGGCCCATTCGCCATTGCGCTGTTTTCGCTCTGGTGGGTTTTCATCAGAGTTGTTGGCTCGACGAAGACGCTGGTAGCAGTCGAGTATGATCTCCGTGTCCTCCACTGCCTTTTCCTCCTGACGACGGGACAACATGCGGGAGTGGTCAGCGAGACATCGGTAGCGGGTATTGAATGCCTAAAAATGACAAAACAAATATATGTTAGAGTAACAAGTCGGATTATATTCAATAAAAAAATATTTAATGTTGTGAATATTGATATCATCTTCATTTCTATGCGTTTTTATCAATTTGAGCCACCCTTTTAGAGGAAAATAAACGAATAATGATAAATAGTTAAGAAAACATGGGGAAAAAGTTGTAAATTGTTAAGAAATGGAATTAAAAAAATGTTTGGGCCTCATCAAATTATATTATTTTGGCTATTAAACCATCACCAAAAGTTGTAGTTTGATGAATTACAGGCCAATGGCATCGCTTAAAACATTTAATTAGTCTCAAATTAGTTTTGGTCAGTTTACGTATCATCAATGAAGAATTAAAAGCCTTTAATTAGTCCCCATGCAATAAAAATGCATGCAAATATAGTTTATAATCACCCATCTGCTATTTTATTCTTCAATTTAGAGCCACAAAGTCCACAGCTCAAATATGTTGTAAAATGGAATCGTGCAACATTAAGTGTCGTGCAGAGAATGCGTCATAATAATCGTTAAAGAAGTCAAACCTTTTTATGTGCATGCAAAAACACACACTGATATGTACAAAGACGTCCGGGACAGGACAGTTCAGGGATGCTTGCTAACCCTAATTAATGCAGGAGCAGCAGGTAGGCAGAGGGAGAGGCATATCTAAATGGCATGCATAATGCCACCCTGAATGTTCTTCTGTATATATGCAAATTTCTTTGATTTTGCCAAATGCAATTCATTTGTTTTTTGCGACTATCTATGCATGAATGGGTGTATTCAAAAGAAGAAAGAAAAACATATTTGTCGCCATATAAAGTATGAATAACAGTCATTTTTGATAATGACAAACATAAAGCCCTAATGAACTTGATGCCTCACCTTAAATCGCATTCGATGTGGAAATCCTCCAGACATGAGATTAACCGTCTCCAGGATTTGCAGAGAGCGAATCTGTTGCGCCACGAGGGTACGATCAAACTCGCTTGGGGACTCCCGGCTATTTGGCTTGATGCATCGCACAAAGTGCGGCTTGGCGTGAACAAGGGTCCTTAGGAGATTGTCCAGGCGAGTGTGAAAGTCCTGCGTGAGAGTAGAGACGGGCTCATCGCCATTGAGGAGCTCTGGGGACGTTGAGGAAGACGTGGGGGATATCCGAAAGGAGACACCGCGGGGGATTGTATCCTGAGAGCGGAGCGTCTTGATTTCATTGCCGAATAAATGGGTAGCGAAGCCAAACTGACAGGTCTCCTTGTCGAAGACGCAAAGGAGATCGTCAGGGATCACATCTCGATTCGTATCTGTAATAAGTAAATATATGACCCCATCGCGTTTATAATTAAGCAGTTCACAGTATGCAAATAGGCATCACTTCCCTTCCGGCTATTGTGATGCTTACATCAATTCAGAGATAAGAATATCATCCATAAGACGACAAATTGTCTTTTCTCATGGGCCAAAAGTCATTACAAATCCGCCAATTATCATCGATTAATTTACTCAAACAACTCCTCGTACTCAAAGAAACAATGAATGCTAATTTTGTTTCATCATATCGTACTATAACACATAGAAAAACTAAATTTGAGTAAATATAACAAACACTTACCAAGGAAGTCTGAGGTGTCATAGACGACTTGTCCGGCATAATGATGAATGGCAAAGGTTCGGCTAATATCACAATGATTTGGCTCAAAGAGTTTCTTGTTGTCTTTGTGCTGTATTTTAACTTTTTGAACATAGGTTTCTGGACAGCCACGAACGGAGCATTCCACATCCAACATACTTAATAAACCCGTTCTCTGCAAAAAAAGAATAATGATATTGGTTAGCATACATATAGGAGCATGAAGAAGCACTACATTATTATTATTTCTGAAGGCTGCTTGATGCAAATAATAACAAGAACAATAAGAAGAAAAATGAATCCTTGCATAATGTAACTTGGTATATGCATATCGCATAGCAGAAAAAAAATCAAGATTGATTGATTTTTTGGGGGCTATCTTCTCTTCTTTATTATTATTATTTTTTGCTGCAGTTAGTGAAAGTGAGAAGGATTTTCATTTAAAGGATAACAATGAAGGTTTCTTATGAGTAAGGCAGGGAGATTCTTAACCTTTATTCAAGAACTCTATCATTATATTTATAAGTCAGATGAATAATAACTTTTTATGTGGCGTTTTAGCTTTACAAGCTTCTTGTTTGTCTTATTGCTATCTTCAATCATAGAGATATAAAGATATAGAGAGCTTATTGGACTCGTCAGAGAAATACGTCATTGTGTCAAGAATATAGCTGAACGATGTTTCTCTGCTATGGAGGGAGAGAAATACGTTATTGTGTTATGTTTATATCTCTATGATCAGCTTACGATGGCGTAGTATCAATTACTTTGTTTATAGTGGACACACAGAATACAGCTGAACGCTGTTTCTCTGCTATTGAAGGGAATCAGCTCTCTATATCTTTATATCTCTATGTCTTCAATCTATTCATATCATTTTATAATATAATGCATTTACCTGCTTTATTTAATATATTAATATCTTAAAACTCCCATCCTTATTTCTATTGGGCTCCCCTTTTTAAATCCTATCTGAAGTTGGTATTGTAATTGAGTATGTTTTTGGTTATTGTATGCTTTTGTGTAAAAAGGTATCTATCTTACGAGTGATGATATGAGATCAATGCAGGGTACGTTGTCCACATAGTCCACGAGGAGATCCGTGATGATCCCTTCGTCCCGACAGGACTCGATGCTGGACTTGAAGATGTGCGTGTTGTAAAAGTGCTGCATGGTTTCCGAGCAGAGGTTGATGCAGAGGTGTTCCAGGCGTGAGGGCTTGGAGTCCTCGAAGCCAAACATGTCCAGGATTCCGATGAAGCCGTCTGTGGCATGTCGCACGGCGTGGTTGAGAATGGCCATGGACTTGCTGGACTTGCGGGAGCCTGCTGTGCCCACGGTTGAGGCGTGATGACTTGCGACCTAAAAGAAATTTGAAGGTTTCATGAAATAGGAAATAACAATTTTGTCGCCAATGTCTATAAATTGAATAACAATATCGGTTCAAGTAAACAAAATTAAACTTAATTTTGATCTCATTTTTAAAGTAATAAACTACATATTTAGATACCTTTCAAAATAAAATAATAATATTTACATAACAAATGAACTGACATTTCCAATAAGTCACAAATGAACCAATTTTTAGCATATATAATTAATATCTAAAAAAAAGTATGGATATGATTGCTTAGGTTAGTACAAGATATCAAATCAACTTTATATTTATGGAAGATACATGATAGTTAAGCTACTTAAAAGTAATCAAAGTATGGAATATAGACTACATATTTGATGCTAAAGAATCTTAATTTATACAGGCATTACACATCCATAGCTTATTTGATTCGGTGGATTGATATATACGCATTATAGAAATAAAATTAGTCCAATCGAACCTAAGATATTCTTTTCTATGAGGCCGATCAAAAGTGATATTTCGGGAAGAGTGGAAGCTAACATCGAGAGTGTTTTGAGCATGCTTCCACAGAGATAACACGCTCCCTTTATTTAAAAAAATCAAAGGTCATTCTTTAAAATTTGTTTCACTGCACAGTCTGAGACAAGCATATATTAAAAGTCTGGATTATTTTGTAGATTAACTCAACGGTTATTAATTAAAATGTGTTACATAACAAAATCTGAGACAGAGCTTACAATAATAGCTTGGATTATTTGTGGTCGTTTACAGGGGTTGTTGATTGCAAGGCTGTGGGCCTTTTTATATCCAATATTTGTCTACAAATATGCTTCTCAGACTAATAGTGATGAACATATCTGCAGGCAGATCCGGGAGAAATATTAGCTATTAACATTCTCTTTAACATAAAAAGACGAAGAAAATAATTACGAATGCAAATAACAATAATCATAATAATGCATATAAATGTTGATGAAGAGCCCTGGTTTTCTTCTTCTTCTTTAATTGGGCATGATGTATCCTTTTCTCACTCTCACTCAAAGCAATTATCATTCATTTTTGTGCTAAAAGGTGCTTAGCTTGAGACCTTCCTAATCACACTCAGTCGTAGATTAATCATTTTTTTCCTCTAAAGCCTTAAATAAGTCCCCAAGGGTCCTTATGATACTTTTCTATTATTGAACAAAGTTAGAAAATGTCATATTTTTAACTGGTAAAAAGTATTTTCTTAAATAATTATATGTTATAAACGGATAAGATTATATTTTGAAGCCTAATTACATTTATTCATATTATAAATAGTTGTTTGGAACAACATTCTATGCGTCTAGCAATTGTTTGTTATTCATGATAAAAGCCTTATTATTTGCAAGGGAAGCTTTTATGAATGGAATAATTTATCTGAATGATCATTAAAGTTGTCCCAAAACAAGCTGTAGAAGTACAGAGACAAATACTTTTAGTATTTTACAAGATGCCGTTACTGGATTGGATATTTGATTGAAGTCTTAAAAGGCCATAGTACAAACGTAATAAAATCATGTAAAACATTTTAGTCAAGAATCTATACTTTTCCAAAATAACCCTTAAAAATCATCATTTTAACCTTTTATATTTTGTCCATTTTTCCAGTGCCCTTTTTCTAATATTATTATTTATTTCTCATATCATGGACCAAACCATGTTCAAATACTTACATCATGTTGAACAGATTCATTGGAGTCCGAGCTCATGGTTCCAGACATGGCGCCCACGGGTCTCTTCAGACTATTAGCTCTCCGCACAATGGTGGCCACGGTTCGACAGTAGAGTGCCTTGGCAAGGGCGTTGCGCGTCGCAGCAGCCTGAGACAGAAGGAAGAGTACAAATTTAGTTCAATCAATCTTAGAAGAATCCAATGATTTTTATTTTAAATAACTGGATGCAAAAAGCAATGAATAAAGGATTAGGAGAAAAAAAAAAAAAAATACTTCTTTAGGGCAGCCATTTGATGATAATTGCAATAATAAAATTTTAAAATAATAGTATTGGAATAATTCCCACTGATTTCTCATTGTTTGCCATCTTGACAATAACTCGAACTACATATATAATAAAGTGCATATTGGCAGTGATGCCCAATAGTTTGGACAGTTACTACATATTAAAAATATTAATAACTTAATTGGCCTATCAGATATACTGTTCTTCAATGAAGATGCCAAACAATTCGTTTTTGGGTTACTACATAGATATTTTTTTGCCTTTTGTTAGTAATAAAAGCCAACCATTTGCGAAAATATTAAAAAAACAGACAGTAAAGGATTAAAGTAATGAACGGGCTAATGAGCAACCAGCTATAATCAATTAGGTCGATTAAATATTTTTCTTCCTTACCATATTAATATCAGACATGGACTTGACGAGTTGTCCTCGCACGGAGTACGTTCGTGTCGTAAGGCCCTGCCACAAATGGGAGGAGGATACACCGAGGAGAGAAGCAACGGAGTTGAGCTCCTCTCTTCCCACAACCTCCACTTCCAGCCCTTTTCCCTCCGCAAAGTCAATGTTGCCCAGAAGGAGAATGGATGCCAGGACGCGGACGACGTCCATGAAGGGTATTCCCAGTATGGCGAGGTTGGACTTCCACTCCTCGAAGCGAGCGGCGTCCTGGGCCTCGTCCTGACGGTAGTCCCCCGTGTTGAGGAAGTTCAAGTCCCGAATGGAGAGTCCGTCCAGACCCAAGGACCGCCGCTCGTCACCCGAGAGACCCGCGAGCATCTGGTAGAATATGTGGTAGTTCTTCTCCATGGGGAGAGGCTGAACCACACGGCTCTGGTCCAGGAAGTAACAGTGGATCTTGGTTCGATACAAGGCACCATCCGAGATTTGAACTTCGATAAAGTGGCCCTAAATGTGGGGTAGTCAAATATATAATAGTTGCAATCAATGAGTTAGAAATAAAAAAAGTCCATCATAAGTGAATAATAATACTTAAATCCCTGTACATAAAATTGATGACAATAAGAAAGAGCAGAGGCAAAAAATACATTGTATGTAAAAAAAACACTCAATAATATTCAGTAAATCCTAATAACAGTAAAAATAGTAACCTTCACGAAATCCTGAAATTTGTGTGAATAAAACAAAGTTAAAAAATTAACCGTTTATATATTAGTGCGAACTTATTATTTGAATTAAATTGATGTTTGAAACAGTATTTAATTAAATATAAATTTTAGCCATTTGTTTATTTATGCATTTTCAGATATAAAAATACTTCAATTAAAAAACAAATGTTAGAATATATCTACTACACCTTATCACGCATTATAATGACATCAATTATAATATAATTCTTTGAAACCATAGGATCTTTGTTAAGTTCATATGAAAGTTACAACTGGCCATTTATTCTATGGATGATGAAAATAAAGATAGTCAAATGAACAGTTACTTAAATATTCGTGTCAAGTACCCCCGAATATTCAAATGTATGTATTCTTTTTTCTTTCCATATTAATTGCAACCATAGTGGTCTTATTCTTTATTATTGCTTTGGTGTAGTTTATGGGTAACCATACATACATACATACAATGATTTGTAGTTTCCTCCATAAAGAACGAAAAAATATATATTATTTGGGTTATTCAAAGCCTTGTTGATTAACGATATGTTGTATGTTTTCATGGTCTCTTCATCGTTCCAACATCGCATGACTTTTGTTAGTATGGTGTTTATGCACAAAAGAAAGGGAGGAGGAAATATGAAATAAATCTTTGAGAACATGTAAAAATAGTATATACTTAATTATGTTTTTTAATGCTTGATACAATGAAGAAAGAGTTTATATACCTTTTGGTATACATTTGAACTATGAAATACAATATTTGTCATTATTTTGTTTTTAAAGTACTGTTTGACAAAATTTTAATATATTTTCAATAATAATGTAGCAGATATAGTTGTCAAACTAAAGTTTATGTACAAAAGGCTTGTGTTGTATATTAATATTAACTCTTTTATCTCTTCAACATACCATCTTTTTATAACTACTTACAATTCTACTTGACTCTCGATTGGATGCCGTCTTTGCCATTCCAAGTGACCTCAGGACGGAGAACGAGGCCGCGAGATGCTTAAAGGTATCCGTTTCCTGTCCTGCATTGGCCTGTTCAAAGAGCTGTCGCAGGAGGATCATGGAGGTATAGGACTTTCCCGAGCCGGAGGCCCCTGAGACAATGAGGGCCTGAGGATAACCCGTCTCGCTCTGAAGGCGCACGGTTTCCTTCACGACTCTCTTGAGGTACTCGGAATCCGAGGCTTGGTCCTTGGTGGAGTTGAGCGTGAGGGGATTCCCCACCTCGGAATAAGGGTTCACGGAGAGAACTACGGGGCCAACATTCGTCTAAAGAAGCAGAAGAGAGAGAGAGAGAAAATGAGATGAGTCAGCAAACAGAGTCTTGGATTATTCATGTTCATACTTAAGGCCGAATAATAAGAAAACGGCCTTGGGCACTAGCGATATCTACTGATTCACTGAATTTAATGAGAGCATTTGCATAGAAAACCACACAATGTATGGAAGTATGATGGGCTAAAAGATTGGATAATAAAGAGACTTGCATTCAACATAAAGTTACTATTCTTGATAAGAATCAATTTTGGATTCTTGCATAAGCCTGGATAATGGTTGATAATGCGGTTCAATGGACCTTGGAACTACGCACGTCTTTCATCCCCCTAAAGAACTATATCCTAGCTACCATTGGAACTATATGGATTATTAGAGATACATATTTACGAAAACAGTCATCACTTCATCTGCAAAATTGGATCATATTATAAGAGGTAAAAATTATCTCAGCAAGGCATTTCAAACTGAAATAAAGAAATATTGCATTTTTTTAGTAATTACATTATCGTTCTCTAAGTAGAGCTTGGCCAAATGATGAACGAGGCAGTTAATCAAGTGTATGAGAGCTTAAAAACATTTCCTCAATTTCAGAAGTTTTATTGAATGCCAAGGCTTCACCATTTATCAGTATGTATCTTGATAATTTGCTACTTTTCATTATTTATTAATGAGGTTTGTTTGTTAATTAGTGTTCCTTGTTTTAATTTATAGGTGTGTTCCTTCTTAAATCATATTTGGGTAGAATGTAAAGAATAACTTTGCAATTAATCAACGTCTTGCATATCCGCCCATCCAATAATATGACACATCTGATAGTCTTGATCCCTAAAAGTACTTTCAGTTAGAATACCACCTAATTTACTTTATTTTATATTCACTTTCAATGATTCAATTACATGAATAATGTTGCCTCTCGGGTAGAATTGAGTATAAATATATATAAGATGGACTACTTTTTCCGCCAAAAAGTAAAGATGAAGAATTAATCATAAATAAAACCCGGTAAATTTCAAATTCTCCTTTTCAACCAATAGGAGAAAAGAAGGGAATGACGTTTTTTTAGAGGAAGGTTCATTCATTCATAGTCATTTTAGATGTGAGAGATGGAAGTCAAGGCCAAAGCCAGTAGGTTTGTAGTGGGGGGAGAACTCGTCTTATTATATTCAAAGGACCATCTCATACATAGGTATATACATATAATATGTTTATTAGTTGTAGCACCACCTATTTGTGATTATTATTATTATTGTTATTTTCCCTGCTTCATACATTTACCCAAAATAATAATAATAACTCCGGCCTTTTTTTAACATCTTGGCACTCCTTCAAAAAGAAATAAAGGCTCTCAAGAAACATCTTCAAAACAAGAGGTCCCAGGGACGCGGGTTCTACTATAAACTTAACTCTACAGCCATCCTAGTTTTTGACGGTTAGAAAATAAGCCAAGGAGATGGAATTAATGTGATGATGGTCTTCTCCTCTTAAGGGTTACACACAAAAAAATCTGACACTTTTTTATTTCTTTTAAAAGAGAGAAATATATAAAAACATGTCAAGACGTTTTTCTTCTTTTTTCATTATTCTTCTCTTTTTTGTATCCCTCTTGATAAACACTTTCCATCCATACAAAGTCCCTCGCACCAAGAATAATAAATCATTTTAAAAAAATGAGTGAGAGATAATTCGAATCTCACACCCAGTGATTATCAGCATTTTAAGAATAATAAAAAACACAGCTTCCTTGACCAGAGAGTTTTTCTTCTCAAGAGAGAGAGAGAGAGATCAAGGCTAGGCTCTTCTTTGGGCCTTTTCTATATACATGAGCAGTCAAGTTTACATATTTTGGGGCACATTTATAAAATATTAAATATATATTTGTGAAATGATAATTTGAAGCATTATATATTTAAAGAGATGGTACCAAAAAAGGGTAAATATTATACAGCAAGGATATGTTTCGGCATGAAATATTTGATACCTACAGACAAGACGTATAATCTATGACGTCATAGGTGTACTTTAGGTCATCTTTTTATATTACACTCATAGATGCATACAGACATAGAGAGCTTATTGGACTCTTCAAAGGCATACGTCATATTGCCCAATATAAACAAATCTTTTTACCTTTATGATCAACTTACGATGATGTAGATCAAATTACTTTGTTTATATTGGGCAATGGCGACAGCTGAACGACGATGTTTCTCTGCTATTGAAGGGAATAAGCTCTCTATATCTTTATATCCCTATGATTACATCCAATAATAGTCTCCATATAAGGGGCTGGCATTATTATATATATAAGTATATAAAACAATCACTCAAGCTAATTGGATTGAATGATGACTGCTTCTTCTTCTTCTTAATGCGAGACATCTTGAAGGCAGGAATGAACAACGGATATAAATCAGGAAACATCATCAATCTTCATATACAAGGATATAATAAAAAGTCATTGAAGAGGAGCAATGAAAATAAATATATATGTGTGACATGCTTAAATACAAATTGGATTAAGATCATACTTCTCATACGGCAAGCGACACGCCTCATGGTGGTAGAAAAAGTATGTAAGTAGGTGAGAGAAGAAAAAAGGGAGCCCTCAAAAGAGAAAAGTGGGTCCCCTGTGCCTCATTCTATTGCAAAGGATTCTAATACACAGTAATAGTATACTCATATCATCCTTACCCACCTTTTCCTCCACTTATTATAATAGGTATAGAGTATGCAAAAATCATATCAACTCATATGGAAAGAAGCCCCTTTAAATAACATGGGACAGTCTATTCAAAAGCATTCAACTGCATTAAACATATCTATTTGCTAAAGGGATGCATAATTTGTATTACTTATTATTATTATATATAAAAAAGGAACTATTTATGGACACAGCATCTAATGATGCTAACGCGCCATGCACTCAACAGCATCACATGTGCTCAATATGTGAATGACAACAACATTTATACAAGTAAATAATATATATCATAGTATTAAACCACACCTAAAGTGTGTTTAGTTAATAAACGTATATTTTGATGATGATATAATTACATATATTGAACAATTTAGTGAGTATTTATTTTTCAAAAATTAAGTGTATTCATTAGGTATGTTAAGCTAAAATAATCATCAATCATAAAGGAAATATATCTATTTTTATATATATTATTGTATAATATGAATAGATAAAGACTTTTGCCGCGGAAAAAAGTCAATAAAACCTAAAACTTAATTATAAAAAATGGAAGGAGTTTGATGTATACTATTATTGTTGAAGCAATTTAAAAAAAACTATGTAATAAAATATGCAAAGAATGAAGTTATTAAGGAATAGGTACGATTTTAAAATATTTGTCTTTTGAAAATTGTATAGCACGAAAGTAAAATACATAAAATACAATTATAATAATATAGATCGAGCTGAGTAAAAGGACATTAATGAACATTATCGTAATATACCTTTTAAATAAAGAAGCTTCATAACAATGTATAGAAGAAATGAATTGCATGAGTACTGCTATATAATACCCAAATGAGCTCAAATGCATGGTTTAATGGTACAAAGACCGTACATATATATAGTTTAATAGTCTTCTTTCATTACTTATCAAGTTACTTTATACCCTATAAAAATAACTATTAAGGTTTGGAACTAAATATTTATTGGGTTTTATTAATGTCATGGTTGCCAAATTACCAACAAATGCCTTTCGGCATCATGCTTAAAACTAAGCCCCTCTAAAAACCATCAATAAAACATTCAAAGTATTTCTATGTACAAATTAAAGAAATATATTTATCTCTTTCAATAATTGAAAAAATAATAACTTATTTTCATTGTGGGAAGATCGTCTTCCTGTTTTGTGTTTTTTTTTATTAATATTTTTCTTCTTGTGAAAGATATTACTATGTACTTTAAAGTATACCCATATATCTATGGTTGTAAGTAGTCAAATATCGTAGTTGAAGATAGTACATATACCAAACATAAGTAGGCAGAGGAAATAACTCTGAACTCCCCAATAAGGCAATTAAATGCATTATTACCTCAACGACATCAAATAGGTATATGAGATATGTTCAAATCATAGAGAATGCCGATGTAGCGTTGACTATCGGGATATTTGTTAGCTCTGAAATGCTTTGTGTTTTTTATCATGGAGAGTGACGTCACACTCCACGGTCGCTGTCTTTTCACTAACACAAGAGATCTAACAAATACCCCGATAATCAGCGGCACACTACGTCATTGGAGTACTCTATATTCTCTATAGCTCAAATATCTAAAAGATCCTTCCTTTATTTTGATACTCTCTTGAGTCAGTTAACTCAGCAAAATACAAAGGATATTTCCTAAGGGAATTTGTCTTTTTTTAGGATGGTGAACCAAGAAGTATATAATAATGATAATAATAATCTATTGGAAACATATATATAGAGAGAGAGACTCACAAAGCCTTGAGTCATGCCTCAAAATATTCAAGAACTCCCACGCATTTAACTACTCAAGAGCATTGCCGCTGACATTGGGAATATTGAATTCCATAATTATTTATTAGTATAATTATTATAGGAATACAATGTAAATGCCTTCTTTTTCCTTGTAAGTTAAAAGATCCTTTAAAACAAGTAAAACTCCAACTTTTATTATGGAATGTTATTTTGAGGGATAGAGTGTAAAAAAATACAATAAGAGCGCAAAAGAAGTTTATTGCATGCGACAGAATGAAGTTGACTGGCTTTTCATATTAATAAAAACACAATAAGAACAACTGACATTTTGTATGTGATAAGATATTGTGGATTCTATTTAAAAAAAGAGATATGATGGTCGTATTTGCTAGCTATATGTCATTTGAAATAATATTATTTTGATAACTATAAAAATATTTGTTATCTATTATGGTCTAGCAATCAAAAAGTATATTTTATCAACATGAAAAATGATTAGAAAACTATTTACCGGTGTTCTTAATAAATATAAAAAACCACAGTTGACTTTCGAAAATGATTAAAAGACCAAACGGGTATCGTGCTCTGGCAATGATTGTCCTGTTATTATATATTTGGTTCAATTTATTGTTATATTTATTCGGCAATAACCCTGTTCCTGGTATGATACGAATGTATTAACATGGCGTCAAAGTGTGGCAAATATTATGGCTGCCGTTGCTCTTAAGCATTTATTTCAATATAAAAAGCCAGTAGCATACGGTGTTGAACATTAAATGAAGGCATAGCGGCTGATCTTTCAGCCGGCAAGAGTAACAATAATATTCGCCACCATAGAGATATAAAGAGAGCTGATTCCCTTCAATAGCAGAGAAACATCGTTCAGCTGATTGTGTGTGTTCAATATAAACAAAGTAATTTGAACTACGTCATCGTAAGCTGATCATAGAGATAAATTCTATCTCTATGATCAGCTTACGATGACGTAGTACAAATTACTTTGTTTATAGTGGACACACAGATACATCTGAAAGGAATAACTCTCTATATCTTTTTATCTCTATGTTCGCCACATTCTGACGTCACGTTAGATATATTCAGTATATGCCAAGGCTGGACCATATAAACATAACATATATCAAATATAAGTTATAACTAGAGGCATATCTACACTCAGAGAGTGCAAACCTCCGCCGTCATGAGCCTTCCGAGGCGGATTTTTCACGACTGGGGAGGCGTAGAGAGACGGGGGAGGGTTCCCCTAGACGGAAATTCCGAGAGGAACACGCTCCCGGCACCCAATTTCACAGCACAGCGACATCTATTGGCAGAGTAGGCTAACTTGGCAAATTTAGTAGTATTAGCTCATTTGGCGCCTTAATTCTGCACCCAGAGATGCCAAAATTTAATCACTTCTTCCTTTTGGCACTTCCAACGACTCCACAAAATTCATCCAAATCCGTTCAGTACTTTTGAGTTATCCTGCTGACAACCACCAACCAACAACAAACAACAAACGCCATTGAAACATACCTCCTTCGGCGGAGGTAATTACAGCTAATACAGTTATATTAACTCCAATGACCAGCCATAGTAGTATGGGGTCGTCTTGGAAACCTTACCAAAAAAATGCAGCCCCATTATATAGTTCGATCAAGTGGGCATGCTTCCTTCTCTCTCTCTCTCTCTCATTGCAAAGAGAAGTTATAATTTAATTAGAATGGCATAGACACAGTTATTTCCAGTGTCTAGCATATTTCCTTCTTCTCCTCCATTTATGAGTGAAATATATAAATATGATCTTCTCCTATTATACAAAAAACTGGTTTTCCGCGCAAAGAAAGTTAATGAAAACATTGGGGGAGGGAACTCGCACACACACAAAAAAGAAGGAGCTTGGCAATTGACAGGGAATTATTATATTATTTATTCCTCTCACCTTTAAATCAAATACCTTAAAAGCAAAAACTCTAATTTGATGGAGAAGCCAAGAAAATGAAATATTTTTCGTTAAATAATATTTAAAGGTTATTTGATGCTGCTCCTAGAAGACAATGTATATATGTACATATGTAGAGTCACAACCAAGAAAAAGGAACCCACAAC
>CP045892.1:27794628-27830674 GCA_013387185.1 Caligus rogercresseyi
AACCGTTAGATGTCCAAAAATACTACAGGGTGAGGAAGCAAAATGTCCTATTGACAAATTTGAATGTCCTGCCCAAACGGTGATGGTAATCAAAACAATACTTAAAATCAAAGTTCCTTACCTGTAAACAACCCTTTTATTATTTATCAGACCTTGGTGGATTGTGAGATGAGCAAACAAGAAGCAAAACGCAACAGAGTTCGCGATCTACTGGATGCCCAAGTCCCTCAGAAGACATTGCCAAGATTGTTGGCATCAGTGAGAGAACCGTTCGCCGCATCCAGCATGCCAGACAATCCGGTTTGGGCACCAAGAGATCTCCAGGCAGTGGAGGCCACAACAAGAAGAGAGACAAGACCTTCCTGAATGTCCTCAAGAGAGAATCAGGAGGACCCCACTGTCAGCATGAGGAAGCATTCTAAAATCCTAAAGGTCGACCCCAAGACTATAAGGACCGCTGTGCACAAGGACTTGGGCCTCAATCCTTTGTCAGAGCTCCAAGGCATCTTCTGACTGACCACATGAAGCAAACGAGACTTGAAAGGTGCCAAAGATCCTCTCTTTCCAAAGCACAATGGCAGCACTGTGAAGATTTTTAGTGATGAGAAAATATATACTGTAGAACAAGTGCATATAGGAGGAATGATCGCTGGATTGCAGAAACAACAGAGGAGGTCAAGGGGGTTTTTTCAGAACCAAACATCCAGCCCAGGTGATGGTCCTGGGAGTCTTGGGCTCAGATGGCAATAAGATGCCCCCCTACTTCTTCAAGCCAAAACACAAAATTGGAGCTGATGTGTACTACAAATTCTGAGGTACACCGTTTTGCCCTGGTTGAAGGCCACCTATCCTGACAACAACTATTTGTGGCAGCAAGATGGGGCTCCTTCCCACACATCAAACAAGGTCCAAAAGTTTTGTGAGGAGAATATGGCGAATTTTTGCCCCAAGACTTTTGGCCCCCGAGCTCACCTGATCTAAACCCCTGGTTTTTTCTGGTGGAGCGTCATTGAGTCGAGGACCAATGCCACCCCTCATGAAATGTGGAATCACTTAGTCTGCAATATCCAGGGAATGGGAGGTCTACCCAAAGGAGATATCAGAAGGGCCTG
This sequence comes from Caligus rogercresseyi, assembly GCA_013387185.1. Lineage (NCBI taxonomy): Eukaryota > Metazoa > Arthropoda > Copepoda > Siphonostomatoida > Caligidae > Caligus > Caligus rogercresseyi. Next base: position 27,795,741 of record CP045892.1, read on the forward strand.
TGCCTCTTTCAGGGGCCGCATCGAGGCCGCATCATGGCTGATGGAGGACATATTGCGTAAGCATGTTTCAAAAGCTTTCAATTTGTGTCTTGAAGAAATCAGTTCAAAATTTCAATGAATAAAAAAGTTAATCCAATTATAGTTGTTTATTTCCTGACCGGACATTTTTGCTTCCTCCTCCTGTATATTAATTATTAGAAAATATTAGGAAAATTACAGTTTTATTCTAGCCCCTTTCTTTACTGGGCTTACTTGTAATTATAAGTCGCACACGACATAAAATGCTAATTTTAGTGACGGAAAATATCAAAGTCTAACTAAAGATAAAATTCAGCACAATAAAAATACGTTTAGTTTGATTCAAATAAGAATAAAAGAATAAAACATGTTGAATAAGTTTGGTAATGCCCTAATGACGTTACGGTTTTATAATGAAAAATATATGGAGGATATTATAAGTGTTATACAGTAATGTAATACATATAACCAAACTATAAAAATATTACAACATCTGAAGAATACAATTATAATTTTTATCTATGCGCTCATCTTGAAAGCCTAATCAAATTCATGTGAGTAAAATATCGAATTATCGACGACCACTTTGCAAGCTGGTGTCATAGAGATATAAAACAAAGAGAGCTTCTTATTCTCTTTAATGACAGAGAAATATAAATCAAGTGTCAATTACGCCAATCAACTCATCAATGCTATTTCATTAATCAAGGTTTCTTGATTCGTCTGTTTTGAGGACAATCACATATTTTGAATAAATTTCTATGTTTATTGCATGGATAACCTCTAGTATACTGCTAATTAGGGTCCATACAATCCCACAGAAGCTACAAAACGAGAATAGTATCAAACACGGAAGGGCAAAGCCATAAAAATGAACTATTTTTATTAGTTTATGTATGATTTTTAGCGGGCCGAAAACACGATAAGAATCCTGCATAATTAAGTATGCGCAAGCAATAAATATAGAATGTCGATGAGAACACGGTTTTTAAAAAGTATTTTTCTCTATGTAATACCCAGGGGAGGCGAATCTCATGTAACAAAGAAGGATATTCCAATAAAAAAATGTGACGTCATCACAGCTACGATTTGCCTATGTATATATACTCTAGGGACAATAAGCTAAGAACGTAAAAGCTCTCAAGGAATAACGTCCGGAGGCTCCCTCTCGCTACGAGCCACCCGGGGACGCACAGTTTCAGCATCAGGAGGAAGTGGAAGTCTTGCACACCGCCCGGGACTCTGAGGCCTTTGGTTGGTAGCCCGCACGCATCTAGGAGCTCCGGAGCACAACGTGCCGTCCTCTGCAGCTCCGCCCCCGCCGGAGAGCTCCCGGGTTTCATATTTTATTCCTTTTGAAATTAATCACTGTTTTAAATGTACCTTTGATTTTATTTAATAACAAATAGCTACTGTGACGTCATCTATGACGTTTCAGTTTTTCTTTTCTAATCAGAGGAATCTAAACATTGCGTTCTGCGCATCTTGTATTATCTATTATCTTTGGTTAATACCTCTACTATAAATCCGGATGGTTTTCCGCTCATCGATCGTTGGACAAATCATCTTGAGGACTTCCACGTACCCTTAAGGTCCATTTGAACAATGAGTGTACAATAAGAATGAAGTCCTCTATTATTAAGCTCTTCAAAGTATTCTGATAGTAATTATCTATAAGTTGAATGAATAATATTATGCTGTAAGACCAGTTATGCTAATTAAAAAGAATAATTGTGAAGTACTTAAATCATCATCCATTTAGAGCAATGATCACTACCACCTAGTGTCAAACTCAGCCTCTGTCTTGTATTATCCCATCATTAAATGCAACAGCAATTTATGCATTTAAGATAAGACATATGTTCTTACATATATGTGTGGTCCTCAACTTGAAAGGATTTACAATTACAGACAACAGGAATGAGACAAATATTAAAAAATACTTCATTAAAATAAGGTTTTAATATATTGTGAGACATTGTTAGAAAAAAGAATTAAACTCAAAAGTTGCCCTCCTCGTGTTTCACTGAAATTTTAAACAATATTCCTAAGAGTAGGTCCCTTGGAGTATTGGGCAGCGATTTTATTGTATTTCCAGATAAATAAGGTTGTATTACATACAAAAATAGTAAGATTGCAAACTTTATTTCAAAAAATGGGAGTCATAGTAGGGAGCTGTTAAAAGAAATATTGAAAACAGTTAGTTTTTATATCCACTGAGCCCTGATCATGATCCATCATATAGAGTCCGTCTCTTTTCATATGCCAAGTAATTTATTTCCCTACATTATCATAGTATAACATTCATTAGCAATTATTAGAGAACTTGCATTCGATTTTGTTAACCATTGTGCGTTTACAGTTATATTATTCTCGTATTCATCATTATATATAGAAGGTTTGACTAACCCTTTCCAGGATATTTTTTTAAATATTTTATTGACAAAATTTATAGCTATATAATATATATATTGGTTAATTGATAAGTAATGAATATGCTAAAACCAGTAATATTCTTTATTTTATGGCATAAATAATATGCCTATTACATATATATAGACTAATATCCGATATACTTGTCAAAATGTGAAATATATCGTGGTATACATTGGATAAGGGTAGATTAAGCGTCAAAGACATGTATCCTCTAATACGAATATTTTTATATTGCATACAAACACAAACTACTTTAATTAAACATGACTTGGAGTTGCTGACGGGTCCACATCGTTATATAGTACTACTTTTGCCCAAAACCTCAAACAACATGCTTCCCTTAGCAATGATACGAACACATAAATTGAATCGGAACAGGCAAGGGATACAATGAAGCATCCAGGAATGGAGTGCATCTGTGGGTGAGTGTGGAACATAAGGGAATCATAACTAAAGCAACTATGGACCTCATCATAATCATCAACCCTGGCACCAACATATACATATGAATGCATACCAAACAGTAAATCACTCCATTGTTGACAAAGATTTGCATACAGTGCTATGAGACGGCTAATCTACTAAGTTAGACCTAGTTGAATGGGCGAGAGAAAAGAGTAGCCAAATAATGATTAAATCATTGGTATGTATAGTTTTTAAAATTTGCAATTTAAAGAAGGTTTATTTGCCAATGATATACAGTAATAACATTTATAATATCATATTTGATAAAACAAGTATTATTTTTTAATTGCAAGGGCTCACATACGATAATCTCCAAGATTATAATTGATAACTATCATTCAAATGACTGCAGCAATCTCCTACTTGTTAAGCTACATATATCACAAGACAAAAACATTTGATTCCTGATACTTCTTCTTTGTTGGCCTCAAATATTTAATTGTCTAATTATTATTTTGATATCAATATTATGCGTTACTATTGAAATATAGCATAGATTGTTAAAAAATGTTATTATGTTAGAGATATTAGAACTATACACTCAGAGAGTGCAAACCTCCGCTGTCACGGGGTCCTTATGAGCCTTCCGAGGCGGATTTTTCACGACTGGGGCGGCGTAGAGGGACGGGGGAGGGTGCCCCTCGACGGAAATCCGAGGGAAGACGCTCCCGGCACCCAATTTCACCACAGCGATATCTATGGCAGAGTAGGCTAACTTGAAATATTTATAGTATTTAGTTCATTTTGCATCTTAATTCTGCACTCAGAGATGCCAAATTAATCACTAGTTATTTTGGCATTTCAACAACTCCACAAAGTTTCATCCGAATCAGTTCTGTACTTTTTGAGTTATCCTGCTGACAAACAAACCAACCAACCACACCAAAACAACGCCAGTCAAAACAATACCTCCTTCGGCGGAGGTAATAAAAGGTTAAAGTCACTGATATTAATAATAGTTAACAAATACATTTTGAATTAAATTATTTTATCTGATAATCATATCCAAACGAACGCAGTTCAAATGAAACACATGGACATAAAAAGAAATTAAGACACAATCGTAGAAAAAAGCTTAAAACAATATTAATATTAATCAAAATAACTGCATATTAGGATTAGTATCAAAAAGTTCCATACTTATGCATAATTTTAACTCATCTAAATTAAACATATATAAAAGATTGACAGCTTAATTTGAGAAAGGATAATAATAATAAGGTTGATTGATGGGGTTTTACGCATTTGCCTCAATTTTAAAACATAGAAATTAATATTACTTGCTTTAAAAATGTGTATGAAAAGACATATACCAAGCATTTTACGAGTAGGAAGCACATGATACACAATATTATATTAATGTAATATATGATACATGACCTTGGATGGCTCATGCCCGGCACATGTCCAACACATGCTTCTCGCAATAAAGTGCTTTTGGCCCTCTCCATGACAACCATGAAAAACCCTTTCATATAGACCCTTATAGCCGTGACAGAATAACAGATGCTACGATGACCAAATATGGTTCTAATGAACTCAAAAAGAGGGGGAGGGGGTGGATAAAGAGGAGAGAGAGAGAGCGTTAGCTCAGCAACGATCTATATACAATACCTCTACACTTTAGGACTTTAATATATTCATTATACCATTTTTACATCAAATGCATTATTTGATAGAAGAAGAAGACAAGAAAGAAAGAAAACCAGTAGGCCCCATTAGGTAGGTACATTTTTAAAGGTGTGAAGCCATGTTCCGATAATGGATTGAAGAGACTGGCTCAGGTGAAAAGGGGGTGGGATTCCATTATTATTATTGGAGCATTTGCATATATTGTAAAAAACAACAAAGCTATCACGATCAAAGAGAATTTGCTATACTTACTCTAAATATATATTGTAGGTCTATAACTGGGGCTTACATTTATATTTTTTTGTGCAATACTCTTATATGCCATAAAGAACATATAGCAAATTTACCTTAGACATTTATGATTCCTATGTACACCCAAAACATATCGTATAAATATGTGACTTGTCAGCATGATAGCAACTCTATGACCAAACCATGAAAAGGACCCAAAAAATTCTAGTTTCTTATACTTGAGATAAATTAGATACATGTCGTAAGTTCATTTGTGGATTTACTTCTCTATAAGTGACTTAATTCCATATATACAGTTTGCTACATTTTGAACTATTCTATTGATAAAACAAGTATTCACAAACCACTAAAAAAAGATCAATCATATCAGTTTAACTAAATACAAACAATATCCTATATATATATATTAGCGCAGTATATATATATTGTATAATATATATATTATATGGGCTGTTCTATTTTTCAATTTTTGAAATGTTAGCAACATTGTGGATTTCCTGTTTCTTGGTGATAAAAGAAGACGACATACAAAGTTTGAACAAAATCGGTCAACATTACGAGGTCGCGCAACGAGGTCAAAGTTTTAAAAATTTAGTAAAAATATAGTTTTCCGCAAATTTCTTGAAAATGGTGGACGTTACAGACTTCAATAATCATTATTAATTTAAAGGAAATCTAATTTACTACCAGACGTATGTTTGATGTTTTTTAATAAAACAAGTTTTCAGTAAAAACAAAGAAAAATGGAGTGGGTAATGTTAGCATATTTCATAGCTTTTTTGTATCAATTAACTTCACTCGCCTGTAGAAGATGACTTGTTCGCTTCAGAGTAAAACCGTACTTTAAGTTGTAGTAAACCTTTGACTGATAAATCCAAAAATGACCTTGGTTGCATTCTATCAATTCAGAATTCAGTACAATCTGAGTTTACATCATATGATTCAGAGCCTGTATTGACCTAAGCTTCTTATAGTAACGAAACAGTTCTTTAAAGGAATTCAAAGTGACAATTGCAGTTATATTAGTATAATAGTAGTAGTTAACTAGTATTCTATCATTTCGTTCATATAAAGTGTTGTTTCTTAAGAAATTAGGTCAGTCATTGAATAATTCACTTAAGGAATTATTTTCTTTAACGGCAAAGACATGCCTGAAATCTTCATCGTTGTCTTTATTTTAAGGCACTTCATACATTCCCCTGATAATAACTCATAATATATTTTATAAGAAGGAAATAAAAAAGTAGATAAGACAGCAACCATAATAATTTTACGTATACTGGACTCAGCAATATGAGCCAACCAGTATTCAACAAATCACCCTTCATCATGTCAACAGTTTCTAGCTGAACAGCCACATATGCACTATGGATGATTTTCATAGAGCATCGCATCAAATAATTATTATAAACATGAAAAATATCATTTAGCATTGATATCTCTCAAGTTCATTATGTCTATCAAAAACAATAAATGGAATATATTATTATTATCATGTTTGAGCCATGTTTATCATGGAAACAACAAGCATAACAAATAAAACATCAATCTTCTGGCCTTCCAATCTCTTATGCATTAGAAATTATAATGTACATGGCTTAAGTACTTTAGAGTGAAGAGGGGGGGGGATGTCTTCCTTACGACGTATTATAGTAATATAATAAAAGGCTTTTATATATGTCTTAGGTATAATTAAGAGTAGAGTTATACTCATCTTAAAACCATCTAAAAAAGAGGAGAAAAATTTGGCAATTAATTTATATTTGATTAAAATATATTTACGCTTCCTTATCAAATATATAATATTTACATCTATTACCCATTTATATACGTTGTATATTAATATTTATTATTATTTTATTTATAAGGAACGTTTTTTAATGAACATCAAGAGCTCAAAGAATCGCTCATATTGAACTTATTTACGTACTATTGGCTCAACTAGCGGCACATGTTTTGAAGAGCTTTTAAACTGTGTTATAATTGTTCATCTATAAAAAATATTTATTGGCTATTCACAGCATTAACACGGTACATCAAACCTACACTAATGATAAAGATTAAGCCAAAAGTTGCTTTCATCAGCGGCACAATTGAAAGAATAATAAACCACGTGCATATTTAACTCTGTTAGCTCTAAATATCTATGTAATAAGCTATATAATTGCCTCATTACATTTATTAATGATAAGACTGAAAAAATATACATGGAAAACTATTTCTGACATGGCATTTTTATGCCATGGATGTCCATGTTTTTTTTTATTATAAATTGCATTTTTAACACTTTTTCATTGTATTAATTGATTGCTAACTCCCATTAGCTATTTGTTGTTTTATTTTTATCAAAATAAGCGAACACATATATTATTTCAATTAATTAATCCCTTAAAATTATGATCATGGTCAGCCTGAGGGCGTGACCCAAGGCTAAGATATATATGCCCTTAAGTGGGGCCTCAGTTAATCGCTTAAGAAGTAGAAGAATGCTTTCCATGAAGATGATTCAAATCTCTTTGTGTTAGAAGGAGCATATCTTAAGATTATGAGTGTAGTTCTTGAAGACAAAAAAATTATATACATGGATAGAGAGATAATGAATTGAAAAAGATTGACCGTGATGGAGTCCCATATATTTATATTTATAATTACTATATTCTTTTGATATGTTTCATGCTATTAGGAGGAATAATATTTTGGTTATGTAAGTCTTAAGATAAGATGTTTTGATTGCCGTTGGGGTAAGAAACTCGTCCAGTAAGAGAGTCCTACAAGGTGGAATTCAAGGGTGCCCCCAAAAGTGACCACAAACTGGATAAATAATATATTTTTTCTACAAATTAAACTTCGGTGACGCTATGAGCAAGTTATTGTTATAGACAAGGTGACGGTAATACAAATTGACTGTATTTTTATTTACATTAGTCGAGATTTGAATTATGATGTGTTTACAATTACGGAGCCTCAAATGTAGAGCTTTGCTTCTATTTTAAATCAAAGGAATGGTTATTTTGTTTGTTTGTATGAGGGTAGGATCCAAGAGTACTACGAATTAAGGTCGAGTCTTGGATCCAAGGTAGAATTGAGTTATCGATCTGTGCCCATTCCCTAGAACACACAATCACTTTAACCATGTTGATTATTATTCTATTTCGGGAAGCCAAACAAGTAACCAATATTACAATTGTTAAGAATTGCTGGTATCTGTTTTATCTCTGGAGGATACTCAACAGGAATTATGACGTACGGAATTATTGTGACTCTGGGGCAATGGATATCTACTGTATGTCCACGCTGTCCGCATTATATTTATATGATAAAAAGACTGCCACTATTATTGTCAAATCAATTTATACATGTAAATTCATTGAAAATGAAACTCATGGATACTATATAAAAGTATAATTTAATATTTTCAATAAAAAATGTGAACTGATTACTAAACAAGATTATCTAAATCCTAGGAAATTATTGGTGACATCTTTTTTTTTAGGATGTCTATATATTTAGCAGATTTAACTCATATTTAACAAATAACAATACATTTAAGAATTAAATTATTAATATTTTAGTGTATTTTTTAGAAAATTATATATTATCAATCCATTACTTAGAAAACCTATATATTTAGTGATTTAATATATTGAAAAATGCTTATCAATGTTTAGTGATAATTATTTCACAAAATAGTTTGTTTTAGGTAATAGATGTTGTAATAGAACCAAATTTTGAATTAAAATATATTTGTTATTTCTACCATTCGATTAAAATCGAGCTCAAAAGATCTCCTTCCACTCACAACAAATTCTACACATATATATTTACTTTTTATTAATCCTCTTTGTAGTAACAGCTGTGTTTAAAACCAACGGTCCTTTTTTCGAAAAAATATATTTTCTTTTATAATTGACCATACATATCAAATTGATAATTTCCATAAATACATAATATACTTTATTACCTTAATGGCCGGATACTCTTAGTTCAACGATGTGTGCCATATGGCACGTTACTTACATTAATTAGAGGGAGGACTTTGTCAATTTAATTGCACCGCTTACCTATCAGGCAAGGAGGAAGGCATAAGTTGCTATCCATGCTATAATTTGATGGAGTTTCTCTTCATTTAATAGAGGATATCATTTATTTACATATAGATATTAGAGTTTGAATAACATCATTAGAAAATTGGGTTTCAAGGGCCACAATTATAGCTCATTGAGGGAGTTCAAATCCAGCAAGGGGCCAAATGCCGCACACAGAGCTGTGCAGGTCGCCATAATGACGCCGCCAGGAGCATCGTTGGATGTAAGAGGCGGGATACATCACATCGGGGACCTCCTTGAGAGAGCAGGCCTCCTCCCTCAACGAGGTGGCCGCCAAGGCGGTGGCCATGTAGACTTGGAATGTTTTTACTCCAGCGACGGGGCGGCGTGCCAGAACCCGATTGGTGATTTCGTCGTCCCCCATCCCGAGGAGGCCCATGAGTCCACAACTTCAGTGGCGTACCCACTTGGGAGGGAGACAGCTACTTTTGCATGTCACGCAATATCTGTGTGGAAACTTGTCTAAGGCCTTGAGGTCGGCCATACCCTTCACACAGCCAGGACCGCAGCTAGGGCCATTGGACGCAGCGTCTCCATATAATCCATTCTGCAATGGCATTTTGTTTTTATTTTTTTATTTATTTATTTTTTATATGATTTTATAATTTTATTATGTTCTTTATTTATTATATATTTTAGACTAGTTACAAATGTAACTAATATGCCCAATGGCAAGAAATATACTCGATTACACACACTAATGAGTCCTCAGGTTTCACCAACACAAGCACCTAAGACAGTTTGGATTTCAAACCTCTGTTGAACAACTACATATATGCCACAATTATCATACTACATTGGGGCTTTAAATTCTTATATTTGATCTCAACCAACCACTATTGTGCCTATTACGCTTAATCACTACTACGTGTTCTAGCTATAACGTATGTATATACATTTATTCCTAAAACCTTGTTCAGAAGGTCTTCAAACACATTTACAAAACATAATATTTCAACTTTGGACTTTAGGACTTTTCTTACTATTTTTTTACTTAAATCATCAAGTTACGAAATTAATTTTGAATAAATTTATATTTATGTTATTTTAATATAAGTCTCATATTTATTTTGATTATTTACATTCTTTATTTTACTTTTACGAATAAAGAGATCGCTGATGAGGAAAAAATATATTCGATCAAGGATTAGATCTAGAAAGGAACTCTTTGATTCAAAGTTGTGTAAACTTTATATTTTTACAATGTTCAGAAATCTCCATTCATTTATATATTTTATTGTTGTTCTATTTGGTAACTGGTCTTTGTTACATATATATATTGAATTTATGAGGAGGGGGGGAGTATTTAATCTTTCACAGGTGGCTAATAGTATGAAGAATAACTACTTCACATATAATTATGAAGCTTAGGTGAATATAAAGAGCTGATGGTGGGTATGACTGAAACAGAGATTTTACGGCTTAGAGCGAGTCCATTTGAGAGAACGAAATAATATACACATCCATTAGACCGAAGGATTAGTGGTAAAGTTTGCCTTTTCAGATATAAATCCATATTGTTAGGGATTTGTTGCTATGAAACAAAAGAAACATGTTCAATAAAAATATGATTCGATAAGACAGTTGGATCTGCATAATATAAAGACTTGTTTGATGATTCATATATTTTTTTGAAGATTTTAATATTCTGTCAAATAATGTATCCACATAAAAGTTACTCAATAAAATATTTTGGCCTATTTGGTTTGATAAAATTGCATTCGACTGGATAGAAATAAGCATTATAGCGTTAGTCTATCGAACCAAGGATCTAGATATTTAATGTGTTCATTTTGATTTCAAACTTGAAACTATTTCTAATTGTTCTTTTATCGTTTTTAGGTAAGTCATCGTTTGAAAAAATCATTCATTTAATGTACAGATTATTGATTAAATCAGTATCACTTCAAGTGCATATGATTAAACCGGGTATGTGGGCGTTCGCAACATTAGCGTTTCGTCCGTTCGCCCGTTGATTTTTAAAAATCCGTTCAGGCGTTGTTTTCCCGTTCGTCCGTTCGTTGAAAGAATATCAGTTATTTTAATTTGTTCCTAGTTTAAATTTGTAAAAATTCCATGGTAACAAAATGTCGTCACGTTTATCCTGAATGACTCTCAGTAATTTAAACTGCACTTCTGTTTGTAAAAAAACCGTCCTCACTTTTTCTGGAGTGACATAAGAAATATTGCTTGAACTTTTTTATAAAAACATCCACACTTTTTGCGAAGAAAATATCGTTTAAAGTTTATTTAACAATATAAATTGATCGGACGAACGCCAACAAAAAAAAAACGTTCGTCCGTTGATTTATAATCCGTTCAGGCGTTCGATTTTGAACGTACGTTCGCGAACGGCGTTTGTTTTTTCGTTTAATCCACAACCCTGGGTTCAACTATTAATTTGTTTGAGATTTGTCGTATTTATTTATATGTCAATTCATTTGACATTCAATACGCTACTCATGTAATCATATAAATTTAAAATATTTTTTAAATGTTTTATTTCCAAAAAGGTTACTTTTTTTAAAACAATCTTATAATAATATCTTTATATTAACCCAGGTTTTTTTAAATAAAATTGGACGATCCATACTTTCAGTTAATAATCTCTTTATATTCTTTATAATATTCATCAACGAAACCGAAAATAATGTGATTGGCCAACTGGGATTGAAATGTATTGATGATTTAACAAAAAGGACATATTCGCGGGAAAACATTATTTTTCTCCTCATCGGAATAAATTACCAAGAATGGTAAACGGAAAGTATAAAGAATGAATTTATTACGCCATTTATGACACCTCGTTCACTCTGTTTTTGAGGTATACACAATTATAAAAATGATGACTACTATCCGAGACAGCAATTAATAGAAAATACAAATGTGTCGTTTTTTTCGGGTGAATGGCTAAACATATTTAATAAAAATATATTCATAAGTATAAACAAATCTGCATCTGAGTGAAATTGATTTATACTTAATATTGATTTGCTTCAAAGATAGAACTTTGATTCAAAATTAAAATTCTGTCATGGCTAAAATGTTGGAATCCTTAATGAATCATTATTAATAGTAATTATTTACTAAAAATAGGTTATAACGTCTTTATATATATATGGTTTCTAATGTACTACGGCCTTATGAGAATTGAAATCAAGGAAAAATATATTTTAAACAACTATATTAATAGCTAAATTCGTTTTGTTAAAACATAGTTCATTCGTTTTTATAAATTAATTGTTTTGTGAATTGATTGCTTATATTAAGGTAGGTGTGTTGTTTATGGCAATGATATTTTATCATCAGGTATAAAACATTAATCGGAACTAAGATGTTTTTTGTCTCACGAAACCTAACTTCTTACTTTATATTTAGAAGTTATTTTTTTATTCACATATTATTTACCCCAACACAGCAAGGTGAATGATGATGGTAATACATTTATCGGCCCTCCTCCTCGTCTACTCATGGTCCATACGTGCCCTCTGCATCATGACATTTAATTTTGATAGGATCAACTGATGGAAATATAATGGAGTTCAATCCTAAGAGTAATGAAGCTTTTCTGAGACTAGAAAATCCAATCAACGGTCCTCTTTGATCATTTAAGACCTGAAGTCATGATTGTGTTTGAAGGAGTTTATAAATGGAAAAATATATGCAGGAATATCCAATGATGTCACTGACAAAAAAAAATATTAAAAAATATATTCAGACGTATTTAAATAGCATTCAGAACATCCCACTTATTTTTTAAAAATCTTAAAAAGGCTCCGAATCATCATTATTGCTATGGAATACAGATATTAAATTAGCTAGTTGGCATTATTTGAAATGGCTTTACACGCATGGAATAGGTCAGCTAAATAGTAATGACTAGAAAAATTGCACTGGTCAAAATGTTGGGTCTCGACAACATTTTAAATCTCCTGACCATATAATGGTTGTAGTTCAGGGCTTATATAGGGTGACATGCGAGTCCGCCACATGCCCCGGTCTGCCAGTTAGAGGCCTCTTCATTATTCCCTTGACTTTATCGGCTATTTTTGATTGTATGTCTTAACCAACAAGGTTTGAGGATTCTAACGAAATAATGTTGACATATAACATAGACTCATTGTTAAATTAACTATACAACCACACTTACAAACACAACATGAGCAATGCTATAATTTATAAACAAATTTCATACTTTCAAAGTATTAAAATAATATATGTTATTGTATCCTCAAATAATTATTGACAATTCATTCCATCCTAACGCTACATTTGTATATGTTTAATTGAAAAGTTAATGTTGTATATGTTTGGTTGTTGATAACTTAGCTTTTTACAATTTCATTTTATTTTAAAAGTATTATTATACAATATATATATACACACATAGACAAACATATATGACGTCATATCCGTTATTTTATGAACATCAGTGCATAATCTTTATGTATACTGATTTGTCCAAAATGTTATGTATGTATAAGTTGTTAAGGTATCACTGATTTTACATGATATACAATTGAAACATTACTGCCACAATGGGTTTGTTTATCTTAATCACTTAACCTTACATTATTTGGTTTAAGAGTTTACCATTGGCCTATCAATGATATTAATGTTTACTATATACACATAATACATGTCTTCTAATAAAACAATATTTAAATAAGAGGCTTAGAATGATTGAGCAAAATACTGACAGAATAAATACTCTCAGTGAACAAGTATCCGAAGACATTGTTTTTTTGCTGAAGACTTTAACGTTTGACAAAGCAGGGAACCGTTGATATTATATGATATTGTACAATAAGTAATAATCCTGTCAAGTTACGAGTCATAACATAGATTATGATGTTATTAGAGATTTGAAACAGTTTTTTAAAAGCATATTTTGAATTTATCTCAATAATTCTTTCTATACGAAGGTATTCTTTCATTGTATCGCCTCCCATAATTACTTAAAAGCTTCATCTAAAGCCTTTAAAGCCCTTTTGTGTACAGAAGGTCTATTTAGGTAATTTATGTCTCTTTTATCCGATATAAATCCTCAAACCTTACTTTCAGTTCCTAACATCCATTATATAAGATATACAAACAGATTAATCATCATCTTGTTCAATTTCCATTATGATGTCATAAGAAACTATAGGTGTTACCTACGTCAATTGCCAATTAAGCTCCACAGTCTGATTATCTGAATGCGTCCATGCACACGTCTCAGATAATTATGATAAATTAAACAATATGGAGTATTCCTCCTCTTATCTATGTTACCGACACTAAAAATATATATCAGTCAGCTCATAGTACTCATTATGACCTTAGAGTAAATATAAAACTGTTTTTGAGGGTACTTATTCAGACATTTGCCTCGTATTTCTACAGCTATAAGTTATATTTTGTATGTAGGAGACTTGAGCGAAAGCACAAACCGGCGTCGTATTTCTTATACAAATACTTCCCTAAAAACATACATATTATAATTAACTATGTCGAAAAAGTACGTAAGACTGAGGTCGTTTATATTATATTAAGTGGAAGACATTTTTATTATTATTATTATTGGTTATAAGTAACCAGACGCCGAGAGCCCCTCCTATTTAAACGAATGGAAAAGATGCTCCAAAGTAACTGGGTGAGGAGGGGGATCTTTCTTGATATAGCATCACACAGAGAAGTTGACTTTTTCTCTTTTTTTCCAACAATCATATACACATACTACCTTTTATGAGCATGTAGACCCATAGCATCATACCCCACAAATATGAGCAAGAAGTAAGGCAATATTATCATATTTACGTGTATAAAAGTTCGTTAAAGAGGACTTAATATTTTTATATCATATTTATTATTACATTGATATTGGAGTACCGAGTTAGCTTTGGGTCGCAATAATATATATATATATGTGTGTATATATGTACTTATAGGAACCTGTCTTCTTCTTCTTTTCTTGAGGGGAAAGAAGAAAAATAGTCCTAAGAAGAGAGAGACCCTGGAGGGAATAATAATAAAAATAATAAGTACTAAGAAGAGGTAAGGAAAAAAAAGATTTGATGATTTTTTCTTTCTTCTTGGAGTAGTGAAAGCACGCCTGTTGTGAGTGCGATTCTTTTTGGTTGGTTGTAAGGGGCGAAGAAGGAGGAGGAGGGAGACAACCTAACACCACTACTCAGAACCACGACAACCAAAAAGAACCAAGTGAAGCAAATCCTCAGTCTGATAAAAACCATTCGGTGGGACACTCTGTGACTGTTGTTGTTTTATAGCGTTTCTCCCTGTATTTGTTTGCTGTGTCCTGTGCATATTTACATACTTAAGAACAACCCATGAATCATCACATAAGTGAACTCCAGACTAGAATCAAGAAGGCAATGTCGATATCTTGAGCATTGCTGGTGCTTGTTTCATGGCCAGTGCTTGGACAACACCCAGAGCAACAACACTTTCCCATCCACAACAAACCCTAGGCATGTCCAAAGTATTTATTCTCGATAAATACTTTAGTGAGCTCCAAAAGTTTTGGGACACCGAGAAACGGCTTCAAGGTAAGAAGAATGTGAATCAAAAATGCATGTGGTGTGTATGTGACGTCAGAGCTCAGGGAAACAATAATACTCCCCTTCTTTCCTTCAGATTTGATTTTTTATGGAGGTAGTTAGTAGTATTTGGAAGAGTGATACTTCTTACCTGCCCAAACGTGATTCGTAGGTGATTAGTTTCTCTGATGCGTGAATTATTTGCGTGAAATTAATGTGTTAAGTAACGTGTTTTATATTTTATTTACATTAAAGCCGGTAAAGGGAATTTCAAGGATGTTTTTGCTGTTGCATTTGTGAGTTAACATAACTTGACGGAAAAGTAAAAATTATTACACCTGACCATATTTATCTATTTTCAAAGATATGCCCTTAATATTGCCTAAGATGTAAATAGCACACCCATATTAAAAACACAATTACAGGTCATTAAATAACTCTGCATTAAACTTCCTACTTATAGACAAAAAAAACTTGTGATATCCAAGACCAAAGGATTTGAACACACTTAAAATAATCAAAAACAAGAGTCAATGTAGTTTTTTACCGGCTGATACCGGATGGATTTCCAAAGTTGTGAGGTAGATCTGGTATATATATATACATAGACCTTTGATGCGAAAGGTTTTTTTGTTAGTTGAAGTAATAAGATGGGATATATTTATTGCCACAGATTAAAGAGGATTTCTACTTTTATTTTTTTGCTGGGACTATTAAGGTTATTTTCAGTCTTGAGTTCTATTTTCCTTCTTTCTTATTCTTTATTTTCTTCGTAATGAGCTAGCCAGTCAATGCCCTTCTTATTTTTCTTCTCTGTCTCACACATAAATGGATCACACAGACATTATCTCACCTTTAGTATTGCATTGAATGTAAGAAAAGAAATAATACAAAAACTGTCACTTTGAAATATATTCATTATTTCTTTAAGTTATGGTTGTTTAATGAGGGTCTTCTTATTTTTTTGCCCATGTCCTTTTGGTGTGTATGTCTGAGCATCTTTGATAAGTAGAAAGTTGACATGGTTTCTTCCTTCTTCCTCTTCAGAGTGATGACTTGTATGAAGAAGGAAAGAAGAAGAGAGGAGAGTTGAAGAACAGAAAGAAAGAAAGAGAAAAAGGTATGTTTTGTAATCCAATATGCCTACCCTACTGTTAGGCATTGCAAATCGGACCCCTCTGAGGGGAGAAGCGTTAGGCAGGTCTTTATTTATTTGCCCTGACGTTTTAAGATGTAAGAAATATATATATACATAGGTTTTTTCGGTTGTAGGCATCTTGGATCTCTCATCTTCTCTGTGAGCAAGTGGAGAATCCCTCTTAAGAATATAATTATATACGTTTACCACTACTTCTAATAATAATAATAATAACGATCGTAATTGATGCTTTTGAAGAAAGAAGGAGAAAAAATATATTTTTTCTCGTCAAAACGAGGACTGAGGTCCATTCCCTCCAAGCTCTCCTTTCTGTCCCCCTAAGAGGAGCAATCAGTTGTGTAAGGGACATACCTAAGAATGAATGCAATCCTCGTTTAAGGACATATAAGACTTTGCTTTTGTCTGGGGTTTTGTAATATTGTATGATACTAAATGATTTAAATATCTTAATATAAATGGCTAAATGATGCAATTAATGTGTTCCTATTCTATCAACTTTATTGTAGGTATTCCAATATATATTCAATATGTAATCATGGGGATTGTTTAGCCCAGACAGATCTTCTTGTAATGAAGATGGTGTTTCTTGAAGAAGGCTGA
Organism: Caligus rogercresseyi; assembly: GCA_013387185.1. Classification (NCBI taxonomy): domain Eukaryota; kingdom Metazoa; phylum Arthropoda; class Copepoda; order Siphonostomatoida; family Caligidae; genus Caligus; species Caligus rogercresseyi. Next base: position 27,812,948 of record CP045892.1, read on the forward strand.
TATGAAGTTCATTTATATATATATATATATATATGTTTAAATTCGATAAGTTATGTTTTATCATTAAGTTCATACATAGATATTAATAGATCCTGATACTTCTATATATTTTAGGGGGTTTGCAATAAGTTCCCTAGGCAACAGCTTAATAAAAATAGAGAAAGTTTGCAATCAAAACATTTCCTCATTTTTATTAGGGGTTATTTTATTATATATTCCTGTTTTTTATACATAAGGAATGTTCGCTCCTGAAGCTTTAAGACTGTATTTAAAGTGCATATTTCGTTTTTTATGACGGATGCGCTCCTTCCCTATAAAAAAATAATGGGGCATGGTATGTGTTTTTAATGCCTTTAGATGGCTGGTTTTGATATATGTATACACACAAGAATCTGTTTTTTAGATGCTCTTTTAAGTATATTAATATTGTGTCATCAAATTGTTATTTTTTAGTGTTTTTAAAGGAATGTTTTGATGCAGACTTTAACTATTTTATTGTGTTTTTACTATATAGAGACACATACAAAAAGTTGATAAATCAAAACCTTGTGGTGCACATAGGTTATATCTTCAAAAAAGGTCGTAGTCGGCCTTAGAGTTATTGTTGGATATTCTAAAAGTCTTCTTAGAATGCTGCAAAAATATCGTTTCTGACAAGAGCTTCCATTTCAAGATGCATACTGACCCAAAAGTTGTTTGTAATAACATATTATAACATTTTTTGCTTAAATATGAAGTGTGCTATCAGTGAATGACGTCATTTACTACTCTTTGAGCTTGGTTTAAGTTATAAATAGTTTATATTTTGAAGCAACAACAAAAACAGAGTTTTTGACTACTGCACTTTATGACATGGTCCTATTATTTATAATTTTGAGGACGTTTTGAGACTCTCAGTAGATGTTTTTTATTATTATTTTTGAAGAATCATTTCCTATCATCAATATCTTCATTTCATTGTTCTCAATGCTTCCTTCTTTCTCTGCACAAACAAAGGCTCTTGTTTCTATATGCAATGTCCTCCATTGTAGTGTTCTACTTCCGTGAAGACGCTCACATATATGTATTTTACCCAAAATGAAGCTGCACTTTGTTTTAAATAAAGGCCTATACATATATCCAGGTCTGTGAAGAGAAAGGTAAACTTCTAATATATTATGGATGTTATATATATATATATTCTTTTAAAGTGTTAAAGAAATATAAATTTGTGAAAAAGAACCATATTTTTGATATACGAAATCTTTATTCATTGTTTTATTAAATGATGGTGTTGGTTGGCAGTAGAGAGAAGTGTTTAAGTTACATTACAAGAGTATTTAACTATGTGTCTAAAGTTAGTCTTCTTTACAGAGCAAAATAGTATCACTATTATCAAGGGATCTACGAGAACCTATATTAGATTTAAATATTGGTAATTAACCTCCTTTTATTTAAGTGTCTATTGAATAATATAATTAAGAGTCCAGCTTTATAAATTATAAATAACTTAAACACTTCTCTCTACTGCCAACCAACACCTACATTTAATAAAACAATGAATAAAGATTTCGTATATATAAAAAAGAGCGAATTATTGAAACAGGAGAGAATTGTCCCAGTTAAAAAGTGATACATTTATTAAAACGTATATACTTATGTATTCCTAATGACTTTCAATTATGTAACGGGAATAACAGTACATTTTGTCAGTCCAACAAATTTGGAAATTGGACAATTTCCAGCTTATATTGTTGGACATTTATTTATTTGATAACAAAATAATACAAAAATGTAATTCTTTTGTTCATATTTTTACGATCAGTCGAGGAATCGAAGAGTGTCGTATTTTTTATATTTAAGCATGAATAAATATTAGAAATGCAATGTTTATAATATTAGCCCATGACAATATACCGGCCGCAGCCATCTCTATATATTATAAACTCCACATCTCTTTCTCCACAGTCCTCCATAGAGAATGAATCTCCCCCAAAAAACATTTCTTATTTCCGAAGCCTTCAACTTCTTTTTAACGTTTCTAAGAAATTACGTAAGAAATTGGATACCTCATATCAAAAATATGTATTTCTTACCACCCCTTAAGGCACGTTGAATTACTGTTAGTCTCTACATACAAAGCTCTGCTCCGAATAAAGTCCTATTTGTAAAAGAAAATATTTTTTTAAGTAGTACGTTTTTTTGTTTTCCTTCTTATTGGAACTCAGATAAAAAGATAACTTCCCAAATTGTAAATAATGGGGGACCTTAAAAGACTTTTTATAAGAAACTAATATCTAATTGAATGCAAAAATCTATAATTATGCATTATTTAAAAAAAAATCCCAACACAGACACAATATAAGATCACTGAAGTTCACACCATTGAGTGGACAAGAATCCTAAAACAATAAATCTAGTATAAGCCCAATTAGTCGAACTCGCTAAGATCATACACATAAAATGTTTTATATACATATATATAGGTATATATATAAATATCATTTCATGTCTGCAATAGAGTTAACGGAATAATCAAATTTGTATATATAGGAGATCTGAAAGCATTAGTAGATATTATAGATATTTTATTGATATATTCCTAATAATTACATCTTGGAGGAATATATTATTATATCTTTGATATTTTTACTTAGCCCTTAATTTGGCGATTTAATAAGTCAATTAATAAAACCAAGAAGATTAAAATATCCATATCAAACATACAACAAAGACAGATATATCTTTAATTGTATTTACAAAAGGTTCAGAAAATATATAATTAAAACAATATAATCAGTACTCACGCTCACTATATATTATAAATATTCATATCTTCCCTCTTATAAAAGGATGGTTAACATAGTACTGATATACCATTTAAAAAACAAAATTTGCATTTCTTCAACATAAATGCAAATTATTTTTTTATGCGTGTATTCATCCGTTTTTCTTCATCTCCTCTTTATGGCTTCAACTTTATTTCAAAATCATAATGCCATACATAATTAAAACACATGTTCATGCATAATTATTTTTCTTAAATTAAAGCATTTAAGAAGTCAGACAGAACGTACACTACAGCACATTTTTACGTAAAAAGGACTCAGCATTTGTTTCTATTTCCCACAACAACTTTCAATTAAATGAAGAAGATGCGCAGAAATTCTGCTTCTCCATAAGATTACTGCTAATTATATTAATTAAATAAATCAACTCAAAAGGTTTTCTCTACATGATATATCAGAGCGAGTGAATATATAGTTGGGGCATAAAACCAACAGCTTCTACAAATAATCATTCTCACGTTCTCTATTGATTTTCCTTTATTGAATATATTAATTCGTCAAAAGATGTTGTTTCCAAATGTCTCTGAAATGATTATATATCATAAAATTCATTATCTTTGATTTTTAACGTATTTTCCTATAGAAATACTATGGAATAAACTCTTGAATACTTTTCAAACAATATTTAAACAATACTTATATATATTCTCAAAAGCCTAGTCTTTTGTGCCTTTCGTATTTAATACTTAGCAATTATTTTCACGAGCCTGAGTTGCATATTAAGGAATAATATCTTAATCATTACTCCTCTTCTTCTCCTTAATAAGAAGTCTCATTAAAGAATGAAGAGTTCTTTTTTTGGTTGAAATGTACAATAATATATATTTTGGGATGGGCCTTGCTGGAGTGCATGTATCCTTCAAGTGCATGTTATTAGTGTGTGTGTGAACGTGCATTTCCTAAGGATGCAAAACATGCATAATGAGATGCTTCATTTTCTTTATCAATCCTCCCCCCTCTTCTTGTAAAGTATAAGAGACATGAACGCTCATCGTAAAAAGTGGAATATAATTTCATCATATTTGGTAATAGGATGTAGCATTGACTTTTATAACCATAATAGTGATGTTTTTCCTGATCAAATAATGTATATCCTTGAGGGTTAATAGGAGAGGTTATAAAGGAGTCTATAGGGAGCGGTGTTTTTTTAAGGCTAAGAAAGTTGTTTATTTGTTTGTTTGTGTCTGCCAATGGTGGTTCATCCTGAAAAAACTATTCCATAAAACAGATCCCTTGGAGAAACATTACAAGAAAAGAAACAAAATAAATTATTTTGTTTCTCGTATTTATTGCAATAAAACAGAGATCAGAAATGTCTGCCTGGCGGGCCAGATATGTCCTATTTTTAGGATTGGTTCTGGCTTAAATCATAATATAAAGACACCGAACCCATCATATTTATGGTCTTAATGATGAATAAATATGAGGTCAATGTTTAGCCTTTATTGGTTTCGAATAATGAATATATCTATAAGTGTTTTGTTTGTACATAATTTTAAAATATATGGATGTCATATAAATATATACTTAAATCTCTCTTGGGTCAAACAGTTTCATCATTTGTCGATATATATAATACACTTTACTTTGGGATTAGATCCTACATTTTAAGGCGGCTAGCCTTTCAGCCTAATGATTTGCAGCCACAGTAAAGCTTAATATCTACAATATCAAGTAAATATTCTGATTTAAAAAAAATATCAGTATGTGTTTAACAATAAACATTGGCACATTCCGGTATGTAAACCCTAATCGATGCTAACCAAAGGAATAAGAACCCTACATACTTGGTCAAAGCCTTGTGCATCCCATACTTGTCTGCTTCTTCAAAAATAAAATAGACTCCACTCAAAAGTCATGCATGGCCTTCTTTTGTTGTTCTATTTTGACATCTTTCCTCTCCAATTCAGATTAGCCTTTGCCATGATGCTCTTCAATCTCATGTACTCGTCACCTTGAATTAAATTTATGTGCATTTAGCTCAATTTGTTGGTTGTTTTGAATAGGCTGGTGTGAGCGAGCGAGCGACTTCCAAAAATAGATTTAATGATCCTATAATCGTCAGACATAATAATAACCATTTGTGAAAATTCACTGGGGAGGATCGCAGTCATTACCTTGATGTTTTTTATATATTATTATTATTTGTACGATGATGACTATAATTAATGGAACAATCTTGCACAGACATATAGGTAGGTGTATATCTATTTATCATATTATATATATATATCTTTATATTCTCACCTGGAAGTTAAATACCCTTCAATTGAAGGCTTCTCTTCTCTGATTATTTTTGTTATTCTTGTTTGTTGGAGACATCTCTCAATAACGACTAAGGGATCTCATGGATTAAAACGCGTGTCATGTGTATATAAATGAACACTTAACTTCATTAATCCATATCAGATTATCCTTAAAGTGAAAATATAATTAGAAAATAGACATATATTTATATTTCAAAATAATACAGTAATGTATGTGGGTTTTTTAAATTAAAATTAAACGTGGTGGTTGACTGTCCCTATGCATTATTGGTTGGTTGTAGGAATGAATGGGATATATGGCAGGGCTTTTATTTAGCCATTGGAATGTAAAAAGATGTAACAACCCACTGGTATAGTTGATGCAGAAAAAGGATTCTGGACGATCAACGGTAATTGCAGTTTTAATTTTTCAAAAAGCTTATTCTTTTTTGTTAAAATGTTTTTCAAAGTACATATTTTGTTTATTTTGATTAAGCTATATCAAAATACAAGCTATATCCTTATATCCAAGAAAGCTGACTTATATCTTGCCAGGTTGACGTCAATAAAACCATATATTAATATTTTTGATGACGTCCACATACTACTAACATTACTTACGTTCCCCTATCCATTAGAATAGCAAATAAACTAACTTTTTATTCTATATACTTTTATTTTTATTTATAGACATATTTTTGTCCTTATTTAACATTTTTTAAATAAGATAAAAGTTTTTTAGTTGGTGTGTTCGAGCTCTGGGTTTAAATAGTTATATTTACCTCACTAAATGCGGTTTGGAATAAACTATCCTACCCCATTTCCTCTAACTCACAACCACTTAAGCTACATTGTCCCTCTTATATGAGGGATGGAGGGGAATCTACTGTTCATTGAACACGGAATCTACTTCTTCCCACTCTGCTTAGTGTGGATCATTAATTGCTTAGATGTAGTATTTAAGAAGGGGTGGGGCTGCCCTAATGGGTCGCGTAAATTGTAAGCCTTCAAACAAGATAATGTAGGGGTTGTCCAATGGCCACTGTATGCTATAAAGAAAAGAAGAAGTACAAACTTATGTGGGAAGATTTCTTTTTTCTCGCTTCTTCAAACAGTTTTTTTTAGAGAAATGAAAATCATAATTGAGACTCCTTTCATATAATAATAAAGGAATAGTCATACGAAAAAGCATTTCTTTGCAAAGTATAATTTTTACCTCCGCCGAAGGAGGTATTGTTTTCACTGGCGTTGGTTTGTTGGTTGGTTTGTTTGTCAGCAGGATAACTCAAAAAGTGCGGAACGGATTCGAAGGAAACTTTGTGGAGTTGTTGGAATGCCAAAAGAAACAAGTGATAAAATTTTGGCATCTCTGAGTGCTTCTTTAAGATGCAAAATGAGCTAAATACTAATAAATATTTCAAGTTATCCTACTTTGCCAATAGATGTCGCTGTGCTGTGCTCTCAAAGAGGAGAGCACAGCACAGCGACATCTATTGGCAAATGACAAAAAGACCAAGTGATTCATTGGTGGGGATCGGGGAGGTTTGCACTCTCTGAGTCCTCTAGTTAACCTTGTTTAAGTCCTGTAATTGTAGGTATGTGTTCATGCTTTTGCTAAGTTAAGGATTTTAGATACATATATATATATATATATATATATACAGGAAACGACGGGTACCCGGCCCGGGTCCCGGCTGTTTTTTGAGTGTCCTAGCCGGGACTTTAATATTTTCGTTCGTTCTTCATTCTGAAAGTGTCGACGTTAAAAAAATTAAAAATTAAGGAATAATTTCTAAAAAAACATCGTCACTTTGAGAATGACGAAGGAACCAAAATATATTAAAGTCCCTGCCCGGCTTGAAAAACTTAAGTCCCGGCCAGGGTCCCTGCAAAAAAAGTGTCACGGTCGTTTCCTGATATATATATATATATATATATATATATATATATATATCGCATTTCACAGATTAATTTTTGAATTGCCTATTTTGCCACCATAAAAGAATATTTCAAAAGAAGTTTTGAGATTCACTTGGTCTAGAATATGAGGCTCTGGTTTTTTCTATTCCCTATTCCTGGCCACATAGTTTTTTATCTTGGATTAGGATCTGCAATGATGATGAATGCATGGCACACATCCATTTGGAGTTCCTTTGGTAAAGAAAATAACCGGTTATCTGTTAACATAACATAATGGGGTTTCTATTCCCTCTTTTTCTCTCTCTCTGCGATGTGAGTGATATTTCGTTCTCTCTCTCTCTTCTTTCTTTCTTCCATCTTTTCGTTCAAAAATGGACGGTGGGGTGCTAACAACACCAACATTCTACTACCTATATGAGATGAATAATCAAGGTGAATCTTTTGTGTCTGACTGAGATATAGCTAGTTGGCTCTTCTTTGTCCACGACGCTAATAATAGTTGCGGACAGCGAATGACTCAACTAGACCAAAAAATGTAATTGAAAAGTTTATCTGCAAAGGATATAGTAGACGATGACATGTCGAAGTATATATAATCCTCTAATAGGCCAAAAATAAATAAATTAAAAAGTTGTGAAAGTGTGATACAAATAAATATTTCTTAATAAGGGACCATTCAAATAATATATCTTCACAAAACGTTGTATTGTATTGAGGCCGTGTCCCTTAAGGGATGCTTAGAAAATGGAGTATATTTGATATAAATTAGGACGTCTTTATACATATTCAAAAGGATCATATAGACGCAGGTTTGTAATATAATTTTATTATGCCATAGCGTTCCGTTCATTGAACGCCGCTTGATTTTGGCCCTCCGTTTAAAAATCTAATTGTGCCCATTTTTATTGTGAAAAACTCTCCCTTTTGTTTGTATTCAAGTATATGCGAGTCACACATTACAAGCATATGACTAATGCAATTAAAGTACAACCTTAATAATCAGACATCCATTAACCCTTAGATGCATGAGTGACTGGACCCAACACTCTTCCATAAGTGGGTCAAAAATGACCCATGTTAGAATCAATGTGTTTTTATGCCATTTTTGTCATTTTGGTTAAGAATAATCACTTGATAATATTTAGTATTATATTTAGGACCACACAAGAATGATTTCATGTTTGAAATATCTTTATTTTTCACTTTTTAACATTTTTGAAAAAGAAAATTACCCAGAACAGCAATAGAAAAATGTGTCTTGTCTCATCACTGTATGCAGTTCAGACAAACTACCTGTAATACAAAACTACAATTTCTTAAAATGTATAAAAGGTAAGTTAAAAATGTAAATGGCATTATATCAAAAACATGTTTTTTGAGGAATACCTAGAATATGAAATAATAACAATTTTCCATTACGAAGATATTACAAGAAAACAACCTCACCGGGTCATTTTTGACCCACTTATGCATCTAAGGGTTAAATATTTTTATATTAACGTTGAATTAAAAATATATTTCAAAACCTTTTTGTGTTTTATTTATATAACAATAGAAAATGTTGCTTGGCTATAATAATAATTAGTAAGCTTATTTGAAAAAAAGTCTACAATACTACTTTTTAAGGGTTACGTTCACAAGCCTACACGTAAATGGAAGTCCTCTTATACTAGTACATAAGCCTGCCTAATCAGGTGGTTCTCAGAACCAAGTCACAGGAAGAAAGCCCTAAAACCCTCATAAATCACCTTGTTCCATCGGCAAAAACTCAAAAGACTTAAGGGGTCAAACGAAGAAGAACGGAAAAAAAAGTATCCTGTGTGAAGGAGTTTTTCTTGGACATCGTCCCACATGCAGGGCTCCATATTCTTGTTGTTCTTCTTCTTCTTCAAGCTCTCAGGGACTCTTCCCACAACTCTTATAGTAAACCACAAACTAATTATGAAGAGGCACACACACACATCATTATCTCTTTTAAAGAACCCTCAATTGCGGTGAGCTTTTATCAGGATAAAAAATGATGATGCACTCAAACTTAATAAGTCACAAGGATCCAAGAGGATGATGGCCCAAGAAAAATGTTATATAAATTATAAGTAAATTTAAAAGTTGTGAAAATGCATAATTAATCATATTATATGCTCATTTTATATATATATATATATAGAAGTTTATTCTTCATAAAAACCTATAAAACAATACGAATATACCATGATATTACTTTTTAAAGACAGTTACAGACAGGAACGGAGTGGGAAGAATTTATCCACCGGGACAATTATGCCCTCGCCGGCCTTATACAGGCCCCAATATGCCATTGGGAGGCTGTCAACGGCCGTTTATGTTTCTTGAGGCCAGCGGCCCACCGGAATAGTCCCGGTACTCCCGCTGGCCACTCCGCCTCTGGTTACAGACAGAAAATGGGGAATTGTACTAAAATAGTATAAAATACAGCACAATATGTTAGGTGTTTCATCTCTATTTTTTTATGGATTCGTGATGCTAAATACTTTTCTTTGTGGCATAATAAGCCAATGGTATTTCCGTTGCACAAATAGAGTTCCGGTCTACTTTTATTAGCACCCAACCAAGAGAATGTTCCTTTTAAATGTACATTAAACGAAAGCCATTTCCTGGGGATTCTTCTCTTGTCATTCTGATTCCATTATTAAATCAGAAACCCCTAAAGTGTCTCTTTAAGTATGTGTGTGTATGTGATAACAATTCAAAAAAGTGAACATATGGCATTCAAGATCTATCTCTCTCTCTCTCTGTCCTTGATTCCAACAGAGTCTTGTTACCTGGGGCACGGCAATGGTTGGAAATACATTCACATATTTAAATAGGAGAGGTTTTCTTCTTATCTCCTCTCTGAGTATATCCAACTCTCACCCCCCTAACTCAACAAAGAACAACTGCATTCCAACCATATTTTCAACGCATTTGCTACAATTACGATGCTTTTAATCATAATAATAATAATAATTTGTTGGGAGAATCTAAATTTAGAACAAAATCTATTATTATTATTTATATTTCATACACATCGGAAAGCTCTTTTTTTGTTGTTGTATAGAAAATATGTTAATGACCAATGGGATCATCCCTCTTTGAAGTTGATTATCGACCAGATATTATTTAAGAGAATATTTTCCCAGGAGAAGAAATTAAATAGAGATATTATCAACAGATCTTCAAGAAGGAAGGCTATACAAATTATGTGTACTTTCCTTTAATGTTGATTATGATGACATAAAATGACTTTATAACCTTTTTTATTGGCATATAGATGTCACAGTAATAAGATGACTATGGTATCAATATGGGTTTATCAGTTCAAATGGATTTACACAGAGAGATTATTTAGTTTAAGTCGTCTTTTTGGGCTCTATAATTCAAGAAATATATATCATTTACTCCTATTTTTATAGTTTCTTACAAGTTTTTAAAACTAAGGATGTGTCAGCTCTTTAATGCTATAAATTCAATTAAAATTTGTTAAAATATATCAACAATTATAAAAAATATATTAATCAATTGGTTTTACTGTATTGCTGTATGAATCTGTTTACAATGATGTCAGAAATGAAGATTGTTATTATCTACATTATAGAAATATGAGATATTATGTTTATAAAGGTCAGTATATCATTAAATATTATATGAATAAATGACTCTCCCTTCATTCTCCGGATGACTTGCTCACCTCTGACGTCATTATGAATAATTGCATACAACATTTGAGCATGTTCATTATGAACGCAATTGTGGACAACATTAAAATGTCTTATATATCAGTATGTCTGAAGTAGTCATTTGTACATTCATAACCATAAGAATAGGTAGAATAATTTCAATTGGTATTAAAATCTTATTGTCAATTTAGGTTTTTTTTTTTTTTTTGCTGATATTAAGGGAAAACATCAATTGAAAGATGTGAAATGACATATTTCAAAATATTAAATATGAGTTCAGATAAATATATAAGTTCCAAGGGAATTATCCTGGATAATTGATATTATCATTTATTCTTTTTTTCAATGGAAATTAATATCTTAACAACTTTGCATTTAACGTTTAAATTGTCCACTAAAGCCTACATATATTTTAATATAGCTTTTGTCATCAAGTTATTTCTTTATTATGATTAATATTTAAATAAATTACACAAAATTTTAAGCACCAATTGTAATAATTATTTTTTAATCACTAAAATCTTTACGAATTCTATTTCCTCAACCAAAAAGAGGGATTTTAAAATGCTCCTTTTGAAAAATTGAGAGCTTATATATTTTTTGTTTATTTAATGGCTATAATCCATACAGTGTAAAAAGAATACACTAGAAAGTAGGAGATAAAAAACACAATCTTAAGACAGTTACGAGAGTTTATAAATTACTGCTTTTGGAATAAATGGCCTTTTACTGGTCTTGATTCTAATTTTGATCTTTACGTTAGGTAATAATTCAGGCATAATGAACAACATTTATCTCTGTCTTGTATTGGTTGTTATATTCTTCAACATTGGCTCACACCCATCAGCAGGGGACATTGTAATATTCCAAATATGTTAATTAACTAACAATCATTCTATCACACCTTGTGTGAATCCTTCCCAGAGGAGAGTGGAAACCCCCTAACAATATCGTCAATCTATAAGACTACTAACCCTGCTCACAGAGATCCCAATGCCATAAAACTGAGGAATGTGTCGTAAAACCCTCTATATTTTGTGTTCCAAGAACCTTCCACTCAATTTATTGTTCTGGCGAAGAAGGAAAACAAAGTGCTTGATAGGATACAATAAAATTCAAAGAATGGTTTGGAAAATTGCCAAAATCCCTTGCTTTGTTAATAATATTAATAAATGGATATCAATCAGAGTTAATTTGGACTTTACACTTATTTTTAGGTAATATATGTCTTGATAGGCATTTTTATTTTATTTTTTAAACCATAAAATAAAATTGTTAAGTAATTATTTTTCCTTCAAGGGAAAATATGTTCGGAATATATAAATGTATAGAAACACGCAACCTCGTCAAGTCATTTTTAGGATTTTTTTTCCTTTGTGTTTTTTAGTGATATTTTAGTTCTCTTTTCTTTAAGTTAATTTGCTTAACATATTAATTTGTAATAAATATTTATATATTACTTTTTGGTTGTAAAATGATTTTTGAAAATAAAATAATGTCATGATGTTATATAATTACAATGAATTATACTAAATAATACAAAATATTTGTATGATTTATTAAAAAATTAGCTTAATAGTGAGCTAAAATTCCTTAATAACTTTTAAATTTTATTATTTAGTTTTGCTTTAGTTGGACTTGCAATTATGAAAGCTATTTCCTGTCTAATTCCTTATGTTAGCTTATTCAAAAACATCTTAAAATCAATTTATTTCTATTCCAATGATAAAATGTTATTTTTTCTTTCATTTCATTTTTATCACCGGTAATAGCAAAGCATTCCATGTATGCTTTAAATTATCTACATAGGTAGATCTAAAATAGACTATTATATACATCTTACTTTAAGGCAAATATTCGTCTCTGTTTGTACTTGTAGGGTCACTATATCAACTTTGATTACCTCCTAAAAAAAGACTTCATTTTGGTTATTTGGCTGGTGATAGACATCTAAAAAATGTTGATTATTGACTTTTTGGATCGTTGGGATCTTCTTCTCTCTGATTCCAATTAAGTTAATTAAGAATGAATTGTATTATGTGAGGAGAGAGGGAGGTAGGTAGGGGGAAAGGTCAATAGCCCTCTTCTCATTGGATTAACAGATAATCTTTGGTCGTGACCAAATTATTCCTATATTTTTTGTGAAAATATATGATCTAAGGACATGTTAATATCCTCCATCTTATAATCTCCTCTTGTAAAAAATACCCTAAAAGCTGCAGCAGCAACCTTAATTATGTAGTTCTGAGCTCAAAAAGGTCCTTGAATACAAAGCAAGTAGGAAAAGGAAACAAAATAAAACTTTTTTAAAAGCTTAATTTAAGCTTGAAGCTATTATTATCTCCCCCTCTCACAGGAGCTCTTAATTGTTTAATGACAAAGTTCTATGACAAAGCAAGTCCTTCCTTTTTGTGAAAAGAAACTGTTTTAATTTTTGGGGGAAGAAGGACTCCCCATACAACTATTATTATTATTATTATTACTATAAGTACCAACTGAGATATGATGTTTTATTTTTAAAAGGGTTTTAGGGATTACATGCGAGTGGATATTATGGGTAATTATATCACATCTAGCTACATACATGAAGCTAGGGAGAGCCTATTATTAAAGCCTTTAAAATGGCGTCCGAGGTTATGACCCTTCCACGTCTTAATAAACATTTTAACAAAAAAGTATATTATATACATGGATATTTTTTTTTCAATGTCAGGTCATGCCTTAATTTTGTTTTTGAGTGTTTTGAGGGGGGTTCATCGTATTTGCATACTATTATATTTGCTTTGCCTTTGAGTACGTTTGCTTCAACCATTGTTGGATGCATGAAATGGGTGATATGTACTTGAGTTTTTATAGATAAGGACCCTTCCCCGAAGGATTTCTCCTTCTCGATAAATCGTGAGGTATTTCCTATGTGTGTGTATTTACGTTCTAAGTGGAGTTTGTTATTCGGCCCTCATATTTTATGTGCTGATAATGATTTGAGAGGAGGGCGTTAAGCTATGGGATATAATAATATATTTATTTATTCTATAGAGAAAATCATGATAAGTTACCTTTGAAAGTGATACTTTAAGTTATTTATTTTTTTAATAAACTGTTAATGTCAAGAATATAAAAAAGAAATATACAAACGAATCCTAACTTTGGCCAAGAGATATGAGAAATAAGGTTTTTGGTCAAAATGCTTATGATTTTTTTCAATAAAAATAAATAAATAAAAGTAAAAATAATGGAACAATAAAGTCAGCATACATTAAATATTAACAAACATCAACAAATAAGAGGCAGAGGACATCCGTTTATTGGTCGATAGCAATATTTTTTAAATTTTATATAATATGGAAAGTTGTGTTTGCCAGCATAGTAATAATAAATTTTAAAGCATATAACTTTATCATTTTGTAAATCTTTATATATAAAAATATGTCTTTCTATATCCATTCATTTCATTTTTTTTTTAGATGCAACGTCTACGGGTGAGGCTGCGAATCTCCAGAACCGCCTTCGTCATTTAAGCACGGAGCTTGTGGGCCTTCGCAACCGCCTTCATGGCTCCCAGGTCGTGACCACGCCCCACATGCTTCCCCCCGCCCCCATGCAGCATCATGAGCAGCCCGAGAGCCTTACCTCCCCTCAGCCCCAGTATTCACCCCCTGCAAGCAACAACAACAAAGACTCGCCCCATGTCCCATATCCCTTCGGACTACCCATGCAGGCCTCCACCCATCCTACAAATAACTCCTCCTCCACAGGTAAAGAATGAAAGAATTATAGTATGATTTCTTTGGATAAATATATATTAATGGTTTTTTGTCATTTCTTGCTTACCAAAATAATGAAAGATACATGTGCCAATATAAAGATCCGAAAGATCTAGTAGCTCTCTTATTAGATATTGCTGTACAGTATTTATAAATTATTATAAAATAATAGAAAAACTATTCAAAAAATAGGAATTTTCCCCACCAATCTCTCATATATTTTACATATACATAGATTCCAAGACGTTAAAAACAGAATTGCAGACTTTTACGCTGTAAAAAAATATTGATGTGAACCATGAAATCTTTTTTTTTAGAGTTTGAAATTGTTTGACAAAAAAAAAAATTAAATGTGTATTGTTTTGAACGAATAATTTGAAACATTTAAATATATTTAATGAATGGTTATTAGAAGCATGGTTTTGTTGTTCTATGGTCTAAAAAATAAAATAGAATGATGGTAACCCTAAATACCATTCAGCAGCAACAGCGCTGGACACAAATATTTTTTAGCCAGTAAATGCAGTTATCAGGTACTTTTTTATGTGAGTCAGGGGGAGAGATTTACGACCCTCATCCCTTATCAGATTCCTCTTGTTTACATCCTTCTTCTATGAGGAGAGCCTCTTAAAAATATATTCCTGACCACTTAGCTACCAATGAAATATGAAAAAACAAAGCAAAAAAAAAAAAATACACGGCCAAGAAATGTGTATTTATAATACTCTTGTCTCAAGAGGGGGTTTCCTCCTCCAATAATAAGTATTGATTCAAGTGGTGTGTACCATTCACATACAACTAACTATACAAATAACTGGTTACATGTTCTCCTATTTAAAAGATTCTTCAAAAAACACCCATTGTATTAAAGACCAAGGATATTATTACACTTTCTAGAATGGTTTGAACAAAAGGAGCGGGAATACAAGAGTTGATATTAAAATTATCAAGCTGGGATTCGGTACCGCCGATTCGATATTTGGTAGATTTAATTATATATCTACCGAATATCGGTCGGTGCGGTAGATAAGAAAGAAAGAGAAGTTTATTTATGTGCTCTGTGACTTCTTCATATGCATCTAGTATTGGACATTTTATAACAATTAAGTACATAATTTGTTATAATTTTCTTTTTTTTAACTTAATACATGCCATTTTTAATAAATCATATATGCACTCGGATTTTGAAGGAAATGGAAGGCAAATTCAAACAAATTATTTCTTAACTGTCTTTTGTTATACGTTGTCCGACATTAAATGCGCTTTCAGCTCCGGAGTTATTTATTTATTTGCAAAGTTCAACTTCTTCACACAAGGTAACAACGCTTCCAATTCTAAATACCGATTTACATTCGGTAGTCAAGCTATGAAAATTATGCATCATTTACGAGTAGCTGTTGAGGTGTGAATAGCTACTCTGTAGCCAACTGAAAAAATATACTAATTGACGAGTTTTTCCTAGAACTATCATAAAAGTATCCATAATAATACGTTTCTCTGAAAAGAACTTTATAAATAATCATTGCCCTGTTATATAATCCAAAAGATTCAATCGCCTTATTTTTAATTGATTAGAAAATGTCATGTTTGTACAACATTAAACTTTCAACCATCGCTTGATGCGACTCATTTATAAGTCAAGTCAGTTCGGGGATAACCGGTTTAAGGAGACGGCGGAGCATTCAACTCTTTTTTCATTATTTCTCTATACCTACTATAAAAATCAAGAGACAACTTGTAATTGTTGACACAGTTATTTCTAAGGGCCTACTGGGTGTGGTGCAAATAGTTTGTAAATGTGACACGTAAATTCAAACATACTTCTTATCATTGTTAAACCATCGATAAAAAATATGCCTTTATAAAAGCCGAACTAATATTTCAATTTGATGATACTAAAATAATATCTCTTCCAGATAAGGATATAACCCCATCTCGCATTAAACGTAGATATAAATGCTCAAGAATTAGGTTACCCTAATTTTCATGATGTAGAGACAAAAGACTATTGTTTAACATGGCATCAACTATAATAATACGGACTCTTACGGTACATTCTCTGTTTTGACTTTAAAAGTTTGCGGAGTTTCGTTTTTCATTCATAGGATCGAATTTTATATACTTGCATTTACTATGTTCATCAAACCATGTTTTGTACACAGTTTATATGTCATAAAATCAGAGTGATTCTCCCATAGAGATATAAAGATATAGAGAGCTGATTCCCTTCAATAGCAGAGAAACATCGTTCAGCTGTAGTCTGTGTGTTCAATATAAACAAAGTAATTTGATCTACGTCATCGTAAGCTGATCATAGAGATAGATTCTATCTCTATGATCAGCTTACGATGACGTAGATCAAATTACTTCGTTATATTGGACACAGAAATACAGATGAAGGCAATAAGCTCTCTATATCTTTTTTCTCTATGGATTCTCCCCGGCCCGTATTGTAAAACAGCGCCATCTATCCGTTAATGACCCAGGCTCTAAAGTCCGCTTTAAGTTTGCAAAATAAAAAATACCACCCGAATATTTTAATTGAGTTCCTTTCATTACACATATTATTATTATTATTCATGATTATAATAATTCAAGGAGAAGGAATGTCATCTGAAGATTCATAATAATTAGTCATCAACCCACTCAAGTATTATCAAGATTGTAACTTTTTCTTAAGCAGAAGAAGAAGAAGATGCCTTTTGTTTGTTTTGATGTGCTTGCTCTTTACATATATATTATTATTATTATTTGTACCTCTGCGGATCAAAGGCTCTGATGCAAAGGAGTGTTATTTTGATGGCAACCATAAAAGCTCATTATGTTCAGGCTTCATATAAACAATGAGAAAAAGAGATGTTTAAACCATGTTCTTGTATGAAATGTTTGTACCTGCAATTCTATGAAATTACATGGAAGGTAATGCAGGAAAGCCTTTATTATGATTTGTAAACAATCCATGCGTTTAAAATACTTGTGTATTTTGTACCTTTTAATGATGTTTGTCTCGAGATTTGGAAGTATTATTATTATTATGGTGGAGATGGGGTTTTAAGTATACAACGGTCTTTAAGTTGTTGTTTGTTTTTGGTTCCATCACACCCGAATATCCGCCGGAATATCAAGCCGGTGGTAATTTACTTAAAGAGGTGACATTTGTATCATTTAAATAGCTTCTTCTAGTTATATAGCTGAAATGCAAGATTAACTAGAGGCATTTATACACTCAGAGGAGTGCAACCTCCGCCGTCACGGGGTCCCTATGACCCTTCCG
>CP045892.1:27836553-27858274 GCA_013387185.1 Caligus rogercresseyi
CGTTTCAAAGTGGTTTACAAGTTATCTGCTTCTGTTGTAAACAGGGATATAATAATATGCCAAAAGAGGGACTACTCTTTCTCAAACGATCTCTTGGAAGCTCAAGAGTCACTTTGATATCCACAGCTTTCGCCTCAATCATCTGTCAGCCATTATGCGGCCCTCTTGAACAATGACACCTCTGTCCTCATGCCCACGGCGGCAGAAAGAGTCTCTGCTATCAGTTACCAACCGGGTCCAGGGGAGTCACTGTAGTCCTATCCCTCCTGGCATCCCTATATGATAAATTCACAAAGCTCGACGGTCTGGGAATCCCTGCAGATCATCTCATCGGGGACGACTATGGCCGGCAGCGGAAAATATACGAAAAGCTCCGTCTCCTCACGCCCCAAATCATATTCCTCTGCGTGACTCCCGAGAAGGTATCTGCCTCTCAGAAGCTCAATGGAGTCTCTCGAAGCCTTTATTCGCGGGATCCCCTCAAGCGATTCGTTATTGATGAGGCCAACTGTGTGTCTCAGTAGGGACACGACTTCACTCGTACTACTAGCTTCTCCATAGGTTACGAAGTGATTTTCCCCGAGTCTATTTTATGGCACTAACGGCCACCGCGACGCCTGCATCCGAACGGACATTCACATCATCTAAAAATGAAGTCTCCAAAATGGTTTCTCTCTTCCTTCAACAGACAGAATTTGGCCTATGAGGTCCAACCAGAGAATCCATCCAAAACTGCTATGCTGCCCTTCCCGTGGACTGCTACCGTGAAATGGCTATTAAGCTGCCTTGCTCCAAGGGTGAAATAATGGACATTGTTCATATGAAGGAGCTTAATACAAGAGCTACGAGGAGGAACTTATCCCAATTTGCCAGAGCTTTTTGGACCAACGGTTGAGTTATTTGGAGGATAAGGAATACGCTGCATTTCTAAATAGCGAAGAAGGCTCTGGGATTTTCCGTATTTTAGCTCGAGCATCGAGTCTATTGGTGGATGGATGTCCAAGTCAAAGTAAGAGTTTCTAACTATTCATCAAAAATAAAAGTACCCTTTTTATCTTAAAGCAATTTAAATATGAATGATTTTAAAGATATATATATATATATTAATCATTACTTTTTCATTTTTATGAAATAGATTTTTACTTTATCACAATATCAAGCCAATAATAAGTAAATAAGTATTAACTAAAAATTAAATATATTGAGTGCATTGTCCAATTTTAATAGTATCGTAGCTATACGTAGCTTTTATTCTGTTATTGACTTGTTTTTTGTAATGAAATGCATATTGCATCATCTGTTTTTAATTAAATGATGTTAAGGTAGTGATAAAACAGGATAGAGTTACGCTATGACGTTAAATTTAATATCACCTAAATGTTTATAATTAATTCTTCATATTGTAATAGGGGCGGAAGAGGCAAATACTATCGGGGTCGCTGTGGCAGAATGTTATCTTTCCGTGGATGAAAAAAGTCTGGCTCGACCTCAAGCCGAACGGAACGCCCTCAAACGCAACGCCAGCCCCGCTAAAACCTCCTCAAGATCCTCTGATTTGAAACTCATGGCACCTCCGAAACTAGAAGTTTAATGAGGCTGTGTCGTTTCAGAGAAACAAAGATCGTCAGATATGAAATTTAATTTGAAAAGAATTTTTTTTGTTACAGTCTATTTCACAATGAAAACATATAATATTGAATTACTTGTTTGTAACTGTTAAACTATGTATCGTTTGTAAAAATATTATATTTACTATTGTGGAAATATTGTTGATAAATAAAAAGTATTAATATATATCACACTCGCTATTCATTTTTAAAAATATAATACCTACTTGTTTGATCGTTGAATTATAAATTATTGAAGTGAAAATGACTCATTTAGCTATAAAATACATATAAAACTTAATTTATTGCTATGTTAATCAACGTATCATGGCCTTAACTTGGAAGCTACAATTTTCCCTTTCCTTCCAGTTAGTTTCTAGTATTCCTTGATATAGAGGTCTAGCTTCAGGCAAGCGCTATTGGTTAATTATTTTAAACAACGACCACTTGAATAATGTTTAAAGAAAGATAAATAAATAAAAACAACTAAAAATTTGTTCATGATCCCTGGAGGTGGGAGATGTAAATGCCTAATTGATTCCGTATTAATTAAATAAATCAATAAAAATTTTTTCGCGATTAAAAAAAATAAAAAATTCCTTGAATAAATTGATAATCAGTACAGTTATACCGCAAATTCGGGCACTGATAATCGGGTACCCGCTTAAAGGAAATACGCCTCCCAGACACTTCCAGTGCACTCATTTTTACTGGATAATCGGGCGCAAGCCTCTGATAAACGGGGCACATTTTTTTCAAGTGATCTTTGATTTATACCACGAAATGTGTCAGTCACTGAGTGAAATGAGGGGGAAATGTCAACAGAAGAATTTCAAGAGTTCATCGGCATGGACGACGATCTCCAAACAAGTGGAGAGCTCTCTAATGAAGAACTTTGGAAGTGGCACGATGAGAACAGTGCAGGGTTTCTACTGACCAGGTTGACGAGTTGAGCTGGGAGATACGACCATTAACAAGCGGGAGAAGGTGCTAAATATGGATCTTCTCCGTCAGTTCACTCAGGAAAATGGTCTTCATGAACTTCTACCGATGGTCTCCAAAATTGAATCATCGTGTATACGCAAGTGGCAAATGCTAAAAAACAACGACCTCTAGAATCGTTCTGTACCCCAAAGTGAATCTGACATTTTTTTGTATAATAACTGGCCTATACATTTAAGGTGAGGGATGAAACAACAAAATGAAAAAAGTTTGCCATGATCATGATGAGGATGCTGTCAATGTAATAGGGTCATGGAGTCAATAGTTTGTCTCACAGTTGTTTTAATATTGTGTATAATTATTTTAAATAGAACTGTGATGCCGTGATGTGTGGGCGAGAGCTCATCGCGGAATCGGGCACACCGCTTAAAGGGGCGTTATTGCTTACTCCCAGCCTGTCCCGATTATGCGGTGAATACGTAATACTAGCGTGGAATGAATCGTTTTGTTTTAATGTTTTGACATATATATTTAGAATATATATATAGATCATAGGAGGCTTGCACGCGTTCCACTTTTCACGTTCCAGTTCATCGTTCCGTTCAATTCTTTCCGTCGCGGACGCCGTTCCAATTTTGCGTCCGTTCAAAATTGGATTTCAAAAAAATCTCAAAAGAAGGCTCTTTACTTTTCACTGCATCCTCGTATGTATCGGGTATAAATTTTAAACCAGGCTTATAGTTTCGGCTTGAAGTTCGTTACCGCAATTAAAGTTCCAAAAAACTTTACAAACTTTGATAAATATTTAAGATATAAAATTTTTGAACCAGAGGCTCGGCCCGAAAAATTTACATATTTTTTACCCCGACCGAAAAATGTTACAATATGAAAAGTCAAACATGTAAAAATCCCCCCACATATGGTCCACCAAATTCTCTCGGTCTGTACTACTCATAATTATTGCGTTATCTGAGAATAATTACGAAAAGTTATTTATTTACAATCTAAAGAATAACATTACTTTATAAATACACTATTTATTTACTGCTAGAAGGAGCTGTTCTGTGTTGTCCTTCGCAATAAAAGTTTAGATTTGGAGAAGAGTCTCTCCGAACTGGCACTGGTAAGTAAGAGACACATTCCCCTCACCTCGACTTCGTGAGTGGAGTCCTACCCCTCGTCGGTCTTCGTCAGTCAAAGGATTGAACCAGGATTCAATTGTTTCCATTCAATTTAGGTGCTCACACTCAAACCATCGAGTCCGTCTGGAGTCAACTTAAGGATTCTTGAGGCGCTTAGGGAGCTCAAGTACATCCCCAAGACTCTTCGACTCCTACCTCAAGCAATTTCTTGGGTGAGGAAAATGAAAAGATCTGGACGTTACGAAGAGGAGGGACGGGGAGCTCTCTAACGAAGATGAGGAAGGAACTCCTTTGACTGACGAAGACCGACGAGGGGTAGGACTCCACCACGAAGTCGAGGTGAGGGGAATGTGTCTCTTACTGGGAGGGAGGGAGGAGACTCGTTTCTTGGTGTCCAAGGCATTTACGAGTCCCGGGAAGATAGAGGAGGGATGGAGGAAGGAAGGGATCGAGGGATCTCCAACAAGTTTGAAGTCTAGGCCAGAATGCTTTCATGACACCCAAAAAAATAGATTCCCAACTATGATCAGTGGAGGCTCTATTATTTGACGATTGTTGATGGTGACGTCGCTCTTGACTCTCTCTCCCCCTCATGTTTATGAATAAGGCGTGCGTTTTAAGCCGTGTAAAATTTGTTCCTGTGAAAATAGCTCTATCGCTGTCCATGAGCACAGTTGTATCATCAGTCCGAAACATCGTTCAGCTGTCGCCTGTGCTCCATATAAACAAAGTAATTTGCACTACGTCATCGTAAGTTCATCATAGAGATAAAATATTAGTCTATATTGGGCACAATGACATATTTCTCTGAAGAATCCAATAAGCTCTCTATGTCTATTTATCTCACTGACTCATTGAAGTGTATTGTCAATAAAAGAGATTATCGATAGCTGAAAAAAAGAAGAGAAAAACAGATCATAACATTCAATCTCAGTAACAATATCAGTGAGTGATTGCTATCTTACTTCGTTAACTCGTAATTACTTAATTATAAGTCATTGATAACAATATTATGTAGATAGTGTGTTACATCCTGGTGTTTTGTTATGACGTCGATGGACTCTATATTTTCCTTTCTTATTTATGGATGGGAGGATGCTGTTTCAAAGATTAAGCAAAGATTGTTCATACAACTGAATACGTGCGTGAAGATAATCTTTTGTGCCTTCAGTATTCATGGGACACAAAGATGGATGGAGATCATCGTGGGATAAGGACTCTTAACTTTTAGCAACTTATTCTTTGACCATTAACTTATACAATCTAATAATAACATTAATCAGATTATAAACTTCCGCTTTAAAATTGCTTTCATTTTTAATTAGCATGTTAACATCACATAAATAGAGTTACATAATGAGTGGCATGGATCTTAGGACTTTTGGGAGTGTCAAAATATTTGAAAATATTGAACATGTAAGATGAAATATATATTTATACATGTTTCATTTATTGATAATATCGACAATGCAATATATTTTATTCGTTATTGAGGTTATGTATACATTATAAAGTTTTTCAAAATATTAGTGATAAATTTACAATCATTGGTTTCGATATTGTATGCTATTTGTACACATCGAAACCTTGTTCCTTCAATCCTCTCATTTTCAATTTTGCCTAAATGTTTCAGTTTTATAAAAGCATTACATTTGACAATTGCTTTTCTTAGAACGTATGCATTATTTGATTAAGACGAAAGATCAAACTTAACTAAGAGAATGAAATACCTCATCACGATTCAATCCTATACCTTTTAAGACTGCAGTACTAATTGGACGTGCTAATTTTGAATCTCATGACAGGACATTGTTCGTTGAATTGAAAAGTTTCTGAAAAGTTATTTCCGTTCTCGGGTACATATTTGGAGGGATACATTAAGTATGTTTGCTGAGGTCCTCCCTCATCTTTTTATTTTATCGAAGCATAGTTTTCACAATATAGGCAATCAAAACAATGCAAAAGATTCTATACTTTTTTTTTTACACAATATAGTACTTTTTCTAATTATTTACTACAAGACCGCCAATTTAGGTTATGACTACTCTTTTGTCATCTGTAATGATCATACAATTAAAATACGGCACTTTGCCGTAATCTTGGTCGATTCGGAGGGTACTACCATCAATTAAACCAGCTTTCTTATAAACTCCATATTATTTCAATTCATATCTTTGTCATATTTTTTTAATTTCTTTTGCCACTTGAAGTTAAAAAGATGTGTCGTTGCCTCCAACATTTTTTTCGGCTATATGGTTCGATAGATTTGCATCCGACAGGATATAAATATGCATTATAGCATGTAAATAGTCTATCGAACTTAGAATATTATCAATGAGGCAGACCAAAAATGACCTTCCCCTCTCGGGATTCGAACCTGCGCCCCAACATTGAGAGTTGAACAATTACCCCGCGTTAAAGCTTTTATTTCATGGTGAATAATTAATATCTTGTAAGCGTAGGAAAACTGTTGCGATATAGGTTCCTGTTATGTCCGATGGCAGAGCGAATTGAGCAAAAGAAAAGTTCATTATGGTTCAGGGTGTTTTTGCTTTGTGTCAATCATTCTTAGTCCATGGCTTGTTCTTATATCTGTTATGTATTCTGAGCATTTTACAAGAGAGGACGCCAATAATCGTAGTTAAACGTACTTAGTGGAGCTTTCCCAGGTTTTGCCAATACATTGCAAGAGTACAAAACATCAAGCAATCAACCAGTGTAACTCTGCTTTTAATAATGTCGATCTCTTTAAGTGATTCAGGCAAATCCGTGATCATTTGGTAGGAGTTCAATTTTGTCGACTGTAGTTTATGAACCAATTCCATAAAATGTCTGTATCTTTCAGAAATCTGAAAGAGCATAATGATATATTTTCCACAATGCAAATTGCAAAAAAAATATATTTTCATGTAATAATATTCTTAAGACTTACGTGAAAAAATTTCGAAAATGTTGGATATATTGATATGCAATAGTAGGCACAGCAACTTGGCATTTTAATTTGTAAGATGAAAATACAATTTAGAAGTACATATATGCATCTCCGCAATAAAAACAGATTGTATATTACCTTTATGTAGGCACTTGAGATTAGTGATAATTGGCTATTAATTAGTACGAGCAGTTAAACAATGTTTTTTCTTTTTATTTCAGCTGTCGAGAATCCTTCTCATTGAAGTGTATAAGCACTTTATATCCATCACCATGGTGACAATATAAAAGCGTTATTATAACAAAAAACTAAAAACACTTCAGAAATAATATTGTGATGTCACGTACAGGGTTCGATCGATATTGAGTGACCTTCATAAGAATGCTAATATCTAACCCTGTAATCACGTAAGGAACACGTGTTTTGTGACAGCTGATCTGTTACTCAACCAACTGGCTGCCTACACTATTCAATTATAGAGCAGATATAAACGCAAGACTACTAGAGGGACCGATAGGAACCATGGTGCGAGGATTTCGCGCCGGGAGAGGCAATTTAGAGACTATGCAGATTTTAGAGTTTAATAACATTCCCATAAGGACTGTTAAAAACTTCGAAATGACCTGGCGTACGGTAAGGACCCGAATAACTACTACATAGCAAAAGCAAAATGGAAATGATGCAGTGGCGCTTACGGCGACGCAAGTGTCGATCAGGTCCAGGCTCTCATTGACGAGGACCCTGGGAGGTTCATGAGGGCAATAGTCAGAGAACATTTTAAGGTGTCCGACTTCCTTATAAATAATATTGCGAAAGAAGACCTCCGGTACAAATCGTACTCCTTTTGAGGACACATGAGTGAGGATTTTCTTAAGATTTTAAAATAACCCTTATGGAGGTATTTTTTTAAGTCTTCTTTTTGGGAGATCAGATATTGTTTTATCATTTCTGCGCAATCCTCTGTACAATCTTTTAACCTTGTAAACCATCGTGAGTTCATGTTTCTCCACATAGACGAAAAATCGAGAACACCAAGACCACCATATCCGTGAGGATTATGTAGTCTTTTGTGAGAGAGGTTCTTGTACTTGGAGAGAAGGAAATATTTTTATTTTTGAGAGTTAACCGTGTCACAGGTTATATGGTCGTAAGGCGTGACCTTAAGAAGGTAAATTACTTTTGGGAGAATATAAATATTCCAGCTGATTATTTTATTCCAGAATCCAAGATTGAATGGAGTGAAAAAGGTTATTGCATTAATAATTTCATTGCAGTTTTTGACCCAGAGTCGAGTCCGATCCATGTTTAGAAGATTTGTTTATTTTTGGCACAATGACGTATTTATATATGTCTTTATATCTCTATGGAATGAATACCAAATAGAATATATAGCGCCGAAGCAACTTATGGTAGCGATGAAATTCGGGGTATTTGTTAGCTTTCCATTGTTGGGGGAAAGATACCGACTGTAAGAACATAAGAGAGAGTGAGATTTCATATTCTGGGTCATGAAACAAGGAGAGTGAGTTGACAATTACTTTTTGTTGGCCGTCTTTCCTCAACAATGGAGAGCTACCATAAGTGATTTGAATATTAAACATGCATGAACCATAGAGATATTAAGACAAAGAGTACTTATTGCCAGAAATAAGTTTTTGTGCCCAATATAAACAAATATTTCTATCTCCATGACGAACTTACGATGACTTAGTACAAATTACTTTGTTATATTGGACACAGAATACAGCTGAACGACGATGTTTCTCAGCTATTGAAGGGAATCAGTTCTCTAAATCTTTATATCTCTATGGTATGAACCCTACACCGAGGCTGCTGCATCCTGATACTATAAAACTAATTGATGATACCCTCATCTGTCGTCCATGGTTTCAAACAATCACGTTCGAGAAAAGGTCCCTATTTGTTATTCTTATCCTGTCCAAAAAAGAGGATCATATGGGTTATCCCTATCTGTCAATAAAATAAATGTTTATCACTCACTCGGGTTTATTATCTCACTCCGTCTATGACACATCAAAAATTGACAATAATTGATAGAAGGAAAACATGAATGCCTCCTCTTAATAAATAAATAAAAATATAGGGTGTTGTTGCACTTAACCAAGATATTCAGAGTAGTATGAATGAAAAGCACTGGATCAATCATCTCGGGTAAGTAAGCATTTGAGCATTTCATTACTTACTGATTATAAAACCTACTCCTACGTTTTCCTTTGTGTAATTGCTATTAATACGATTTGACAATGATGAATGGGTACCTATTTTGCAAGTTTGTTAATGCGATTCAATATCATCATCAATGTGTGGTTTTTTATAATGGAGTCCAGCTTTTTAATATTATATCATTTATTTTGAGGTTGGAAGATTATAATTATTCCATTATTTTATTTTGAAAAATATTTCATGAATTTTGCAGAGTGGAAAATGGTAGTTGGAAATTAGATTTTTCTCCACTTTGTTGATGCCACCAAGATTATCCTATGAAAGACGTGGAATACCATTGAAGGAACTCTAACAAGAGAATCAAATCTAATGGCCGGTGTCCATGACAGAATGTTACTTGTGTACCTTCATAAATTTAAGAAAAAAAAGGAAGTTGTCAAAAAATATGATCAAATATTTAGTGGCATGCTTTCGTAGAAAAAAAATAGGTTTCCTTTCGATTATGAATTTAAAAAGACTTCCATAATTACACTAACAGGGAGTTGTAAGATACGAGCAAAGTTCGATCTTTAGATTCCGCCTTAAATCTAATTCTTAACCTCAGTTCTGAGTCTTGGATCCTACACTCCAACAAGCAGATGATCAGCACTATTACCAACTACAATTATTTTGTGGTTGTAACACCCTGTCACTATAATAATGGAGAGGTTTTATTTTGTTCTACTTTGGAGTGTCAAGTTCATTTATTTACAAACAGCTTTTTCAACCCCACTCAAGACAAGACAATTTAAATGGAGCTTGAATGTTGATTGATCTAAATTTTTGTTAATATTTAAATTAACCTATTTTACCAAGAGTACTGTCAATCAAAAAAGAAAGAAAAAGTTAACCAAATTGAAATTGCATTCATTTATTTGAAAATTTAATGTAAGGTTTTTCTTCTTCTCTCATCTTATAACTACTTGGCAAGCTGCATTCAAAAATCCATTAGTTACTTAAATGACAGGCACATTGCCGAATTGTAGTAATTGTCAAAAATTCCTTGTGTGTAGTTATATACAGTTAATCATTGATTTAGTTATAAATGAAGATGGTGGCCGTTTTACCCATTGAAGTTTGGCAATCTACATAGATATTTGTTTGCGGCCACAAAATGCACACTGGATCCATATTATTAGAAAGAAGCATTCAAAACTAAAGCGTAAAAGTGAAGTAGCGCATGCAAGGAAAAAGTAAACAAAAAAAATGGCCAAAATATAGTTTATTTTCTTTAACGTTAGATGTCGCTAGTCCATGAAATTACGTCACAATCCTATTTAAAACCTGTTTAAAGGGATTAAGTTGGATGATTTGAAATATATCAAGTCACTACAACATTGAGCGAGATTCCATTCCTTACTTCTATTATCATTATTATTTTCTAAGAGCTCTAGCATCAAAGTGCCCCTTGCGGACTAAAGAAGAACTAAAATTTAGGCCAATTGCTTTTGGGAAAAAAGGAAAATTTTATGTTAAGCAGCCGCTACTTTACTTTAACGCTTTATTCAAAACTAGTGGCATTGAGTAATTATTGTATAAAGAACAAATCAGTCCCGAGGAGAAGCGAGGGAGTTCTTCTAGTCCAAGAGTCCTGTGAAAGAGGACACTTTTTGCTCCAAAATAGAAGAGTTCAGACAATACTATTACCCAAGGTCTGTATAATAAGGTCTGGGCAATACAAAAACAAACTTGTAATCCTAGTAGTATAACTACTCACTGGAGAACGGATATATATATATATGTATATATATATATAGATAGATATAATCGTTCTCCCGTGACATCATTGAGTAGTCCACTGCTACATGTTTGTTTTTGTATTGCCCAGACCTTATTATACAGACCTTGCTATTACCTTTGTGAAAAAAAGTCAGGATAAATGCGTTTATTTTTTTAAGGCGCATAAAAAAACATTATTCATTGGTAAAGGGGAGAGATTGAGGACTGAATGTTTTTAAATTCCCCTTGTGTCGAAGAAATTTATCTTTTATTTATTTCTATCCCAGATTGATTAAGGAGTAAATCAACCCCAATGAAACCATTGGGCTCTTATCTATAGATAGCCTTTATATAATACAATAATAATATGGAGGCTTAAAATAATATAATAATAATATAATATGTGGATGTCTTTACAGAGTCATCTGGTGATTTAATATCCTTGATGAGTTCCAGACTCTGACAGCTATTAATGGACTTGCAGACTATACAGCCTTGACGTATATAATACTTTCATATACAATTGGGATCTTTCTTAAGAGACTTTAGTTGTTTAGAGTAATTATATTTAAAATACATAACTAAACATTATAGTTTAAAATTAAGATTCTAAACAAAAGTCAAACCACAGTTTAAAAACATTCATTATAATAAATAAACACTTTACATTACAACAGATTAAAGGAAACGCAATAACAAAAGAATTTAGAAAAGAATACAGAAATAATATTGGCTTATACTTTAAAAAAACTTTGGTATCTTTTATATTGGCGGGTTAGTCTTCGAATAAATTTTATTAATTCGCCGGCGTTAGTCCATTGGGTCTCCGAAACACAGGGAATCTTCATTGCTAAGACTGAGTAGCGTGCAGAGGTAGAAATTAAAATTGCTCTAATGGAGTGTGGATCCAGGGATGATAAGTAGTCAGTTGCTCAGCTAAGAGACTTCGGATGCTTGACAAAGCATACTCAATTGCTTGTGGCTTTGGGTTGTTTGAGCGTTTACCATTTGTTCCGAATAAAAGAATGGGAGTAATATATTTTTCTGTTACACCTCTAAGATTTAGTTTTATAAATTGTCTTAAAATGTTGAGGGCAGGACAGAGAGCAAAAGTATGATACACGAAGTTATACAGCTTTCCATAATCCTTGCAAGGTGAATTAAAATATACACATCCAGAAGAAATTTGAAACTGAGCCGTAAATCGTTTTCCATTCTTCACTTTTGTGATAGAAGATAGCAGTTTCTTTTCCATGAGATCGGTAATTGCAAATCTTTTAAAAATTTATTCACAATTATATCTGCATCTTCTTTGAAATTTCCACTGTAGGATATTCTTGCGAGCCAAGGAATTAGCATTAAATATAGAGAGCTGCATTTTTTTATTTAACAGATAACTTTCCACAGTTAAAAACGGACTTTTGTTTTATGTCATGAATAGATAAAATGCCAGAAGAGAATGCTTTTAATTCCAATTTTTGGGGGTCCTTAAGATTTTTAAAGAAAAACTTTTTTAAATATTTTCCCTGATAATATCTGATAATATCGTTGAAGACAAATAAAAAGAGGCCTGTCCCTTCCACAGTATTCTCTGAGCAGGAGCGAGGGAATAAGAAAACGAACCTATCCTACCATTCATGAAGTCGGTGCCAATGAAAAGTATATGAAGGTGTTGAAGAGAAGTAATTCCGCCATTCCTTATCTGGATACCTCGATAAGTCAATATAATTTTTTGGTAGATCTTGGGTATGACCGCCGAAAGACAGAGATCTTTTTTGAACGTGATTGCCTAAAAGAAACCTAAATAAGACTATTAAGGTTGAGGTGTGAACATAGAGCTAATAATGTCCTACTGAAGAACATTAGTGTCGGTTTTATTTTAGACCTGAGTATCAACAATGTCATTTAGTAATTATGGTTACTTACGTTCAAGTGATAAACAAAAAGTTTAAAGCTGTTAAAGAATATCTAGCTTTCTTAGTTAAAACCTAAAAAAGTTAACATATTTCTGAAAACAATGTTTTTCGTTCATTTATTAAAGGAGTAACTATGCGTCAAAAGCGCTCATCTATATAAAGTCATTATATATTATTCGGTGGTTGGAGAACAAACTATCATAAAGGCCTAAAAGACGACATCCCTTTAAAAAAAGTAATAAATTGTTTCAATAAATATTATCAAACCTCATATGTATAAATATAATATAGTTTTTGATGGACTCTTAGAATACAGTCAAAAATGCAATTCCATGAGTCTGAGTTCGATCCTTAAAATAATATTCCTGAGTACCCATTCCGTGTCTTTACAAAACAGATCACGAAGTTCTCTATTCCAAATTCGAGTCTGGAAAAGTCCTTGGGTCCCCATGAGTCCAAATATGAGTCTGAGTTCGCAGCCCTGGTTGTTAATATATGACAACACTTTAAAGACAATTTCCTTTAAAAGCGTAATGCATTTGATCATCCTTGTAGCTAAAGACCTTCTCTTGCATTTATGGGAATAAAATGTTAATATTATAGATGTACAGAGCAAACAAAAGCCAAGCCTTTGTACTAAGTACATATTCCAAGTGTAATTAAACCTCTTTTCTACCTCCTCTGTAAAACCATAAACAAACTCGATGAGATAACTCAAGGCTATTATTATTATTATTCTATAGGGATCATTTCTTTCTTTTGTTTATTTCTCTGACTCAACATAATGTTTGTTTCACTTGTGTACGTGTAATATAGTGTAGTATATTTATTCTGGAAGAGTCATTCATTAGTAATAGTTTATGTTATAAGTTATTGTATACTGATATGATAAATCAGGGTGTTTCTTTTGCGATAAACAATACCAAAAATAAACCGCAAGAATGATGTCAGAGATTCGACATTTTTTATCGGGGAGTGGACGATATACATTTTACAAATGTATCAATCCTCATTTTTAGGGGACTGCTAATGGAGAATGAAAATGTTTTTAAAACTGGGGATAAACAAGTACTTAATAAAATATACACCAGACATAATTATCGTTTCTTGCTCATCAAGCACGACAACAACTACCTATCTCACATATATATGTTGGTCGAGATACTTAGTAAAAGTTAAGTATGATTAAGGTTTTCTAATGCATTAGAGATTGTGGCATATTTTAGCTCATTTTAGTTTTTAAACTTGTACTTAGCTCTATTTATGGAAAAAGAAGAAATATATTCTTCATTTGCCATACGCATTATTTTAGATCGGATATATTGAAAAATATATAAGTACATGTATTTACAGTAAACCTGTGTTAGTGACCACCTATATATAGCGGCTCCTGTCTGTAGCTTTCACCTTTTTTTGTTTTTCTTGAGTGGCCAAGACAAGCTTGACTGTAATTTTAAGGAAAATGCAAAATCTCCATGGATCCAGGTCCTATCCTCTGGTCAATGTTGGGCAATTGATTCCTTATTATTAATATAAATAAGTGTTTAGAGGGACCCGCAATGATTATTTCCCTATTTGTACTCTTCTAACACAATATTTCTATGCCTAATGTAATGTATCGGTCTTCTATTATTTAAGCATTAAAAAAGAGTGTCGCTCTTCACTAACGAGTTGGGTAGAACACAGAAAGGAACCATATGGAGGGAAAAATATTAGCCTCCAGTAAGCACTTCATTGTCCCTGTTATTCCCTCACCAACTCGTTAAAGTCATGGGAATCCTCAGCCACTTCAACCTTGAAAGGGAATCCCAAATCATCAAAGAAATGTAAGGGGAAATACACTTTTTGCCCCTCGCTTCTGAAATGAATCCGGGGTTTCTCATTCCATTTAACGTAGGATGAAGGGAGAGGGATTCAGTCAACTTATAGACACTGTTTCTCATTTGTTTTTGCAAAATAGATACAGCCTTTCCATTTGTTGTATACAAAGTTAAAAGGTTTACTACTAAATACATAGTAGTATGTACATTATCCTCTGCGGTTTTGTTTGGAAGTTTGATCTAAAGTTGTGAAACATTTTGTTCTTGTACATAAAGTTCCTGTGTACTTCCATACAAAATCATAGTTTATTTTATTCGTATGAGGTTAAACAAGATTAGTTTCATGTATAAGTAAGGGGAAATTGCATATCGTGGACAACAAGATTGTGAATAAATATATCTTATATACTTAAACCGTTAAATATACACTTTTTATAAATATCAAAATTGATAACTTTGAGCAGAGAATGCTTTAATTAAGTAAACTTGATATATCCTAGCTCATAAACAGATATATCATGGACGTCGGCATTATATATTTTTTTTCTATTTAAATCAGAATCCATAATATTAAATGGACACATGAGACAACTTGTTCTGTCACACTTATATTAAAGACTTTTTGAGTCAATTGAGAGTCCAGGCACACACAGAATAGCAGTTATTAAAAACTTGGTGTAATTGAACTTTGCAGCCCTAAAGCATATTGATGAACCGAATATATATATATATATATATATTATATATATATAATATATATATATATATATATATATATATAATTATATGATATTGTATTTGTTTGTTAAAAGGGGCAATTAAAGAAATCTGATTTAATAATTATATAGCAAGTCAGGATTATTTAACATATATGTATGTAGACTATCTTCAGGGGAAATTTACGCTCCCATGACATTTAAATCATTATAGCATTTTTTTTCTTTACCTCGTTGCATGCCAATGGTTTAAAGGGATTTTTATGTATTGTTTTTTTACTTTTTCTCAAATAAACTTTTTTAATATTTTTTTACCTTATTTGTAAGTAACTGAACAAAGAAATAAAAAATAAGTGTTGCATTTAACTATACATAGTGGAATTAAGCCTTACGAGTAATAAAAAAGATCCTGTCATCTTGCATTGCAAAGAGATACAAAACAAATCAAAGCCTTCTGCACTCATTCATTTTACATATTCATAAAAAGGCTTAAACAGGATTTTACAATAGTTCTGGCAATTTACAGTGGACTTATATTTTTGCATAGGGATATCAAAATGAGAGGCCCTAAAATGAATGGATCCTCTTCGGTTATCCTAAAAAGAGGTTATTTCTTATAGATATACTTTAATATATTCTTAAATATATAAAACTTACCTTCCGGGACACAATGGATCAAGTTATCTTTTATATATATTTTTATATGTATCTAGCTAAGAATTTTTATAATGTGTATGTTTAATCAACATCAATTTAATGTTATTGCATAAGTCTAAAGAGCCTTTAATCATCTTTAAGCTGAGATTATATCTTATCATCATATCCACATACACAATATATATATCAAGGACACACAACAGTTTTTTTTTGCAGCACCTTGGATGACATACATTTTAAAGTTTCATCAACAACAACTCTAAAAGTAGTATTTCATATCAATCTGTAGAAATAAACATTATAAATTCGAATATATATATATATATATATAGATATATATCAGACTTGTTGATCTGTCGTTTATTTGTAATCGTTCGACGTTCATCAAGATTTTTCTTTTTCATCGAAAAAAAGTCTTAACTTTTTTCCAGAATGACGAGAAATAATTTCCTTTCTAAAAAAAACTCGTCAATTTTTCCCGGAATGACGTTATCACCGAATTCCAGACTTGTTGACGTTCGCAAAAATTGTCGTTCGCCAAAAGTTGTCGTTCATCGTTAATTTAAATTGAATTGTTCGTCGTTCATCGTTAGTTTGTCGTTCACCATTCTGAAAAAGTTACGTTTTTTTTAGAAAGAAATTTCTGAAAAAAAGTGATGACTTTTTTTTTAGAAACAATTTCTGAAAAAAGTGTTGACAATTTTTCTAGAAAGAAATTTCTGAAATAAAGTGATGACGATTTTTTAGAAAGTAAATTTGTCCCATGAAAAATTAAAATCTTTGTCTTTTTTTGGTGTCAAAAACGAACGACGAACGATAAGGAATTTCCTTATCGTTCGTCGTTCGTTAAAAACTTTGTCGTTCATCGTTCGCAAACGACGAACGACGTTCGCGAACGACAACAATTAACGATAAATCAACAAGTCTGCCAAATTCAATAGCTTTTTTGAAATCCATGGCTCAAGGGATTAACAAAACAGAGCATGCTGATTTAGTTTATTATTTTTATCTTAAATATATTTTACACTCTGTGACGAAGTGAAAAATTCTTATGCTTCTGAAAAAATCTAGGAGCATAAAGATATCCTTGTCAAGCAAAAATCATAGTGATCACTGGTATTAACGTAGAATAAGTTATAAAATTGCTCATAACTTATAATTATGATAACTCTTAAAAGAGATAAATCCTACGTAGAAAACCGTCAGAATTATCGGTCTTTTCAATGTTTCTCTTTGAAAACTTGTTTTTTGTATAGCCCTTTCATTAATATAAGATAAAATAGTTCCCAGTAATGGTATTCCAATTAATTATCTTATCATTTGTCTTCCCTGAATAGAAGAGTCTCAATTCTGACACTCGAAAAATAACCCCGAACGATAAAGAAACTATTTAAAGGAAATTTTTGAAGTGTTTTTTGATGGACGATCACGAGCCAAAGAAAAATAATCAATCTTACTCATATTTCCTTACCAAGGCTGGGATTTGAGCAACACCTGAAACTTCGACGCCTGTTTTGAAGTGACCGAGTGAGTTAAAATAGAAGAGAAGTTGATGGAGGAGAGTTTTTCCAAAATTTATTCAGAGAAGTAGCAAATGCCTTCTTCTTCCTGCTTTTTATAATAATAAGATGCCCCCCGCTCCCGCCGGGCTGAAGAGAGATCGTTGAGCACCTCTTTAAAGTCCTGGACCCTGTCACAGAAGAGAGAAGTATGATAGAGACACTCCATCCTCTCCGATGAACGGTAGGCCAGGGAGCTAGAAACCGAAATGTCTTATGGCTAAATGAGCTTTCAACAATTTAATTTTCAAAATTTCACTTTATCATTTTTTTACGTTTGAAAATTTGACGTTAGATTGCTTTCATATTTTTTTTTGGATCATAGTTTTATTTTATTGTAATTCATGAGGAATAATTTTCCAAAACATTATCAATTTGTTCTGACACAAAGTATGGTTTACTGTTATATAAACATGAAATAGAAACAGGAAAAAAATACCTGTCGATGGATCTTCGGCAATGGAGGCCTACTGCACAAGAAATCCACACATAGTATGTAACAGAATATAAACGTATTCATCATCAGATTTTAAATTGGAGAAAGAAAATGATAACTTTTGTTGTGATTAATATTGCGTCATTATGGTTGGCTTTTCTATTATGAAAGAAGAACCTTGTTACGGATTTACCCTCTTATATTATATATATATTATATATTATATATATATATATATATATATATATATATATATATATATATATTATATATATATATATATATATATTATGTACATGTATATTAACAGGAATCGTAGACTAGAACAGGGAATACTAGACCTGGAATAGGAACTTCCTCCTTTTGATCCATGGTTATTCAGTCAGCCAACATAATTTGGCCCCAAAATTAGTAAAGTAAGAAGGTACTACCAATTATATTGTGCAGTTATATAAACGTCAGTTAATACGTGTCCATTACCTGATTTTTTTTTCTTTCATTCCTCTGTAATACGTTAAATATCTCATTAAAGGTGAGCCATAAATGAGATTTCCAAGATGATGATTGTTGCTTTAAGCATCTTAAAACTTTTCTTGTTTTCTTTCTTTCAACGGGTTATTAACTTTTCTTAGCCTTTTATGGACAAGAAATTTGCAGCCGAGGAAAAATGTATTACTGATATTGTCCCTTTTGTCTCGCTCCACTGGAGTTAATTTGGGGAAACACAATTTCATAATGAATTACTTCATTTCCCTTTTGTGCATCTCTTTATAAAGCAATATGCAAAACTCTTCTGCGAAAAGTTTTTTCAGGATTTATTCACAGGCAACTACAGTTGCAGAAGTTATGACAATGGAATTATGTGTGAAGATAAATTTTGATGGCTTTATGCTTTAAAAAAATACAGAAACTTCATTATTTTTATAGCTAACTTCGAAATTAGTATTCATAGCTCTAATATCATCAGCCTAAGTTATCATGGGTTCTATAGCTAAGACGTGCCACAACATGTGCTCACAAATCATATGCTAAATAAAATGAACATATGCTCACAAAGTGTTTTATATTATGAAATTTTTAGGGGTATTTTATATGCACTCACAACTGGTGCTAAGATAAAATCTCTTTTGAACTCCAAGGTCCACAATTCACACATTTACAACTTAAAAAGTGAAAGATGGTAGCTGTTAAACTTATCGTACTTACTCGCCCATTCTAAAAAGGTAATGACGGTTTTTTTTAAGAAAATTTTCCTATCAAAAATCCTATTTTGCCTTGGTCACAAAAACGGACGATTGGAATTTTTGTTTGACGTTTGTCAAAATTTTTGTCGTTCGTCGCTCATCGTTTTCGAACGACAAAAGATTATAAATGAACAAACAAATCAACAAGTCTGATATATTTTTTTCTTGCCATTTCTCTTGTAATTTTTCCTTGTATCTACTCCATAGCGCTTGGTATTTAGACTTTGACTGTTCAAGGTACTTTCGTTTTCTTATAAAGTCTACTTCACGATATAGCTTATATATATTTTATATATATAGTATATATATATATTATATATATACCGAGTGCGGGGACAGAAATTGCAACACTTACAAAAATCCAATTGAGATTACGAGAGGTTTTTCGAACAAATGTTCCGCTAAATAACTACAGTAGCAGTGTTTATCTTATGCTTATGTAATTATAATTTTCCTCTGAGAATAAGCAGGAGATGGAACGAGACCGTAGAGTTCAAGTGTTGACGCTTCTTGGCGCGGGTAAGACTCCAATGAGATCGCGAAGCAACTGAACGTGGCAAGATCGACCATTTACCGCCTCAAGAAGAAGCTGGACATGAACCAAGGGATCGAGAGGAAATCTGGGAGTGGTAGCAAGTACAAATTGGAACCACAATTGATTTGTGATGTGATCCAAAGGGCTCCACCACAGCATGAGAGCTCATGCCAAGGACCTTGGTGTTGATGAGAGTACGGTCAGGAGGGCTGTCAAGGAGTTGGGTGGCAAATCCCTTTTGATGTTGGAGAGACCATTAATGACACCTAAAATCAAAGTGACTCATCTCCAACGTTGCAAGGGTCTGATCAATGACCTGAAATCTGCACCAGCTGGAAGGATCATCATCTTCAGTGATGAAAAGACCTGGACTGTGGATCCGGTCAAAAATAAAAGAAATGACCGGTTTGTGACTTTGAAGATGTTAATGAAGACTTTAGAACAATTACCACTACCAAGCATCCAGCCTCAGCCATGTCTCTGGGCTTTGTGGCATCATCAGGGGATACAATCACATTGATTTGGTTTCCCCGAGGGTTTTGCTTGAATGCTACCAGACACATTGAAAAGCTGCGCACACCAACTTTTGCTATGGGTTGAGGCAACATTTCCAAACCAAGAATTGGTGCTCCAACAGTATGGAGAACAGCTTATACAGCAAAATCTACCCCAGAATTTTTATCAGAGAACATCCCATTTTGGGATAGGGGAAAAGTGGCCTCCATGCAGCCCTAATGTAACCTTTGGACTTTTCTTTTTAGAAATCGATTCTGAAAAAAATAAATCATCATGGGTTTCTTAGATTTGCGTCAAGGTATCCTCTCAAAATTTTACTTTGTCTCTGACGCTACATAATCCATTATATGCGTCATTTTCTACACGAAATCGGATTTTTTTAATGTACAACATTACTCTCCACTTATTAGGGGCATGATTTAGTATACCAAAATATTAAAGCTGGTTAACACAAGCTTTCATTTGATATGTTTGGTGTTCTAAAAATCGCTATACTTAAGAGATAAAGCAAATACGTAAACTCCCCCAAAATTGATCTTTGATATGAGAATATACGATTACCATTTGGTAACGCTGTTAGTGTTACTGGATAGCAAGAAAAAAGAAGGGAGAGAAGTGAGGCAAAATACTCTCTCCCTTCTTTTTTTCTTTTGAAAGGATACCTTGACGCAAATCTAAGAAACACATTATGATTTATTTTTTTCATAATCGATTTCTTATAGGTCAATACAGGCTCTGAATCATATGATGTAAACTCAGATTGTACTGAATTCTGAATTGATAGAATGCAACCAAGGTCATTTTTGGATTTATCATCTAAAGTTTACTAAACTTAAAAGTACTATTTTACTCTGAAGCGAACAAGTCATCTTCAACAGGCGAGTGAAGTTAATTGATACAAAAAAGCTAAGAAATAAGCTAACAATACTCACTCCCTTTCTTGCTTTGTTTTTACTGAAAACTTTGTTTTATTAAAAAACATCAAACATACGTCTGGTAGTAAATTAGATTTCCTTTAAATTAATAATTATTATTGAAGTCTGTAACGTCCACCATTTTGAAGAAATTTGCGGAAAACTATATTTTTACTAAATTTTTAAACTTTGACCTCGTTGTGCGACCTCGTAATGTTGACCGATTTTGTTCAAACTTTGTATGTCGTCTTCTTT
The DNA here is from genome assembly GCA_013387185.1 of Caligus rogercresseyi. NCBI lineage: Eukaryota > Metazoa > Arthropoda > Copepoda > Siphonostomatoida > Caligidae > Caligus > Caligus rogercresseyi. Next base: position 27,857,687 of record CP045892.1, read on the forward strand.
TTTATCACCAAGAAACAGAAAATCCACAATGTTGCTAACATTTCAAACATTTGAAAAATAAGAACAACCCTAATATATATATATATATATATATATATATTTATATAATATATATATCTTATAAAGTCTACTTCGCTATTACAGCAATTATATATATATATATGATATATATATAAATAAAGCTGTAAAGCGAAGTAGACTTTATAAGAAACGAAAGTACCTTGATAAAAATATTACTTTTTCAACTTGACCCTGACAAAAAGAAATATTTGCCCATGATATTACACCTTAACATATATCCAAGTACTTATTTGTACACTCGGTACTGTTTATTCAACATCTTCAAAAACATTAACATCAAAAAATTCTTCTTCAAACGGCAATAAACACAACAAAAAATTATCTATTATAAGGTCGAAATCTTGGGGCGTTTTTTTCATACTTCTGCATTGATATAAAATATACTGAACTTCAGTTGTAATAAAGTTTACTGTCCTCTTGATTCTGCCCAGATACAAATAAACCAATTCCTTTGAAGTTAAAATTAATTGAAAATTTGTAAAAAAACACAATCTTAACTTGTTTAAA
>CP045892.1:27858374-27870097 GCA_013387185.1 Caligus rogercresseyi
GTGACGTATCAAAAATATATTTTAGTAATGGTTTTGAATGAGCGTAACAGAGAGAATAACATTAATTTTAGGATTGTTCCTGCTGTCGGTGTGCCGTCATTAAAATCGTCAGCAATGTGAATGGTATTGTCAAATAGGATGTACCTTCTTTAAAATGTACCTTGGTTAGGAAATAGAACTGCATCGATCCGTTGATGATATTATTAGAACATTCTATAAACAGGATGCAACGTCCTTATTTCGGGTTGCGCATGAAACCATTTAATGCAAATCTCCGGTGGACTAGATTATCTCTTGTAATCATTATGCACCTTAGGCTATGTATTTTCATGAAATACATTCTTAATTTATTTTAAAGTGAAACTATTTTCCCTCTTTATTGCATCAAGTGGATTGATTCCCCGTTAAACTGACATTCGCCGGCGGTTTCGCTCCCTATTATCTAGTAAAAGCAGGATTAATTGTATTTTATTGATATTCATTAAACATCAGATAAAGCACTGACTTTTTAAGTCATCCACGCTCTAATATAGTTGAAATCAGAAAGGACGTACGTTTCTTTGTATACATATATTTCAGAATGGCATCAAACCTGGATTTTAAGCATTCGGATGGTACGAAGTACTGGGTCCCTAGGACTGCAACAAGGGAGGATGTGATTGCCAGCTATAAAGAAATTAGCCAGAAACATCATCCAGACAGAAACCCAAACGATTCAAATGCTTCTAGTCGATTCGCTCTCATCTCAAAAGCACATGAGATACTTACAGATCCGGAGAAGAATATATCTTTGATTTAGGAGGAAGTGATTCTGATGTCAACGAACGACAGGTGATTAATATTGAAGATTTGGATTTCCTTAAGAAATGTATGTTGAAAGGACTCCAACAAGTTTGGATTCGATTTCGAAACGGAGATTTCGCCAAAGAGTATTAGAGTAAGTATTTTTATAGCTTTTGAGGCTTGCAAAGATCTTATACTTTATTTTTAGAGAGGCAAGTCAAATTGCTCAAAAAGACTCGAATCATTCCCATGCTCGAGTTCATTTGGAAAAGTTGAAAAAAGTGGAAGATTAGAAGCCCAAAGAGGGAAATTCTATCATATCATAGTGGATCAAAGGATTTGGACACAGGCTTTCTTATCCACTGTCGGAGCCCAAATAGAGATAGATTTAAACTCGTTCTCTTTGATAATCAGGGAAACGCTTACTATCCCAGGAATCTAATAAGAAGGATAAAAATAACTGAAGCTGCTCTTTTCTTTTTACCCTTTCAAACCTTCAGCTACAAGAAGCCGCAAGACACACTCAGAAATGCTAATAGTGCCAGTAAATATTCTCAGCCGACCCTGAGAAGCATATTGAGCTTCTATCGAAAGGAATTGGACTCCCTTATGCCGGGGAAGCATCTCTTGTGCATATATAATGACAACTTCGCGGCAAAGGATCTTTCGAACTCTCAGTATATCATTACATCCTCGGAGCTCTCAGATAAGCTTGAAAAGTGTTGAAGAGAACCTTGCCCGCTAAAAAGCTAGAAATTGGGCTCTTTAAGACTAGACCGGATGCATCTCTCCAAGAAACTGAAGACATAATTAAGAATCACATCATGGAGGCTGAGCTCTTGCTCAGTCGAAGAATGAAGATATATAATAAGATGCTGGCATTTCCGTCTAAATTGTATAAAAGTAAAATCTTTTCCCTTCCTATTAATTTCTTTATTCAACAATTTATAAATTTAAGTTAAACCTTAATTATATAGAGTTGTTTATAAAAATTGAAAAAAAATATGTTAATGATTCTATAAAGAATATATTATTATAAGGGACCAAGAAGGCCAACATGGCGTTGTAAGATATATACTACATATTACTAAATATGATTACAAAAACATTTCGAAATATGAATTTATAAGAGCTGGGTAGAATAAATCAATCACCGATATAGCAGTCTCGTATCGTTAGATTTTCATAAGCCTACTGAACGGAGTCAGTTTCAGTATTGGTCATTCACCTAGTTTCGGTAAATCAAGATTAAGATAAATCTCACTTACTTTTCAATATACCGCTTATAATCGAAATGAAAACAGTAGCTGCATTCAGTAGTTTGGTCAAAATAAAAAGTATCTATAGAAAAAATAAATCACCGGCAGTACCGATCTGCTGAATATCAATAAATAGTCTATAGTTAACCAAAAACTTTTTATTCAAAAAGTTATGACAAATGTAGCTTTTTATTCCTCCAAATACATGTTTATATTATATATTGTATTTGAATACTTTCTATAGAATTAAATAGCATAGATATTTTATTTTAGCCTTGATTCTATAAAGTAATAACTTCGAAGAGCTGCATTATCATTAAATTGGGCATAAACAAAAACCAATCTTCTCAGGTTATAACCAATCAAATACACCCACCAAAATAAAGTTATAAACATAAATTGAATAGATTCTATTTAATTAAGCAGCAAAGCCTTTTATTTTATGTTCTTTATATATATGGAAAACCCCTCACCCGCAATTCAGGATTAATTATTTAACTGCGTGCTACCTAATAGGTTTTATTGTGTCAGTCATGTGCATCTCCTTACGAATGACTAAATGCATATTAGGGATGTTAGTACAAGTTTTGTATAAGTCACGGTGTATCTTTGTACCTAGAGAAAGTTAACATTGTTTTTCAAAGTATATACACATTTTTTAGTCTGCCTCTAAGCCATAGAGATATAATGGTTTATTGGATTTTCAGAGAAATACGTCATTGTGCCCAATATAAACAATTTTTTCTATCTCTATGCATAGTTATAGAAAGATATAGAGAGCTTATTCCTTCAAAATCAGAGAAACACCGTTCAGTTGTAGCCTGTGCTCAATAAAACAAAGTAATTTGTACACGCATCGTAAGTTGATCATAGAGACCTAAAGACATAGAGAGCTTCTGGTTTTCTTCAGAGAAATACGTCATTATGTCCAATATAAACAAATATCTATGATCAACTTACGATGACGTAGTACAAATTATTTTGTTAATTGGGCACAGGCGACAGCTGAACAGTGCTTCTCTGATTTTGAGGGAATAAGCTCTCTATATTTTCTATAACTATGCATAGAGATATAAAAATTTGTTTATATTGGGCACAATGACGTATTTCTCTGAAAATCCAATATTGAAGGGAAAAGTTCATTATATATTTATATCTCTATGCTCTAAGTTTTGAATTAGGAACAGAAACCATAACAAACAAATAGTTATCCAACACCGTATTTTTTCTTTTTTCTTCATCTTCTCTGTTTCTCAACCAATGATCCAAAATTTTAAAAATGAGAGTTGAGATTTATCCAAGTTTTTTTCGTGCTTTGTGTGTCGTCCTCTCTTAGCCTTTCGCACTCATCTTCCTCAAACGGATATCATACGATGGGTTTCCTTCCGAAGCTTCTACATCGGGGATTTCCTTCACCGTCACTTCTACTCATAGAAGATTTCATCATTGAAAGACCTATGACCAATTTATATCTTAGGCCAAATTTCATAATAGAGGAGCTAATAGCACCATTATTAATAATATATTATGGGTATACATAAAGGTAGAAAATGATATTTTTATCTTATACATTAAAAAATCGGAATTTATCGAATGTTTTTTTTTCTATTCATCTTTAAATATATTTTTCCGAAAAAAATATGTACTTTAAATTATATATGATGTTTCTTCAAAGAAAGGTAGTAATAAGATTTTATAAAGCATAAAATGAAATTACTCAAAAACTCGTACGATTTTATCAAATGAAATAATTGATTTCTATTACTTTTTATTATAATCACGTAAAATCGACAATGCATTGAATGAAAAATCTTATATATGTTTAGAATATGGACCAAAATATATTATAAATATTATATTTTGTCGTGAATTGTTTTTGTTTCACTTATTTTTAGTGTAATTAAATCCCTAAATCATTTATGCACTTTTAAGCTTCTTACTTGATAATTATAGCCAAGGGCAACAGGAGTTCTATACAGTACAACAAACAGTTTTCAAAATCGTTTCAGAACGCATCCCGACACATCTCTAAATAAATACTTTACTTTGAACTTTCTCCAACTCTAATAGAATTGTCTTCACTTTTTTATTGAATGGGGTGAATTTTGATCTCAAATTATCTCATGTTATAGCGACTATAACAACAACGACAAGGATAAATGAAATTACATATACGTACATTGAATTCGCAATTCCATTTCAATTCGTATGTCTAAGCGCCTTTTTATATTAATTTGACGAATAAAACATTGTTCGAAGAAAAAGTAACTTTTAAATATATGATCTTAGATATGTTTGGATGATGAATATGACAAAACTTTTTATTCAATTTAAATCTTATAAATTTAATTATAAATTGTTAATGTTTTATTTTTCGCTTGGAGTTTAAACCAGGGTTGGGAATTGTGTTTTTTTCGGCGGCCAATGGGGAAACTCATAATTCTAATCTTTATGTAAAAATGTCAATAAAAATTGGGATAAATCATCATTTTTTTAAAGCTTTGAGTAAAGTACACAAATTTAATTATAAGAATAAATATAAACTAGAGGACTCAGAGAGTGCAAACGTCTACCGATCCCCACCAAATGAATCACTTGGTCTTTTGTAATTTCCAACCTCTACGCACTGTCCCTTTAACTCTACATACTGCTCCTTTATTGTTTAGACTCTAGAGTACATGGAAAGAAAAAATAAACCGACGTCATCAAAGAGAGAGCACAGCACAGCGACATCTATTGGTAGAGTAGGCTAACTTGAAATATTATTAGTACTTAACTCATTTTGCATCGTAAAGAAGCACTCAGAGATACCAAAATTAAATCACTTGTTTCTTTTGGCATTTCCAACAACTCCACAAAGTTCATCCGAATCCGTTCCGCACTTTTTGAGTTATCCTGCTGACAAACAAACCAACCAACCAACGCCAGTGAAAACAATACCTCCTTCGGCGGAGGTAAGGTAATAAATAAATATACTTCCCTTCATTGATAGACTGTATTGAATTCAACATATAATTTAAATTGGTTGAAAATTCGACCTATTATATTGTTACAAAGCGTTCTAGTGTATATCTGATTAAATGCACCAATAATAATAATATAATAATGATTATTATTATTGTCTTTTTAATCTCCATTAAATAGTCAAATCGCAAATGGCTTTTCTCGTTATGTCTTTATTTTGTAGTGAATATAGAATGTTATTTTTTGCGGATCTCACATACGCTTCGTTTAAACAAATGATTGAATCTCTTGCAAGTCTTCACGATAATATGATTAATGATAAATTTATATCACTGACAAACATACAAATTGAAAAATACAAACTTATCCTAAAGAGTTTTCCTAAGCAATAAGGTCGTTAAAGTGAATCAGAGTAGTAGAGATGTCATGTCGAATCAAAATAAAATTAAGAAGTTGATAAAGGCATCATAGATAAATATAAAAAACATTTTTTAACATTGTGTTCTATGTATATGTCGCAGCAAAGATGGAGATCCAATAGAATCGTTTACTCTCCTGGTAAAGATTACGATCTTTATTTCTTGTAGGAGAGATGACGACTTAAATATTTTACAACGTTGTACGAACATTCTTTTTCTACGTCCGTCAGAGTGATGATCCATTTATCGACCGGCATGATGAAGCAAAATGAACATTATTTTTCCGGCGTATGAGTGAACACTTTATATAAGAATGAGCCCCATTCACAGGATTCCAAATTACATTAATGTAAACCCACGAGACGATACAATTAATATTTTTAAGAATCAAGTTCTATTCTTAGAATTGATTTTCATCCTCAACAGCCGCGAGGAAGGAATATTTTCCCGCATAATGTTATTTATTTATTCAACCAACACGTTTAAGAAAGCACTTCCATTATTCCCATCCCTCATTATAGTATTAAATCTCTTGCTCCCTTTTGTTTTCTACTCTTTCAAAACTTATTTAGCAATGAGCTATTTTTTTATACATATATATATATTACACATTTAATGACTGCCCATATATTTTATTCAATTAAGAAATAAATGACTTGGCAAATGGACGTTCAAAAAACGCATGAAAGAAAGAGAAAATTTGGCTCAATGATTCATCATATGAAGTATACAACAACAAAAACACGCAGAAAAGCCATCATTCTCTTAGAATGCCACCATATTATAATATACAATTGAGCGTCATACCTCCACAGTGTGGACAATTTGATTAATCCAGAGATGTTTCTTTGAAACTACTTTGACATGAATTGAAAGTCTCCAAGTGTACCTACGTAAGAAAACGATTGCAGCATTTCATCCGTTAACAACATAATACTTAAAAATGGGGTTTCTGAATAATAAAAATTTCATTATTCTTATATTTGTCAGCTCCATTTCTGTTTCTTTTAACGTTTTATATTACTAGTAGATCAATTTATCGTCAGATATGACGAAACAAACAAAGAAACATTCACTCATAGCGTAAGAGCTGCTTATTGATAATATAGGCGAAATTGTATTAGTCTACAATCGAAGGATCAGTTGATGACATTGATTGAGGTCAATGAGGAAAGACACTTTGTGTTTTTAGAATGAAATATTTATCACTGAGTGGACGTTCAGGCCTCAACAGCCGTGAGCGAAGCAATGTCTTATTTTATCATACCAACTGCTTTTTAGTACTCATTTTCTTTCATGTTTAGAGCAAAATGTACCAGATTGCTATCCTTAATCATTCTTTCTACAAACGTATCAATTTCTTGATTCCACACATATTTGTTTGTGAAACTGCGGCTACACGAGTATAAGAGTAGAAGGGAGTTATAATTCTCCATTTTTACATGGTCTTTTGAAGTGCCCTTCCCATATGAATATTTACATCAGGGATGTTTTGAAATCAGTTGAGAGGAAATTGCTTTCAAGTGAGTTCTCTAGGGTATTTTGACCTAGTAACAACAAATAAATATACACGATATCCCAGGTGCTATAAACCAACTTTAACGCTTTAGTACTCAATTATATCTTAACGAATGCATTGCCATTGAACCAAATGGGAAAAATAAAATGATAAACCATTGAGACGATACATCATGTATGAATGTCTATATATGTTGATTCAAAGTTTAAAATGAGTCCATTCATATTGTAGTGTTTTCTTTAGAATCATAACCATGTTTAGTACAACGAATCAATTTATTATTATTTTTTACGTCATGAAAAATATATTGTGATGTGATTCTTCTCGCTTGCTGTTAGGTTTAATGACGTCACACTGGCATATGAAAAGTCAGCACTTTTGGCAATATGCACATAAATTGTATTTCAGTATATTATCTATATAAATGAACGCCTGAACTTATGTCTTGTGTAAGTGACAAAATTATTCTAATTATGGTTTGATATTAGTTCATCTAAATAGGATTTTAATAGGCAGGCCCGCGGGATGGGCGGTCCTGAGGGGCCAGGCCTGCCCACCCTGAGTGACGTGGGCCCGATTTTTTTATGAATGTGCCAACTGTGCCCCCATAACAACTGTAGGGCCCCCAAAAGCCTGGGCCTGCTGCCGGGCCTGTTAATAGGGGAAGGGAAATCCTATTTATTTAATGACATAACTAAAATCCACTGTGTGAATTGCCTTTTGTTGTAAATTATTATTTGATGACTATTGATTATAAATATCCCGACCTTTTTGATGATTTCTATCAAATGATTGTTTTTCATACTATACATATTTATTAGTGTATTTACGAGTAAACATTTTCCTTATTATCTAAAAAACCCGGGATGGTATATCATTAATTAAATGCCTTTATTAACGTAATGAACATACCATATTTTGATTTCATGAGGAAATAGTTCTCAAATCGTATAATGATGATTGCAAATCACACATGCTAAATCGTGCGTCGCATTTGAGAAAACCCACTTTTTCATGTGCATTCTTCATTAATGATATCATTTTAGGCCTCCTCAAGCAGTTTAGGAAAATTAAATTGTAACCGCTTATTGGAACTAAAATGCACAATTCGATTTTACGAGCCTTTTTAAGGATAATTGAAATGTTTATATAATCTGCATAAAAACACAAAGCGTAAAACGTAGATTTAAATGAAGCAGATGACATAAAATATATGGGTACGGTTACTTCGATCTCCTACCTGAGCTAGAAACAAAGAGAAACCACACTTCAACACGGCCATCGTGCAAAAATTCCTCACAAACCTCTCTATTATTGTACTTATTATAGAAGAAGAAGGAAAAAAAAGTATTTGTCATCCAGAGTGCTCCTGCTTTGTTCTTTTATCGTTATTGTTTACATTGATTCATCATTGCTTGGGATCAAATTTCTCGAATGGGAGTGGATGGGTGGCATGATTCCAGTCATTATATTTGCCCCGTCTCGTCTCATCCTCCTCAATGATCGGAGGAGGAGACGAGACGTTTGGGAGCTCCTTCATCAATGTGGTCGCTCCTAGCACTGACTCGGCTCATGAATATGTTCAACGGGACTCGAGAATCCAGATCCTTCTATAATAAGTACAATAATAGAGAGGTTTGTGAGGATGTTAGCACGATGGTCGTGTTGAAGTGTGGTTTCTCTTTGTTTCTAGCTCAGGTAGGAGATCGAAGTAACCGTACCCAAATATATTCTCCGCTTCGCTTTTTACTTTTCATGTATCATTCGCTATGTTGTAATATTATCATGTAAATAAATATTGCATATCAGCATTTGTTTAACGTGACGTAAGAATGTGACGAATATTATTGAGAACGTGTCTCTAAGTAAGTGCATGTTGAGGCACTCTGTGCCTTCATATAATATTAAATTAAATTATATTTTTTCTATAAAAAATCTGCTAAAAGACACGCTAACTATGATAATAATCGTCGCATTTTAAATAAATATTTTCTTTCTATTGACTTTAAGTATTCAAGAATATTACGCATACTACGTGGACTGTTCAATAACTTCGTGACTTTTTGAATTTCCCGCCTTTTATTTGGGTTGGCAACACAGCTCCTGTCAACAAGCATCTATCCCTCTTTGGTAACACTCTCACAAGTTATGGCTGTCAAAATTGCTCAAAAATGGCATTCGAATATTCGTTTGAAAAAGAATCACGAATTCGAACTATTCGAATATCTGGTTGCCCATTTTACGCATTTGCCGTGTAGCCCATATACGGCAATAATGCGGCAAAAACATGGTTAAAATCAGATCATTAAATCGGTAGGCGGCATGAGCTTAAGCGAGACATTGCGAAGAGTCAGAGGCTCATTCACAAAATAGATGGAGGCGCTTGTACCGCGGGAGTATTTTTTTCACATTCAAATATTAATTTGTCGCTTGTACTGCGGGAGTGTTTTTCACTATCGAATATTAATTGTTACGTTCGAATTCGCTTTTTGGGATACTATTCGAACTCGAATTCGAACTTCGAATATTCGTTGACAGTCCTATCACAAGTAGAAAGGAAAAATGGTTCCGATACAGAATGTCGACATCTTCTCTGTTCACCAATAAATCAATGGTGAATAAAGATGAAAGGAACTGCAATTTCTGTTGCAAAGAAACTGAAACATCTTACCATTTATTTTAACTGTAAAAAAATTAAGTATGTTATAAATATGGCTTCGGAAAGAATCATGTAGGTGATGCTATCCCCCTCAAACAAAAACTTTTATAAGATTGCGATGATTATTACCAAAATCCTACTCTTCATCTACGCGGCGCGGTCTACAAACAGAGCGATCCCTACTGGTATCGATACTTGGATCGATAAGGAGCTACTTCTTTTAAGAAACTTTAGTGCTAAAGGACTTTTAGTCAATTCCAGCGCCCATCCTTCTCCCTAGACATGCTATTTTTGCCCACTTTCCGTTTTTTACAATGCTTTTATTATGAAGTATGTAATTTATATTTTATTAAGCGATTCTATGATCTGTTTTCCTTTAACAGTTGTTCTCCCCCATCCTACAGATATTTTTTACTAGAAAAACTGTAAATTTTATTTCCACCAAGATGTGACTAAGTAATTAAAAAAACAAGCATCCCCTTAACTCCTGAAAAAGTTTGAACACGCTGGGTCTTTTTGTCTGTGTTTGACAGTCTTTAAATACAAACAACTTTGTGAATTGTGGAGAAAATGGAGAAAAGTGAATTTCGTATGCTCATCAAGCATTATTTTTTGCGGACAAAACCAGCACTGAAAACGAAGGCTTAGCTTGATAAATACAATGGGGACCATCGATATCAATGGTAAAAAGTGATTACAGAATTTCGTTGTGGTCGTACAAACACGATCTATGCTGAACGTTCTGGACGCCAAGTAGAAGTCGCTACACCCGAAACAATTAAAAAAATCACGATATAATGTTGGCCGATGAAAGTGCAGTAGATTGTGGAAGCCATAGGCATATCCCATGGGTCAGTGGTTTCGATTTTGAATTATCACTTGGTTATTAAAAGGGGGCTCAATTACCATCTGCACTGAGGGACAGCGAAAGAGCTATTTTTGCAGGACTCAACTATATTTTGATTATAACTCACACGCAAACTATTCATATGCATAAACATCAACAAATTGAGAGAGTGAGGAGTGACGTCACAACCAACAATAATAAAATAAGAGAGCCTTCAATGATTAGAGTCAAGAATTCGTGTCTTCATTCTTTGCCCTCCGGCCGGAATGAGGACATTGCCTTTACCATATCATTCTGGCACAGACTCCAAACAAGTCGGAGATACCTCGCTATAACAAGAATTATATAAATGTTTTGAAATCAATAAAATATAATAGCAAACTACAATAAATTGGGAAATTTCTTTTTTGCATAAATAGTAAATTTGGCCATGGTTATACTATTTTTGATATTGTCATACTTGCTTGCACACTTTTGACATTACATTAAATAATGCTAAAGGGTACATGAGGCTTTATAAAATATACTTTTATATACTTATATATTTACTTATATGGAAACCTATTAAAGCAGCAAATGAATCAACCTGGTTTAATATAAATATCCTTCATCTTCCTACATCATAAATTTAATGTTTATGGTTCAATCATACAGCAAAGTTTTGAAAAATAAACATTTTAAATTATGTCTGTCTCAAAACCTCATCTCATAGGAAAATAATGTATATTCAAAGTAAAGCCAAAGCCTCCATTGCGGGTAAAAAAAGGCAACAGACGAAGTTAGAATAGCAAGAGAAAAATGATATGAGCTATTTTACATGTAAAATGAGTATTCAAAGGTATGAAATATGAAGAGCTCTTTTTCCCTCCCACATATTTTGGGGAAGAGAATTAATGGTCCTTGCATGAAAATTAAAATTCATTTAATCTTGACAGCTCAGTCCATGCTCAGACTTATAAAATAGCTTTTCCCAAGAAAGCCACTGTATATTAGAATTTTTTTCACCTAAGCGAAATATAATGTTTAGTCAATGACTTAGATATACAAAGAGAAATGATTTTTGTGTACTAAGTTTTTAGTGGATTTATATATTTATTGAGGATAAAATATATTATTGATGATATGAATTTCATTATATTAGCTAGTACAAAAATATGATAGAAACCTTAAGTACCGCTATAAATATAAGAATCCTCATAAGTGATAGTTCCTCTAAATTATCTAAAATACCAATATGAAATGAAAGTATTCATAAAAATATTATATTCCTATT
>CP045892.1:27870197-27898532 GCA_013387185.1 Caligus rogercresseyi
TAGTGTGTGTAATACTTTATTTGATTAAATAATCAGCTATTTGCTGGTCCGTCTTAGTTATAATATATAATAAAAAAATAAAAATAAAAATACAAAACAATTTTCTGTGTATAAACACATCCACATAATTAAACACTAAAAACACGTATAAAATTAAAAATACTAAAATAAAATAAATGAATCCCCTAAATTGGGGTCCTGCGGCAATGTCCTGCTACGTCCCTTCCGCAGCTAGTGTCCTGGCCTACTCAGGGACTCAAAATGTTCCACACAGACACTGCGTGGACGCAAATGTGTCTGTGCCGCCCCTTAATGGACACGCCACCGAGTCGTAGACTCGTCGGTCTCTTTGAGGTTGGGAAGACGAGATCACCAATGGGTTTCTGGCACCACATCCCCCATCGTTTGAGTGGAAGCACTTCCAGGTCTCTACTGCCACAGCCATGACGTTATCTCGTGAGGGGGAATTTTGCAGTCCTAAGGAGATCCTCGATCCGAATGTGGCCCGTCTCCTGCAACCGGTGATTGCTCCTCCTGACCACGTCATTGATGGCGACCTGGACTGCCCCTGTGTGCGGCATCCGGCTCCTTATTCGTATCAAACCTAGGTGTCGTCACTGACCGCGGCTGCATACGAGAGCTTACCACTATAAGCCCCCTGGCCAGTTGCCGGTATTTTCTCCTCTCGGAATATGAACTGCCAACCTTGGAGATGCTGCTGCCCGTTGTTTTGCTGCCTTTACCACGTAGGCATTGTGGGGTGCGGTGGTGAGTCGAGTCGAACTTGACCCAGGAACTCATCTCAATCGGAAGGTGCAACTCGACGGCCTCCAACCCTGATGGTGAAGGCTGAAGTGTCTTTCTTCCTGCTTTTGCCCCCAATCATGAATTGGTCTTGGCGGCGTTAAGGACGAGACCATCCCCCCTGCATATTTAGAGAAGGCATCCGCCTTCGTCTCTAACAATAGCCCAACCTCCTCAAGGGAATCACCGACAGCCCTAGGAAGAAATCGTCCGCGTAGCTGCTATTTTCCTCGTCTCCAATGCCACGCAGGAGGTGACGTCCGCAACCAGGACAGGTAGAGGATCGGACCTAGGATGGAACTTGCCTCACACCATACTTAACGTTCAGAGAGGTATGACTTGAACCACTCCAGTTGCATGCCCTCGATCCCTAGCTTTTTCAGCTTCGGCAACAACTGTAGCTGGTCAACTGTGTCGAAGCAGCAGAGAGGTCAAAGCCGAGGACCCCTACCAACCTTCCCTCTCTGCTCGGCTTTCAACCACTTTGCCATGGGAGTGGCAAAGCAGTTGTGGTCGAACGACCCCTCCTGAATCCGAACTGGGTGTTCGGAAGAGCCTCCGTCTTGGCCAGATGGATCTCGAAGTCGGTCTTTACGACGGTCTCTAGTATCTTGGAGAGTGCCGCAGGATGCAGACGGGTCTTATGATGCAGGATCAGCAGCAGACTTGCCCTTGCCCTTATAAATGGGTAATACGTTCGACAATTGAGAGCCGCGGGAACTGTTCCGGACGCCAAAGATCTGTTACAAGGTGCGATATTGGTCCGGCAAGCACCTCAATTCCTTTCTTGAGGACGGAGACGGGGATCCCATCGACACCCAAGGCTTCGGTGGCCCTCATGGCTTTGACGACCTTAGCAATCTTACCAGCGCTTGCAAAGGAGAAGGAGAACGGTGCAGATGACTTGGGCCACGATGACGGTGGGGTTTCAGCGAGGGGAGGCCGTGCCGCAGTTTAATAACTGTATATATATAAACTTATTTACGGCAGTCGCAGTCTCTGCATTGTCCATCGTATAGATTCCATTCACCTCGAGCGAAGCCGGGGGGGAGACGCTTGATTTGCCAATGGCCTCGTTTGCAAGGCGCCATAGTACCTTAGGATCATTGGACTCTTTCGAAGCTCGCCCATATTCGTGCAAATCTGGTCCCGTTTAACCAAGGATGAGACTTGGTTGCGGATCCGACGGTATTCGCTCCCAGAGGCTCTGTCTCTCTTTCTCATGAGTTCGAGGGTGTCTGACGCCAGGTATAAGCTCCTTCCTGTCTTCACTTTGATGGTCTTAATGGGAGCTACCTCGTTGAGGGCCCCGTAATGCCATCGAGGAGGAACTGGTGCACTGTGTCAACATCTTCGATGCTGTAGATAGTCGTCCACGGCCATTTTTGAAGGGCATCCTCCATTCTTGAAGCTGATTGCTTGAAGTTCCTTCGTTCAATTGACCTCGTACCAGTCTTCCCACTCGGCACCAAGATCTTTGCGAGGACAGGGCGATGATCAGTGGTCGTGTCCTTGAGAACTTCGACGTTACAGTCCAACCCTGCGAAGTAGACATGGTCGAGGCAGGAGATGCGGTGCTCGCCGTTGAACTTGCCGTAAGACTTCCAGGTGGCCTCCGTTGTTGCATAGTCGAGGCTTGCGTCCTTCATGCCGTCGCGAGGATCTGCAAGAGGTTCTTTCTTGAATAGCTCCTGTCGTTGTATCTCATTGATAACAAAATGTTTATATATATATATATTGCACCGAGATCGGAGGCAGGGCTTGGACTCATAAATATTGAAGTACATTGGGCCTTGATGACCTTCTCCTGGTACAAGAGGGCGCACCTCGTTGATTTCCTTGGAGCAAACACTACTGGGCATCTCATAGAGAGGATATTACACGGGGGACGAACGCCTTGCCATGGAAGGAGATAGCTCCAGGAGCGGAGCTGATATCCGTTTACTGGAGAAAGATGGGAGCCAACGGGCCATTGGTCGGGAACCCGGAGATAAAGGTCTCGCTTCCCAGGGGGATCAGAGAGGAGGCAGTACTCGTAATAATAAACGATGTTTTGAGCGTGTCTCA
The DNA here is from genome assembly GCA_013387185.1 of Caligus rogercresseyi. NCBI lineage: Eukaryota > Metazoa > Arthropoda > Copepoda > Siphonostomatoida > Caligidae > Caligus > Caligus rogercresseyi. The sequence continues at coordinate 27,873,069 of CP045892.1, forward strand.
TAGCACAAACACAGGCGTTATTATTCTTAAAAAGTCGCTTCAGGGAGCTTTTCAACGGATTAGCAGGACTCGCCCGCTAAAGGAAGCAATGAATGTTGGGAACAGACAACTAAGGGAGGGACTGACGAATAACAATAAACCATTTGATCTCATCAAGCGTATAAGACCACAAGGGAATGCAGAAGAAAAACGAACCCTCGTAGAGCTAATTTTTGACCCCCTTCTTACATCGAAACAATGCTACCTTAAATATAGACTAGTGAGTGGAGTTTACTTCACAAAAAAGGAAGAAATATGCACGGCATGCGGAATAAACAAGACGCCTGCCCACGAGTTCAGAGATTGCATAGACCTAAAATATGTTTGGGAAATATTAGACACAGCCTTTAAACATCACATCGGAAGGAACCCCACGAATGAAGAAAAACTTTATGGCTTCAAAGAAACAACCATAGTCTTTAGAATAGCCTCCAAGTGTATCGCAAAATTGCAAACGATTGTTGCAGCCTTAAGATATGGAGGAAAAGAAATAAAAAAAACAATTATCCCAACAGTTCTCAATAAATTCAAATACAATATTTTATGAAGTTATTTATGAAGTTATATTACGCTGTGCTATGTTTTTTCCTTTTATCGTGTTTTATATATATTTATAATTTTTATTATTTTGTGATCGACTGAAAATTTTAACAGTATGATATTATTGTATTGTTTGATGTGTTAATTTTGAATAAATGAATCATTGAAATATAATATATATATATATATAGTTATATTGATGAATTTATTATCAATATTGTGCTAAATTGGTATAAGATTAAATAACATTTGTGCCATTCTTGGAAAGTCCAGGCGACTTTTCCTCGATGAGGGAGCATCTATAGTATCGTCAAAGTTCAATGTATATGTTTTTTTTTTTTTTTTTTTTTTTTTTTAATATAATTTTATTTATTTCATTCTTCTAGGGTATCTTACATTCCGTACGTTGCAAACGTACATTATATCAATTTTGTACTCTCAAACACATAATAAAAGCAATAAAAGAATACGCCCATAAGGCAAGAAATTAAGAGTAATAATAAAAATAAAAAGGAATTTAAAAGATCTGGTTGATAAAATAGTGGCAGCTTGATCTTCTCAGTCCACACGAAGGGAAAATAGATTGTTTACATTTGTACTCCCCATTGTTGTCGTTTGACGCACTAGAGACCGAACGAAGAGCTTCTATATGTCTTCCGACGAGGCGATGGAGACCCACAGGGAGTCCAGATCCGCCCGTTCTTGATGCATAGAGGACCCTTTGAACCGTGGATACCAGATGCTCTATCTCATAGGCTTCCTGATAGGTAGGCGAGGTCGACACAAGCCAGTCCGGAGGAGTTAGCATCACCCCATATGCTCCAAATATTACTCCTTCCACCGCTTTGATGGCTGGGGCGACCCTGGGACAGAAGTAAAAGAAGTGGAACGAAGTCTCCTCGACCTTCCCGCACCAATGGCAGCTCCGCTTCCGGGGATCCACATGGGACTTATTCATGAATAAAGAAGACGTGGCCAGACGGTATCTAAACCATTTTTGATGAGAGTCTGTGAAGCGGTTCTTCATTATTATATTAGGACTCCGCAAGCGTTTGTCTGCCTCAATGCCTAGATTTCTCAGTCGCCTACTTACGATAAGAAACGGACGTCCACAACACGACATAGACTTTCGAACCGTCTGATTGTCTAATTCAGCAAGAGCGATATAGAAGGGAATTGGTGGTCCAATAGGGAGCTCCTTTATTGATGTAAGAGAGCGACGCTTTTGTAATCGCCAACACAAAATATAATTTCTTATGTTTACTTTTCTTTGGATGAATTCTCCAACAGACGTGAGGTAACCCTCATTGAAGAACTCCGAAGAACTGTTCAACGATCCATTATGATTTAGAGGCTCGTTTACCCCAAGAAGAGGAAGGACCTTGTGCATAGTGGATTCCCAGGATGAAGCCATCTTCTTCCAGTGGGGACCACACGACTTTACGGCCTTTAGAAGTTCCAATGGACCCATGAAAATTCTCTCGAGGAAGTGGTGACCAATTATTTCATAGAAAATGTGTTTTATTCTAATTGCCCAAATGTCTTCGCTTTTAGGGAACCTCCGCAACCACGAAAAGTTCAAGGATTTCCACATGGACTCGACGTCAAGCGATCCCAGACCCCATTGAGTGACACTAGAGTTTAACCTACTCTTGGCAATGTAGGGCTTGGAGCTGCCCCAGACAAGGGAATCCCTTTGTACATATATTTCCTTGCACAAGGTCTCTGAGAAAGGTAAATATCTTATTATGTGAAAAACTTTGGGGAATACGTTAATGTTCCAGGCAATTAATCTTTCGTAACGGGAGAGTGGGGTCCTTTTGTAAAATGTGACAGTTTTTTGGAGAATGTCAATAACTTTAGTTCCATTAACTTTTTCAGAGTCACCTGTAGAGCTGGCTACCGTGACACCAAGGATATTTGCCATATTTACATAGGCAAACCCCATGTAGTCAGTCCTCAATAGTTCCTCACAGTTTGTTAAAACCTGGGTTTTTGTAACATTGACTGAGAGAAGAAATCGTAAAGTCCTCGATAAGCTCCAAGGATCTCCTAATGGACTCTTTTAATATTTCCGAGGATCCAGATAACAAGAGGGTAAGATCATCTGCATACATGATGCATTTAAAAAATTCCCTTCTACATCTATCCCTTTTATAGATTTTTCTTTGGTTAGCTTCTCCAATAGCCCATTCACTGAGATTATGAAGAGAGAAGGTGACAATGAATCTCCCTGCCTTGCACCTTTGTGAATATGGACGGTATCATGTTTGCCTGGGAGGTCTAGCTTTGAGGAGGAGTTCCGCAATATAGCCGAGATCATGTCTACAAAGCCATCCGGGAAACCATACTTGTAGAGTTGCTCCAAAATAAACTTATGCGATAGATTGTCGAAAGCTTTTTCGAAGTCAACCATTAACGCTGCATAATTATTCCTTTGATCTACACAGTAGTCGATTGCGTCTTGAATGGACCGTGGACAATCCTCAATATAGCGACCAGGCATAAATCCTTTTTGGCAAGGAGAAATAATTTGGGGGAGTGACTTATGGATCCTTTTATTTAATATTCCAGTGAGTATCTTATATGAGGAATTTAAAAGAGATATTGGCCGGTAATCTCTAATGTCTTCTCCCTTTTTACCTTTTTTCAGGACCAAGGTAATTAGTCCAGAGCTCATAAAGTCAGGAATGAAACCTCTCTTGAAGATATCGTGGAAGACTTTTTCCAAAATCGGAGCCAGGGGAGCTGCAAAAGTCTTATAGAACTCATGAGGGAGGCCCGATGGTCCAGGCGCCTTATATTTTTTATTGTATTTATTTATGTAATCTAAAATCTCCTCCTGAGATATTGGGGCATCAATACCTCTGAATAAATTTTTATTTTCGCAGTGGATAGACTTTTGGGTGTCTTTGTCTGGTATAGTTAGAAGTGGTTTCCATCTTTTTATGTCCTTGACCAACCTCCAATGATAACAAAAGTCACATATTTTCGTTTCTGAGCAATCTATGCAGCTATATAATTTTGAAAAATAATTAGAGGCTTCATTCGACACAATTGTTGGGTCATTAGAGATATCACCTGAGTTTAGTTTTAGTCTAGTAATCTTTGGCCTTGAAGCAGATTTTTCCAAGTACTTGAAGGAGGTTTTCCCTTTAATATTTAGGTTAATAATTTCCCTCCTTAGTCTGATCATAGTCCCTTTGTTCTCATATTCGAGAAGTTTATCCAGGTCCATGTTTTTTTCCACACAGTTATCGCTTATATTTTCAAAATGTTGTATTTTCTTCTTCCTCTCCTCAGCTTTTTCTTTTCCTTTTTTTACAAAGACCTTCTTTGCATAGGACTCAATATTTCGTAGGGCATCCCATGGTGAGGTGATTCCTTCGTACATATCTGTTTTTCTTTTATCAATCATGTCAGATATCTCATTCAGGCATTCTTCTGAGTCGAGCAGGGAAACATTCAGTTTCCAGTGCGATTTACGAGGTTTTGTTGGTCGAAAGAAAGATGCAAAAATTGGATGATGGTCTGAAATATAGCATGGCAAAGTTTTGAATTCTTTTAGGAGATTTGAAATTTCATATGTAGAGAAAATATAATCGAGTCTACTTTTTATAACTTTATTGCCTTTAGTTATCGTATGGAAAGTCATTTTAGGTGACTCACCATCCTTATTTAATCCCAGGTCCACTAGATTTTTTTGGGCAATAATTTTTTCTATATCTTTAGCGTTTGCTTTATTATTGGAACCCTTGTATCCACATGCGTCTCTTTCCGGATTTCGTGTAATATTTAGATCCCCAATCAGGATCATTTCATTCCCTTGTGGGGGAGGATAATTTCGGATTATATCGGAAAACCAACTGTTTGCCTCATAATTAACACCATATATCCCGTATAATGTTGTTTTCTTCTGTAAGAAGTAGAGGTCCAAAATTACGTAGTTGCCTTCTACGTCAGCAGCTACTAATGTGGGCTTTAAGCACTTTTTGACTAAAACGATCAGCCCCCTGGAAGGATGTGAAGTTACCTTCATTGCTTTGGCAAAGAAGACTTCATGCGAATTAGGGATAAGTTTTTAATGTAGGTGACGTCATCCAATCGTGTGTCAACAAGGACTACAACATCTGGAAAATGACAGGAAAACTCGGAGGGAGAGGCAGTATTTAAATAATGTAGAACTTTTTTTGTTCTTATTATCGAAGCTAGAGAATTGACGTTATATGTTACCAATGAAGACATGGTCGGTTTACGTTGATTTATGGTATTTTGTATATATTGTTCAATACATTTCCAGAACAATGACTATTTTGGGGATTTTCCCTTTTTCTTCTTTTTGGATTCATTACTCCTTCGAGGAGTCATTAGGACTTCTGTTACTGAACGACACTTTGTATTAAATGAAGTAGCTCCTAGGGGATCGATGTTAGAATTTTCTTCTGGGGTGTCTGTTTCAGTGTGATCGAAATGTAATTGTTGTGTTTCGTCGATGCCATCTGGTGATCTATTTCTCTTTTTATTTTTCTCGGATTTATTTGAAAATGCTTTAGAATCCCCACCATCGGCTACGATAGAAGCCTTTTTTTCAAACATAGAATTTTTCTCCTCGTCACTAGTTTTCAGGATGTTTGAGAGGTCCACAGGGTTTTTAGGAAGTTGAGAATCCGTGTTGGTTATATTTAGCGACTCTTCAATATTTACATCAGGTTGAGTTCTTGAGAGTACTGCATTTAAAGTCAAGTTGGAGAGGCATTCATTTGGGTTTGGTATATCTCCAGTATGGAGAGCGTTGGTGGATGGGCTGGGAGGATCTAAGTTTATCTTAGACGAAGGAGTTTCAGGAGAAATTGTTATCTCCAGTATATCTTTGAGAGATTTTCTTCTTTCCGAACTACTGTCCATTGATTTGCCAGTATGCCCCTCTTTTTTTAGTTGAGTAAGTAGGTAATCTCTATAGTCTTTTATCTTTACCTTGTCAGATGTACATTGTTTCATCGAGTGTTTAAACCTGAAACAGTTTGAACATTGCTTTTTGGCCCTATCATAACTGAGTTTGATTATTTGTCCACGGACGGGCAACAGAGGTGGCAGACTGGATAAGTTTCCCTTAACATCGAACTCGATGGTGCCAGATCCAACAGAGACTTCAAGGCCCTTAAGGGCTGGGTGTTCAGCTAAGCTGCTTTTGTTTTTTTCAGAACGGTATATGGTAACGGTATACGGTAACAATGTATATTGTTATTTAATCTATTTGGAATGTTTCTGTATATTTATATATATTGTTTATTAGTTTGTTATATTAATATTTCCAGATTTATTATTATGGAATACTTGTATTGAATGTCAGATATTATCAGTATGTGAAGGGGCTGGTGAAAGAGGAAGACTATATATAGGTTCTATTTTGAGTCTTAACAGATATCTATTTATACTAATATGATCATATTAGTATTTAATAAGTGTATGTTTCTTCTATACATCTCATAATGAGAATAAATACTCTTCGCGTATGGAAGTATTACTTTTATCTCGTGTTAGATTGACAATCCGACTCCAGTTCTATTTACCTATAACAACTCGGGTAGGTCCCCGCAACAATATGATTATCTCAAAGGGTACATGAGGCTGTCTGGATAGTATTCATATTCTAAGACGAAATTTTCTAGCTACTTAATATCTCCTCGATCCTGAATTATGAATTATATTTGAGAGCAGTTTTAAAACAATCGTTATAGTGTCAATGCTCTCTTTCATGTGAAAAGACACTATAAAATGGCGCAGTCGGTAGGATAGTGTCAGTCTTGAGCATTGCTTTGTTTCTTTTATCTTTGTTTGCCTTAGTGGCCATAGGGTAGATTTTGGGTAGTTAGAAAATGATCAATGTAGTAAATCAATCATGACGTAATAACACTATGAGATTTTAAATAACTGTAAAATTCTGGGGAGAACATTAGTGTCAATTGCGAGTCGGAGAGGACAGTGACGGAAAAACTTCCTAATATTCCCAATTAATAAAACTTAGATGCACTCTCATAGTCCATCTGTTGTATAGCTTCATTGACCTAGTGGATGTCCGATACTAGGGACAAGCGAGTGAGTCATTTTTGAAATTGATTTTGTGGCATCATTTTGTTTGACCTTGGCGTGGTTCCCAAGTTCTTTACATAAACAAATGAGAGATGCAGTAACATTTACCTATGTGGGGGAGATAATGCTTCTCTGCAGGTAGATGCAACCCAAGCTTTGGGGAGAATTTCTTTGTTCGATCCAGTCACAGCCTATATGATCCCTTGCCAAAGCAGTCGATCTCTTAATTTTTTCCAGGTATGTTACCTTGTTTCAAGTGACCTCACTGCCTGAGTGAATTAGTTGTCCAGTAAGGGGCAGGAGGAATGCCTTAAATATTAAGAGAAGGATTTACTAATAAAGAACGATTGCTGAAGCAGAGTAACTTATGTTGCGAGTTTTAATTATGTATAATTATGAATATGGTATCTGATAAGGGAGATGGATGAAATTCTGAAAATGGGCAATATTAAGTATTCTCCGAAAAGGACGAATATTACTAATATTCAAATATTAATTTGATTTTTAGATAATTAAGTACTGCATGATAAATACTAGTGATGGGTCACGAGTAAAACTCGTTTTTTAATACTCGAGTTTTATTTAATAAGTAAAATAAGTCTTCAAATACTCGACTCGTTCATGAAATCGACGAGTTTTTACTCGTTACTCGGGGGAAAACTCGCTACTCGGAGAAAAACTCGTTATTCGGAGAAAACTAGTTAATCGTGTGGAAATTTCTTACTCAACGAAAAATTCTGCAGTGATAAGGACGGACACAACACTACTCATTAGGGGGTATTATAGAAACCTAATATTAAGATATCAAAAAAAATTCCCCGCGAAAGTTGCGTCATAAGAAACTAAATGATCGTAGAAAAATGGATTTTGGTTTGACCCCCCCCCCTTACCCCTGCGAAATTGCGTTCAAAGGTTTCGTTATGAAGCAAAACTTTTTTGTTATTACTTAGTTTGAAAAAATTAGTTTTTTCAAAAATTTGCTATGATCAATTTATGACTTTGTTATTTTTGCAAATTTTCGTCAAATAATTTTTAGTGCCCAGAAATGAACATAAGTGCTGACGCACCAACCATTTTTTAAATAACGGCTCCTACAAGGGTTCTTTTATATTTTGAATAAAGAAAAAGAAAAAGAGGGTACTCATGTTGATGTTTTTAAGTTATTTTTTAAATACGTTTGCTTTTCACATCTTAATTTTCGTATAGTAACTCCCTCACATGGTTGAGAATATAAATCTATGACGTTGATTATATCCATAAACTTTTGCAGATGCCTCCGTTACTAGTTTTACAGCTCTTTCCACTTATTATATTCCACTTATTAATTTTTAAAGGATGTTCTTTTGCTTTTATAAGATCTTCCTCAGGCACAATTGGAGTGGAAAATATCTGACTGATATTCAGTATTTTAGTATATTGGTACTATCGGTAGAAATTTTTTACTACCGAAACCATACATTATTTTCATTTTTTAAATGATTTAATATTGCTACTGATTGCATGATTAGTGATTTGGATGTGAAATTCTTTAAATTTTTATAGTTATTGGTATCCCATAAAACATTAAAAAATGTTGTCCTGGTTGCGTCAGTTCTTATAAGCTTAATGGATTTTTAAATATCTCTCATTTATAAATATTATTCGGAAACATAAAATAACACGCAGTGTACAATATTTTTATTTGCCTGTCAGATATTAAATGCATTGAACACAACAAACCATTAAATTCAAATAATTAAAAAGGGGTGAAATCTCTATAATAAAGTAGAAGTTGTCTGTCTGTCTGTCTGTCTGTTACAAGTAGGCGGCCACATGCCTGGGCCAATTCAGCTCAAAATTTGCATGCACGTCGCTTATCATCTGGGGAAGGACATGAGAAAAAAAATAAAAGGCCTTAAGGCCACACTGGGCTAGAAATGGTCTTTTTCATTTTTTGACTAATAAAGCGATTTTTTTCATAAAATATTTTGAAGAACTTTTTTTCTAAGAACTTTTCTCGCTGCATGTTGGTATGTATCTTCAAAATTGATGAATTGTCGAAAATAAAAAGGGAGAAAGAATAAATGAATCCAGGTAGACATTAACCCGAGCAAGGCAGAGTTTCACAGGAGCGCTCAAAGTTAAACAACAGGTTTCTTCTCTCTCTTCCTATTGTCAGCAAACCAGATCATCTGGGGAAGGACATGAGCTGCTTTGAAACCGCCTACAAACTCTTGAAATCGGCAAATTGCATGTGCGACCTTGCCCGAGCAACGCCGGGCACATTGCTAGTTATTAATAACGCTATAACAGGATAAATGACTAAAAAATTATAATAGAAAATGATTGCACTCACTTCAGGGATGGTGCATTGGGTCATAAAAGGATATTTTGTTTTTGGAGTTGGTACCTTAAATGAAATAAAGCCTCAACTCCACCCCAAAACTAATTGGTCATGTTTTGATCAACTCTATCATTAAAGTCAGCCATTAATGCGATCCTCTTGAACAATGTTCCTCTGTCCTTATGCCAACGGGGGCGGAAAGAGTCTTTGCTATCAGTTAACAACCGCAGTCCAGGGCAGAGTCACTGTAGTCCCATCCCTCCTGGCATCCCTCATATATGATAAATTCACAAAGCTCGACGGTCTGGAAATCCCTGCAGATCATCTCATCGGAGATGACTATGGCCGGCAGCGGAAAATATACAAAAAGTTATGTCTCCTCATGCCCCAAATCACACTCCTATACGTGACTCCCGAGAAGGTATCTGCATCTCAGAAGCTCAATAGTCTTTCGAAGCCTTTATTCACGGGATCCTCTCTAGTGATACGTTATTGATGAGGCCAACTGTGTATCTCAGTGGGGAAACTACTTTCACCCGGACTACTAGCTTCTCCAAACGCTCCAAAGTGATTTCTCCCAAGTCCCTTTTATTGCACTAACAGCCACCGCGACGCCCCGCGTCCGAACGGAATTCTACATCATTTAAAAATGAAGTCTCCAAAATGGTTTCTCTCCTCCTTCAAAAAACAGAATTTGACCTATGAGGTCCAACCAGATAATTCCATCCAAACTGCTATGCTGCCCCTCCCGTGACTGCTACCGTGAATTGGCTATTAAGCTGCCTTGCTCCAAGGGTGAAATAATGGGCATTGTTCATTTGCAAAAACTTCGATACAAGAGCTACGAGGAGGATCTTATCCGTATTTTAGCTCGAGCATCGAGTCTATTGGTGGATGGATGTCCAAGTCAAAGTAAGAGTTTCTAACTTTTATAATAACTGTTCATCAAAGTAAAAGTACAATTTTTGAAATCTTAAAGCAATATAAAATATGAATGATTTTATATTTATATATATTTTTTTTTTTTTTAGTTAAGAATTTATTGCTGTCTTACGATAGTACATACAAATACTACAATTATACAATGATAAAAGCAAATACATACATACAGCAAAAGAACACGACCACACAAAGGGGTATATGTGCTACAACAGCAAAAATGGATATTGAGCATTGCATTATATAAATTATTTTATAATCTACTTATGAAGCAATTAAATTAAAGTTAGAATCAATAATTTGTTGCATCTTTTTACATTTAATAAATTTAATCATACGAAGATCTTCATCCTCCTCTTGCATGACTTGGTATCTCTCATATGAAAGCGATGGGCATCTGTTGATTAGGTGGTCAGCGGTTTGGGACTCCTCCATGCATATATTACAAATGGCATTTGTGTTTTTCCATTTGCTCAGATGGGCCAGAAATGGTCCATGGCCTGTGTAGGCTTGAACAAGTAATTTAATGTTGGGACGTGAAAGCTCGACAACCTTTGGTTTTGGAATATTCAACATCCTATGAGTATGTTTCATTCCAAGATCCTTTTTGTATCTGTTGCACCAAACTTCATAGAAGAAGCCATCTATCACTTTCTTTATGTAGCTTGGTGGTGCTCCAACACATAAGCGATTTTTACTTTGCGTTCCTTTCTTTGCAAGGTAGTCCGCAAATTCGTTGCCTGAGATGTCTGAATGGCCCTTACACCAATCAAGATGTATATTTATTTTGGATTTTGCGTTGTTTAATACTTCTTTGCATTGCTTAACTGTGGCACTTTTTGTAAAGGGGTTTAGAATAGCAGCAATTGCTGATTGAGAATCTGACCGAATAATCACGTTCTTAGATGGCTTGTCTTGTTCAAGTAAAGCTTTAACAGATTGTGTGATGGCAATTACCTCAGCTTGGAAGACTGATGCTTCCTTATTAAGAGATATATATGATTGATAAAAGGATATATCACCTCTAGTGATTGCCCATCCAGCTCCTGTGTTGTCTTTATCGTCTTTTGATCCGTCTGTGTATATAATAATGTCAGAGTTTTCAACATGAGAGTTATCAACCCAGATACGATTGCCTGTAATGTAGTCGCTAGTTTCATTCAATTGAAGTCGATGGAGTATTTTATCACTAACGAAACGATGTCCACGACGCCTTGAAAGATTGCCCACACCATCCCAGGTATCCCGGAGAAAGAACTTTGTTCTCCATCTTGACTTTGTTGCAAGTGCTTGTATGTAGAGATCCAATGGAGTGATGCCCAATACTGCCTCTATTCCTGATGTTGGTGTTGATCGGAGTGTATGAGTCATACTCATAAGTACCTTTCGCTGAATATTGTTCAATTTTCTTATTTCGACTTTCTTTGCAGTAACAGTGTGTCCCCATATTAGACATGCATATGTGATAATGGGTCTAATCATTGCTTCATAGAGCCAGAGAACCCTATCCGAAGTTAAGCCCCATTTTTGACCTATGACAGCCTTTGCCATATTCCATATTCGAGAACATTTGGCAGCTTTTTCTTTTATATGTTCAGTCCAGGTGAGTCCTTGATCGAAAACCACGCCTAGGTACTTTATTTGTGTAGCATATTTAATTACTTTTCCTGCCATAAATAGTCGCGGAAAGTATTTTGATCTTAATTTGTATGCTTTTGAAAAGACTATAGCATTAGATTTGGATGGGTTGAATGTGAGACCATTTGTTTTCCCCCATTCCAGAACAATATTAATTGCTTCCTGCATTTTATAAACAAGTGTACCAGGGTCTTTACCACTTATTAATAAAAGGACGTCATCCGCATAGCCTACAACATGGATGGCGCCATTTTCAAACTTAGTCAAAAGAGTGTCCATGATTAAGTTCCATATAACTGGAGATAGAACTCCTCCTTGTGGACTACCACGTGTTGGATTGACGCTGACTTTTTCCCCTTTTAATTCCGCTTTGACTGTTCTTGTTTTAAGAAGGTTACAGTACCAAGATTGAATGCTTTCTGGAATTCCAAGCCGTGACATAGCTATGTTTGCAGAGTGAAATTGTACATAATCAAACGCACCTGTGCAATCAAAACTGACTGCAAGTGTGCAGTGGTCTTGAAAAATTGATTTTTCGATTAAGTCCGTAACTTGTGACAGGGCTGTTTCAGTTGATAATCCCTTAGTATAAGCATGTTGTGAATAAAGTCTTGGGATAACGTCGTCCACTTTCCATTGTACAATTCTCTCAAGTCCTTTAAGAATGTAGTTCGAAAGAGTGATTGGCCTGAAAGCCTTAGCTGAGCTGTAGTCATCTTTGCCCGGTTTCGGCAAAAAAGTAACTTTCATCTCTCTCCAGATCCTTGGTGTATAGCCAGTGTTGAGAATTACTTCATAAAGGTTTGTGATGTAAGATATTAAATTTTTACCGAGTTGCTGTAGTACAACTGGTTTCAGCCCATCTGGGCCTGAGCTTTTAAATGGTTGAAAAGAATTGAATGATTCTTTGACCTTATTTTTATCTACATAGTTAATGTTAAAGCTTCTTTCTTCCAATGGTCTATCATAGGTCGTATTTATTATACTATCAGGGAAATGAGTTTCCATAAGTACTAATAAAGATTGAGCAGGTGATTGCGTATATCCATCGTCTTTTTTCAGTAGTCCAATTGAGTCTTCCATTGGTTTTTGTATTTTAATCAGTTTTGCAATATCTTTAGCATTTGCAGCTTTACTGCAAAAATGCCTCCATGCCTCTTTCTTCTCTTTTCTGAGTGCTGTACGATATTCGTTTTTCTTTTTTAAGTACTCCTCTCTATGTGTGCTGTAGTGACGCTTAGGCTCGAGTTTATTGAGTTTATATCTAAGGCTTGCAAGATGTTTTGTCCACCATGGCACGGACTTAGTTGCTGTTGTTTTCCTTAAAGGGCAAGCAATGTCGAGTGCCTTCATTATTGTATCATATAATGATTCTGCACATTTATCTATGGCGATAGAATTGGGAATTACTTTAGGCAGTGACACATTTTCGGTTTGAGATCTAAATATATCCCAATTGACTTTTCTGAAATTTCTTGACTTTTCGGAGATAGGTTTGTATTTTCCGAATTTGAAATTTATATACCTATGATCAGACATTGATGGCCGAAGATCTACATGCCATCCTTTGATGTCCAACTTTTTAAAGGCATGCTGATTCATGATTGTAATGTCAATGACTGAAGAAGCCCGTTGTGTAAGAAAGGTTGGCTCATTACCTTCATTCATGACTGTCAGATTATTTTCATCAAATATGTTCTCTAGAGCCTCTCCTCTTGTGTCGATATGTTTACTTCCCCACAGACAGTTATGTGAATTGGAGTCCATGGCTATGAGAAGTGGTTTTTGCTTAAGATCACAATGCCTTATGAGTCTCAACAAAGTTTCATTTTCAACAGGTAACAATTGATCAAGGTAAGCCACACATATATATGTTAGAGATTCCTCAATCTTGATACATGTGGTACAAATATCTCTGTTAGAGAATTCAGGTATAAACCATGCATTCAAATGATTTGCTGTTCGAATGCAGGCCCTTGGTTTTGACCTAAGGTGGCTATGGATTGTATATCCTCTCAGAGAAAGGCTTTTTGTCGAGCCGTTAAAAAGGTATGGCTCTGTTATTAAGGCAATTTCAGATGTTCTTAGTTTAAGCTCTGAGTTTGCTGCTTTGCAGTGCTGTGTATTTATATAGGCACAACTGATCATTTTTATTTCTTTGGTGGTTTTGGGGGGTACAGGATATTGGCTGTATCAGTAAAAAACCTGTCAATTTTACCTTGTTTTCTTGTGTGTTTAGTTGTTGAAGGTTTGCCCGGCTCAGTCAAATGAGTTTTCTCACCTTCAGTGATATAAATTTCTTTTATTTTTTGATCAGAAGGTTTATCAGAACTTGTAGCCTCATTTTTCTCCACCTACAGCGCTCATGGTAACCTTAGTGCTATCTTTATATTCTTCGTTGTCATTTGATTTTGGATTCGTGACTTCCACAGAATCTTCGTCCTCAGTTTGTTCCTCTTGCTCCAAAATCGGTGCGTTTCTAGGATCTTGGAAATGCACCTTTCCTGCAGAAGCTATCCTGAGGTTAAAGTCTACAGATTGAAGGCCTTCGTATGACTGTTTGTCTAGGCAAATGTGCAGCACTTTACCTAGTTTAGTGAGGTCTGACCTCACAACTTCTATTTGCCCTTTAATTCCAAGGATATTGCACTGATGAGAAATTATTTTGCTTAGAATTTCATCCCCAATGTTTCCTGTTACTCCTCGAATGAATCCAGTGAGTTTCTTTTTTTCATTTCTCTCCTCCCTCATTCTCTCCGCCTCTGCCCATGAGGTAGACAACAAAGGGGTATATTTTTTAATAGTATTTTTTACGTAGAGACTCGAAGCCTCTTCATTTACATAGAGTACGGCCCTTTTGGTCGTGTATCTACGTCCCTCGTATGTCGGGATAAATTCACTATTTTGAGCTGATACACGAGTCACGTAATCCGTGTCAAGAATTTGAATGAGTTTCTCCCACTCAACAAAAGAAATGTGGTCACCGTTCTTCCGAACAATGACTATTTCATTAGCCTCTTTCGCAATACTTGCATAGAGGAACTTCCTTTTTGGTTTTTGAGGACCTTGAGGTCTTTTGGATGGAGGAGTTTCATTCGAGTGACCCTCTCTTCGTCGCTTTTTATCACGAAGATCTTCTTTTGTTTGGGCAGGGTTCACCTGCACTGCATTATTTTTAACTTGAGGCTCATGGGTAGCCTCTTTCTGGGGTCTAATTTTCTTGGCCCTTTTTTTGTAGACAACAGTCTCCCATTTCATGGATGACTTTTTGTCCAGTAGTTCTGGATCCCAGTTAGAATTACATGAATTATCCTCCATGATATTATGTTTCCTTAAGTACTATTCAACACCTTACTTATGAGAAAGGTTGGGCGATATTTGCAATACTTAAGTTCCGTTGATATTTATGATGAAATAATTCCTCTTGAAGGTGAATGATAACAAAAGACTATCTTAGCTGTATCCAACAATGATTTCCGATCGTCGAAAAGCGGGGATCCAACCGGCTGAAGAGTAGTCCAGATCCAGGAAAGGTGCCCAGGGATTCTCACAACACTATTTAAGTGATTAAAAAGGTCAGAGAACACTTGTAACCTTATAAAAATAAATATTTTCCAGGAGGATTATAAGAACGTGTGTTCATTATACATAGGTAAGGCAATGACTATATATAATATATATATATATTATATAATATTATAATATATATATATATATATAATATATATATATATATATAATATATAATATCTATATATATTATAATATTAATATATATATAATATAAATAACTATTATTTTTATGATATAGATTTTTACTGGATCACAATATCAAATCAATAAATAAGTAAATAAATATAAGTAAACATTAAATATGTTGAGTGTATAATTGTCCAATTTAAATAGTATCATAGCTATACGTAGCTTTTATTCTGTTATTGACTTTGTTTTTAGTAATAAAAAGTATATTCCATCATCTGTTTTTAATTAAATGATGTTAAGGTAATGATAAAACAGGATAAAGTTACGCTATGACGTTAAATTTAATATCACCTATATGTCTTATTAACAGGCTTGTGAGCGTTCAGCTTTTTTTGCGTTCAGCGTTCCGTTCAGCGTTCAAAAAAATTAGCGTTCCGTTCAATGTTTTTGCGTTCAGCGTTCCGTTAGCGTTCAGCGTTCAAATATTTAAAAAAGTACTGCGTAGTGATGACGTTTTTTTTTTTAGAAAAGAATTTCCCAAAAAAGTACTGCGTAGCGATGACGTTTTTTTTTTTAGAAAAGTATTTCGCTAAAAAGTACTGCGTAGTGATGACGTTTTTTTTCGCAAAAAAGTACTGCGTAGTGATGACGTTTTTTTTTTTTTTGAAAAGAATTTCCGAAAAAAGTACTGCGTAGTGATGACGTTTTTGAAAAGAATTTCCCAAAAAAGTACTGCGTAGCGATGACGTTTTTTTTAGAAAAGAATTTCCCAAAAAAAGTACTGCGTAGTGATAGCAGTTTTTTTTTTAGAAATAAATTTCCCATAAAAGTACTGCGTAGTGATGACTTTTATTTTTTTTTAAGAATTTCCAAAAAAAGTAAAAGAAAAGTTGGGAAAAATTGAACGCTTAACGCAAAACTCTTTTTTTTTGCGTTCAACGTTCAGCGTTCAAAAAAAAAGTTCCGTTCCGTTCAGCGTTCCGTTCATTGAACGTGCGTTCAGCTGAACGCCGTTCAATTTTGCGTTCCGTTCACAAGCCTGCTTATTAATCATTCATATTGTAATTGGGGCGGAAGAGTCTAATACTATCGGGGTGCGTTGGCGGAATATTATCTTTCCGTTGATGAAAAAAGTCTGGCTCAACCTCAAGCTGAACCGGAGCCGCCCTCAAACGTAACGCCAGTCCCGCTGTAACCTCCTCAAGATCCTTCGATTTGAAAATCATGGCGCCTCCAAAACTTGAAGTTTAATGAGGTAGTGTAGTTTCAGAGAAACAAAGATCGTCAGATATGAAATTTAATATGAAAATAAAAATTTCTTAATTACTGTCTATTTCACAATGAAAACATATAATTTTGAATTACTTGTTTGTAACTGTTAAACTATGTAACGTTTGTATATAATATTATATTTACTATTGTGGAAACTATTGTTGATAAATAAAAAGTATTAAAATATATATCACACTCGTTATTCATTTTTACTAAATATAATAGCTACTTGTTTGATCCTTTTTGTTAGATAGAATAGCTACTTGTTTGATCCTTTTTGTTAGATATAATAGCTACTTGTTTGATCGTTGAATTATGAATTATTGAAGTGAAAATGACTCATTTAGCTAAAAAATACATATAAAACTGTTATTATTTTTTATTTTTTTTGGTACCAAAGTACAACAATTTATTTTCCATCAAATTGGTTCCATTATAAAAAATTTACATCATTACATAAATATATTTAAAAATTACTAAAATACTTTACAATATTATGTGGAGGGACTAATCTTGTAGAACGAAATTTATATAAAATTAACTGTGTTTTTGTTGTAATAAAACTGTTAATTTATTGCTTTGTTAATCAACGTATAATGGCCTTCACTTGGAAGCTTCAATTCTCCCCTTCCTTTCCAGGTAGTTTCTAGTATTCCTTGCTGGTTCCCCAATGTTGAATCTAAGGTAGACAATGATAAAAACTAATCATGGCTATGATTGGCATAGCTGGCTGGTTCAACACGCGAAAGAATGTAGGTGCCTGCATGTCCAAAAAATATTGTATTCCTCTCTAATAAACTGTTCGTAGGTTATGAGAAAAGAATGAAAAAATGTATCTGTCTCTTTTTTAGTAGCTAGAAGATGGCTATGATTGGCATAGATGGCTGCTTGAACACACAAAATAATTTTGGTGCTTGCATGTCCAAAAAATATTGTATTTCTCTCTGAATGACTGCTTTTAGATCGTGAGAAAGGTACTTTAAAAATGTGTATGTCGCTTTTTTCTGTTTGTATTAAGCATATTTTAATAGGAGCTAGAACATGGCTATGATTGGCAGCTATGCTTCAACTCACAAAAGAATGATGGTGCTTGCATGTCCAAAAAATATTGTATTTCTTTCTGAATTTATTAATATTTTCTATCAGAAAATATTAAATTCTCTCAACCTTCCTTTCAATTTCTCCGATATTTTTTTTGTTATGAGTGATAAAATGAGAAGACATTTTTATTCCCGGACTTGTTATCTGGAAGGCGAAAAAGAAAGAAAAGAAGCGTAAATAATAAAAACAGGGCTTAAAAGGAGACATTATTCGGGACTCTTATCAACAAAATCACGTGGTTCAGTGGTTGTTTGTAATTACTTTGGATATCTAAAGGTCATTTTGGTATGATGTATGATGAATTTGTGAGTTTGGTGGTGGATTTTGGTGAGTTGTGTGCTTAAGATGTGCAAAAACCATATATATAGAGATAACTACTCCTTTCTGCAATTCGTCGAGATTAATCAGATAAAACTGGATAATTAGTTATCCAATATTCCCAAATCAGTTGTATTCTCTTCAATTAGTGTGAAATTAGTCTAATAAGACATCTTTTTTAACCACTAATCAACAAAATCATGTGGTTCAGTGGTTGTTTGTAATTACTTTGGATGTCCAAAGGTCATTTTGGTAAGTTGTATGATGTATTTGTGTGTTTGTTGGTAGATTGTGGTGAGAGGTTACGTGTTTAAGATTTGCAACAGCCATATGAATAGAGATAACTACTAATTTCTGCAATTTGACGAAATAATCAGATAAAACTGGATAATTAGTTATCCAATATTCCCAAATCAGTTGTATTCTCTTCAATTAGTGTGAAATTAGTCTAATAAGACATCTTTTTTACCACTAATCAACAAAATCACGTGGTTCAGTGGTTGTTTGTATTTTTTTTGTGCGCTCGATACTATTTATTCAACATCTTCAAAAACAATTCACATATTTTTTTTTTCTTCAAACGGCATAAACACAACAAAACATTATCTATTAAATGGTCGAAATCATGGGGAGGAGGGGTTTATACTTTTGCATGGATATAAAATATACTGAACTTTAGTTGTAATAAAGTTTACTTCCTCTTGATTCTTGCCCAGATAAAAATAAACCAATTCCTTTGAAGTTAAAATTAATTGAAAATTTGGTTAAAAACACATTTTAACTTGTTTAAAACATCATCAACCAAGGAACACTCTAATATGATTCAAAGTCTCCAAGGAGTCATTACAAAAAAAAAAATAACTAGTCCTTCCAAATATACTTCCCAGGGATAGAGTGTTGGTAACAATTCTGTACTTCAAGTAGTACAATGAGACATCCAACCGAATGGAGTTTAAAACTTTTATTATCTGACATGCTGAAGCATTTAATCTAAAATGTTCTTTCTTTCTTTCAATCTGGCTAAAATATTGATGAAAAACTGATTTATTTACAAAGATATTTCTTAAGAAATCATTATTTGAAAGTATTAAAAAATTAAAAAAATCGTCTCTTGGTCCTATTGGTCTTTTTCTAAAGTTTATTTCATATAAAATCTTTTTTTCCTCTAAAATTTCATTTTGGGTAAAAAAAGGTTACTACTTGGAACTCGGAAACCAGTTCCACCTTTTTACCTCTTATTGGCGTATTCTTTTTCCTCATCATCCTCAGGTGTAAATTCATGAGGTACCTCATAGTCCCCAAAAACCTCTCCAAACTCTGACATCATCATTCTAAGGCCTTTAGGTCAGTTTCCCAGCCGTTTTTTTATTGTTACTTCGATTAGTCTTTGGGCCTTGATTATGTTGTGTAGTCCACGAATATTGAAATAAACCCCTTCTTTTCCTAAGAATCTAGAAATTACATTTATCATAGATTTGAACGAAATGATAATGTATCCCGCATTAGATTTACAATTTAATTTCGTTTCCAGAGAGATCCAAAGACTCAAACAGCATTTTATAGTGCCTTAGTTTTGGGCAAAACCCTTTTAAGGACTTATGATTTTTCTCCTTCCAATCTATGAAGATTTTCTCCCTTAAGGGATCTTTAAAAACTAGAGGAAAGCTTTGTTTTTTAATTAACTGAGAATGTGTTTGTGCAAGAGCGAATCAAACGCCTTTTCAAAGTCAACTAAAAGTGCCGCAGACTAAATGTTATTTTGATAATTATAATCAAAGTGTCATAATCATTGATAAGGGTAGTTCTTCTGCAGATCTTTTTTCATAAAACCTTTTTGAGAATCCGATATAAAATGTGGCAGAAAAATAGACAACCTTTCATTTATGATTCCAGTCAGTATTTTATAGGACGTACTTAATAACGTGATGGGTCTGTAGCTGCTAATTTCCTCTTTGTCTTTACCCTTCTTTAGCACCAGTCAGGATTCCTTCGTTGATGTACTCCGGAACAAAGCCCTTGCTAAAGATTTCCCGATATACTCCTTCCAAAATGGGACTAAGGATGCCAGCATAATGCTGATAAAACTCAAAAGGGAAACCAGATGGCCCAGTTGAAATCAAATTTCTTTTTTTATATCTTTTATTTTTATAACTAAATATTTCTTTTCTAGATATTGGGGACCCAATATTGCCGAACCGTTCGAGGTTTCCTTTATCCAACGTCTTAAGCCAAGCGGTTTCTCTGTTCCTCTGGTCAATCCAAGAATAAGGAGACCTTCCGTGTATTCTCCAGTGGAAACAGAACTTACAATTTTCGTTAATTGTGCAGTCCGTACATCTAAATATATTTTTAAAGTAGTCACCCAACTTTTGAACTACTATTTTTGGATTAGAAGCAATGAAGCCGTCATTTAGTCTTATGCTGCTTATTTTGTTATTCTGTCGATATTTCTCAATATATTTAAATGTATTTCTCCCCTTAACGAAGCCTTCTATCTCTATTTGTTTAGAACGAATGAGTAATCCTTTTGTCTCCTGATCCAGAAGCTCCTGAAGTTTGTCCTTTGCAAATGCATAATCTTCTTCATGTTCTTTTATTTCTTCGAGTTTTTTTTGCTTCTCAATTCTTTTTTTATTTTCCTCAGCTCCTTTTTACTTGAAGAAATGCCTTGATAAAGATAATATTTTCTTGAATGCTCCTGTTGAGCTATGAGTACCGATCTCAATTATTTGCTGGTATTGAGCAATTACTTTCCTTATTTGTTTTTCGCAATCTTTATCTCTGAGCAAGTCTACATTTAGCTTCCAGAAATTTTTATTTCTCTTAAGATGGCAAGTGAAAGACGCAATTATGGGACAATGGTCTGAAATGTATTTTGGGAGAGTCTGGAAACTCTTTACCTCTTTAATTATTGTCTTTGACACAAGTATATAATCGAGTCTTCCACAAAAATATTTACCGACTATAGTTTTTCCATGCAATATCATTGAAGGCGGAGGTTTTTTTCCGCGTGTGGCTACGTCTTCTAGTGGGAGCCGTAGCATAACGTATTTTAGATCATCTAAGTTTGTTTATTATTTGAGCCTTTATAATCAATGGCATCTGTTTTCGCATTAAGTGTTACATTTAGGTCCCCTGCTATGATATTGTTTAGATCTATGGATGTATTATCAAATACCACTTTGAAAAGAAGTTTTTTTCATCTTTGTTGGGTCCATATATAGCAAATATTCTATAACGATTTCCATGTAGCGTGACATCAACAATAACATAATTTCCTTGCGTGTCTTTTTTCACAAGAACGGGACTACAAACCTCCTTTATAAGTATTAGTACTCCTCGAGAGGGATGTGAGGACAAGCTTAAAGCTTCCGCCTCGAAAACTAGATAGCCGTTTGGAATAAGTAGATATAGTACGTTATACTCTCTTACACGAGTGTCACTAGAATTATTATGTCTGGAAGCTGTAGAAATTTTAAGTACTCATAGCTCAACAGGTACATTCAAGGAAATATTATCTTTACAGTTACATTCTCTTCAACAAGTATGAAATTTGTCTAATAAGACATCTTTTTTAACCCCTGATCAACAAAATAATATGGTGCAGTGGTTGTTTGTGATTACTTTGGGTTTTTAAAGGTGATTTTGGTGAGATGTATGATGAATTTGTGTGTTTGTTGGTGGATTTTGGTGAGAGGTTTCGTTTTAACGATTTGCAACAGCCATAAAAAAAGAAATAACTACTCATTTCTGCAATTTGACGAGATTAATCAGCTAAAAATGGATAATTAGTTATCAAATACTCCCAAATCAGTTGTATTCTCTTCAATAAGTGGAATTAAGTCTAATGAGATATCGTTTTTAACCACTACTCAACAAAGTCACGTGGTTCAGTGGTTGTTTGTCGAAACTTTGGGTGTCTAATGGTGATTTTGATAAGATATATAATATATTTGTGTGTTATATGGTAGATTTTGGTAAGAGGTTGCGTGTTTAAGATTTGCAAAAGCCATATAAATACAGATAACTAATCAAATTTGCAATACAACGAGTTTAAACAGATCAAAATGGATAATAAGTCATCCAATATTCCCAAATCAGTTGTGTTCTCTTCAATTAGTGTGGAATAAGTCTATAAACACATTTTTTAACCACCAATCAACAAAATCACGTGGTTCAGTGGTTGTTAGTCATTAATTTGGGTGTCTAAACGTCATTTTGGTAAGATGTAAAATGAATTTGTGTTTTTCTGGTGGATTTTGGTGAGATTTCAACAGTCATATAAATAGAGATTACTACTCATTTCTGCAATTTGACGAGATTAATCAGATAAAAAATGGATAATTAGTTATCCAATATTCCCAAATCTGTTGTATTCTCTACAATAAGTGTGAAGTTAGACTAATAAGACATCGTCTTTAACCACTAATCAACAGATCACTTGGTTCAGTGGTTGTTGTCGTTACTTTGCGTGTCTTAAGGTGATTTTGTTAAAATATATAATGTATTTGTGGGTTTGCTGGTGAATTTTGATGAGATGTTGCATGTTTAAGATTTGCAACAGCCATATGAACACTGATAACTACTCAAATTTGTAATTTGACAAGATTAATCAGATAAACATGGATAATTAGTTATCCAATGCTCCCAAATCAATTGTATTCTCTTCAATTAGTGTTAAATTTGTAAAGTAAGACATCTTTTTTATCCACTAATCAACAAAATCATGTGGTCCAGTGGTAGTTTGTCATTACTTTGGGTGTCTAAACGTCATTTTGGTGAGATGTATGATAAATTTGTGTGTATGTTGGTGGATTTTGGTGTGAGGTTGCGTGTTTAAGATTTGCAACAACCATACACATAGAGATAACTTCTCATTTATGCAATATGACGAGATTAACCAGATAAAAATGGATAATTAGTTTTCCAATATTCCCAAATCAGTTGTATTCTCTTCAATAAGTGTTCAATTGTCTAATAAGACATCTTTTTAACCCCCAATCAACAAAATCACGTGGTGCAGTGGTTGTTTGTCATTACTTTGGGTCAATAAGGTCACTTTGGTAATATGTATGATGAATTTGTTTGTTTGTTTGCGGATTTTGGTGAGAGGTTGCGAGTCCAATATTTGCAACAGCCGTATAAATACAGATAACTACTCAAATTTGCAATTTAACGAGATTAAACGGATCAAAATTGATAATTAGGCATCCAATATTCCAAATCAGTTGTATTCTCTTCAATTGGCGTGAAATGATTCTAATAAGACATAGTTTTTAACCACTAATCAACAAAATCACGTTCTTCAGTGGTTGTTTGTCATTACTTTGGGTGTCTACTGTGATTTTGATAACATATATGATGTATTTTTGTGTTTGGTGGTAGATTTTGGTGAGAGGTTGCGTTTTTAAGATTTGCAACAGCCATACAAAGACAAATAACAACTCAAATTTGCAATATAACGAGTTTAAACAGATCAAATTGGATATAAGTCAACCAATATTCCCAAATCAGTTGTATTCTCATCAATAAGTGTTAAATAAGTCTACTAACACTTATTAACAAAATCACGTTGTTCAGTGGTTGTTTGTCATTAGTGTGGGTGTCTATGTATGAGGAATTTGTGTTCGTTATTGATTTTGGTGAGAGATTGCGTGTTAAAGATTTGCAACAGCCATATGATTACAGATAACTACTCAATTCTGCAATAAGACGATATTAATCAGTTAAAAATTGATTATTAGGTATCCAATATTCCCAAATCAGTTGTATTGTCTTCAACAAGTGTTAAGTAAGACATCTTTTTAAACCAGTAGTCAACAAAATCACGTGGTTCAGTTGTACGATGAATTTGTTTGTTTGTTGGTGGATTTTGGTGAGAGGTTACGTGTTTACAATTTGCAACAGCCATAAAAATAAAGATAACTACTCAAATTTGCAATTTGACGAAATGAAAGAGATCAAAACGGATAACTAGTTATCCAATATTCCCAAATCAGTTGTATTGTCTTCAATTAGTGTGAATTAAGTATAATTAGATGTCGTTTTTAACCACTCATCAACAACATCCCGTGGTTCAGTGGTTGTTTGTCGTTACTTTGGGTGTCTAAAGGTGATTTGGAGAGATGTATGATGAGTTTGTGTGTTTGTTGGTAGATGTTGGTTGTTTATGTATAGTTACTGTGTGCAGGCTATTTGTTTTTGTGCTTACATAAAATAAAATTAGCAAGGATATAGTGATTTTTGACGAGGGAAGTGAGTGTCTACTGTGAAATATTCTAGTCAGTATTTCCGTGGGACATTCCAAAATACCTCAGGTTCGAGGACGGCCTTGATATCGACGTTTTTCCGAGATCCAGGAGGCTCCACTTAAAAGAAAATATCTACGTCATCTTAAGGAAAAACTGCTCCAAAAGGTGTAAGAAGGTAGGCCTACTCCCTTCATAAACCCTTTGTGATGTCAACTCAAACACGCCCGCCTGATAAGCCTCCAGACTGGGAGCAACAGAAAGATAAAGAAGAAGACACAAATGTCTTAGAAGCGGGGGAGGAAGCGCGGAAGAGAAGAAAAGAAATTGGTGACGTAACTGATGAAGACGTTCGTAAAGAAAATCATTTATTAAGATATAAAAGGCATGAAGCCTTCTTATTCAAAATCATTAAGATCAAGACGAATATAAAAACAAAATAAAAGTCGATCCGATTTGGGAGAAGATATTCATGGATTGGAGGGATGAAAGAAAATAACACTACTTTAAATTAAAATTAATTGTAACGTCAGAGGACTTGACAATATCAGAAAATCACAAGTTCCCCATGAAGTTATAGTAAAAAATGGATCTGAAGTCAACTTAAGCCCCTAAAAGAGATAATGACATAATTTGCGAGATTACCGGGGGATTTCAGGATGTAATGCATGGATTTGAGCCACGTAGTGAAGAAGATATTGAATGTTCTAAAATTCTTAATCGAATTCGGTGTGGAAGAATTAAGTTTCATATTAAGCTTAAGAAAAAACTACCGGCGCTGATTCCAGTCATGGGGAAAAAAGTGGAACTTCTCTCAAACATGAAAACAACTCAATGTTACAAATGTTTAAAATTTGGACATGTGAAGGCTAAATGCTTCGCTACGAAAAATACCAATTATGCAGATTTCGAGGCATATTTCCGGAAGGAAGTCGGCCTACCTGCACGTATTAGAGGGATAGAAGAAAGGCTCGTAATGGAAACCTCTCGTGGGGAGGAAGTGGAAGAAGAAGGTCAAGATATATCCGAACAGAGTATTAATTTAAGCCTAGCCATTAAACCTGTTGGGGAAAAAGTGAAAGACCATGCAACACATGAATCAGGAGAGGAAGTCACACTTAAAGACGCAGAACGAGGCGTAAATAAAACACAAATTCAATGCAATGAAGTCGAAGAAGAGATCATCGAAGAAATGGTCAGGAAAATTGTCTCGGGTGAGGCGAAAGGAGAAGAAGAGCCAAGACAAGAATTCAA
>CP045892.1:27898632-27966595 GCA_013387185.1 Caligus rogercresseyi
AAAGAATTTCAACGGAGTCTCTGCCACTTGGGATATTTATGTTATTCCTTATTTTATTTTACGCATATCGTACAGATACTCTGATGATACACCCGAAATATACACTTGATCACTCATTTGACATCTATTTTTATACTTATATCTATACTTTTAATATTTGTTATTATTAGTGCAAAACTCAGTGCCTTGCTTTTCATGTATTTTTTTGTTAAATATCGAGTCACTGTGTGCTGCGTTGAAGAGGTTTATTCAGGGAAATGAGAGTAATAAACACTAAAAGGAACTTTTTCCCTTTTACTTCGCGTAATTAACTTGGAAACGGAAGTGGCCAGAGTCAGATTTGTGTTTAAAAAATTATTACAGAGCAGTATCTTGTCTAAGGACTCCATTCTAGTTCCTATAAGTGATGTAAGACAAATTATGTTTATATAAAAATCAAAACGTTTAATTAATTAATAGTAGGTAATTAATACTTTTCTGCAATTCCTAGGCTAGACAAGATTAGGTAGGACCTTAAGTGATAAATTAGCATCAAGTATACTCATGATAAGGTCAATGATAACTATTTTCATTTCAGATTTTTATTAATGGGCTATATTTATTTGTAAATTTTAACTATAGTAGTAATAAGCATTTCTTTCTTTAGGGGGCAGAAATACAGATTATATCATAAAATATATTAACGAACACCTTACCTTCACTTAAGAATTGTGAAGATCAATACTCTGTTGTGTATTCTTTTAGAATAATTCTTTATATTTATATTACAAAATACTTTTACCATAATTACAAGAAATACGAGCTGATATCGTTAGAAAAATCAACAAAAGTTGTGAAGGTGTTGTTATTTCAATACAAGAATATAAAACCTATAAATGTGAAATAAGTCAGATCACCCTTGAATTATGAAATATGTAAATATAAAGTGGTCGTTTGGGGTTCTTCCTTCAAACACGACGAAAACGAAAAAATATGTTCACTTTATATAAATGTCAAAGAAGAGGAAAATCTTAAAAATAAAAAAAAAGAGTCTGTTCAGAGGGCTTCATTACAAAATATAAGGTCCCAAGGTAGAAGTGTATAGTATCCATTGAAGAATAATGATGTTCCTTATAAATACATGAACCATGAAGCAATCTACATATTTGCAAGAGAAAGGGGTGAAGCCATAATGGAGTCCTCCTTCAAGATCCACGGTTCCACGGAAGGACGAATATGCTGGGTTCATCAGGAGAATAACCATTGATTTCCAAATTATGAGACTCGGAGGGTGAGGAGGACTCCTTCATTTGTTTGTTGAGGAAGAGCAATGCCTGAGAGACTTCCTCTTCTAGAATTACGAATCCAAGAGACGTGTAGGAGGAGGCTTCATGAGTGGAGTCTCCGTAGTCATCCGAGACCCGGAGGGAGGAAGAGCAATGCCTGAGAGACTTCCTCTTCTAGACGTTCGAGTCCAAGAGACGTGTAGGAGGAGGCTTCATGAGTGGAGTCTCTGTAGTCATCCGAGACAGATCCGGAAGAGGGGGATGGAGGGAGGGTAGATATTTGAAGACGAATGAGAGGAATAGGTCATGAGGAACTTCCTCTTTTTCACGATCCAGGGCCCAAAGATTCCTCTTCTATGTGTAAAGTCACTATTTCTCGATCCCGAGACTCTTCAGGATGATAATAAGTTAATTATCTCTCTCTCTCTGTGTCTCACTTGAAAAGGAGACTCCCCGATAGAATATGCTAGTAGGTAGACAGACAAAGGCAATGACTCTCTCTCTCTCTCTCTCACGGGAGTCCATTCCTCCCTCCCTCCGGGGTGCCCGACACGTCATCTTCTTTGAGCAGACGGAATGAGCCAGCCAACCAGCCTTAAGGAAGAGAGAGAGCGAGGAGGAGGGGGGTAATGTCCTTGAGGGGTCTGTCTGTCTCCGAATCATAATCTCTTTGATGCAAAGAGAATAGGCTAAGCACCCTCTGGGAGTCGTCCTCCTAAGCTTCCACTCCTTGCTCCATGCTTGATCCGAGGCTGTGTCACGATGAATTCTTCTCACAAATGTTGTCTACGACGGCACAGCCGGCAGGCCACTCATTAGAATCCTGGATCCTCGGAAGATTTCCGGGAAAAAACACTCAAATTCCAATGAAAGAAGGAAAATTACTCTTTATTGTTTACATACGTTGTGACGTCAGTTTTTCTCTCTCTGTTTCTATTCACTGGTGAGGTTATGAATTTCTCTAAAAAAGGGCACCACAATAGAGAGGATTTAAAAAATATCATTTGCTAATTTTGATTTAAAAATAAGCATTTTATGAATATTAAGCATATCAAATTAAAGCTTGATATTTTCTTCTGCATAGCATATCAATTTTTAATGATGTAAGACCTTTGAGTGAGGAGCATGAGGAACAGTGAGTCTCTAAGAAAAACCCTTCATTTTTCGTACAAAAGACATATATTTTTAAGTTTAAAGGTTGTGCCAGAGACACGAAGTAAAAATTGAAATGAGTACTTTGATCTAAGCTCTACAAATCATTGTTTTGTTTTCTATACTTCAGTCCTTGTATACCAAAAATGACTCTGAATCTAATAAATGCTAAAAAAATTGAAATCCTTTAGCTCTGAATTTGCACTAATTGAAAAAAATGAATACCTATTTGGAATCAGTGACTCTATATGAATTATGGTCCAATTAGTCCCGACCTTTTTTTTTTTTGTTGATTTTTGTTGGCCTGTGTTTTATTTTCCTCAGAATTACAGCTTGATGAAGACGTCAATGACAACGATTGTATTATCGTGCAGAGCTACTTGTTATTTATGCGGCAGCGAAAAACGTCCATTGACAGCCATCTTGGAGATTTATCACTGAGAATTACGTCACTGGGAGTTTTCAAACTCTTTACTCTTCCGTCTTCCTCTTAATATTAAAACATTACATAAAACTAACAAAAAATTTTATAATATAATACATTAAAGCTCAAGTATATTATTATTTCTCTAACCTTTGTTTACAGACCTATGCTCATTATGCATAATTGCATCATCCAAGCATCTGCCGCCGCATCATTATAAAAATTATAGTAATGCGGCGGCAAAACATGCATCTAGTTAACTTAAAAATATAAAAGCACACTTCTTGTGGTGTAAAGATCTTAAAATGGCTCGATTAAACAGCAGAGAATCAAAAAAATACCTTGCTCTATATTATATAGTCTTAAATATATTATAATTATTCGTATGGTTTTGATATCAGAGCATAATGGAAAAAGAAGAGGGAGTTTGAACATCCAGTGATGTAATTTCTATTTGATGAATGAAAGTATGACGTCCAATGGCTGATTCTTAGGTTTACTCTCTCCTCATTCATTATTCACCAAACACACCCACCTTTGTAGAAATAATATGTCCGATTATTTCCTTTTTTTTTCTCTTCAGCAAGGTCTTTATTTCATTATTTAATATATACGACGTACACAATATACTCATAATATATCGATTAATAAAATTAAAAACAGAAAACTGTGCTAGTTGAAACAAACATAATAAACATGTGTTTTAAAATTATTTTCCTCGTTTAAGACCTTAAAAACATCAAATTATTAGGAAGTATTAAAAAGCAATACTAAAACCAAACCAAACATAAAATCACAATAAACGAACAAAACGTAATATTCTAGCAAGTTTAAGAACAATGGACAGAGAACACGCATACATAATAAAAACGAATATAATAATCCGATTTAAATATATAAGCTATTAGTTCTCCGTGTCATTAGTGTTTCGTTGATAATAACTTATTATACGTTTTAGCATTCTGGAGTGTCGGGCTGATGAGGAGGAATAGTACTTTATGATTCATATGCGAACTTCCCTCATTATTATTCCTGGACCGGAATCCTTAGGGAGATAATAGCATAATTTCCTTTAATACTCACATCCAATGTTTTTTTTGTCATGGTCAAAATTTGACGTTGGATTGACCTATTCGATAGTTTTGGTTGCACGGTCTTATAGTGTTTAAATTAACTAAAAAGGATTTTACATAGTGTTCTAGGACTGAGGATACAAGTGTGCCCATAGACAGCGATAGATCTATTTTCACATGTAGAAATAATATGATCCGATTATTTCCTTTAAAACTTACATCCAATGTTTTGTATATATATGATCAACATACGAAGACTTAGAAACCAGGGGAGGACTATCGTATGTAATTACTTAGTCCAATTTTGCTGGGGAAGAAAACAGTAAGGAAGTATTTTTTTCATATTATTCAATAAGGTCTTCTTCTCCCTCTTCAATTCACTTAATACACATATTTAGCCATAAAATAGCTAATATATTGTTTTCTTCGTATGACGTCATCATTTTCTCTCTCTTTCTATATTATTGTTTGGGGAAGATTTCGGTAAGGATTACCGAGGAAGGGATCGAGGGATCTCCAACAAGTTTGAAGTCTAGGCCAGAATGCTTTCATGACACCCAAAAAATAGATTCCCAAATATGATCAGTGGAGGCTCTATTATTTGACGATTCTTGATGGTGACGTCACTCTTGACTCTCTCTCCCCCCCCCTCATGTTTATGCATGTGTATATAAGGCGTGCGTTTTAAGCCGTGTAAAATTTGTTCCTGTGAAAATAGCTCTATCGCTGTCCATGGCACACTTGTATCAGCAGTCCAAAAAACATTCATTTTCAGCTATATGAGACAAGGACTCTTAATCAAATTTATATCAGTTAAAGCATATAAATGTCACTAAGACTAATTAAAAAAGACACTTAGTGTTCTTGAGGATGATATTCTTATATCTGAGCAGATCAGCAGTCCCAAATAATCCTTTCATTTTGTCAAGCGCTGTTTTTATTATTTACGCTTCTTTTCTTTCTTTTTCACCTTCCAGATAACAAGTCCAGGTATAAAAATGTTTTTATATTATCACTCATAACAAAAAAAATATATCGGAGAAATTGAAGGAAAGGTTGAGAGAATTTAATATCTTCTGATAGAAAATATTAATTTATTCAGAAAGAAATACAATATTTTTTGGACATGCAAGCACCAGTGTGTTTGAAGCAGCCAGCTATTCCGATCATAGCCATGTTCTAGCTCCTATTAAAATATGCTTACCATAAACAGAAAAAAGAGACATACACATTTTTTAAGTACCTTTCTCACGATCTAAAAGCAGTCATTCGAAGAGAAATACAATTTTTTGTGGACATGCAGGCACCAACATTATTTTGTGTGTATAATTAGCCAGCTATGCCAATCACAGCCATGTCCTAGCTCCTATTAAATATACTTACCACTAACAAACAAAAAAGAGACACTTTTTGGAGTTCCTTTCCAACGACCTAAAAGCAGCTTTCTGCACTCAAAGGAGTATATAATATATACCAACGAGTAGAAAAATATAATCCATGGTGCCGTCCCAGCATTGCTAAATGAGCATTAATTCCATTTACCTTCCCCCCCCCTCGCCCGTCTTCAACGACTAGTCATCGTGTGAAACTTTATGTTTATCCTTTCTCATGAAAAAAAGGAATGCAGACACCCCTCTCTTCAACAACAACAAATAGTCATGGGAAACGAAGGAATTGTCTGATAATTATAATGAATCCACTCATCAGTAATGATGAGGTTGCGCAAACATACTATTTTGCTACACTAAATTTAAAATCTTGAACTACGAAATTATGTTATTGAATAAATATTTGCTCCATTTGTTAATAATAATGGAATAGTGTCATTTGTTTATGTTTAGAACCAACAAAAATAGTTTTATTCAATTTTTCAATTTTGTTTATGAGAAAATGCCAAATAATAATATGAAATTAAAGTTCTTCATCATCTTAAAATAAGTTTATTGACAATAGTAGCAAATACTGCTCTAGAAAATGACCCAGACATGTGAAGGGAACGCCAGTGTTTAGAAACCAACAAAAACAAGTCTATTATTATTTAATTTTTCAATTTGGTTTATTACAAAATACCGAATAATTATAAAACATGAAAGTTCTACCTCATCCTAAAATAAGTTTATTAAGAATAGTAGAAAACCCTATTTCATAAGTTGAATTTTAAAAGTGCAAAGCTTACAAGCTTGGTGATAAGCTCTATTAGTTCTACGTAATGAGACAGTATTTAAATAGACTTCTATTGAAGTTCTTACAAACTTATGAATGATTAATAACAGTTATTTCAGGAGGAAATCAGAGATGGATTCGATAGAGAATATATATCGCCGATATTAGTAGTTTTCAGCAAACTATATAAAATTGATATCGGTGAGAGATACAATTTAATTTTCGAGAGATCATGAATCTTACACTAACCGCAACCGATTAAGATAAATCAGTGACTGTATTGTTAATTTAAAAAAGAACACAAAAATATGTTTAAAAACCGTCCTTCGATACTATCAATAAATGTTCATTCAGTAATCACAGTTCTAGTATGTACTAAGATCACATGACAAGCTAAAGAAAATACTTGTTATATATATTTTATTCGTCAAATATAATTTAATATGCATGTTCTTTTCACCAATTTTTGTGTCTTTTTTATTTTTCTTCTACAGTAAAAGTGTAATTAAACGAAAACACTTTCCTTTACTTAACTCACAAAAAAGAGATACATTACTCTTTGCGTGTAGGTATCAAATAATAACATAAAAATATCTATAATAAATCTAACACATTTCATAAATTATACATATAAAGGATGAGGTGATCATTTCTCCATTCTGTAGTTCTATATTAAAAATATTTTTCTTTCTTTCCACTTGGCTCGTGCAGGTGAACATATATTTTAGATACAGCTTTGGCCTGCCCTCTTATACACCATAATTAGGGCTGGTCAAATCTGGAGTAAAAAAATACCTTTTATAGCCCAAAAATTTGGAACAAAAAACTAAGAAATATGCGAAAAAAATTGATCAAATATGCGAATAAATTTTCTTTTACAATTTATATATTTTTTATTTCATACATACATTAAGAGTTTATATACCCTTTTTGATCATACAAATAATATATAAAGTAAAAATAAAGATATTGTGCGACTAATACACCATAAATATATAAGAAAGAAATTTCAATATGGGATTGCATTTCGGCATTTATACGTACTTATAAATTTCTTTCTGGAGAGATTTTATTATTAAAACAAGCTTAAAATATTCTCTAATGTGCCAAAAGTGATATACATGTACAGAGGAATAATTTGTGGAAATATATATATATATATATATATATATATAGTATATAGCTGAATGAGGGGGGAATACAGATTGAGAGATAGAAGATATTTTATTTATACATAAAATATAGGATTCCAGGATTGAGCATTCTCAATCTGAAGGATTGCTAGAAAAGCAATGGTCTCGCCAAAACACACCTGAATGATACAATAATAATAAAAACCTCCCTGCTAAATCTAATTTATGAATGACAGCATGTTTATATATGTTAGGGAGCCAGATTCGGACAAGGGTCGACTGCCCACTTTTTCCCTACATTCGTCAATCAACGAGGCTAAAAATGAGATAAATGTGGGTGAATAATGAAGAAAATATGCGAATAAACAAGGAAAATAGCTAAATATGTGAATAAACTAGAAAATTTGCTAAACATCCGAATAATTAAACAAAGTGTTTTGGTTCCAGATTTTTATTCGCATATTTTTTGCCCAGCCCTAACATAACAATGGAAAGAAAGAAGAAATATCTTTCAAAATAATGATGGAAGAAAATTAATATGGAGTTTGATATCTTGTTGATTGTTACACCAGGGACCCATTTTGGTTGCCGTGTGTTGTAGCTCCGGCACCACAATGTGCTTTTTCACTATCCGGACTGTCCGCTCAGCTTGTCCATTCGATTGCGGGTGATAAGGAGGAGAGAATGACAGTTCCACCCCCCACTCTGACATTTTGGATTTGAAGAAGGGGCTTGAAAATTGAGGACCATTGTCAGAGTGTAGACGCTGAGGAAACCCGAATCGTGAAAACCAATACAGGAGTTTCTGGAGGGTGTGTGAGGTAGAGGTATTAGGCATACCTAATGCCAGCTGCGCCAGCTTTGATCCATTTGGACTTAGCGTCAATAGGAATAAGGTAGATCTTCTTTTTCGTTTGTAAGTAATCAATATGCACTTGTTCCCAAGGGGAGGCAGGAAGGAAGGGTACAGGGCGTGAGGGGAGGTAGCGAGGTGTGGCGTTTTCCTTAATGTGGACAACCGCCTTTGTATGATTGACTGTTTGTGGACCAGAGTCTTCAAATAAGTGACCAAATTTCCTATTGAGAGACTCAGCATTTTCTTGTAAGGATAACACTTTATGACACATTAAGGAGGGCTTGTGGAGGGATACGAGGCCTAGGTCTAGACAGGTCTGAGATCCCAAGATGGGTTGCGGCACATTGGTCACAAGGAACTTGAAAGGACCCTTTTTCGCGTTATTGAGGAGAAGAAGAAGGCTTACTGAGCCCAATACAGGGATACTTTTACCACCAAATACCTTAATTTGGGCTGAGTGCTGAGGTAGACGGATTTCCAAGAACGCTGACTAGTAAAGGGAAAACATTCCTCCAACGCTGACTGTAATTAGTTGTAATTGCAGTTGATGCTAGTCAAAACACACCAGTAAAGGCAATGGCAATGCCGATGAATCAAGATCTAGTTACAATGGATTCAGGAGGGAATTGATGAACCACCTATTAGATTTCCTTCGAATGCCGTTTGGACTCAGGAATGCGTGGGGGTACGTACGCGCTGATACTGCACAAAGTGTATGGGCACCAAATTGACCGACGAGGGTCACTGAAATTGTTAAATGATAACCTATCCTCTGGAAGACGTTCATACATGTACATATAAACGTACATAATTGCTTTAAAAAATACTCAGAGCTGAGAAGGTCAATCTCAGATTAAAGGTGACGAAAACGGATCTATTCACGCCTTTGACTAACTTCTTTGGATATTAAATTTGAGGAGTTTATATTGTTTCAGCAGAAATCTTATTGAAATTTTACAATTATGACTATTTTGTATCCAAGAGGGTTCTCCAAACCTTCCTGAGCAAAACCTCTTATTTTGAAGTATATACCTTTGTTTGAGAAGGCATCCGATCCGTTAGGGAAAAACTCCGCAGAGATGAAGAATGGTAAGGGAAAAGTGCATAACAGGAAGCATTTGAAGAATTTAAAAATAAGTTTACGAGACAAAACTGTTTTATTTGCTATTAATTTTCAAAGGAGTTATAAGACAAAGCTTCTAAATTGCCATTGGAGTTGTATTGACTTAAATAAGTGACAATAAAAGCCTAAAGAAGTAAATCCTTGAAAGTTTATTTAACGGAACTATTCTTTTGATTACTAAAAACAGTTACTGGCAACTATTGTGGTTGTCGAGAATTTGAAATACTTTTAATTGGACTTCAACTTTGGCATTCCAGTTATGGAGTCAAAAGGTAAAATTCATTACAAAAAAGTGCTGCAGTACCAATTCGAAGACAGAATAAAAACATGAAAATGGATGTTGAGAAGCAAAAAAATTTGGACATATGAAATGAAAACTTCTGGAGAAAGCAAACACTACTCGAACTTCACAAAGCAGTTATAAACATTAGATTTTCTAATTGTTGGGGATTAATAAGCCCAAGCCTTAGATATAATATTTTATTCGATAAGCGTTGCAAAGAAAATATACTCTTGAGACAATTCGTAATAAATACACAAAGACGGCTTATAATCGTAAGCCAGTAAAAAGTATTTAATAACCTATGCATTATATAGAAATATGTTTTGTTGAATAATGCTAATGCCTATAAACAATGTGTTCTTACTAATCTTTATTAGAATGTTATAGCTATCCTTCATTCAAATGATCTATTCACCCACCCGAGGTTTCTAGGACAAAATTTCAGGTCAACGT
Organism: Caligus rogercresseyi; assembly: GCA_013387185.1. Lineage (NCBI taxonomy): Eukaryota > Metazoa > Arthropoda > Copepoda > Siphonostomatoida > Caligidae > Caligus > Caligus rogercresseyi. The sequence continues at coordinate 27,908,558 of CP045892.1, forward strand.
ATAATTATACTAGCCAAGGATGGACTGGAACATCGAGAGACCCATCAAGATATTCGGAGCTTGTATCCGAGCTAAGGAGAGGAGGCAAATGGCGTCCACGACTATTGGACAAATTTCTACAACTATTGGTGAGAGATTCACCACATTTTATTTGGATCTGATAGGGAATCTATATATTAATTCACCAATCTCTGTCTGTCTGAATGTCCACACGCTATCTCCTCCCACATTTATGGTCAGATTTGAGCTTTGAAGGCACCTATGGAATCCTTGGGTCAAGACAGACCTAATAAAACTATTTGCAAAGTGATGGGACCAGAAATGAAAATAAATTCAGACCTTGTCTGATTTGAACTATCTACTTTTGAAGGTAAAGAGAGGGAAAAAAAGAAAAGGAGGAGGAGGAGGAGTTAGAGAAATAGAAAAACAAAAAAGCATCGCATGTGATTTGAAACATATTCTTTGTACAAAGTCCTTTTATGAGGAATGTTTGTACGAAACAGAAAATTATTTTCTCTCTCCTCTCTTATATTCTTTAAGGTCTGTTTCACTCACAAACTAGCTCCAAAACCTACCCATACCCGAAGGGCGAACATATGGGCGCCGTAGGCTCCCAAATATGCGAGTATGTTTAATTGATAAAGTAGTTACCCTGAATATTAATTCACAATAATAGAAGGGTATACCCAATACCCAGAAGTTAAGTCATTAAAAAAAGCTAATGTAGAAAGAATTTGCTAAATCTTAACAACTAAATATTTTCCGAGATATAGGACGGCTATGAAGATTATAACTGAATGGTTCACATGTTTCTCTAAGGTTATTATGTTTCTAAAGTGTGGCGAATTGGAAGTAATAGCAGACGAACTCAAGCATATCAGCTCATACCAACGAGAGTTTGAATAAAACCATCAGGCATATCATCATTTCACTAATGATTAAGAATACCTAGCTAAAAACAAATTGGTATATATGCCTTGAAGGAACTCTGGCTCAAGATAAGATTCATTATTATCTCACAATTGGGGTATTCATTTTTCTTTTTGTGAATGGAAATTCGTCAAGTACGTCCAACAGTACATTTGGGTCTAATATACATAATTAACCCTGGGCAGATACTCAATGAGTAAACACATTGTTGTATGTTTTGAATATAGTCAAAATTAAGCAAATTAAATTCTTTCTAATGCCTAACATCATCAATGATAGAAAGTAAAGATAATGATCAAAGGATCTTATGAAAATAGCTTATGAACTATGAGATTCAAAACATGAACCTATTTGATACACATCAACCACAAATCTATTTTTTTCCTACATCACATGATTTTCATAATGTAGCAAAGGAGGCAGATTTTTGAGTCCTTTAAAAGGCCTACAGAAAATCTCCAAAAAGAAGGGGATGTGGAGAAATGTCATGTGATGAATGAAAATAATCATATGACGGAGCATGTGGATTAGGAACGCCAAGATGATGAAGAAGACGAAAATGGGGGAACAACAAGAGGACAAACTCCAAGAATAAGATGATACGAAGAGTAAGAGGAGCAACATAGAAGAAAATGTTCATGCGCCAGTACAAACGTGACAGGCGGACAAGGCTAAATGGTCAAAACAAAGCTTACTAACAATCGCTTTTCAGGAACTTGATCTTATGCTTTTAGAAAACAAACACGCCCATAGGACTTCAAGCGTGGACTTGACACGTAACTTCAGCAAGACCAAAGGAAAAAAGCCAAGACCAATGCAGAAGAAGTCCGGAAAGATGAAGAAAGGTCTATGAGCCAAAGCATAGATGCATCTTTAAGTAAAGACAAGGGCGGGGAGAATGATAGAAAATAAGTTAAGCAAAATCGAATTTTTGCATATTCATTTTAGTTTTTAACTTTAAATAAATATATATATATATATATATATTTGAACTTTTCTAATTCTCTAGTACTTAATAACACAAAGTGACACTTTTGTATACATTAAAAAGACATTTGGCGGGTAGGCATATCGATGCTATTAATAGCAGTAAATATTTACTTACTGCATACATCAATGGAAGGATTCAATAGATCCTGTAGGCAATTAAACCTCAAGGTAACATGTCAATATGTCCAGAACAGTGAGGATAACTTTCCGAACCCAGGACGAGGGAGTCATCACTCAGATGAAACAAACTCATGACTTTGAGTGTGTGTGACGATGGAGGGAAGTGGTCCTAGAACTTGGATTACTTGATATATGGACAATTTTTCAACAGTTTTCGAATATTAGCCATCAAGGTCTGAATAATGGTGTCCAGTAATATAATCGTACATATTATTATCGCGCACGCCTTAATCGCAGCCTTTAACATCGTATGCTTTTTTTCGTACGTTCCTTTATCGCACGCCTTTAACATCGCAATCTTTTTTAAAGGGAGTATTATTAACGCGTTGCTCAATTGTCGTTGCTGCTTATAATCGCCCGTTTAAACATCGTGGTCATTATCATCGTAGTTTTACTTCAATGAATTCATGAATCCAATAAGAGGAAAAAAAGAAAAAAAGAAAAGGGGGCTGAAGGGAAATAATAATAATCTCATCATCAGTGGTGAGTAAAAACAACAACAAACATCTCGAAATTTCTGAAGAATTGTAGTGCTCGGGGCTGTAAATGAGGATGTTTAAGTCATGGAGAATCCAACATTATCTTTGCTTAATTTCTTCGAAGGACTTGAAGCCAGGTCTATGTGGTAAGTGGAAAAATGCACTTATGGACAAATATATAAGAGTCGTGTCCTACTTGTCCAGTTTTATAGGACTTGGATCGGGACTCTTGGGACTCCAGGACTCTGATTCGGATGTGATTGGTCTTATAGTACTTGAATTCAGATTTTTGGGACTCAAGGACTCGGATTCGATCAATTTTTGAGGACTTGGGAATCCTGAATGATTATATTGAGGATATGGACTCTCATTTTCGGCTGTGATTCTACGTGTCCCATCCAAGCTATATTATATTTAAGTTTGTATTATAAGTAAATAGGATGTAGTAAAGATATGGAATATATGAAATACCATTTGCCATTAATATCAAATAACCTTTCATGATGCCTATTAACAGAAAATCCTTTACGTAATATGTAAAATATTATAGAAAAAGTTATTGTTTATCGTTACTAGTTTTATTTTATTTTCAAAAGTGCTTCTTCATTTTTTATTCATACTGTTTGAATCGATAGATCACTTTTTATATGTTTAGAATATATTTTACGTCATAATTTTAGGAGTTGAAATCCTGGATTTATCGGCTCCTTACTTCAACGACGACCCGAGTTTATCAAACATAAACATTTGAGCTCCATAGACAACAGGAATAGTTATATTAAGTCATCAGGATTGATGAGTTACTGGTAAGAGTCCATTCAAGGGACCTTTTGGCGTTAACACACTCAAGCCAAAGGCGTTTAAGAGGACTAACAAGACGAACTTTCTCACGGAATTAGTCGTTATGCAAGAGGAGTTCAAGCATCCAAGACTAAAGAAAGAAGATTGTCTACTGCTACAAACACTCTTTTGCGGCAAATAAAGTCTCCGCTCCTCGATGAGTGATATGGAGCTTCAGGTGGACCTGGCCATGGAGAGGTAGTGTCGGTGGAGACCCAGCTTTACTACCGGAATCCAATACTATTGTACCCTTCCCTCGCCGTTCTCCGAGGAACCCGAGTTGCCTCCGTGAGTGTCGTGAGACTGTAAGGCTATTGAAATCCTCGAAGCATTGGCATATGAGTGTAAAAGTAGAAGAAGACTTCTAAGCACAAATGCTACCCAATTCACAAGCAAAGTCTTCTGATCTAAAATTAAGGATTGAAATATATCCATCTCTTATTTGCCCCCTCACTATCTTTAATTGATAGACACGAGTAAGATATCATACCATTAATAATTTAGTACCACAATCAATCTCTTCCAATAAAAAATAATGTATTTTTATATATTTATAAACATTTTAGTTTTAAATTAGGTCTCCAAACAAAAGTTAAAATACAAAAATTAAAAGTTGAATAAATAAATAATAATTAACATGATCTTACGATATCAAGCAAAAACAATCAGTCAATAAAACAATAAATCGACCATAAAAGATACTAAATATAAAAGACGAACCAATAATACCACTAAGGAGTTAACTCAGACCTAGGATAAGTGAGGACAAATCTCCACTTATTTTAAAATAAAATGAAAACTAACATAATTAATTTTAAAAATTTAATAAATACACTATATTTATTAATTTAATGAGCATTATTTTTCTTGTTTTTTAGGATCATCCAACCATGGAGGATGGAACAAATAATCGTATGTCTTCCTAATCTCACGAAATCCAAAGGATCTTATCAAGATTAAGCCATGAACGTATTTATTGCTCATGTAAATAAATGGAAAAGCGCCAATGTTTCTCATGTGGGGCTTGTAATATCGCATAAAACATTTTTGATACAAGATCATTCGCCCCAAAAAGGTTTTTGTTCAATAGCTTTTTGCATATCTGAATTGAGTTTCTTTTCAACAAATCATATGTTCTGTTTATATGGCTTCTCGTCCTTTTTTTGTTGTTGTTGTAGATTTGAATGAAAAAGTGTATTAAAAACTTTCATAGAACTAAATATAAGCCTTGGTCTATACCCTATTTTCAGATACACTTAGTCGAAGCATTTATTTGTAAAGTGTGTTTGGTTCGTCGAAAATATTTTAAGTAACAATCCTGTTGCAGAAAGTTTTAAGCGAAATTATCGGGCACGGTCACACAGGAAATGTTAAAGAGAATATAAGAAAAAATGTAGAAATGTTATTTCTATAAAATAAACAAGCACAGCTAACTTATCAAAAAAAGGTGGAACAAATTATTTTTAATAGTGTTTTATTCAACATTAATTTTGTTTCATATGTTTAAATTTAAAAATCTTCTGTAAATGATTTGTTTGATTTAAAAAACTATATATTATTTCTTATATTCTCTTATATACTTCCTGATAATTTTGCATAAAACATTCTTGCTGCAGAAACGTTATCTAATTTTTTTAACTCTTTAAAACGAAACGACCCTGGGTTGGAGGTTGTGTCATACAATTTATTCCATTGGCAAAACCACCAATGTAAACAAAAAGGGAGAGAGAGTAAAGGAAGAATCAGTGTCATTTGAATACAATGGAGGCAATTATCAACGTTCCAAAGGATGCCAAATCATCCAGGCAAATTCTACAAATAAGGGTTCGCCTACGGTCTATTCCTCCTTCGTGTCCTGAATGTCTGTGTCCAATGAGGCGGTGGAAATGTGGTACCCATGGAAACGGGACCATCAGCGAAAGGAGTGGCTCCCGTTGGAAAAACTACAAACTCCCTTTCAACAAATTCAGACGATTGCTTTGGTCCTGGGCCCATAAAATGTCCTTCTGAACGGTTCACCATGCCTTGGGAATGTGTGCTCCATCAGCCGTGTACTAGAAAAATTGAGTTCTAGTGTATACAAAATTTGAGGCCCAGGCTTGGTGCCTTGAATTGATGACAAAGAGGAAGTAAAATCTAGACCATCTCGTGCCTTAGAGCTGGGTGTTTGGGGAAGATTGCACGGCAACAAAGGAGAGATTCTTCAAGATGCTGAAGGTGAAAAGAATTTATTATTATTATTATTATATTTGCTTTAATCACTTTAATTTATTCTTAGGATCGAAGTGCCGCACCACTTAGTTATGGAGAGCATAGACACGGGTTCCACAAATATATATTGATTGAAAGGCGGCCTATAATGGAATCCGTTAATTGCCTGCCCATCCTCATTACCTTCACGACGTCGTGAATCATTCACGAAACTTCGTGGGTCCTAGGACGAGCGTTCATACTAATAATGTGCTTTTGACTTTAGTCCATTACTTGTTGGAGATCCCTCGATCCCTTCCTCCATCCCTTGATCATCAACCCTAACAGGACTATCCCCCCCCCCCAGACTAACGCACCCCGGACTATCACCCCCCGTGCCATTTACTCCCATGACTAATATTTTTTATTCCATGAAGTCCGCTTATGAATTTAACTATGTTTTTTTGTGACAATTGACCAGTTTAAAATTTGTATTATAAGTAAGTAGGTTGTAGTAAAGATATGGAATATATGAAATACCATTTTCCATTAATATCAAATAACCTTTCATGATGCCTATTAACAGAAAATCCTTTACGTAATATGTAAAATATTATAGAAAAAGTTATTGTTTATCGTTACTAGTTTTATTTTATTTTCAAAAGTGCTTCTTCATTTTTTCATTCATACTGTTTGAATCGATAGATCACTTTTTATATGTTTAGAATATATTTTACGTCATAATTTTAGGAGTTGAAATCCTGGATTTATCGGCTCCTTACTTCAACGACGACCCGAGTTTATCAAACATAAACATTTGAGCTCCATAGACAACAGGAATAGTTATATTAAGTCATCAGGATTGATGAGTTACTGGTAAGAGTCCATTCAAGGGACCTTTTGGCGTTAACACACTCAAGCCAAAGATTTGAATGTAATCAGATAAAACAATAATAATACTTTAGTTTATCATTATTTAATAAATCTTATGTTCCTCATTTCAAATCTTGCAATAATTGTAACTGGTCACCAAACTTATCAAAAAATTGTATAAAAAGTACTAATTAATTTTTATTTATTTTCTAAGATATGTCGTTAAAATGATTAAGCTAACAAAATTTTACTTTAACATGATTTGAAAGAGTTTTTACTATGGATATATGGTCTCTTACAAAATTTCTTATAAATCCAAGAAGTTATAGGCGTCTCTTTGAAATAATCATTTAAACTACTTTTCACTAGTATTGTATCACTATTTACTCTTCAGATAGGGAGAGGTCCTCTCAGAGCAGGAGGGGAAGTACCGAACGATGTCACCCGCAAATCGCCAACTTGAAACCTACGGAATCCTTATGTAGAGTGCCATGTAACGAGCTGCTGCTGATATGAAAAATGGCTTTTAGGTCTCCCTCATAATTAAGATATTATCTTATCAATTTATTATATTATAATACAGACATAGATTAAATACTACTATAGATGAGAAAAAAACATTTTAAACGAATTTACTGTTCCTACACTTTAATTCATGAAAGTAATTAATTTATATTAGATGGCTAATAAATTTCATTCACAATTTCTTAAATCATAATACATAAATAAATTCAATATTACTTTAGATGATAAATAAATATTTTAAACGAATTTACTTTTCCGACATTTTAATTCCCCTTCATTCTTTCTGAGGGATTCCAAACATTAGAAACGTTGACCTTTTTTACTCTTCTTCGCGCTACTGAAACTCAAACATGTGCTGAGTCGGTCATTGGCTTACTTCCTGGAAAAGGTCATCTCAACCATTTACTCTCCTCTCCTAACATCTCATCTCAGCTTTCATCTACTCCCACCCCTGAGAAGCATAAGTCCTATCTCTTGATCTATTTCCTCCCTGATATTGAACTGGAAGTAATAAAAAGTCGCAGCACTAGAGTCGGCCAAGTACATCCTTCAAGTTCTAGACGTCCCTCAAGTCTACCTTGTACTAACTAAAAGTTTTGCTGAAAGCCCGAAGCTTTTCCAGAATACTCCCTCCCTCAAACTCTGTCCTGGACAAAATATTGACGATTAATTTTGGCATATAATTATATCTATATATTTCATTTAAATTAAACATTTATAGGATACTGTTGAGCAATCAGCTCAATGGCACTCTGGAAAATGTCACGTCCAGATCGTTAGTCTGGGGTGGTGGTAGTCTTGTTAGGGTTGATGATCAAGGCTCCTTCACCGAGATTTTATGATCTTCATGTCCTTTGGATTCATCAGGACATCATGAGACTTATTTCATAGAAATACAGGACTGAGGCGTGCAATAGCAAATTCCAAAAAGAGGAAAAAGTCTTCAATATGTAGGAGGTTATGGAAGACGGAACTCCAATCACGAAGATGAAGGGTAGGGCTCCATTCATGAATACGAGGGGCAGGACTCCATTCACGAAGAGGAGGGACGGGGGCCCTCTAACGAAGACGAAGGAAGGACCTCCTTGGTCGAAGACGAGGGAAGGGGAGCCCTATAACGAAGACGAGGGATGGGAAGCTCTCTAACGAACTCCGACGAGGGGTAGGGCTCCATTCACGAAGAAGAGGGACGGGGATAGAGCTCTCTAACGAAGATGAGGGAAGGAACTCCTTTGACTGACGAAGACGAGGGAGTGGTAGGACTCCATTCATTCACGAAGTCGAGGTGAGGGGAATGTGTCTCTTACTGGAAGGACGGAAGAGACTCGTTTCTTGGTGTCCAAGGCATTTATCCTGGAGTCCCGGGAAGATAGAAGGAGGGATGGAGGAAGGGATCGAGGGATCTCCAACAAGTTTGAAGTCTAGGCCAGAATGCTTTCATGACACCCAAAAAAAAAGATTCCAAACTATGATCAGTGGAGCCTCTAGTATTTGACGACTGTTGATGGTGACGTCACTCTTGACTCTCTCTACCCCCCCCCCCCCATCTCATGTTTATGCATGTGTTCTTCAGAAATTTCGAGATGTTTGTTGTTGTTTTTACGCACGACTGATGATGAGATGATATCTTTTATTATTATTATTATTTCCCTTCAGCCCCCTTTTCTTTTTTTTCTTTTTTTCCTATTATAGGATTCATGAATTCATTGAAGTAAAACTACGATGATAATGACCACGATGTTTAAACGGGCGATTATAAGCAGCAACGACAATTGAGCAACGCGTTAATAATACTCCCTTTAAAAAAGATTGCGATGTTAAAGGCGTGCGATAAAGGAACGCACGAAAAAAAGCATACGATGTTAAAGACTGCGATTAAGGCGTGCGCGATAATAATACGTACGATTATATTACAGTAAATCCTGAATAATAATAATAAATATTCTGGACACCTTAGCTAATCAAAACGGACTTGAAGAAAAATACATCAACATCAACAATATGGTTGAGAAGAATACAATGCTGGCCAACATCACTCAATTGATACATGACAAGTAGTCCAATGTTGCGTCGGTATAGGGTATAATCAAAAACAATTATATCTATTTCAAAATGAAACCTTCGAGCCAGGATGACAGGACGAGGGACGCAAGAACTGTCAGAAACTCACCACACTGCGAAGATCATGAAGACAATCAACAAGAGACAGCATGACGAATCAATGAGCCGCATAAAAAGTGAAAATATAACACTACATATTATATTTTTATATAATTACAGCAAACGACAGGCGGGATAGATAAAGCGTTTCGACTACCTTTTATTATGGGTATCTTCAAAGAAGTCGAAAAATACTTATTGGTTGATCATACAAAATCAACAAGATTCACCTTGGCCGTCATCTAAGACTTTTCATCCCAACTAGAAAAGAATGCCTGAAGGAATTGATTCGTGGGTATTCGACCAGAAAGAGGTGTGACATCATTTTACACCAAGGAGACGAAGTATTTGTATCCCAGCGAAGATCAAATCTTTATTGATACTCAACGGGCACAAATGACACAAGCGTCGTGCAAAGGATCTCCGTCAACGGAACATCGTGAGGTCCTTGGAGGAAGGAACATGGATGCTGATGCTGCACTGGCAGTGTAGTGTCAGAATTGACTATTACATCATCGGGAAACGAACACGGACGAGTGTAATGAAACTGCGGGATGTTGAAACGGCACAACTGGAGTCGGTGGAGGACATAGTGAAGGCCTTGGATCTAGAGGAACTATGGGTCAACCACATTCGCCATCAAACAACAGTTACAGACTTGCGCCGAAACGAACAAGCCTATATCCACCAAACATCTGAGGAGGCTTGTGCAAGCAGCTCGTGTGGTAGATAACAAAATGTTTATATATATATATAGTTATATTGATTGAATTTATTATCATTATTGTGCTAAATTGTTATAAGATGAAATAACATTTGTGCCATTCTTGGAAAGTCCAGGGCGACTTTTCCTCGATGAGGGAGCATCTATAGTATCGTCAAAGTTCAATGTGTATTATTATTTAATCTATTTGGAATGTTTCTGTATATTAATATATTATTTGTTAGTTTGTTATATTAATATTTCCGGATTTAATATTATGGAATACTTGTATTGAATTTCAGATATTATCAGTATGTGAAGGGGCTGGTGATGGAGGAAGACTATATATAGGTTCTATTTTGAGTCTTAACAGATATCTATTTATACCTATGTGAGTCATTCACCCTCCTCACCCAAACCGTATGTAATAAGTGTATGTTTCTTCTATACATCTCATAACGAGAATAAATACTCTTCGACGGACTTTCTTCGCATATGGAATTATTACTTTTATCTTGTGTTAGTGCAAGTGCCACACCTTGACAATCCGACTCCAGCTCTACCTATAACAACTCGGGTAGGTCCCTGCAACAATATGATTATCTCAAAGGGTACATGAGGCTGTCTGGATAGTATTCATATTCTAAGACGAAACTTTTTAGTTACTTAATATCTCATCGATCCTGAATTATGAATTATATTCGAGAGCAGTTTTAAAACAAACGTTATAGTGTCAATGCTCTCTTTCATGCGAAAAGACACTATAGTAGGTGAGGGCTTAAAGTCATTAGCAATAATTATTATATATACAATCTACATTTCTAATGTTGACACTCTTATGGAGTTAGTGAGAGTCTCACAAATCTGACTACTCAAATCTATTTGTAGGGTAGTGAACTCCATCATCATTACCTTTAAGAAAAATGATTTGTTTCTCTCACCCTTACGAGGATTTATGGCCAGTTAATGTATCAAAAACTTTCAGTAATTCACTTAATAGTAGAATCATAAGAAAATCGGAGTAATTATTGGTACTTTTTAAATTTTTATACAATGTATTTTATAAAGCTAATTGTTATAACAAAAGGAACATTAAAAAACATGAAGATAAGAGTGAAAGTTACTTTCACTTGTTTTACTTTCGAATTAAATATATAAATGCTCTTTCATTGTTTACTTATTAATATAAAAGCCTTGTTATATGATTTTGTTCTGCTATAAAAAATATGCTAGATATTTTAACTTAATTAATTATAATTATTTAGTGAACTAAATACCCCTCCCCACCTCCAAATGTACCAATTTTTGTACACAGTCATATTTTATATTTGTCCGAGGAAGCAATGCTAACGTAGGAAAAGCTTAGCACTAATATAGTTTCGTTGATCAGATCTGAGAGACGGACACAATTTGGTCATGTATTTACAAAACGATCATAATAATTCTCTTAAAAATGATAACTTTAATTTTGGTAATTTGTGTTTGATAAAATATTAAAGTGTTATCTTTATATTATTTTTAGGGCAAATAACCTGGCCGCATTTATGATCGTGGACATCGTTAACAGTGAGGGCTGTGTAATGTAACTGCACTTGCTCTATTCAAAAGATGTCGACCAGGATATATATTTGGAGATGCCCAGGGATATGGTCCTCACTGGATGGACCATGAGACTCTAGAAGGAGGAACACTTTCTAACGGGACTCACCGCCTCATACAAGGGGCCTTGCTATATGACAGTGCCCCACACTTATGAGACCCTAAGATTTGGTCATATAACTTCATTAAACTCAACCCCTGTGATTACCCTGTAGGAGTTTTTAGAGATTCCTACGACTCCTGCAAGACAGTGGCGGTCGTGAAATTTAAAATACCTGTAACCGTTTCTATCGAGGCTGCTCCGTGAAGGCATATGGATGAGTTATGGAAGCCGGACTGAATTATGTCATATTGAATGAAATGTGACTTTGACTATTCAATGTGACTCTGGTTTAAAAAATTGTTTCCAGAACCTCTCTTTATTGATTTCATATAAATTTCAAAATTGAATTTCTTCTATCTTTTTTTATTTGAAACATTATTTCTCAGGAATTAAGCAATTCAAATAATCGTCCAAAATAAGTCCTAAAATTATTATCTGGCAACGTCCTGTTTGTCTCAATGTATATTTCTCATAAAATGAATGTGTCTTATTTAACCCTAGTTAGATCTTAGTTTCTTAAAGAGCCTATTTTGCTTAATATCAATTAATATAATTAATACCATAACATTGATTCTACACTCAAAGTCAAGTTCGGTAATGACTCCAAATGCTTGCATGAATTTTAATTGAGTATTAAAATAAGCTGTAGCAATTATATCATCATATATGATTAAATGAAAGTATAAGAGACATAATCATTTTGCTTAAAATGTATATTAGCTACTTTTGGTTGTATAAAATACTTTGATAATAATCAATTGAAAATATATTTATTTAAAATAAATTGTCATTAAGCGAACAGTTAAGGTATATGTATATTATTTATAATGTAAAAAAATATATTTATTTATGAATTTATTTATGTTTTATAATTCAATCATAATAATGTTTGATTTACCGTTGTAAATATATATACATAATATCAGGTGATTTTGGTTTTTTATATTTTTTAGTTCATTTAATGCTTACATTTAAATCACTACTTATGCCAATATTTACCATTAATTTTCAAATATATTTTCTTTTTTCAGATGATATGAAGGTTCTTTTCGCTCTGCATCCTCCTAAAATATAACTGAAGCAATTAGAAACAACACCATTCACAGCTGACCTCTTTCCTCCACATCAGAATGACATCTAATGCATATTGTGTACAGAGGTTTGCACAATCATTCTCCAAGCATCTCATGTTTGATTCCCAAGTTTCTATTCTCCACTCAGTTCGACACGCGATAGTGTCTCTGGGTCTTCCATATTTTGCCCAAGCCCGGAGGCTCAGTAAACCAAAGTTATCATTCCTTAAGGCCTCTGAAGCTCTTGGAGGCAGGAATTTTTTTATATCTTCGGCATCATGGAAAAGCCGTATGGAAAATACCCTGTGTGGGGACTTTTGATGCTTCAATCGGATGTTCGACCTCGAGGGATTTTCACAGGACCCGGAGAATTCCCAAGTCTTTAGCAAGCTGGACTTAATAAAGATAGACTACCAAATATCTATTTTTGGGTCCTCAAGACAAGCGTCCAGTGCTACACCCTTTTTTAGTTCATGCAGATAGCATTCGGACTCAAAAACACTTCTCAATCCTTACAACGATTTATGGATAAGCTATTTAGAGATTCGCCCAGAGTTGTTTTGTACCTTGGTGATATCATGGGGAGAGCGCCGGCAACTTCTTTATAAGATCTTCACTAAGTTTCAGAGGCCAATTCTGTACATATTCCTTATCAGCAATTAAACTTCCCCAAACATCACCTTTCTCAGAGCCACTTGCCGGTAGTGTTGAAGTTGTTAAAGACCTAGCTTCCCCAAAACATTGAAGGAGTGTAAAACCATTTTGGACAGGACTACCCGGTGGGCTGAAGCAACTGACTTGCATCAAGGCAGAGTTGGTTATGGACGGCTAATGGGATCATCGAAAGATTTCATGGACAATTGGAAATTAGCTTCTAGATCACCAATGAATGATAGTCGTGTACTGAAGCTCTCCCTTTAGAGCTTTTCTGGCTGAAGACTTCAGTCCCTATTGGTCCGGAAGCACATTTCTCGCCAATGCATCACTTTTGGATCAGCACTCCGGCTATCTTTGTCCTTAGTGAATTCCTACGTCATCCTGATAGAAAGGAGGTATTCCAGGAGCTGAGGCAAATTAAGAATATCCCTTCCATAATCATAGTGGAGTTGCCCGGGAGAGTTTTCAAGGAAGACATCGCATGTGTTTGTTTAAAACTGCAACTTCCGACAATTGTGCCATATTTGAGTTTTAAAACACACATTCATTGCCCCTCGAATTCCTTAAGGCATATATTGATTACAAACCAGACAGCAAGTGATCTTATTTTGTATAATACCCTTCATACTACAATTGAACAGAAGGAAATACCCAGATTCAAAGAAACCAATAAAACATTTGACTTGAAGAGTGTTTGGACGCAGAGGACTGTACAAATTGCTCCCAAGGCTGCAGCTACTCTTGGGTGAACGCAAAGCGGACAACCAACTGCCTGGCTAAATAATTAATCTATCTTCCCTCATTCTATTTCCCATACCGTATCCAGATCCTTAACTGTAACCACAACTACCTGCATTCCCCCAAGGAGCAAGCCTTCAAGTTTGTGTAACTCATCAACATTCAAAAGGTCTACATGTCATCATGATCGAGGAGGACTTCAGCTGGAATCGCCTCTTTTCCCTCTCAAGCGGAACTTTTACTGTCATTTTTTAAGTAATTTCATTTAAGACCATAATAAAAGGACTAAAACTAGTATCTGAACATAAGACTATATTTGTGACGAAGTGATTCATATTAAAAGTGGTCTTCGACTCTGAATGAAGTGTTCTTATTTTTTTAAATGCTGTTTTTATCTGTTTTTGTTTTGTTGTGCAAAAATAATATTTTAATATTCATTTCAGAAACTTGGGAGGGCAATGTAGGACTTCTTAAGACCATAATCGTATTTGCCTGATTTGTATACTTGTAGATTTATTAAATATGTATACAAAAAATATTAATAATATGTATTATACGTAATCAATACTTTTTTTCAAATTAAATATTTGTTTCTTTAATTTATTTATAATCAATATCGATATATGAAAATTATAACCAAAATATGTAATGCATATCAATGATTTATTAGTTTTATTTTGTAAAGCAAAGCAGTAGTAGTAAAATAAATTTCATGGTGTTCTTTCTGACTTGTTATCTTTGATTTAAAGTCTTGATGCTGTCATATGAGAGAAAGCACCAAGAATTGAATATTCTTGAATAAATTACCAATTTTAAATATAATCTTAAATGTAATAAAATGTCCTCATTTTGTAGGTTTATTGAACGTGCAAATGTAAAAATAGATGAAAAAGGAGAATCATAATTTATGTACACTTTTATGATGGGCATTACATATTTATATTTGCTTATCCTTCGGTTAATATTTCATTAAAAAATTAAAAGTACCTGTAGAGACTAGCAAGACGAGAAAAAAAAATTGAAGCCCATAACTGCTTTCATGTTTTCGTTGTTGTAAAGGAATGCATCTTTGGCTCCTTTGTTCGAAGGTTTTTGAATGTAATATTATAGATTGGAACCATTCTTGTTGGTTCTTTTTTTTTTGGTTGCATGCTTGAACATTCCTTAGAATTCACGCTTAATTCTTGGGTGTTGTTTGTATGAAAATAATAAACTATGAAGTATCCAGAAAGATCATAACAATATATGATATCTGGAATAATATAATGTTCTATTGTTAAATAAGTAAATAAATATTAAAAATATTAAATTAAATAGACATTTGTGGAGATAAATCAATATAACGTAGTATAAAATAATAGTATTGATTGATGAAATGTTTAACAATATACGATTACCAGTTTATTCTTGAGTTTAAAGCAAACTTATTTCAACTCATATCTTCATATCAAAAGAATGCACTTTGCTTAAAGGAAAAAAATGTAACCCCAACAATAGGTATATTTTTATAAGATGGGTGTGTTTAAAATACACTCTGATTGTCCGGAAAAATACGGCGCAATATATTTCAAAATATATTCATCTTTAATTATATAAGTTCAATTTAATATTATATGTATGTATATTTTCCCCTCAGATAAAAAATTAGTAACAAATGATTTATAAGATTAGGTAATGTGATCTGCTCATCAATTGAATAACATAATTAAGCATAAGTCATTCAATAATTTTTCTCAAAATAAAACATGATAAACCATAAAATATATCTAATTTGTCATGACTACAGACTAATAGAGGTGCTCATAAAGCACCTCCTCTGTCGAATCAAAGCTGGGACTAGGGTTCATTTATGTCTCCTTCACGCAAAGTTATCCTCAATTCAATAGACTTCTACTGGAGTCTGTGACTTTATATGGGCCAAGGTATATAGAAATACAGGTAGGTCACTCTCAAACATAAACAAAATGTGACATCACTGGAAGGATTGTTTACCAGGGTTTTCAAAGGTATGCAATTATTTAATAACACGAAACTTCGATCACTGATATTTGAAATAGTGTTGATTACATTATTTACTTAAAAAAGAAAATATGTATTTACTCTATATTATTTCAAATTATATTCCAATTTCATTAAAAATGTTTGAGCAAGAATTGAAGTTGGGATTTTTTTAACTTTAACAAATGTGTTTCAAGGAAAAATTATATGTCAAGAATAAAGAATGGACATAGGATCATCCAGTTAATCATTTGGTGACGTCACATTGCTCTGTTTCATCAACCAGCTATTGGCAGTGCCCAAGAATATTTTTATTGTGGAGTCCCAAGAAATGATTCCAGGTTTCTTGATGTGGATGGGACTGAGGTCTGATGAGGACGTGAATGTCATCCATCATAGAAGAAGCCGCCTTCTTAGGCAAAGCGGCAGATTCTCCGATGAAGGAGTCATCAACTAAGCCCGCCCTCGTTTGATGGAGTGAGACTCGACAGACTCCCGAGACCCTGGCTTTGAATACATTACTCTTAATCCGTTTTTTTTGTAAAAGCGATTAGTTGTTTCATTTAACTCTGAGAATATGCGTATTTAACACCTATCAATGAGATAGTAATCTAAGTCAAGTCTGTTTCTCTGAAAAAGGTACGTTTTGATAGAATAAGGATAAATTATTATGTTTGTATTCATGATTGTTTTGCATATATTTTTATTAGTATGGAGCCCCCGAGATAACGGATATGATGTAGTGCAGTCCAAGAAACGCATCCTTAGTGCTTAGCTCTGCGTTCACTAAGACCGAGTTAGAGCATCTCGCCCTCAGAAATTTGATTCGCATAAGGACCCTTGGATTATGGATATGAAACCCAACAGTCCCACCATTATACCCCTTATTGACTGTCTTTGTGTTCACTAAAGCTGTATGAGGACACCCTGCCACTCATGAAGTCCTCTTTACCTACGTCAAAACGCTCCCAAACTGTACATTTGTACTCCTCTTGAAGGCCAACCTTAGCCTTCTCAACCTTCCCCAACACATGTAAAGAAGAATCTGTGCATAATTAATATACAAAAGTGGTCCAAGTTATTTGTGAGCTTTCCCGAACCGAATTATGGAGGAGGCTGATCCATACTTAATGAAGATGAACTTTTTAAACACTTGTGGAACAAAAAAATCACCATCTGCCTCACGAAATCGTAATTGCAATCCACAAACACAATAACCTGCAATTGTACAACCTCTAATACAAATTTCAAAGTCAAGCAATTCGGGTGTAAGATGGACTTGCTGCTATATAGTGGAAGATCAGGAGGAGCTCCCATCCAATGATAATTAGAAATTCAATCTATAAAGTTACTTCTAAAAACGACTCCGAGCGTTTCCTCTGAAGCATGAAGCAATTTTTTATGGAAGTCATGGTATAGTAGATGCTTAGGCACCAATTACGCCGCTCAACTTGGAGAGTCCTGTGCCTAAAGTCAGGATTCCTGGTCCCTTTTATTTACCTCCGAAGGTATGTGCCCTATAATATTATTATAAATATATAGTATATGTTTATAATAATCTTAATGAAAGCATGCACACCATCATGAAGTTTTTGTATAATTCATTTATTTGTTATGTATTAGTATTCGTATTTTGAATAATAGTAATAACTAACATTAAATCCTTAAACATTATGATTTGAGGCTTATCAAACTTTATTTAAAGTTATAGAACAGCCTAGGTTCTATGATCTAAAAGATATCTCGAACAGAATAAAATGCACGTATAAAGGATGAATAAATAAATGAAAAATTTGATAAAGCTACGTTAAAAACAAATATAACATTAAAAACACATGCATTTATAACTTGTCGGAAGAAAAATAAAAGAACTCCCAACCTATCATCCTTCTTTTATGAGATATCTTGAGATAAAATAGTGATTTAGAAAACCAGTTGACTCGCTGAGATGAGAGATCCAATGCGTCATTTGATTCAGTCCACTTGCACTTGAAGGGGAGAGGACCCGTTTGTTTTGAAAACATCCCTGGGGATGGAGCGTAGAATTTCCAGGCTTCTTCTGACGAGATCTTGGAGACCCACAGGAAGCCCACCTCCGCACGTTCTTGAGGCGTAGAGAGCCCTCTGCACCGTGGATATAAGATGTTCGATCTCGTAAGCCTCCTCGTATGTAGGTGATGTGGACACCAGCCAGTCTGTGGGGGTTAATGATACTCCAAATTCTTCTAGAATAATATCTTCCACAGCTTTTATGACTGGGATCATTCTGTGGCAAATCAATCTTGTTGCTCCGAAATTTGTACAAGGCATTAAAAGTTTTTGGAATTATAAAATTTATTTCCTCCTGAAAAGGGCCGATATATAAAAAGGAAAAGTGGCTTCGTCTTAAAATAATATCCAAATTGGAGTAAACTCTTAATGCAATTTTATAACGGACAAATCTAATGGCTTCACATTCAGCTAAAAAATGACTCAGAGTTTCTTTTTGTAGCTTACAAAGCCTTTCTTCAAGTGTTTTCCCATGGATATTGCTTGTAGTGATGATTTTTGATACAATTCCATTTGGAAACCAATATAAACTGTGATCAAACTTTTTATTTGATAGACTTTTTATAATTTGGTCCATGGGATAATTTTCATTTACCTTATCACGATGCCTCTCAATTTGCCTCAAATATTTACATTTAATATCGTTCGTTAATTGTAGGAGACGCAGGATTTTATTTCCAAAAAAAATAATAAAATTTAAAAAACTATCCCGAGGTCCAATTTCTCTGCTTGTTATTTCAATTGTACTTAAAATTCTTCGCTTCTCAAGTGCTTCGATAAAAGTTTCTTCTACCTTACAATAAAATATTTCTCCCAAAAATCAAACTTCTTCTTTAAAAACGTGCCTCTCAGGAAGTCCAATCTGTTATTATTCTTTAGCGGTTCTTGCCACCCCATAAGTGGAAAGATTTTGCGTGAAAAAAATTCTGCTACCCTTGCAACACTATTCCAAAAAGGATTAACCAGCTTTAGACATGCAATAATTTTTCCCGATCCGTTATTTTTCACTTTTTCGAAGGACATTTTCCCCTCATATTCCATTTTAGAAACTATTGTATTCGTCCATGACGAGTCTTCACAATTCAGTCTCTTAAACCACGAAAAGAGAAATGTCTTTCAAGTCTCTTCCATTGGTAAAAGTCCCAATCCTCTGTACCTTTTCGGACACACTATTCTTTTCCAAGATAAATAGGAAGAAGTACCTTTTCCGAAAATGAACGATGAACACAGATCCTCTATTTTCTTTATTAGTTTATTGTCATAAGGAGTGACCCATAACAGGTGTATAACTTTAGGAAATATTAATGAATTCCAAACCTGGATTCTGGACGTTATATTCCAATTAATGAGAAAGCTAAAACCCGCCATAGACTGTCTTATCTTATATTCAATTTTCTTAAAATTTTCCGTGACATGAGATTGTCCAAAAGAAATTTTACAACCCAAAAGATAAAGTTCTTGAAGGGTTTTTACGTTTAAGGAATGTAGATGTTTTCCAGTATTTGGAGTTATACTTGTTTTAGAAAAATTAATATTCAAGCCAGAATCTTTACCCAGATTTTTGTTATTTTTAGACTTTCATGAACAGACTTTTCAATTTCTTTAGTGGTACCTGAATATAAAGTAGTAATATCATCTGCATAGGCTTGTATTTTGTTACTTACTGGGCCATATCTGATTCCTTTTATTTATTGGGAAGAATGGATTTTCCTAATGAGTTGATCAACAGCTAAAATGAACATACTGGGAGCCAGGGGATCACCTTGGCAACCTCTTTTAATCTGGAAACTTTGAGCCTTCTTACCGTATGTATTGTAAATTTCACGAAAGCATATAGATATCATATTTACAAACATTGGGCTAAAGCCCCACATTTTAATAATATAGCTGTCACAAATACTGTCAAACGCTTTATGAAAGTTTATTGCCATTACTGCTCTATACTCTTCTGCTGTTTGATCTATAGAATCCATAATACTTCTGACAGCATCATTGTAATGAAGCAGACCGCGCTGATATGAGTCTGTGAATCTCCACTAACAAATAATTAAGCCATGATGCTAAGATCGTATTTATATCAAAAGATACCCATTACAACACAATAAATAATAAGAACGATATGTTACTTCTTTGAAAGTATTATCAAAACTATATTTCGATTGTTTAAATAATATTATGTTATCATGTTATTGCGCCTCTTTCAACAGCTGACGGAGGACGCGTAGAGTTTGTTTATTCCTCAAGTAAGCTGATTAGTGATGGTTCGTTATATCAGGACTTGACCTTTACCACTTTAGAGTCTCCATCGTTCTAAATGGGACCGTGTGTTTCTGACGAATTGCCATTAATTGATTTTGAACAGTCCGACGAGGCGTTCTGTGCATCCGTTTGTCCAGAGTGCCAATTATGTACTGAATTTCCATTCAATTGTCCCAAGACCTTCATTCTTATATTTCAGGACCACATTCTGCGCTTCTAGCTTGAATAACTATTGAATTTGTCTACAAGCTCCTTTAAAAGTGGTAGCATTGCCACTAAAAAACAGGATTGGCCTCCCCCTTTGATGAGTAAAGCGCCTAAACGCCATGAGAAACTCATGAGAAGAACAGTCAGGGACCAATTCAACGTAAATCGACCGTGTTTGTATGCATGTGAAAATTACTCCCCATACTTTAGACTTTTCTGGGTTTCGGTATCTCCTGCCATTAGAGTCTTTTCGGCATTTCAGGAAACTACAATCGAGGATACAATAAGATGGGCCAAAATAATCAACACCGACATGGTCCCATGCTTCCGGTTTATCCATCCTAATACTTGGAAGTGGGGACATTTTCGGTGACTCATACTGAATGTACCTACACCTAGGAGTTTTGCATCCATGTCTTACAGCGGACTTGAAATTATATCCGCCCTGTTGCCAGTAAGTCATTCAAATATGTTCGATTGTTTGTTTCTGACTGGCATATCTTAGATTAAGATGAGTTTCCAATGCCACTCTTTTTGCGTAATCGCATTTTGGCATGATGATTGAGTCCATAAAATCAAGATCTAGAGAGATACTTTTATTCAATCTGCCTCTAAGACTAAGAAGCTGATAATCCAGATCCCAATAAACTGGGAGATCTTTTAAAACTGAACCTTTTTGGACTTAAAGCAATTGTTTTTTGGTATTTCCTTGTCCCTATCAAAGTTTCTCTATTTTTATGGCTGTTGCAAGTTTGAAACACGCAACCTCTCACCACAACCACCTCCAAACACACTAATACTTCTTTAAAACTAAACAAAATCACAATTACACACTCCATGAATTGACAAACAATCACTTAAACATGCGATACTGTGTAAGAAGTGGCTACAAACGATGCTTTATGGACTTAAGTGATTGATTACACACTAATTGAAGTGAAATACAACTAATTTTGGAATTTCAGATGGCTAATTATCAATTTTCGTGCTAGGCGCAGTGGCCGTGCCTGCTTTTGATGTTTCTGTTTTGAATGTTTCCGTTCCCGCCGTCAATGTGAGTGGCCGTATTCCTACTTTGCAGTAAATGGATTTCGCCGTTTTAATATGAAGCAGAAGAAAGAAGAATAAAGCGTGCGCTCAACATCTGATAATTGATGCTGATCAAAATAACATTAATGAAATATTTTTTTTATTCCAAATATCTTGACTTTTCAAAATAAATAAAGTCACCTTATCCTAGGACAACAAAGCTAAGGACGTAGAGGCTCTCAAAACCAAGTATCCTATATATAAGGTCGAGGCATCTCAGTCAACACTGCTAACAAGGCGAGTGACGTCACACCCGGGGCAGAAAGCAAAACAAACTCACCGAAGAAACATAATTATCAATTTTTTGCAATTTAATTTACAATAATGGACCCAAATCTTCAAATAGACAAGGTAGTAAATATTTTTTTAATGTAATGGAGTTTATTCATCATACAACAACTTATGTTAAAGGTCGTCCTGAAGAAGAGTCGTAAAAAAGCTTGTGCTATATATGGATGTAAAAAACCCAACGGCATCGTTTGCCACGATTTCCCAAAGAACTTGGCTCGACAGAGGATCTGGAAGAATCTGTGTAAGAGAAAGGACTCATTTAAGCCAGAAAATGCACAAGTGTGCAGTATGCATTTCGCTCATGATAGCTATCAAAGGGATCTAGAACATGAGCTTCTCGGTTTGATCCCACGAAAGAGGCTAAAAGTAGATGCAGTACCAAGTCTGCTACTTCCAACTTCTACTTCATCGTATCTTCAACCCAATTCGGTGGACCAAAGCAATGAAAAGACTCCCAAAATTCTTAATCAGTCAACTACCTCTCAATCCCCGGGTGAACTCCAAGTTCGACTTGATTCGCCTCGCTCGAGGAGACAAATGAGTAGAGAAGCCAACCGAATTGTAAACGATTTAATGGCAAAGGACGCGGAACATAGGACACGAGATGTCGGTGTACAGACCGACCACTCTTGTTTTGTAGAAAATATAGATGATCACAAATTAAAATTTAAAAAAGCTAAGTCTGATCTATGTATACAAAAAAACAAAGTAAGAGTTCTCCCAAAGAGGCTCATGCGACTAGAAACTAGTGTAAAAAAGCATTCAAAAATTAGGAAGACTCTTATTCAGAAATGTACTCCAGCCCAGGCAAAGAGAGTTTTAACCCCTGATAAAAAATGGTTCCATTACTCCAAAAAATATATCGTTACAGCTCTTTTTTCTCGCTTGAGGAGTGCTGGTGGTGATGATGATCATCCAGGAGCTGTTGGAACTTTTAAAAAGATTAAGGATACTCGAAATAGGGAAAAAACGCCGAAATTTTGGTAAACAATCCTCCAGTAGAAATAGAACATGAACTTTATGACTATAGGATGGTGGATGAAGTCGAAAAAGATTCCGTAACAAAGATAGTCACAAGGGACATATTTAGTGCAACAGGTGTCGAAGAAGACTTCACAGAATTTGAATTTTCGATTGATATTTCTGACCAGCCTCCTGTTGACCATATAACTTTACAAAACCAACTAAATCAGTTTCAAAAATGGGATCTTGACTTCCAAGGGCTCAGTTATGTGTCTGGATATATTGCCTATAAAACGCAACACTCATTTCCAAATCTCGGGAAAAAGAGTAATGGCATTATACTAAGTAATGATTGTACACCTTGGTTGTACCATTTATCAAGAGGAAGATTGATGGTGCCTTCAGATTCTTTCTTATATGATTGTAAAGTATTTTATGAAAAGTTTAAAGAATTCCATTCGCCATCTCTGGATCGTAGTCCTCAATTCATAAATAGATTTTTTCAAGTCCTGGTGGAATCATTTGGGAGTAAATATGACAAATCTGTTCTTTCTCTTTTTTCCAAAACACGAACTATGATAAGACTACGATATCTTAATGCCCAATTAAATTTAAAAACTGGAGGGAACGAATTAATAAGGGGGAAAAAGCAACTCGGCCAATTTCATTATAATTATTACTTTTTGTGAAATATTTTGTACAATACAGTTTGAAATATATAAGTCATGTAGTAGTATGGGGAATGGTTTCAATCAGTTTTGACTAATTTATTGAAATACATATCAACAGTATTTGTCATTTTTTAATGGATCCTTCAAGCGTGATGCTTGAAAAAAGTCTGGAGAACTCGGGAGGAATGTAGTGAGTGATTTTTATATGTATCAAGAGTCTGCATAACATACGATTGGTGTAGTGGGTAGCTTGAGGTTCGAATGGAAGATTTGAATTAGTAAATTAACACAAATTGCGCAAACCTTGGAGAAATTTTAGCAATTCTTCAATATTATAATTACATATAAAAAATATGCCCCGGGTGTGACGTCACAGTTTTTTTATTTAGTTTTGTTTACATCAAAATGCTACGACCTTATATATAGGATACTTGCTCAAAACAATCACGAAATCTCTTGCAGAGTAGGTCCAAGGCAGAGAGGAGGCACAACAGCTGCTGCTCTGAAAACGTTCCCAGAAGATTGTTCGTCCGTCATGGGGAAGAAGTGCTGTGCCCCCGGATGACCTCCTCACCCTCTTCCGTGTCTCCGAGCGTGTCCGGTTCCTCTCATGTGGAGGTGCTTTGTGAGAGCGGTGCCTACTATAGCGGCCATGTGGAGGAAGTCGATCCCTCTTCCTCCGAGGTACTCGTGAGCTTCGACTCCCGGGAGCTCCCCCTCTCACGCTTCCCTTTCTCCTGCGTCCGGTGGCCCCTCCCGCCATGAGCCACCCGGGGACGCACAGCTTCAGTATCGGGGAGGAAGTGGATGTCCTCAACACCGCACGGGACTTGGAGGCCTTTGGCTGGCGGCCCGCACGCGTCAAGGAGCTCCGGAGCAACGTGGACGTCCTCTGCAGCTCCGCCTCCGCCGGGGAGCTCCCGGGCTTCAACCATGTGGTCCACCAGGACCACCTTTGCCCCAATCCAACATTCCACACATCCAGGACAAGGACTTTTATTCTTTTTGGATCCCGCTGCTCTCGGAGATGGAGGACATTTACACAGAGGACGAGGACTCCCACGCTGTCTTTGTCAAGTCCATCAACGCCTGCTCTGTCAGGTACGAGCCCACCATGCGGTCTCTGCGGGTCGCGAGCACGGACGAGGACACGCAGCGGAAAGCCGCCATGATCCATGCACTTTCGAAACTTCACACAGAAGGTCCTCCTCAAGAGCAAGACGGAGGAAGTCGAGCGGCACCTCGAGGCCACGCGGATTCAGAGCACCTACGGCTACACAGAGGAGTTCCACGTGCCCAGTGAGCTCATGGGCCTAGCTATCGGAGCCCACGGGGCAAACATACAGCAGGCCCGGAGCGTGGGCGGCATCATCAACCTGGAGCTTCGTGTCACGGAGGACAACAAGGAGTGCGTCCGAAAGGCAAGGAAGCTCCTCGAGTTTGCAGAGGACACGAATCAGGTCCCACGGAGTCTTGTAGGGAAGTTCATCGGGCGCAATGGGCGGTTCATTCAGGAGATCGTGGACCAGAGTGGGCTCCTTCGCGTCAAAATATAAAGGGGCACATTTACGAAATGGAATATGCGGAGGTCACAAAGACTTTACTCTGCTTCATGGCGAAGAGTCTCTGCTACAAGTACAAAGACGTGGTTGCCATAGTGCCGCTGCCAGCAATCAACTCGTTTGTCATCAAGAAGTGATATGACAACGTGCTGCAGGTGCTCGTCAAAGTTGGCAAACCTGGAGCTGCTTGAAGACGACTAAGAAGGAAGCAGCAAGAAAGAAGAGTTCCTTCAGCTGCTCAATCGTGGTGGCCTCGTCACTCCCAGTGACCTTGTGTACCTTATCTGCATGCATGCGTTACAGCTTAAAGCTGAGCT
The DNA here is from genome assembly GCA_013387185.1 of Caligus rogercresseyi. NCBI lineage: Eukaryota > Metazoa > Arthropoda > Copepoda > Siphonostomatoida > Caligidae > Caligus > Caligus rogercresseyi. The sequence continues at coordinate 27,934,004 of CP045892.1, forward strand.
CTTTGACGATGACTACACCCAGGAGCTGTTCCTTGAAAGTAACTACCCCTAAAGCTGTCTTTGTCAACATCCTGACCAAGAAGATCTCGAACACCTCTGCTTCTGACTCAATCTTTGGTCAGGTGTACGACATTTCTCACAGTTTCCAGGCATTTGTTCCGTTCATTGCTGCGAAATTCTTCAACTGTATGTCTAAAAACTTTGTACAGTCCATCAATGACAAGATTCATGCTGATCGGAAGAGAGCTCAAGTGTGCGAAAAATTGCTAAACTGCAGTCTTAATTGGTGAATTTACTTTTATTTCCTATATTCTTTATTTAAATTACTTTAATTTTGCTTCGTTCTTGGACAAACTGACTCAAAATATACTTTTTTGATATGTGCCTAATAAATTTATGCATTTAGCGCGTTTATTTTCCCTTCTGTTTTAATTGACCTAGTATGCAAGCAGCTCTCGCAGCCTTTCCGTCTATATATATATATGTTGTCCGTGCCTTATCATGATTAATTTTGAGTGCAAATAAAACATTTCGAAATTGAAGAAAAACTGTAGTGCTCCGGGTTACAAATAAGGATGCTGAAGTCGTGGAGAATCCAGCACTACTCTTCAATCATTTATTTTAAGGACATGAACCCAGGTCTCTGTGATCATCAAAGAAGGCGCTTCCTATGATGAATAAGACATATATGCCATGTGATTCGTGCTATCGGCTACGGACTCGGATCCGGACTCTTAGACTCGTCCACTTTTAATGACTCCGATTTTAGTTCGAAGGCTTGTGATCCGTTCTTTTTCTTATTGATAAAATTACCGAATTTTAAATTATATAGTATTATTTTGTTTATATATATATTTATTTTTAAATAAACAAATTACGTATTTGTATATACATATATTGTTTATATGTATTTCTATTTACATCAATAAATTAGAGTTATAATTCAAAATATTAATCTCTGAATATTCATATACCGTTCCAAATTATGGTGCAATATGGAATTATTTATATATACTTATTTCTAACTCGTGAAAAAACAATCAAGGAATCACAAATAATATTTATCTTTTGAAATATTATTATTAATCAAATATATTTAATTTTGAATTATATAACACATATTACTTAAATCATAATTCCTTTAAATTTCAAAATCAATAGTATTCCTTTGTAATGTTGTAGATTTTCATTTTAATAAGTGCAATTAAAATCAAATAAGAATGAGAGGGTTTCGTAAATATAAATCAATGCATCAATAAACTTTGGTGCTTTGTATAAATTCTCTCAAAATTGAGGATAATTATTTCTCCAGGGGTGCCTACTAAAGTAACGGATTTCTCGAAGAAAACTGATGTTACTCTTGATTGTAGTGTTAAGTGAAAGACAATTTGAATATTTTTTTGTTTTATTCCACCTTGTCCAAATATCATTTTCTTAGAGTCGTGTTAATAAATACTCATTAGTCTCCAAGTGGAGTCCAAATTTTGTGCAAGACCTTCACAATATTGCGTCAACAGATAATTGAAAGCGGACAGCAATCTTACTCCTCAGCCTTGGAGGCGGCTCAGACTCCGATAAACCTATATCCCCCAAAACCGTCCTGATATAAGAAATATAATTAGTATGGACTGATGATAGAAATGTCTCCAGCAACAGCGATAGAGCTATTTTCACAGGAACAAATTTTACACGGTTTAAAACGCACGCCTTATATAAACATGAGGGGGGGAGAGTGACGTCACCATCAACAATCGTCAAGTAATAGAGCCTCCACTGATCATAGTTGGGAATCTTTTTTTTTGGGTGTCATGAAAGCATTCTGGCCTAGACTTCAAACTTATTGGAGATCCCTCGATCCCTTCCTTCCTCCATCCCTCCTTCTTTGTTCCCGGGACTCCGGGATAAATGCCTTGGATACCAAGAAACGAGTCTCCTCCCTTCCTCCCTCCCATTAAGAGACACATTCCCCTCACCTCGACTTCAAGAGTGGAGTCCTACCCATCGTCGGTCTTCGTCAGTCAAAGGACTTCCTTCCCTCATCTTCGTTAGAGAGCTCCCCGTCCCTCCTCTTCGTGAATGGAGCCCTACCCCTCGTCGGACTTCGTCAGTCAAAGGACTTCCTTCCCTCATCTTCGTTAGAGAGCTCCCCGTCCCTCCTCTTCGTGAGTGGAGTCCTACCCATCGTCGGTCTTCGTCAGTCAAAGGACTTCCTTCCCTCATCTTCGTTAGAGAGCTCCCCGTCCCTCCTCTTCGTGAATGGAGCCCTACCCCTCGTCGGACTTCGTTAGAGAGCTACCCATCCCTCGTCTTCGTTAGAGAGCTCCCGTCCCTCCTCTTCGTGAATGGAGTCCTACCCCTCGTCGGACTTCGTTAGAGAGCTTCCCATCCCTCGTCTTCGTTATAGAGCTCCCCGTGCCTCCTCTTCGTGAATGGAGTCCTACCCCTCGTCGGACTTCGTTAGAGAGCTTCCCATCCCTCGTCTTCGTCCAAGGAGTTCCTTCCTTCGTCTTCGGCATAGGGTTCCCCGTCCCTCCTCTTCGTTAATGGAGTCCTGCCACTCGTATTCATGAATGGAGCCCTACCCCTCATCTTCGTGATTGGAGTTCCGTCTTCCATAACCTCCTCCATATTGAAGACTTTTTTTCTCTTTTTTGGAGTTTGCTATTGAACGCCTCAGTCCTGTATTTCTATGAAATAAGTATCATGATGTCCTGATGAATCTAACAGTCCAAAGGACATGAAGATCATTAAATCTCGGTGAAGGAGCCTTGATCATCAAACCTAACAGGACTACCCCTCCCCCCAGACTAACGCTCCCCGGACTATCACCCCCCGTGCCATTTACTCCCATTACTAATATTTTTTATTCCATGAAGTCCGCTTATGAAGTTAACTATGTTTTTTTTTGTGACAATTGACCAGTTTAAAATTTGAATGTAATCAGATAAAATAATATTAATACTTTAGTTTACCATTATTTAATAAATCTTATGTTTCTCATTTCAAATCTCGCAAGAATTGTAACTGGTCACCAAACTTATCAAAAATTAGTATTAAAAGTGCTAATTAATTTTTATTTATTTTCTAAGATATGTCGTTAAAATGATTAAGCTAATAAAATTTTACTTTAACATGACTTGAAAGAGTTTTTACTATGGATATATGGCCTCTTTTACAAAATTTCTTACAAATCCAAGAAGTTATAGGCGTCACTTTGAAATAAATCCTTTTAACTACTTTTTCACTAGTGCTTTACACTATTTACACTTTATCGAATTTAACGTGAATGCATGTTATAAATATATAAATAAAAATTATAGTTTAAAAGTTATACAGTAAATAAAGTCAATAAAAAAATTATGGCATTAAAAAATCAAGTATAAATATAATCAAAATCTACTGATATAAAAATATCATTAAAATGTTTAGGAAATAATGGTTTTCATTCAATTTAAGATTATAATTTTTTGTAGAACCGTAGTAAAAAGTTCAGATAGGGAGAGGTCCTCTTGGAGCAGGAGGGGAAGTACCGAAAGATGTCACCCGCAAATCGCTAGCTTGAAACCTACGGAATTATTATGTAGAGCGCCATGTTACGAGCTGCTGCTGATATTAAAATGGCTTTTAGGCCTCCCCCATAATTAAGATATTATCTTATCAATTTATTATATTATAATACAGACATAGATTAAATACTACTATAGATGAGAAAATAATATTGTAAACGAATTTACTGTTCCTACACTTTAATTCATGAAAGTAATTAATTTATATTAGATGGCAAATAAATTTCATTCACAATTCATTATTGTATTATAATACAGAAATAAATTCAATAGTACTTTAGATGATAAATAAATATTTTAAACGAATTTACTTTCCGACACTTTAATTCCCCCTCATTCTTTCTGAGGGATTCCAAACATTAGAAACGTCGAACTTTTTGACTCTTCTTCGCACTACTGCAACTCAAACATTTGCTGAGTCGGTCATTGGCTTACTTCCTGGAAAAGGTCATCTCACCCATTTACTCCCCTCTCCTAGCATCTCATCTCAGCTTTCATCTACTCCCACCCCTGAGAAGCATGAGTTCTATCTCTTGATCGATTTCTTCCCTGATATTGAACTGGAAGTAATAAAAAGTCGCAGCACTAGAGTCGGCCAACAACATCCTTTAAGTTCTAGACGTCCCTCAAGTCGGCCTTGTACCAGCTAAAAGTTTTGCTGAAAGCCCGAAGCTTTTCCAGAATACTCTCTCCCTCAAACTTTGTACTGGAAAAAATATTGACGAATAATTTTGGCAAATAATTATATCTATATTTCATTTAAATTAAACATTTATGGGATACTGTTGAGCAGAGCTCCATTCATGAATACGAGTGGCAGGACTCCATTAACGAAGAGGAGGGACGGGGAACCCTATGCCAAAGACGAAGGAAGGAACTCCTTGGACGAAGACGAGGGATGGGAAGCTCTCTAACGAAGTCCGACGAGGGGTAGGACTCCATTCACGAAGAGGAGGGACGGGGAGCTCTCTAACGAAGACGAGGGATGGGAAGCTCTCTAACGAAGTCCGGCGAGGGGTAGGACTCCATTCACGAAGAGGAGGGACGGGGAGCTCTCTAACGAAGATGAGGGAAGGAAGTCCTTTGACTGACGAAGTCCGGCGAGGGGTAGGACTCCATTCACGAAGAGGAGGGACGGGAGCTCTCTAACAAAGACGAGGGATGGGTAGCTCTCTAACGAAGTCTGACGAGGGGTAGGACTCCATTCACGAAGAGGAGGGACGGGAGCTCTCTAACGAAGATGAGGGAAGGAAGTCCTTTGACTGACGAAGTCCGACGAGGGGTAAACTCCATTCACGAAGAGGAGGGACGGGAGCTCTCTAACGAAGACGAGGGATGGGTAGCTCTCTAACGAAGTCCGACGAGGGGTAAGACTCCATTCACGAAGAGGAGGGACGGGAGCTCTCTAACGAAGATGAGGGAAGGAAGTCCTTTGACTGACGAAGACCGACGATGGGTAGGACTCCACTCACGAAGAGGAGGGACGGGGAGCTCTCTAACGAAGATGAGGGAAGGAAGTCCTTTGACTGACGAAGACCGACGATGGGTAGGACTCCACTCACGAAGAGGAGGGACGGGGAGCTCTCTAACGAAGATGAGGGAAGGAAGTCCTTTGACTGACGAAGTCCGACGAGGGGTAGGACTTCATTCACGAAGAGGAGGGACGGGAGCTCTCTAACATAAGTTTGAAGTCTTGGCCAGAATGCTTTCATGACACCCAAAAAAAAGATTCCCAACTATGATCAGTGGAGGCTCTATTATTTGACGATTGTTGATGGTGACGTCACTCTCCCCCCTCATGTTTATATAAGGCGTGCGTTTTAAACCGTGTAAAATTTGTTCCTGTGAAAATAGCTCTATCGCTGTTGCTGGAGACATTTCTATCATCAGTCCATTAGTATACTCCCTTTACCATTTCATGGAGGCGACTAATATTAACAACCGTACAGACATGTGGATCCACCTCTTTCAAACACCCAAAGCTTCTTCGCCTGGAAAAGATTCACCTTTTCTACTTGCAACTCGTCAAAAAGCGATCCCAGCACTGCAGGAAGTGGAACATAACATCAGCAAGCAAAATACAACGTACTGCCTTTTATCAAGTCCAGTCTTCTATCATCTCCATATTCTCCACAAAAGCACTGAGAGCCCAATGTTTGGGACGAAAAACAAATGAAAGATTATTGTGCAACAATTAAAAAGAACGATATAACGTCCCTTCTAAGTTACAGACTTTTGTACGAGCTCGATAAAGCGCAAGTGAACCTTTCTAAAGGGAAGATCCATCTTCTGCCCTGGGATGATATAATTAAAATTGCAAAGTTCGATTCATTAACCAATTCCAATTTAATAACCTTTAAAAAGAAGAGAAGGGGGTCTTCGTAATTCATTTTTTTGTTTTATCTCATCAACAAGTGGTGTATTATGTAATATTTTTTGACACAGAGGTTCATTTTTTAATCATATAAACAGTAAAGAGGAAAGTTATGAATTAAAAAAGACAACTTTATTAAATTTTTTCAAGGTTTAAATTCAAATACACAATGAAAGACTGTTTATTGATTTAAGTTTATAATGATTACACTGTATTTAGAGTTACGGGCACATTTGATAGCCATTTTTTGATTGAGTGCCCATATATATATATATATATATATAGTATATATATGATAAATTTTACAGCAATCAAATTACACCTTCCCTGTATTTTTTACGTAGCTCCAGGTCAATAGGAGACGAATCTTAAAATATCTAAAAATCAATTTTACTTATACAATTCGAGCCTTAAGAGCAACCTCCCCCCTGACGTTTCAGTTTTTTCTTTAAATAGGTTTGCACTATTAAAAAAATTCTTAATTTTTACAATTTAGTTGAATTAATAAGTTTTTTTTCATAATATGCATACTGTAAATGTAATAAATTAACATGAATATGATGAGAGGTTTTAGTGATTCTAAAAGTCGCGACAAAAAAGTTAAAAATTTATTTCATTTTTTACAAGGTAAAAAAAAATCGGAAATGTTATCCAATATTTTTTTTATATAACTCAAATTTGGTTAAAATCCATTTTTTCTCATAAAAACAATGTTAGATAGGATATTGATTTCACCCCACGAGATATTTGTTTTTTCATGAGATACATATAATAAAAGCCATTTATATGATGCACATTTCCTATTTCTACAACATTTGTGTCAATGCCATAACTTTTGCCATCCGATTGTTGAACTAAAAAATATTAACAGTAAAAATAAAACTATACCTTTTGTATAAAAGAAGAACTACTATTAATATACATCCCTTTTTAGGACCTTTATATATACATGCAAACATATACATATTTACTGGAAAAAACTTTTATTGCACTAAATATAGTATTTTTACAAGGTAAATGAGCATTTCCATGTTCCGTACGGGATGACGCGCATTTTTAGCCCTACTTTATTCTTTTTAATTCATGATATAAGGGATTTATCCTCATCGTTGTGCAGATCTGAAGAGCTCTCGTCGAGCTCCACAACATCATCCCTTAAGGAAGGCTCAATTGGACTGTCTCATCCAGAAGGTTCTGTTTGAATGCAAAAGGGAGCTCATGACGTTCTTTTTATGATATGCAGATGAGGCTTTTCTTTTCATTATCCTCAAAACTCCTTCATTTTCTAGACGTTGAGGAAATGACTGTCCGTAGTGTTCTATGTTGGGTTAACGAATGTGAAGAACTCATTAGACTCTTGGGGCTTCCGGGAGCCTTTGGATCTTGTACATGCGTAAAGAGATATGCGCGTTTGGGAGAACCAGATCCTCATGTCTGATGTTGTTAGTCGCCTTTATAGTATGGAGGCGGGAGTTCCCGAACTTTTTCATGGATGGAGAGGGTTTTTTTGCCTATTTGATTCGCTAAAATTACATCCGACTTGATATAAATAAGAATGATTAGTCTATGGAACCTAGGATCATGGATGGAGAGGGGTTGGGGGCGGATGGAGAAGATGGACTGGTCGGAGTCGACACTTCTTACGTGGCTTAAAGGATTGATGGCTGTCCACTTGCAAGGGAAGAACCTACCTACCTATGTACTTGGATAAGACGTCATCAGTGTCGCTCTCGAAAATATATCGCTTTCAGGGGATCAGAGGTATTCTTGAACCTTTTTACTGGACTAAAAAGTGTTACAAGATCCCCCTGCATCTGCCTCCAGCCTTGGACTCGGCCTTAGTTGATGGAACCTCTGTTTTTCACGGACTGAAAATCGTTGGACAATCCTAATTTTGGCTAAGTCATTGTTGCTATTGTTATAATTAGTAATCTTAGGTATAGAAAAAAGGAACGGAACTTTCTTCTTACCGTTATTGCTCAACCTCAATCATATTTAATATAGTCTCATATTAAGCGTCTATATAAGAAGTGTTATAAGGAAGAGCTATGGAAGAACCTGAAGATAACAATCCAAACACCATGGTTTGGAAAAAGTTACCTACAATAAGTGGGGTAAAAGAACAAAGGCTCAATCTAAGAGCCAAAAAGAGGATCTAAAAGAGGCTCCTCGCCAAAAAACTGTCTACGAACAGAAAAACACCGTCTTTAATAAAGACACAAAAATGAAGCGCGGCAGAGAAGGCCACACAGAGGAAACTCCTCCTCCAAAGAGATGCCAAAACTCTCAGGATACCGTAAGGAACACGGAAAAAGAAGGGGTAAAACCCAGGCCCAAAAAAGTGTTTTTATACGCCCAAATTGCCAAAGAGGCAAATGAAATTGTTCTCACAAGGAAAAACGGTAACCACATTTCATTGGTCGAATGGCACAAAGTTATTGAAATCCTGGATACGGATTATGTACGCCGCCTGTCCTCTCCGGGTGATGAGTGGATCCCAAATTTTGAAGGGCGTAGATACACCAACAAGAGAGCTGCTATTTACGTGAATGATGATGCTTCTGGCCGATATGTCAGGAATATTGTCGCTAAATCAACTCCTCTCCTACCCATTTCATGGGCTGAAGCTGAAAAAATGAGGGAGGAAAGGAAAGAAAAGACGAGTCTCACAGGATTCATAAGAGGGGTAACTGGAAACATTGCGGACGAAGTACTCACTCGCATTATCTCTCACCAATGCAAAACTCTAAAAATCAACGGTAAGGTAGAAATTACCAGGTCAGAAATGACTAAGACAGGGAAAGTTCTACATTTATCTGTTGACACAACCGCATTGAAAGACATGCAACTTGTTGATTGTACCCTACGTATAGCCTCTGCAGGAAAAGTACGATTCCAAGACCCTCGGAAGGCGACAATTGTACAACCTGAGCAAGAAACAGAAGATGAGGACAAAGAGGAGCTTCAGAGTCAGAACCCGAGTGGAATAAGTGATAATTCCACTAGCGACCATCTAGCCACCAAAGAGAGCACAGATACCATCTCGAATAAGGGCGCTGAAGTAGAAGGAGATACCGTAATACTGACACAAACACTGGTGGAGTATCGAATGAGGACACTGGGAAAGAAGATAATACTGACAGCAACACTACAACGGCCACATCATCCCAAGAAGGTAAATTAAAATTAAATTTTAAACAAAAACGAGTTCCAAAAAAGCAGTCAAAGATCGATCAATTCTTTGAGGAAGCAGCCGAAATCCTTCTTGGCCAGTCACAACCTTCGAAGGTAAATAAAAACAACTAATGATAAGTTGCACATATATTAATACGCAGCACTGCAAAGCAGCAAACTCAGAGCTAAAGTTAAGAACTTCTGCTATTGCATTAATAACTGAACCATATCTCTGTAATGGCTCAACAAAAAGCCTTGCATTAAGTGGGTATACTATCCATAGTAAACACGGATCTAGCCCGAGAGCCTGCATTCGAACTGTAAACCATTTGAATGCATGGTCAATTCCAGAATTTTCTGAAAAGGACGTTTGTACAATATGTATAAAAATAGACGAGTCCTTAACATATATTAGTGTTGCTTATCTTGATCAACAACTACCTGTAGAAAATGAAACACTGCTTAATCTCATTAAGCACTGTGAAAGTAAACAAGTACCACTTTTACTCACTATGGACTCTAATGCTCATAATCGCCTATGGGGTAGTAAGCATACTGACACAAGGGGAGAAAATCTAGAGAAAATCATAGATGAAAATAACCTTGTTGTTATTAACGAAGGAAATGAACCAACATTTCTCACCCAACGAGCAAGTTCAACCATAGACATTACTATGTTAAATCATCATGCCTTTAAAAAATTTGAAGTCTCAGGATGGCATGTAGACCTTAGACCATCTATGTCAGACCATAGATATATAGTTTTCAACTTTGGTAGATATAAACCTATCACCGAAAAATCAAGAAACTTGAGGAAAACTAACTGGGACATGTTTAGGAACCACACAGAAGCGGCAACTCTACCTAAAATACTTCCCTCCCCTAGTATCATTGACCAATGTGCAGAATCATTATATGAGGTCATAAATAAGGCGATACAAATTGCTTGTCCTTTAAGAAGCACGATAAAATCTAAGTCAGTACCTTGGTGGACAAAGCATCTTGCTACTTTGAGGCACAAACTCAGAAAATTGGAACCCAAACGGATGCAAGCTTCCCATAGAGAAAAATATTTACTTGCTAAAAGTGAATATCGGACGGCTCTTAGAAATGAACAAAAAGATTCTTGGAGAAAATTCTGTAGTAATGCTGAAGGTCCCAAAGACATTGCAAGATTAATCAGGGTTCAAAAACCAATAGACAACTCAATTGGTCTCTTAAAAACGGATCGTGGTTATGCACAGTCACCTGCTGAATCTCTAAAAATTCTCATGGAAACTCACTTCCCTGACTGCAAAATCGGCGTAACTTTTGAAAGACCATCACAAACTAATAATTTCGGGATTGATTATTTGAACTATGACAAAGTGAGGGAAGCTTTGAACTCCTTCGGAGCACATAAAAGTCCAGGACCCGACGGACTTAAACCAATTATATTACAACACCTAGGAGAAAATATTACATGCTACATTACTGATCTTTATAAAGTTATTCTTAGCACTGGATATACACCGAAGAAATGGCGTGAAATGAAGGTTGTATTTTTGCCTAAACCAGGCAAAGATGATTACAGCTCCGCTAAATCTTTTAGACCTATCAGCCTTTCCAATTTCATCCTCAAAGGCTTAGAAAGAATAGTACAATGGAAAGTAGAAAAAGTAATTCCATCTTTTCATTCTCAACATGCCTACACAAAAGGCTTTTCTACAGAGACGGCACTATCACAAGTAACTGATATTATCGAAAAATCGATATATCAGCATCAGTGTACACTTGCTGTCAGTTTTGATTGTACCGGCGCATTTGATAATATTCAATTTCATTCTGCCAACAAAGCAATGTCGAAACTTGGAATTCCAGTGAGCATCACATCCTGGTATAAAGACCTCATCAAAACTAGGATGGTGAAGGCAGAAATAAAAGGAGAAAGGGTCTGCATCACCCCAACGCGTGGAAGTCCTCAAGGAGGAGTACTTTCGCCTGTGATCTGGAATGCCGTGATGGACACTCTACTTACAAAGTTCCACAAAGGTGCAATCAAAGCAATTGGCTATGCAGATGACATTATCTTATTAATAAGTGGAAAACACCCACAAACACTTGTCAGTAAAATGCAAGATGCAATAAATATTGTACTGGACTGGGGAAGATCAAATGGCTTGACCTTTAATCCAACAAAATCTAGTGCTATAGTATTCTCAAAGGCGTATAAACTGAGGTCAAAATATTTTCCACGGTTACAAATGGATGGACAGGAGATTGAGTATTCAACACGCTTGAAATACTTAGGTTTGGTATTTGATCAAGGACTCACCTGGACAGAACACCTGAAGGAAAAAGCTGCCAAGTGCTCTCGCTTATGGAACATGGCAAAAGCAATCATAGGTCAAAAGTGGGGGCTGACGTCTGATAAAGTTATCTGGCTCTACGAATCAATGATTAGACCAATCATATGTTATGGTTGTCTTGTATGGGGCCATACTATTGCATCCAAAAAAAGTGGAATCAAAATACTAACCAGTGTACAAAGGAAAGCACTTTTATCAATCACTCAAACACTAAGGTCAACACCTACCGCAGGCATGGAGTCAGCTTTAGGTATTATTCCACTCGACCTATATGTACAAGCACAGGCAACAAAGTCCAGATGGAGAACAAGGCATTTTACACAAGATACTTGGGATGGCATTGGCAACCTCCCACGACGGCGTGGACACCGCTTTTCTAGTGATAAACTGCTTTGTGAAGCAAATATAAATGGGCCTAGTGATTACATAAAAGGTGACCTAGTCTGGATCAATAATAATCGTATAGAATGTCCGGATACAATAATCTATACTGACGGTTCTAAAGACCAAGACGGAAATACGGGCGCAGGATGGGCTATCACTAGGGGTGACATGACTCTACATCATTCACTGGCGTCATTAAAAATCGAGGCATCAGTATTTCAGGCTGAGGTCCTCGCCATTTCAAGATCTGTGGAAGACCTTCTGAAACTGGAAAAACCTACTAGGAATATTGTTGTACGATCCGACTCTCAATCGGCAATTGCGGCTCTCCTCAATCCACTCACGAAGAGCTGCATAGTCAAAGAATGTAAAGAAACTTTGATAAGAGCAAAAAAGGAGAAAAACATATACCTTGAATGGTGTAAAGGTCACAGTGACATAACTGGAAATGAATTCGCCGATTATCTTGCAAAAAGTGGCTGTGAGAGTCAAAATCAAATATGCACCGGAGTACCGCCGAGCTACGTAAAGAAGGCAGTAGATAGTTTGTTTTATCAAAGGTGGAGCAGCCGTCACAAAAACAGCGTAAATATGAAGCACACTCGTCTAATGTTGAAAACTCCTCAACAAAATACGATCAAATTTCGACGAGAGAATATGAAACTGCTTGTTCAAGCAGTCACTGGCCATGGACCTTTTCTCTCGCACTTGAGTAAATGGAAGAACATCAGTCCAATTTGCGATCTCTGCACGGAAGAACCGCAGACTGCAGATCACCTCATAAACAGATGTCCCGCTCTGTCCTATGAGAGGCATGAAGTTTCTCAAGAGGAGGACGAAAACATTAGAATAATCAAATTTATGCAATGTAAAATAATGAAAAATATTATTGTAAATAATTTTAGTATTTAAGTAGGAATAAGTATATGTACATAGGTATTATTATCATTATTATTGTAACACAGATACCCCGTAGTGTGGTTGTGTTCTCTACTTTAGTGTTATATGTGCGTTTTCGTGTGTATGTCTATCGTGGATGATAGTAATAAATATCAACAAACAAAAAAAGTCCACTTGCAAGGCTCTGTAACTTGTTTTTTAAAATCTCGATACGAGGGAGATCATACCTATCAACACTAAATATTATCTCACCATTTATTTATTTTGATCAGAGCCCTAATTTTGATCAGTATCAATTATCAGGATACTGAGCGCACGATTTCTCCCTTGATTCTTCCTTTTTGTGGCTATTCTGTATATGCTGTACACGACATCTACCTATTAAAACGGCGAAATCCATTCACTGCAGAGTAGGAAGACGCCCACTCACATTCACGAATTCAGTCCAATTTGCGATCTCTGCACGGAAGAACCGCAGACTGCAGATCACCTCATAAACAGATGTCCCGCTCTGTCCTATAAGCACCAACATTATTTTGTGTGTTCAAGCAGCATCTATGCCAATCATAGCCATCTTCTCGCTCCAAAAAAAGAGGCAGACACATTTTTTCATTCTTTTCTCATAACCTACGAGCAGTAAATTAGAGAGGAATACAATATTTTTTGGGACATGCAGGCACATACATTCTTTTGCGAGTTGAACCAGCCAGCTATGCCAATCATAGCCATGATTAGTTTTCATCATTATCTACCTTAGATTCAACATTGGGGAACCAGCAAGGAATACTAGAAACTACCTGGAAAGGAAAGGGAAAATTGTAGCTTACGTTGACTAACAAAGCAATAAATTAACAGTTTTATTACAACAAAAACAAAGTTAATTTTATATAAATTTCGTTCTACAAGATTAGTCCCTCCACATAATATTGTAAAGTATTTTAGTAATTTTTTTAAATATGTTTATGTAATGATGTAAATTTTTTATAATGGAACTAATTTGATGGAAAATAAATTGTTGTACTGAGGTACCAAAAAAAAAAAAAATAATAATAACAGTTTTATATGTATTTTTTAGCTAAGTGAGTCATTTTCACTTCAATAATTCATAATTCAACGATCAAACAAGTAGCTATTATATCTAACAAAAAGGATCAAACAAGTAGCTATTATATTTAATAAAAATGAATAACGAGTGTGGTATATATTTTAATACTTTTTATATATCAACAATAGTTTCCACAATAGTAAATATAATATTATATACAAACGTTACATAGTTTAGCAGTTACAAACAAGTAATTCAAGATTATGTTTTCATTGTGAAATAGACAGTAATTAAGAAATTTTTATTTTCAAATTAAGTTTCATATCTGACGATCTTTGTTTCTCTGAAACTACACTACCTCATTAAACTTCAAGTTTTGGAGGCGCCATGATTTTCAAATCGGAGGATCTTGAGGAGGTTACAGCAGGACTGGCGTTACGTTTGAGGGCGGCTCCGGTTCAGCTTGAGGTAGAGCCAGACTTTTTTCATCCACGGAAAGATAACATTCCGCCAACGCGACCCCGATAGTATTTGACTCTTCCGCCCCAATTACAATATGAATGATTAATAAGCAGGCTTGTGAACGGAACGCAAAATTGAACGGCGTTCAGCTGAACGCACGTTGATTAATAAGACATATAGGTGATATTAAATTTAATGTCATAGCGTAACTCTATCCTGTTTTATCACTACATCATTCAATTAAAAACAGATGATGGAATATGCTTTTTATTACAAAAAACAAAGTCAACAACAGAATAAAAGCTACGTATAGCTATGATACTATTTAAATTGGACAATTATACACTCAACATATTTAATGTTTACTTATTATTTATTTACTTATTTATTGACTTGATATTGTGGTCCAGTAAAAATCTATATCATAAAATAAAATAGTTATTTATATTAAATTATATATATATATATATATATATATCATTCATATTTTAAATTGCTTTAAGATTTCAAAAATGGTACTTTTACTTTGATGAACAGTTAGAACCTCTTATTAAAAAAGTTAAAAACTCTTACTTTGACTTGGACATCCATGCACCAATAGACTCGATGCTCGAGCTAAAATACGGATAAGATCCTCCTCGTAGCTCTTGTATCGAAGTTCTTGCAAATGAACAATGTCCATTATTTCACCCTTGGAGCAAGGCAGCTTAATAGCCATTTCACGGTAGCAGTCCACAGGAGGGGCAGCATAGCAGTTTTGGATGGAATTATCTGGTTGGACCTCTTAGGCCAAATTCTGTTTTTTGAAGGAGGAGAGAAACCATTTTGGAGTCTTCATTTTTAGATGATGTAGAATTCCGTTCGGACGCAAGGCGTCGCGGTGGCCGTTAGTGCAATAAAAGGGACTTGGGGGAAATCACTTTGGAGCGTATGGAGAAGCTAGTAGTCCGGGTGAAAGTAGTGTCCCCACTGAGACACACAGTTGGCCTCATCAATAACGAATCATTTGAGGGGATCCCGTGTATAAAGGCTTCGAAAGACTATTGAGCTTCTGAGAGGCAGATACCTTCTCGGGAGTCACGTATAGGAGTGTGATTTGGGGCATGAGGAGACAGAACTTTTCGTATATTTTCCGCTGCCTGTCTCGGAGTCGTCTCCGATGAGATGATCTGCAGGGATTTCCAGACCATCGAGCTTTGAGAATTTATCATATATGAGGGATGCCAGGAGGGATGGGACTACAGTGACTCTGCCCTGGACTGCGGTTGTTAACTGATAGCAGAGACTCTTTCCGTCCCCGTTGGCATAAGGACAGAGGTGACATTGTTCAAGAGGATCGCATTAATGGCTGACAGTTGATGAAGTCGAAAGCTGTGGATATCAAAGTGACTCTTGAGCTTCCCAAAGAGATCGTTTGAGAGAGAGTAGTCCCTCTTTGGCATATTATTATATTCTGTTTACAACAGGAGCAAAGAACTTGTATACCACTTTGAAACATAGAATATAAAGAACTTAAAATAACACTGCACAAACACGTTTTTAAAATAAATATTACCAGGCTTGTTGATCGGAGTTTTTTCTGATCGCCGATCAATAGCGATATAGCGATATTTGATCGCTGATCGGAGTATCGCAAAAGGTCCTGATCTTTATATCTTTTGATCGTAAGAAAATCACTAAAAAATAGCGATCCGATCAATTTGTATAAAATAATTAAAAAAGAAAAATGTTTATAATAAGGATTTTGAGACAAACCCTACATTTCTTAAAACTTAACCAAAATCCATTCCAACAACTAATATTGTTTATAAAACACAAAATCCAGACTAATACTAATGGAAAAAGCCAGTGTGTGCAATCCTGATATATTTTTTGTCCTAAAATATACAGACAGGCGACTATTTTGGAGCTCATGGGCTATGGGAAACATTTATTCTGGTATCTCCTGTCTTAAAGTATGCAGACATATGCCAATTGTGGAGCCAGAGCGTTGGAGCTCATAGGCTATGAGAAACAATTATTCTGATATTTTTGTCTTAAAATATACAGACAGGCGCCTATGGAGAAGTCGTTATTTTGGAGCTCAAGGGCTATGGGAAACAACCATTCCATTGCCATATAAAGATGAATGCTAATAAAGGTTTGACTGTTTTTACATTTAAATTTTTACTTAGAATTATTATTACATAGGCAATTTTTTGTTGATCGCAATTAAATTGATCGGATCGCTGATCGGAAAAATCCCTGATCGTTATATCGCTATATCGCAAACAATTTCTGATCGCTATTTTTGATCGGATCGCTATTTTTTTCCTGATCGCTCACAAGCCTGAATATTACAATTGAATTAATGATGATAGCCTTCAGGCGCAGATGAAGGGAGTGCCCATTTATGACGACATCGTTCCAGCTAGCTTCTATTATTCCTTGGGAACCAGGTTCAATAAAATTATTTACTCAACACTATGTGCAAAGGGATCAACGTGGATTGACGTTTGGCTCGCTCACATCAATAACTCCATTGAAGGCGGATATAACTTCATTAATAAATAAAAATCAAAGTTGTTTATACTATGGAATGATGTGTTATGTTTTCAGGATGATCATATAGAGTTGTCTGGAGGGATTTAATTTGAAAAGGGCTACATGCATTTTGGGACTGAAAAATAGCTCAAAATTGCAGTCTTTGATTTTTCAACAACATTACTCAACGTGAACATTAATTAAATAGAGTAACAAGGGCTCATGTGACATGAACCCTTGTTACTCTTTTTTAGGTGTTAGGAGAGAGGAGTAATTGGGTGAGATGACCTTTTTCAGGAAGTAAGCCAATAACCTACTCAGCACATGTTGGAGTTGCAGTAGCCTGAAGAAGAGTCAAAAAGGTCAACGTTTCTAATGTTGGAATCCCTCAGAAAGAATGAGGGGGAATTAAAGTGTCGGAAAAGTAAATTCGTTTAAAATATTTATTTATCATCTAAACTAATATTGAATTTATTTCTGTATTATAGCATAATAAATTGTGAATGAAGTTTATTTGCCATCTAATATAAATTAATTACATTCATGAATTAATGTGTAGGAACCGTAAATTCGTTTAAAATATTTTTTTATCATATATAGTATTATTTAATTTATGTCTGTATTATAGTATAATAAATTGATAAGATAATATCTTAATTATGAGGGAGACCTAAAAGCCATTCACATATCGGCTTCTGTATCTGTCAAATTGCAGAAATGATTAGTTATATGGCTGTTGTAAATCTTAAATACGCAACTTTTCACCAAAATCCACCACCAAACTCACAAATACATCAAACATCTTACCAAAATGACCTTTAGACACCCAAATTAATGACAAACAACCAATGAACCACGTGATTTTGAACACATCATGGACACAAGATTCGAACCAAGATCTTAAACAAATCCTTGATAAGCTTCCAAAAAATGTACAAGCACCGGAGAATCGATATTTGCATTGAAAGCGGGGTAAACATTGGTTCAAACAATTAAATACAGTGAAAATGAAGGACTATAAGATTACTCCGCTGTCTTTTATTTAAAAAAATACAAATCATGGACACAAGATTCGAACCAAGATCTTAAACAAATCCTTGATTAGCTTCCAAATAATAAACAAGTACCGGAGAATCAATATTCGCATTGAAAGCGGGGTGAACATTGGTTCAAGCAATTAAATACAGTGAAAATGAAGGACTATAAGGACTTACAGCCTCTATTTTATTTTCAATACTCGACTTACAAACAATACATTTGAACCAAGACTTTCAACGAATCCTCGATCATGTCGACACACTGAGGAGCAAACAATATTTATCAAATTTAATCATTGAAAGCATATAAATATGGCAAAGTAGGGCAGCCATTTTGTTTTGTTTTTCTTTCTTTTTTCATTTAAAAATAAACGCTTGTTACAAGTACTGTGATTGGAGAATACTAATGAATGCAGTGCAGTGGGGTCGCCATTTTTATTTTCTTTTTCTTTCCAGTACGCAACAGGAAGGGGGGGAAACACGTGTGAAAAAGGATTCACATTTAAAAGTCTGTATTTCATTAATTATGTATTATTTTAAAGCATAATTTGCAGTACTGTATTCTAACAAAGACCTTTAACGAATACTTGGTAATCTCGAGACGGATCGATCGGAACTCGAGAAGCAAAGAATACCAACCAGTATGGGCATTAAGCTCCGTTTGATACATTTATATATATATATATATATATATATATGACTTGCAGAGTTACAAAACATATATATGTATAGCCTGCATTGTCTTATTATTCTTACTTAATACATGATCTACAGAAAATATATTCGAACAAAGACCGTTAACAAATCCTTGGTTCAAAAACAATTTAATACAGTGAAAATGAAGGACTATAAGATTACTCCGCTGTCTTATATTTTTAAAATACAAATCATGGACACAAGATTTGGTAACGAGTTTAATCTGATAAAAATGGATAATTAGTCATCCAATATTCCCAAAATCAGTTGTATTGTCTTCAATTAGTGTGAAATAGGTATAATAAGACATCGTTTTTATCCACCAATCAACATGATCACGTGGTTCAGTGGTTGTTTGTCATTACTTTGGGTGTCTGAAAGTGATTTTAGTGAGATGAATGATATATTTGAGTGTTTGTTGGTAGATATTAGTGAGAGATTGCGTGTTTATGATTTGCAACAGCCATATAAATATTATCATTTCTGCAATTGGACGAGTTTAATCAGATAAAGAAGGATAATTAGTTATCCAATATTCCCACATCAGTTGTATTCTCTTCAATAAGTGTAAAATAAGTCTAATAAGACATCTTTTTTAACCACTAATCAACATGATCACGTGGTTCAGTGGTTGTTTGTAATTACTTTGGATGTCTAAGGGTCATTTTGGTAAGTTGTATGATGTATTTGTGTGTTTGGTGGTAGATTTTGGTGAGAGGTTGCGTGTTTAAGATTTGCAACAGCCATATAAATTGAGATAATACTTGGAATCACTACATGTATATAAATTTAATATGGCTCTCCTGAAAAATTTCAGATAAGCTTCAAAAATAATTGTTCTAAAAGTTATATATCTTTTCAAGAAACATCAATTTTATATATATAAGAAAATGCCATAACCATCTTACTTCAATGAGGTCAGATCTTAAATAGATATAAATTTATTATAGCCCTACTGAAAAATTTCAGATAAGCTTTAAAAAATCATAGTTCCAAAAGTTGTACATCTTTTCGAGCTACATCAATTTTATATATAAGAAAATGCCATAACCATAAGATTTGCAACAGCCATATAAATACAGATAACAACTCAAATGTGTAATTTAACAAGTTTAATCTGATAAAAATGGGTAATTAGTCATCCAATATTCCCAAATCAGTTGTATTATCTTCAATTAGGGTGAATTTAGTCTAATAAGACATCGTTTTTAATCACAAAATCAATCAACATGGTGATCAAGATTTGCAACAGTGATTCTCAAATTTGTGGTTTAATTTGTAATTAGTTGTCCAATATTCCCAAATCAGTTTGGGTGTTTAAGAATCGGTCATTTTGGTAAGGTCATTTTGGTATGATGAAAATTGTGAGTTTGGTGGTGGATTTTGGTGAGAGATTGCGTGTTTAAGATTTGCAAAATCCATTTAAATAGAGCTAAATACTCATTTCTGCAATTTGACGAGATTAATCAGATAAAAATGGATAATTAGTCATCCAAAATTCCAAAATCAGTTGTGTTCTCTTTAATTAGTGTGAAATAAGTCTAATAAGACATTGTTTATAACCACTAATCAACAAAATCACATGGTTCAGTGGTTGTTTGTCATTACTTTGAGTGTCTAAAGGTGATTTTGGCACACAAAATCACCCCTAGACACCCAAAATAATGACAAACAGCCACTGAACCACGTGATTTTGTCGATTAGTAGTTAAAAACAATAACTTATTAGACTTACTAGCCCATTGCCGCTCCGCAGTTGGGGCTAGGCCGTCTTGGCGGGCGGTTGGCCTACGGCTACAGCATTTATACATGGTAACATATCTATGGATAATATGTTGAGGCAAGGATTGAATCTTGAAGTTTTTTAATATGATAGAGAATGATGTGAGTATTTTTTAAAAAAGGAGAGGGAAAAGTATATATTATCCATTAAAGCCTGATTAAGTTCTTCTCCTTATAACTTCAAATATGTATGGATTGATTTTTTTTTTTTTCCTTTTCCTGCTTTAAAAATAACTTGATGAAGAATGTATGCCCTCTGAAAATGATTTATAATTTTTTTAGATTCAATATATATATATAGATATATATTAATGTATTTATGTGTGTGCGTGTAGAAAATATATTAATAAAATAAATATATAAAATATAATATATATATATATATATTCCTTCTCCAATGACGTCACTGAGTAGTTATACTGCTAGGATTACATGTGCTCTCCTCCGTAAGACCTTCTTCATGTTTTCCAAACTTTGCGCGGGAAACTATTTTCATAATGTTATCGTATTCATGAATACATATCAAATATTTATATTCATACAGCTTCTCCCTTCTCTCCCTTCATACTTCGGAGCGTGTTCACCTATGTCTAGAGATGGAAAGTCGAGGGATATTTTGGGCGTGTGAAAGGAAGAATGTCTGAAGGGTGCAATTGAGTTCAAGCTCTTTGTTATCACTATTCTCTCTCCTCTCTTGAGGAATATTTATTTCATTTATGAAGCAGGCCAAGTCGGCCAGAACAGAAGGTATTTATTTTATATTTGAATCTCTGTTTTTGCTTCTGTTCTATGTATATCCATAGTAAGAATTTGTGTCCGAAGATCAAAGAGTTAAAATTACTATTCCGTTAGTTAAATAATGCCTAAAATAACGCCCAACTCGTGGATTGAAGCCAATGGTGGCTCCGACGTTTGGAGTTATAATGATGGCACTAAGGAAATGACCTGTCGGCTCTGCAGATTTAGTGTAATCCTTGTCAAGCTATATCCTTTGGAGCGACACATGGATAGTAAGAATCACAGGATCAACTTTGGGAGATTCCGAGCTAATTTAATTAGTTTGGATAGTTCGTCCTCCTTCATAGATGATGTGACCAAACTTTTATCATCGTGTAATATCCCTCTGTCAGTCGTGAATCATCCAAATTTCATTGCCTTCATGGAAAAATATGTGGACAAAGGCCTCCATCCCGCCCTACTATTAGAAACCATTTGAAATCCCAGAGCTCCAACATCCTGTCCCAGATCAAAGAGAATGAATGTCCAAGGAAAAGATGTTTACATCTCATTGGATGAGACAAGGGACATCAAGGACAGACCTATGACGCCTGTGTTGATAGGATCATTGGATGGTGATTATCCAACCAAACCCTACTTGATAGACTTCATAAATGTTGGATCCTTGAACCATTTAAAAGTCTTCAATTTGGTTCGGAAGAATGTTGACCACTTTCTTGGGCCGGATTACCAGGCGAGTCAGTTAAAGCTTTTTATTTCGGATGGGGCATCGTATTGCGTCAAGGCGGCGGGCGAACTGAAGAAATCCTTCCCTGAAGTAATCCATGTGACATGTTTGGATCATGGATTCCACAGACTGGCCGAGTTTTGCCGCAATGAGAACCCTGAAGCTAATCTCTTCGTTGGAGAAATGAAGAAGCTATTACTGCTTTCCACCTCTAGAAAACGAAAATTCACTGCTTCTCTAATAAGTTCCCATGCCACCTTCGCCTGTAATTACGCGATAGGGAACTTGGATAAAAGCAGTGAGTTATTACTGGATTCACTTCTCTGCTATAAAAAAAATCATCAACGAGATGGATGATGAATGTCCATCCTTAATAACACTTAAAGATCTGGTGAATAAGGAGTCCTTGTGGAAGGAAATAAATTCCATCCATGAGAATATGGATGGGATACCAACCCTCATCAAGGCGCTGGAAGAGAGGCTTCCCCTCATGATTAGCTCAACACTAGTCGAAGATGCAATATTGGACATAAAAAACCCTACCTACAAGGAAAAAATTACAGAAATTTTATCTAAAAACGTCGGATATTTTTATTTAAGAGAAACTGTAGGTGTAAATAATTCAAAATCTATTGTATATAAAAATGCCCCAATTGTATGTAAATTGTGACGCATAACGAGTTTTTAGTGTCTATAAAGATTTATTGCCATGGAAAAGAACGCGTCTTACCGAAACAAATATTAAACATATTATGATTCAGTGATGGAATTCAAGTTTGTCTATGATCTGTAAATAAATCTGTAAATTAATCTGTAGAACTAAATTGCTTATTATTTCAAAAAATGAATATTATTCATGCATACGTAAGTAGGAACACACCAAAACATAGAGGAGTTTTGAGGGAACGGTGGAGTCTCTTTTGGGGTGTTTCTCAAGGAAAGTATAAATAAGGTGAGGCAATGATAATCGACGTAGGCAATTGGAGAGGGACAGCTGACTATTTTGTTGTGATGTCGCAGCTGCTACGCTTGATTTCTAGTTCAGTTTGTATTGTAAAGCGAAAATGCCATATTATCGAGGAAGTTACCGTATTGTGGAGGATTTTTAGTAGAGCGTTAAAATATCATCAAAAGATGTAATATATGTGTGTCAAGAGAGTGAAAACGTTTAAGAAGATTAATTAATTCATGCAATAATAGACTGCCAAAGAAGTCTAACTTAATTTTAAAAATATCTATGGTTGTAATAAAAAATATTGTATTGAAAAAAGATAGTTAGGTCTTTCAAAATCTTGATTTTTGATTCCTCACCCGAATCCAACCATTTATTGTCTCTCATTAAACAGATTTAAAAATGTTGTATAAGTATAAGACTGTTCCGTTTAGGAAAGAAAGAAAGTAAGGATATTCAAAGAACCAGGGTGCGAAGCATTCTTACTAATCTCATTCAATTTAAGCATCAATAATTTGATATATGGTCATTAATATTTTCAAAGACCAAACTATATGTTACTGTAAAATTAATTAGCATAAACTATTTATTGTAAAAATGTATAATTTCAACAGCTATTAGAAACATTGTATATATTCATATCAGTATTTATTTTTGTGAAATATAAAATATTTTCTGCCTCTCTTCTATATTTTATGATTATTAGGTGACGAACTTGCTTCCACAACACAATCATACGCACCCTGATCGAATAATTTTATGGAGTAAGACTTCTATTTGTCAGATTGGCTGATAGTTTAAATAAGTATAACTTAGAAAATATATTTTTGCACTAGGTATCATCAGTCCATATTAAGTCTTAGATTGAATATAAATCAACTGTCTTGAAGGTCTAATTGAATACTATTTGAATACACCTTTCGACTCTAGAAAGGTTATTATGTTATTGCGGAAACTAAATGCTTTTAAAGAAATAAAGGCAATTATATAGTTAGCAGTGTTTTAATTTTTATTTATTTAAACAATTTAATTTTCCCCTACTAGAAAAGCGATACATAAAACATACAAAAAATCGATTAGGATATAGGGTTAAGCTACACCATCGAGGGGGTTCCGCCATGCATTAAGAAAGTCGATGAAGATATTACACAATAAGATCTAAAAGCTCTTAAAAGATAAGATACATTATCTTATACGGAACGGAAGCAAACAAAATGTATGTGACTTTTCTCGAATATTTCATTGTTAATTCCAGAACAGCCAAGGAATGTCCCGAACTACCTAAGCATATTTAAGTCCTCGCTGTCTGCCCCTTGGCGTGGCGGTTTCAGAGATCTGAAGAAAGATATAGCTCTCCGGTGTCCTTGATTACTCGTCGGTTCCTAATTTAGTCATGCCACTCAATGATCTATGCTCATTGACGATAATTAGAGCCTCAGCTATGCTGAAAAACAAATAAAGTATTTAATATCATGTGTCTTAATGATTAATTATTAGTGTTGAGGATGCCATTGAATAACTTAAAATAAGAACAAGTCAGTTTATACAAGAGATGATGATTTTTTCCTCAAAAGGAAGTCAGTCCTGTTGCTTGCTCTCCGTTTTGACTGAAGAACCATATCTTGGAATTAGCAAAGAAGTAAGGAATGGTCGTCTTTTAGGCATTCAACTTAGTCGTTGGCTACATGATCCGTGGATGAGTCTCAATCCGTGCCTAACAGTCCTCCTCGCTATGGAGGATTGCACGTGCCTCCCCCGCGAGGACTGTCTTGATGTACTTGATTCACTACTCCCAGATGAATTCTGAAGGGAGAATTCACTGTCCTCAGTCATCATTTTCGGCGTCAAGTTGGCCTCAATATGCTAAAAGAATTAATCTGATATGAAAACAAGCCTCGTGGGTAAACCAGCAGTGACAAGGAGGTCATTCAACAACTCACAATAAGAATAGGCCAGTCCGGCTGAGAGATGACTGATGAGGTAGGGAGTTCCCCTTGTCCAGGAATAATTCCTGTGGAATAAGGGACTCCGGTCACAAGAAGGAAACTGCATATCAAGTCTACTCCTTCAAAATAGAAAATACCTCAAGTATTTTGTTAAGAAAAATATATAATCTACTTCGATCCAAATAATATGAACTTATTATGATGTAGATCAAATTACTTTGTTTGTTTTGGATCACACAGAAACAACAGAACGCTGTTTTCTCTGCTATTGAAAGGAATCAGCTCTCTATATCCTTAGATCTCTAACTTACAGGTATACAGAACAGAAGCAAAAACAGATTCAAATATAAAATAAATACCTTCCGTTCTGGCCGACTTGACCTGCTTCATAAATGAAATCAATATTCCTCAAGAGAGGAGAGAGAATAGTGATAACAAGGAGCTTGAACTCAATTACACCCTTCAGACATTCTCCCTTTCACACGCCCAAAATATCCCTCAACTTTCCATCTCTACCTATGTCTCCTGTGAGAAAAGGGGGAATACTCCTACATTTCAAACTGGTTAATAAGCCGGGCTGTTGGAATTTGGAACACAAACAATGCCCTATATGCCCAGAAATATGCGGGAAAAAAATGACTAAGTATGCGAAAAAATATGCGAGAAAAGGTTAAATAAGTAAAAAAGCCTTTTTATTTAAAAAATAATGTATATTCTAAATTAATAAAAATTATGTCATGTAATCATTGTTCCACTGAGAATGAGCATATATATATATATATATATATATATGTTCATATGTATATAAGGGACGTTTATTTTGTCTCTGTTTGTCACTTTTATTTTAACACGCAACCTCTCACAAAAATCTACCAACAAACACACAAATTCATCATACATCTCACCAAAATCACCTTTAGACACCCAAAGTAATGACAAACAACCTTTGAACCACGTAATTTTTTGATAATTGGTTAAAAACGATGTCTTATAAATCTAACTTCACACTATTTAAAGAGAGTACAACTGATTTGGGAATATAGGATGACTTATTATCCATTTTGATCTGTTTGAACTTGTTATATTGCAAATTTGAGTCGTTATATTTATTTATATGGCTTTTGCAAATCGTAAACACGCAACTTCTCACCAAAATCCACCAACAAACACACAAACTCATCATACATCTCACCAAAATCACCTTTAGACACCCAAAGTAATCACAAACAACCAATGAACCACGTGATTTTGTTGATCAGTGGTTATAAACGATGTCTTCTTTGTCTAATTTCACACTAATTGAAGTGAATACAATTGATTTGGGAGTATTGGATAACTAATTATCCATTTTGATCTGTTTAAACTCGTATTATTGCAAATTTGAGTTGTTATCTTTATTTGTATGGCTGGTGCAAATCGTAAACACGCAACCTATCACCAAAATCAACCAACAAACACACAAATTCTTCATACATCTCACCAATATCACCTTTAGACACCAAAATTAACGACAAACAACCACTGCACCACGTGATTTTGTTGATTATTGGTTAAAAACGATATCTTATTAGAATCATTTCACACCAATTGAAGAGAATACACCTGATTTGGGAAGATTGGATGCCTAATTATCCATTTTGATCTGTTTAATCTCGTTAAATTGCAAATTTGAGTAGTTATCTGTATTTATACGGCTGTTGCAAATATTGAACACGCAACCTCTCACCAAAATCCGCAAACAAACAAACAAATTCATCATACATCTTACCAAAATGACCTTTAACCATCCAAAGTAACGACAAACAACCACTGAACCACGTGATGTTGTTGATAAGTGGTTAAAAAAGATGTCTTATTAGACAAATTTAACACTTATTGAAGAAAATACAACTGATTTGTGAATATTGGAAAACTAATTATCCATTTTTATCTTAATATTCTCGTCATATTGCATAAATGAGAAGTTATCTCTATTTGTATGGTTGTTGCAAATCTTAAACACGTAACCTCTCACCAAAATCCACCAACATACACACAAATTTATCATACATCTCACCAAAATGACGTTTAGACACCCAAAGTAATGACAAACTACCACTGAACCAAGTGGTTTTGTTGATTGGTGGTTTAAAAAGATGTTTTACTTGACAAATTTAACACTAATTGAAGAGAATACAATTGATTTGGGAATATTGTTTGACTAATTATCCATTTTTATCTGATTAACCTTGTCAAATTTTAGAAATGAGTTGTTACCTCTATTAATATGGCTGTTGCAAATCTTAAACACACAACCTCTCACAAAAATCCACAAACAAACACACAAATTAAAAATACGTCTCACAAAAATCCCCTTTACACACCCAAAGTTATGACAAAAATCCACTGAACCACGTGATTTTGTAGATTAGTGGTTAAAAACGATGTTTTATTAGTCTTACTCCACACTAATTGAAGAGAATACAACTGATTTGGGAATATTGGATGACTATTATCCTTTTTTATTTGATTAAACTCGTTTAATTGCAAATTTAAGTAATTATCTGTATTTATATGGCTGTTGCAAATCTTAAAAGCGCAACCTCTCACCAAAATCCACTAACGAACACAAATTCCTCATACATCTTATCAAAATGACATTTAGACACCCATCAGTAATGACAAACAACCACTGAACAACGTAATTTTGTTAATAAGTGTTAGTAGACTTATTTAACACTTATTGAAGAGAATACAACTGATTGGGGAATATTGGATGACTTATTATCCATTTTGATCTGTTACAACTCGTTATATTGCAAATTTGAGTAGTTATCTGTATTCATATGGCTGTTGCAAATCTTAAACACGCAACTTTTCTCTCACCAAAATCTACCAACAAACACACAAACTCATCATACATCTCTCCAAAATCACCTTTAGACACCCAAAGTAACGACAAACAACCACTGAACCACGGGATGTTTTTTTTTTTTTTGTACCAAGATACAAAAAAACAATCTATTTTATTCGTATTTATACAACGGTTTTACAAAAAAAAACTGGGGAACATGATAAAAGCACAAACAAAATAGTTATATAGCTGAACATGATAACATTCAAAATAAAGCACTATACAGCACACCTTCAATTTTAATTTAAAGATATGTTTTACAAAATATGGGAGGGCTTATCAATTAATTTGTTGATAAAGTTTTCCAAATGGGACGGTAAGGGTGTTTGCGTGCACTTTAATTTGTACAAAACATATTGAACTTTTGTTATATAAAAATTTATATCCTCTTCGTGTGGACCTACATATATAAAAGCAAAGTTTTGAGGCCTTAGCAATACACCATATTCTGTATATACTTTAATCGATACAGTATTTCGAATATCCCTTGTTGCAATACATTCAGACAAAAATGGTCGATTGTTTCCCTATGGTTTTTACAAAAGAAACACAGTCTTTCTTCTGCAGTTCTGCCGTGTATGCTGCCTATTGTTAAAATATTGGTTATTATTTTATATTTAAACCAATACATGGAAAAATTAAATTTTTGATTCGCCAGACATTTTAGTATTTTTGTGACGGAAGCCTTTTCTTTGTACTTCTCTCCCCGTCTTTTGATTTGGGATATATATTTAGATTTAATTTTAGAGTCTATTATTAACGTTTTTATATATTTATTATTTAAAAAAGAGATAAAGTTAAAAAGACAATCTGGAGGACCGATTTCTCGTTTTCTATAATTTATATTTTTCAATAATGTCCTTTCTTCCAAAATTTCGTTGAAGGATAAATTCTTATTTTCGTTAAAAATTTCACCAATAAAATTAATTTTTTCTTTTAAGGAAGTGCCACTTAAAAAATATAGTCTAAAATTTTGCTTCGTTGGCTCCTGCCAACACATTGAGGGTAAAATTTTGTAAAGTATTTCTTTACTTATTTTTCCTATACTCTTCCAAAAGGTATTTATTGAAATAAGTGTTTTCAAAATTTTGTTGGGACCTTTTCCTCTTATCTCTTGAAATGATATGCCTTCAATAATTTTCATTTTATAGTTCACAAATTTGGAGCAGGGGGATTCACTTTTTAAAATTCTCCTAAACCATGAAAATAAGAGTGTTTTCCAGAAGATTCTAAAATTTATTAAGCCCAGTCCTCCTATGTTCTTCGGAGAGTTTATGCGGTCCCAAGTTATATTTTTACTTTTCTCATATTTACTAATGAAATCGTGGCACAATTTGTCAATTAAAATACATAAATCTTCACAAAAGGGAGTCACCCTAAGGATATGAATTACTTTTGGTAAAATCAAAGAGTTCCATATTTGAATTCGACCTAAAATATTTTGCACTAAAATATTTGTATATCTACTTGAGAAAGTCCTAACTTTTTCTAAAATTTCATTTTGTTGATATTTATGTATAAAAGTCCCATGGATATTGTAACACCAAGCACCTTGACCTCATTTACAATTTCTATATTTTTTATGTGAAGTTCGTTTTGTACATTTGTTATAATATTGGTTTTTTCGATATTAATCTGCAAGCCCGATGTTTTTGACTTTGAGTTGATGATGTCAATAACTTCATTTACAGATTTCTTGACCACATTTTGTGTTCCTCCCAAAAGGACCGTCATGTCGTCTGCAAAAACCTCAATCTTTTCGTCCAGTTCCCCGCTACTTATGCCTTTTATGTTGGGAGAGATATCAATTTCTCTAATTAATTTATCGATCGAAATTATAAAAAGACTGGGAGCCAGAGGGTCTCCTTGACGGCAACCTCTTCCAATATTGAAAGTGTTATTTTCACATTTTAATTTTGTGAAAGCATTGCGTAAACATATAGCAATCATCTGAATAAAATGTTGGCTAAAACCATAATCAAATAAACAGTTTAAAATATATTGATGAGAAATTGAATCAAAGGCTTTCTGGAAGTCGATAGTCATCATTGCAATATTGTCACTACGCTGATTTGCTTCAGATAAAGTATCCATAATTTTACGAGTGACTTCTTCCATATGCCTTCCTTGTATGAAACCCTTTTGTGCTTTATGTAAAATTGACGGTAAAATATTCTTTAAACGTTTGGCTAAAATTCCACTGTAAATTTTATAAGAGACATTTAGCATTGTTAATGGTCTGAGATTTTGTATGTAGCGTGGGTCTTTGCCGTTCTTAGGAATCAGTGTAAGACTTCCTTGATTAATATGATCGTCAAAGCATCCATTTTGAATTGATTCTTTATATGTGGATTGTAAAATGGGAGATAAAAGAGCATAAAACTTTTGATAAAATTCCATCGGAAATCCATCCGGCCCTGTAAGATAAAATATACTTCTCGATTTCTTCCAAGCTGATATATTGATCTAGAGCATTTTTAGATAAATCGGTCACTTGAGGTAATTTAAAGTTTTGTTCTGTTGTTTCGTCACTGTTTTTAAAACTCGGATTAAAAATAAGTCTGTGGGCAATACATTTTCCTATAGGGTAATCTCCCTCAGACTGACAATTTCGACAGTTGAATAATCTTTTGTAATAACTTGTTATTTTTAGCCGTATTTTTGGTTGTCAGTTACCTCCTCATTATTATCATCTATGAGAATGTTGATGTTTTTCTTTTCCATATTTCTATTCTCAGCACTTTTAGCCTTTTTCAGTATAATTAGATCCCTACTGATCTGGGAAAGACCTGCTCTGATTAGATGGCCTTTGGTTTTTGTTAAATCTATATTTTCCAGTTTAATTTCATGAGATTTTTCATTTACTTTTTGGTTCCTATGTCTGCTACTTTCCTCTATTATCTTCTTCCTCTCCTCGCTCAATCGAACTCCTGTCTTGATTAGCTCTCTTCTAGAACTATCCAAAATGAGCTTAAGGGCGTGCGATGCTGTTTTAATATGGCCCATGGCCAAATTAGTTGTGACTCCATTAATGATGTCCCTAATCCTCAAACTTGTTTCATAATCATCTAACAAACTGACATTTAACTTCCAACTACCCTTCTCGTGCTTCTTTGGAGTTCTAAAAATTGCCAGTAAAGCATGGTGATCGGATTGGAGTTCTGACAGAGTTCTAAACTCAGTGATGTTAGAAACTAAGCCTGCGGTAACAAATATATAGTCGAGACGAGAACTTTTTACAACAATACCGTTTCTTTTAATAAAAAGGTATGGTCAGGATTTTTACTCAATCTAGCTGCAATATCCATGAGGCCTCTCTGTTTACAATATCATTGAATTTAGCTGTAGAGCGTCTATTATTTTCTTTAATGTAACCCCATGTGTCTCTTCTATGTTTTAATACTAAATTCAAATCGCCGAGGAGGATGCATTCTGTATTTTCATCCTGGGCAGTAGATAAAAACTGTTCATCAATGGACTCAAAAAAGGAAGGATTATCTTCGTTTGGGCCATATATTGAGATCAATTTAACTTTCAATCCATTCCAGATAAATTCTACCACAGCCAAGTTGCCAGTTTGGCCTATGGCGATCATCTTGGGTTGTAATCTTTTTTTAATGGCCATAAGGATTCCTCTCGACGGGTGTTTTGCTTTTTTCTTACATGCAGGGATTAAAAAAGTATCATATGATCTGGAAAAATAACTATCAGGATCCATAGTAGTGATGCGTGTGTCACATACAGATATAATATCAGGATTCTGCAATAGTAACTTATTAATCGTGTCTTTTCTTTTTCCTATGTTTGAAATAGAATTGGCGTTAGCAGATATAATTTTTATATTATTTTGACTAGACATATCTGTGTATTGCATGAGCCATCAACCTTGAAAAATTTAAATCACTTTTGAATAATATAAGTAGTATGGGATAAAAAATTAAATCACTTTTGAATAGTATAAGTAGTATGGGATATAAATAGGGATTGTGAAAAGGAATAAATAAAATTAAAAATTCGTTTTGCAGAGTATCATCATAGTAAAATAATGTTGTTTATAAGAGGTAATAGGAAAATAAAATAAAAGCAAACGTCCGTATTTAGAACCGGAAATTGATAATATAAAAACAAAAGAAGGAGAAATATTATAATAAAAATATATAATTTAAGCTACACAATGAGTACAAAGTGTTAAAAATATTGTTCCAAAAGGACAAAGCCTTAATGATAGATAAAGCTTTTTGGAGAATAGCCATGATTTGGACAGTCTTCATTAATGTTTTATTCCCCATCAATCCTTTCCGTTTTGTCCTTGTTGACTAGGCCTTCTGCATCTTTTATTATCCCGCTCCTCTGGGCTCCCGAAGTTTCTTTTCGAATTCTCCTTTGTATTTTTATATTTCGATTTTTTGGACATAAAAACTTTCCAATCTTCACGTAAATTGTCCTTGGAAGATCTTGAATTCTTGTCTTGCTCTTCTTCTCCTTTCGCCTCACCCGAGACAATTTTCCTGACCATTTCTTCGATGGTCTCTTCGACTTCATTGCATTGAATTTGTGTTTTATTTACGCCTCGTTCTGCGTCTTTAAGTGTGACTTCCTCTCCTGATTCATGTGTTGCATGGTCTTTCACTTTTTCCCCAACAGGTTTAATGGCTAGGCTTAAATTAATACTCTGTTCGGATATATCTTGACCTTCTTCTTCCACTTCCTCCCCACGAGAGGTTTCCTCCATTACGAGCCTTTCTTCTATCCCTCTAATACGTGCAGGTAGGCCGACTTCCTTCCGGAAATATGCCTCGAAATCTGCATAATTGGTATTTTTCGTAGCGAAGCATTTAGCCTTCACATGTCCAAATTTTAAACATTTGTAACATTGAGTTGTTTTCATGTTTGAGAGAAGTTCCACTTTTTTCCCCATGACTGCAGCCGGTAGTTTTTTCTTAAGCTTAATATGAAACTTAATTCTTCCACACCGAATTCGATTAAGAATTTTAGAACATTCAATATCTTCTTCACTACGTGGCTCAAATCCATGCATTACATCCG
>CP045892.1:27966695-27997467 GCA_013387185.1 Caligus rogercresseyi
TCTGCCAAAAATGTGTAAAATGCGATTTTACGTTTATTATTGGTATGACGCAGAAAACAATTTTTTATACCAATTTCTTTGTTCCTTTGTTGTCTTTTAAAAAACATAACTTAGTTATCACGATTTTCGTTTTTTTTAAATTGCCCGGGCAATTTGCAAAATGCCCGAAGGAGTTGTGATTCTCTGTTTTATCATATTGCCCGGGTAATTTGCAAAATGACCGAAGGAGCGCAATTTACAAAAATGCCCGGGCAATTTGCAAAATAACCGATTTTTAATCAAATTGTCCGTAACATATATACTGTCAAACCTTTTTAACACTTAAATATGTCCTTTTTTTGTAAGTCTTTTGGCAGGTAGTCTGATTTTACATATATGTTGATTTAATGTATTTTTTATACTGGATTGTACCCCCTTTATTAATTTGTATCCCTTATTACAATAGAACTATAGGCATGTATACACTCAGAGAGTGCAAACCTCTGCCGATCCCCTCCAGGTTGTCCCCTGACGTCACGGGTCCTTATGAGCCTTCCGAGGAACCCCAACTTTCTTTCATATTTACTAAAATGGTTCATTAAAACTTATATACGCTTTGTCAACTACTGCACTTCTGTGTTGGCCTGAAATGAGCAGAGTTATATCATCGGCATACATATCGATGACATGCTTCGAAGATCCCAAATCCGCACAAAACACTAAATTTACTCTTCACGGAATCGCTAATCCGTTAGTCCGGCGGCCTAAAAGAGGCACAGCAGAGCATCCTTGACAACAACTCCTCCCCAAGTAATACTCCGACTGTTCATATTGCCCATGTTACCCACACGAAGTACTGTTAAGAAAGAGTGCTCTATGGGTTAAAATATCTTTTAGGAGGATCCTCCTCACTGTCTTTCATGACATGTTCATGTGAAATAGAGTTGACCAACGATAGGCAATTTATGTTGTCGTTTGTCATTCGTCAAAATTTTGTCGTTCACGAACGACGAATGATGACGATTAACGATTACAATGAATGGCCAATCACAAGACAGATAATTTATATACCAATAACCGAGTCCGAGAAAACCGTACATGATATCGTGTTCTTCATTAATCCACTAAAACTAAAGACATTTTATTTTTTAATAGAACAGCCCTTGAAGTCATATGGAACGGAATGATAGAGACAGCTTTTATATTCATCATTGACACTTAACAGTTCTTCTTATTCTATTTTTTCATTTGAAATAGTAGCCGGGGGTTTATCCTACAATAAGTTGGTTATAAGAATAAAATTTGGTTTGTAGCCTCACACAATCAGATTCTCTAGCAATACATTAGTGAATTGAATGGGGTTAAACGATCTGTCAGGATAAAGATTATTATTACAGATTTACTCAAGGTCTACACATTAAAAAAAGAAGCCTTCAGGAAATTACTCATACTTCATGCATCCCTTTATCTTTCCTTTGTTTATTATCGCAACATAAATAAAGCTAATGCTATAAATTAAGCCAAGTCTACTATTTAGGAATAAATTTCTAAAAAGAACAATTGCAGCTCTATTGCGAAAAAGTTTTTATTATATACTATAGTCTTCACCTCTTCATCAAACATTAACAATAATGCCACATTAAAACGCATAATTAACATAGAAAAACTAAATTGAATATATGAAGGGAATAAAATACAAGTTTCAAAATAAATCACAGACAACAAAAAAAAATACTTAAAAGGTTTTCAATAATAACATCAAATATACTCCAAACATGAAATTTCTCATAATATAAATATACTAGCGAGTGTTACCCGGCGCTGCCCGGGACTTTCAAACTTGACCATATTATGGATGGACATAAATCACAACATAACGAATAATTTCAGTGATGTCATCGAATGTGATTTTTATATAAAATCGTTCCTTAAAAAGTCGTCATTGGGTCTTCATTGCTATTTTTTCCCGTTTTGTATTCTTTATTGGTGGGTATTTAAAAATCATAAACGAAGAAATCACACGAATAAGCATATTTTGATATCATTGCATGTGACATTTCATGTTAAATCAGTTCCTTCAACAGTTGTCATTGGGTCTTCATTGCCACTTTTTTTTCCGTTTTGTATTCCTTACGGCTGGGTATTTAAACATGGCAAAAGAAGAAATTATCACACGAATAATTTCAGTGAAATCATCGCATGTGATTTTAATATCTAAAATCATTTCCTTAAAAAGTTGTCATTGGGTATTCATTGCCCTTTTTTTCGGTTTTTTTCCTTACGGCTGAGTATTTAAACATCGTAAAAAGAAGAAATCGTACGAATAATTTCGGTGATGTCATTGCACTTTTCAACTTTCTAAAATCAGTTTTCTTAAAAAAGTTATCATTGGGGTATTCTTTACCATTTTTTTTTTCCCGTTTTGTATTCCTTATGGCTGGGTATTTCAACATCGTAAAAAGAATAAATCACACGAATAATTTTCAGTGATGTCATCGCATGTGACTTTCTTGTTTCATATTAAAAAATGAGTTCCTTCAACAGGGGTCTTGGGTCTTTCCTTGGCCATGTTTTCTGTTTATGTAATTACTTAGGCTTGGTAGTTAAACATCGTAAAATGAGAAATCACACGTTATATTTCAGTGATGTTCACGCTTTTCTTTTTCTATTCAAATCAGTTCCTTCCACAGTTGTCTTGTCTTCCTTGCCATTTATTCGTATTTGTATTCTTAGGTTGGGTTTAAATATCACACAAAGAAGGAATCACAAAATAATTTCAGTGAAATCATCGCATGTGACTTTTCATATTCAAACCAATTCCTTAAAAAGTTGTCATAGCTCTTCATTGCCATTTTTTCCGTTTTGTATTCCTTAAGGCTGGTTATTTAACATCGTAAAAAGAAGATGAATAATTTTAGTGATGTCATTACTTGTGATTTTTCATATTCAAATCAGTTCCTTAAAAAGTTGTCCTTGGGGCTTGATTGCCATTTGTTCCGTTTTTTTGTTCCTTAAGGCTGGTAATTTAAACATCGTAAAAAGAAGTTATTTTTAAGTCGTTTCATAGAGTGCCTATGTTATTTTCTTATGAAAGTAATTCCTTAAAAAGTCGTCATTGCATCGCATTGCCATTTTTTTTGTTTTTTTCCGTTTTGTATTCCTTAAGGCTGGGTATTGACATCCCTCTCCATCTCTAGGCATTATTGAATTTGATTAGCACGGATTGTTGCAATATAAAAAAGTGTTGTTATTTTCCACAAACTTAAATTTGGGGGGACATACAGGACGAAAGAAAAATATTTTTAAGTAATCATGTAGAACGATTTTCCGGGAAACACTCAATAAACAAAAACACGTCTTAGTAACTCAGTCTTATCTACAGAAAATTTGGGCAAATCTAACTTGTAAATTTTAAAAAATCGGCAAAAAAACGTTTTTTGCGGTAAAAAAGCATGTCGATGACGAATTTTCCGGGAGTTGACAACCCCACTAAAACACTTCTTGAGCTCTCAAAACTGTTCACTGAAATTTCGTCAAGATCTAATGAACCGTTCGGGAGATACAGGGAAACGAACGAACGAAACGGAATTCTTTTTTTATAAGTATAGATTACTTTAAATATACATACACTATTAGTTTAGATTGGGTAATTACTTTGGAAGTGGTTCTGAATATTTTGAAATATAAATAAGGGGAGGCAGTGGGAATCGACGTGGGCAATTGCGGGTGACAGCTGACAATTTGTCGTGACGTCACATTTGCTACACTTGATCTCTAGTTCAATTTGTATTGTAAAGCGAAATGTCATTTTTCTCGAATAATTAATCCTGTTTGTGTCATCCACTCTTGCTCTAATCCTCGTGATGCAAAATATTTTGCACTTCCGACGAAGGATATCGATATCCAACGTCTATGGATTGCATGACGCAGAAGACCGACAGGATTGGCCTAAAGAATGTGAAGATCTGTGATCCTCATTTACTCCCAGATTACTTCCAAGGAATCTTCTGGATGAGCGTCTTGGCATCTCTGCTAAGAAGAATTCCTACACTCTTTCATCCCTGGATCACCCTCCTCAAGTGTGTCCAAGTCCTTCAGATAGGTCCTTCAGAAAGACCCAAGTACAAAAAACTTGTGAGTCGACTAGTGAGAAGGAACGAGGCCCAGGAGTCGGAAACATCTCATGAGTTATTGAGTCTCAAGAAGAGCCCTTGGTCAAGACAGTCCTCTACTCAGGCAGACTGTCTACAAACTGGGAAAAGGAATCCAGTGCGAGGAATCTAAGGGGATTAATTTTTGGCAGCGTAAGTGCACGAATCTCGACAAGGAGCTTCCACTCACGAAAATGAAGCTGTCCTGCTACAAAAAAACATGCCTCGGAAGTTTAAAGACGTCCACTCCAAATTTGGGGAATACGAATGACATTCACGGATTTGAAGAAACTCAAAGTCCTTGGATTAAGTTATTATTCAAGGGAGGTCTTACCGCCAATTCAACCCAATTTTTCGAAGTTCTTAGAATATCATTTTTCCATTTTTTTCATAATAGCCATCATACAGAATCGATAAAGAATCCCATTTTTTCAAAGACTTATCAATTTATATCTAAATTGGCAAAAATAAATTATTATTATTGCTTTCGTAAAAACAAAAACACAAATTCGAGTCAATTTTCTTAATAAGCTACTTAAACTGCTAGTGCCAATTTAAGAAAATTAAACAGATATTTTAAATTAGTTTTCAAATTAGCGTAATTTTATTAATATTCTTATTTCCCCTTTTTTGTATGTATATATGTCTTATTATATTATTGTCATTTATAATTCCCTCAAATGAATTAAAATCTTGATTACACAAATATTTTTTTTTGCTTAAATTATTATTTCTTCAATACAAATAAAATAATTAATACTAATGATAAATCATTTACATAATATATTTTTTCAGCAACATGGGTACAAGACCACTACATATATAGCACTAAAACACGAAAACTATTTATTAATCCTTAATTTTCAATTGAGAGATAAAGTTGAGAAATAATTTCTAATTATAGTAAAATTAAATAATGGTAAGACTTTTTTTATTGTAGCATTTCACAAAATCTCCCTTTCTGACCGAGCATTCAATGTCACAAAGAGCACCTATTGAGATCTTTTCATTGAGTCCTTATTTATATTCTCCTTGTTGATTGCCTCCCACACGCTCCTCAAAGGTCTTGTCCATTCTCTTCCCAATGCCTGCTGATCTATTTGCAGTCTCTGAAGATATGAGGACATTGTTTGTTTTTTTCTTACTTTACTCCTACCACATGGGCATGAAGAAGTTATTAGGCTTTAAAATGCTTACCAAGAAACGGTGTTGTTTATAAACTTGGT
Organism: Caligus rogercresseyi; assembly: GCA_013387185.1. Lineage (NCBI taxonomy): Eukaryota > Metazoa > Arthropoda > Copepoda > Siphonostomatoida > Caligidae > Caligus > Caligus rogercresseyi. The sequence continues at coordinate 27,972,052 of CP045892.1, forward strand.
CTCCAACTGCGAACAAAATATTTCAGACCTTTCTGTTTTGATCCATTTAGAAAAAGCCTTTTCGTTATTTTTTAGGCTTTCATAAAATTAATGCTGCATTGAAAAAGATTGACAAGATGAAAAAGAAACTATGAACTGCAATAGAAAAATATTTTCGAACAGTAAATATAAATACTATCCGGATATATAGTAAGCTTTGGAGCTTCTTGTAAGTTCTACGGGGCTGACACAGATATTCACAAAGTAAAATGTAACACAAGGGATTTATAAAAGATTAATATATATTATCACAATGAGGAGAAAATCAGAACTGATCTATTTTTACAAATAAATCCTACAAGAAAAACAATACACTCATGAGCACAAAACATCTCATGCACATACAAATGATTTATAAGGAAACAAACTACATTCATGAGCATACACCATGCTCATGCATATAACGTTCTTCATTCACTTCTTGATGAGTTGTCTCATCCATATCCATCAATAACCATATAATATTAAACATAAACTTTAATAGTTAAATAGTATAATACATTGTTATAGTACCTTTTTTGTATTAAAACCTTATAAATATATTTTGGATTCATTCAAAATATTGATGTATCGAAAAATATGATGTATTTTGACGAAATTCCTTTTTTAATCACATCTCACTTCCTAACAACTTCATATCAATATACAATAAATAATCAAGTTCAACCTCCTTTGTTTTAAGTCCATCCCCCACATGTGTGTGCATAGTAAGATATTATAAAAAGCTAAAAAAGGGTTCCATCTGTTGTTTGAGTTATTTATGGAGCAATATCGAAGGGGTTGTTGAATGATGATAAACACACCTTGCAGGATGCATCATTTATCAATGCCATGGAAGCACACAGATCCAGCAACCCCACAAACAATTTGCCTTTTATTTCCTTTCCTTCCATAAATGCATCATCATTTGTCTAAATTCAATCCTTATGCGCAAGATTCCCATACAATTCCCTACCATACAAATAAAAGTAAAATCTATTTTAAAGGCATTCATATGTTGAATCATCACATTTTTTTCCCTCATCAATACATTGTATGAAGAGGTTTTTTTTACATATTCAAGCCCTATATTTGGGGAATGAAGAAAAAGGCTTTGAATTATGAATTATTATCATTTGTGTTGTTTATGTAAATAAAAATATATTTTGATGTGTAAAAGTAGAATTTAAATCCATTCATTTAGTCTTTGTATCTACATATGAAGAAAAAAAATTAAAAATAGCTCAACATTTCAAAACGATCCTTGTAGCTGAAATATACTTTAATATAACTATTTTTTGTAAGAAGAAATTCTTTTTACTACAAAAAATTAATTAAAATACGTTCCCTTTTTTTTTTCTTCTATTTGACCTACATTTTAAACATCTTAAATTATAAAATATGGTGAATTGCCTAAATAGATAAAGACTAGGGACCGCATATTGTCAAGGATCCTTGCATGGAGCCCTTTTACTATGGAAGAATGGGAGGGGATCTCGATCCCTCCCCCCCCCCCCAAAAAAAAAAAACCTCACTTGTATATATATCAGGAAACGACCGGGTAGGCGGCCCGGTCAGTGTCCCGGCTTTTTATACACTGGGCCCTGGACATCAATATTTTTCAATATTTCGTTTTGTCCCTAAAAAATGTAAAAATCATCACTTCAGAAACTTTTTGTAGATTCTTTTCTAAATAAAACGTCGTCACTTTTTTGGAGATTCTTTTCTAAATAAACGTCGTCACTTTTTTGAGATTCTTTTCTAAAAAAAAGAACGTCATCACTTTTTTTGGAGATTCATGACTTTAGAATGTAGAAGGAACGAAAATATATATTATGTCCCGGCCCGGTTTGGCCCCGGCCCGGCTTGAAAATTTGAAGGCCCGCCTGGGTCCCGCCGAAATGGTGTCCCGGCGTTCCTGATATATATAGATACTATATCGTATATATGTATATATAGTTAAAAAACTCTGTAAAAAACAATCCTATACTTTTATGACTCTTCATTTGCATGCCTTATTTTTTACATTTCCCGAAACTCAGAAAGTCCTTCAATACAACATAAATCTAATGAGTATTTCTGGTTGAAATGATGCCTCTTGGAGAGATCATTTTCCTGCGACAATTAAATAACACATTTGGTCTATTTTTACAATGTTATCGTAACTTTTGTTACAACTTGAGTTAACCTCTCAACCTCTTTAAGTTAAAAAATATGTGAAAAAAAACTGTTAGAATTTTTTAGTTATCTTGTTTACTACTCGTAAATATAGGTTCATTCTTTAGCCCAAATATATTTTAGTTTTTTTATGTTGACAATAAATTATAATTATAATGCTCATTTATGTTTTTAAACATATCCTTCATTAGATTGTTTTATTTTTTTAATATATATTATACATAACATTATTTTAATCAGATACATTTTTATGATGGTAAATTAATATTTTAACAATTATCTCTTCTGGCTGTTTATCCTTCGATTTCCATTCTTTAATTGTGGCAAGTTGTACAACGACGTTGAGCACAATTTGTTGACTGTCCGCGTGTCATAATCATAAAAAAGTTTCTGACAATCAACATAAGGGGATTTAAGGTCAACAGCTGCAAATATACGAAATCAGCAATCCTCTTCGGTTCTCCTAAAGAAAAAAGACTCAATTCCCATAAAAATCAGGCTATTGAATTTGCTCTGTCAAACTCCAAAGCCTACATTGATTGTTTAACGAAAAAAGAAATGGTAAACCATCTATTCTTCGCTCTGTGATGCTCTCCTGCTGCTGCCGCCCGATACACCGCCCTCTCCCTCAAGATCCCTCCGACACCGAGGACTCATGGGTCCATGCAGGGAACGTCATCAAATTTTATCCATCCAAATCAAAATATGTTTTCAAATTATGCAAAAAATATTGAAATATTTTAAATAGATACCCATTTTTGATATTTTTTTATTGTTTTACATCTTGTTTAGATTTTTATTATTCACCATAATGTTTATTTTACTATATATTTTATTTTATATTTTATATATAATCTAAATAATAAAGGAAAAAAACAATTAAAAAACAATATCAATAATTTCAAATGTACGTGGATATTTTTTGGTAAAATAAACGAATATTTAGAGTAAGGATTATAGAAAACATCCTAATTCAACTAATGTTTTGAATAATAGTCAATTTCAAAGTTCCTATGGTCACATATAAATTAATCATAAGGTTAATAATAATAATATTTCAATCCTTTGCTTAATTGTCTTTTTAGGAAAATATAAATAGAGATCCCTCGTCCTCTTCCTTCTATTAATCACTTTGAAGACATGCACTGAGGCCCACGTCTCCCATCAAGTATTTTGAATGAATCCAAAATAATTTATAAAGGTTTAATACAAAAAGGTACCATAACAATGTACTTATACTATTTACTATTAAGTTTATGTTTAATATTATTGGTTTATTGATGGATATGGATGAGACAACCCATCAGAAGTGAATGAGAACGTTATATGTCATGAGCATGGTGTATGCTCATGAATGTAGTTTGTTTTCCTTATAAAATTAATTTGTATGTGCATGAGCATGTTTTGTGCTCATGAGTGTATATATTTTTCTTGTAGGATTTATTTGTAAAATAGATCAGTTCTGATTTTCCCTCATTGTGATATATACTATTATCTTTTTATAAATCCCTTGTGTTACATTTACTTTGTGAATCTGTGTCAGCCCCGTTAGAACTTACAAGAGCTCCAAAGCTTACATGGCGCAGTCGGTATTTGAGGTAAGCTCGGCCTAAGATTTACGTAAAGTGTAATTGGATTGTGAGATAGAAGAAATGCACCCCCCATCCCCAACAATTCTTGCAAAGGCCACTAAGGAGGAGCTGTTGAATAAGCTCAGTGAGGCAAGAATCAAAGCAGGTCTACCGGAGGAGATGGAACGTCTGAAAGACTTGAACAAGATGAGTTGATTAGAGAACTCGTACTTGTACAGCATGGAGCTGTCTCGGAAGTGGGGTGCCACAGCGCTTAAGGCGGAAGAGCCGTCAGTAGGAAATACTGACTCGTCGGAAGTGATGCTCGCCATGGTTATGAAGCTTATGCAAGACCAGCAAGAGTGGCAGAGGACTCTATTGGAAGTCTTGCGTGAAACTAGGGGAATAGAGGAGGCATTTAGAGGTCAGACTCCAGGAAATAATGCTGTACACCATCGGGATATCAACGGCAAAATGCCAAGAAAATGGATGTGCCTCGCCTCAAGAGCCCTGAAGGAATGGACCTTGCGGACTTTCGGGACTGGAGGGAACGGTTTGAAGACTTCACTGCGGTAACAAGGTGACCGAAGATGATGAGCAACACAGCGAGGTATATCCGTTCAGCATTACACGAGATTGTGACCAAAATGTGGACTGAAGGTACAATCCACGATCCCTGAAGATGCCAATTGAAGGTCATTTTGGACGCCTTGTATGCCTACCTTCGACGTCATCGACATGTATTATTGGATCGTCAAGCGTTTCTTGAGCGAAACCAGTATGCAGGGAAACTGTTTGATCAGTATTGTACGGTGTTGAGACAATTGGACCGTAGTTGTTCGTACGAGCATTCGTGTGGTGATCGTAAGGCTCATCAGGACGAGAGACTACGAGATAGGCTAGTCACGGGCCTACTCAATCAACCATGAGACAGGAGTTCTGAAAACTCCGTTGAAGGAATTGTCTTTGGAAGCGACCCTCACAATATGTCGAAGTGTTTGATTCTAGTTGTGCCACCGACGCCTGGACTCTCTTCGAAAACGTCCAAACTTGTAAACACAGGTAAGCAAGTCTACTTACAACGAACAGACATCTTAATCAATCTAAGGGATACCAAGTAAAGAAGAAGACGAAGCCAAGTGTGTAATGGATCCCATGTGGAAAGATTCAAGCATGTTTTCGAGATGCATGATAAAGGGATTTGTAAGGTAAGAGACTTGAGTGTTACTCTTGTGGAAAGAGAGGGCATTTAGCATCCAGTGTTTACTGTGGAGACAAAGAATGCCCATTCGTATGCGTCGTCCCCAGTGAGATTCAAAGCCCATTGAGACCTATCGGTGATGATCTCAGTGAGGGGGGGCATGATGGATATGGATGAGACACTCATCAAGAAGTGAATGAAGAACGTATATGCATGAGCATGGTGTATGCTCATGAATGTAGTTTGTTTCCTTATAAAATCATTTTATGTGCATGACATGTTTTGTGCTCATGAGTGTATATATTTTCCTTGTAGGATTTCGTTTGTAAAATAGATCATTCTGATTTTCTCCTCATTGTGATAATGTATATTAATCTTTTATAAATCCCTTGTGTTACATTTACTTTGTGAATATCTGTGTCAGCCCAGTTAGAACTTACAGAAGCTCCAAAGCTTACAATATATATATATATTTATATATATTGCAAAGCATATTTGTATACTATCCCTGTCTGTAGTAATTAAAACCACAAGATTGAACGCATTTTTTATTTTGTTTGCATGCATACTCTGTTAAGTTATGCAGCATGGAATAAATTGAATTATACATGCTGCAAATACTTAAATGCATATATTTCAATCAATTATATTTTTTTTCGCTAGATAAAAAAACTTAAGTAAATATAAAATGTCTTCTTCACTTTTATGTATGATTGTTGTTATGCTTATTTTTTTGTCAGCAGGTATTAATTATTTCATTAAGGTTTAAATTAAAATAAATTGAAACATAGTCACTAAGATATTGTGTTTTGTGAAATATATAAGATAGAATTTATTGTGAAAGGGTTTATTTATTTTCTACTAAAAAAATCTTCTAACTGTGGCTTTTTGAGGTGCTTTGGGTATCCATAACTATCTATATATATCTATATATATATATTATATATATATATATATATATACTAATATATATATATATACTATATATATATAATATAATATATATATATATATATATATATCGTTTCAAATTCTTTGTGATATTGTAGCAGACCCTCAGGATAACCATGATAGCGGGGCGGATAATAGCATAATTACAAGAGAATCGTTCACTTGCGGATACAAGCACCAAAATTGGCACACATACTCCTTAGGTGTTGCTCTTTCGATATAGCCGAGTGGCCAAATTAAAATTCAAGATGGCGGCCATTTTCAAGATGGCCACCATTGAAAATACAGATAACTGGAATAATCGTTCACTTTTTTTTTTTTTTATGTTTTTTTATTTTTATTTTATTTTTTTATTTTACATGTAGGCTGTTTGGATGAGCAGGCCTATACTACAGCGTTTCTAAACCTCACACCTGCAGCTGCACAGTGCCGTGCAGGTCAGACCCAAGCAGTAGCATTTGCATCGACCGCAGCATTCCAACTTGCATCCACACTTGGTCAGCTGCTGGCAACTCTCTGCAATGGGTGGGAGCTCTGTCCAAACAATCTGCCACAGATCTCCTTTTTTGGTCCAGCCCCAGTTTGCAGGAGTCTGCGTTTCTGGTTGACAAACTGTTGACTGACTCCAGATGCAGCCCGCTTGGTAGGATGCACGCATGACATGTTGCTTCAGTGCTGATTGGGTTGGAGGAATGACTTCGTACGGCCTCTGCTTCCGAGCAAACATGTCCAACCTTGCGTCGTCGACACCTTCAGCTGTGCTGGATCTGTCGTACATCATGACCACAAACTTCTCCAGGGCTTTCAGGTCTTCATCATCCAGTACAGGTGGGTAATGGCTGAGTTTGCTGAAGATATTGTTAGCCTCATCACAAACATTCCAGGTTTGCCAAGCAGACTTCTTCCCTTTGCCACGGAATGCTGAAACAACATCGCAGCCAGTGAATGCATGGAAGAAGAGCATCCCTTTGCTCTTTTCTGCAAGAGTGCAACACAGGTCATGAACAGGAATCCACTTCAGGTTCTGTCTTTGGCCAAAGGCAACCCACAACTGCTGAAGTCCGAGCTCCTGAAGTTCCTGCAGAACACTCACTGCGATGACGACAACATCTGTGTCGTTGGCTTTGACCATGATGACCTTGCTGCCTGCTTCCGTGGCATGCCTGGCATGCACAAAGATCCGTGTGTCAGCTTCTTCATGACTGCATGGTGCCACCCCAGCCAGATTGATAGTACTGTTGCTGATAACATAATCTTCCTTGGTCACAATGACCACATTTGGTGAGGCCACACATGCTATCTTATCAGCAAGAAAGCTGAACAGCTCGGCTTTGTTGTCATTTTCCCTCAGAAAGTTTTGCCATTTCGAGGGAATTTTGCCCAAAGATGTTACCCTGCGTCTCACCCCATGTCCTCGCTTCGATCTAGTTTCAGCTTTCAGACTAGATGGCCGGTAAACGTCAAACACAATGTCTGTTCTCTTGTACTTGGTAGAGTATGCTTTTATTGTAGGAAGGACATCGAGCATTGCATACTCTTCAAACGTCTTTGAACTCCTTGGGGGCAGACTGTTCACCAACGCTGCACCATCAATGATGATGGTGTCGGCGTATGGTTCTGCCTCAGGAATTGTAACTTGGCTCTCAAGAATGGTAGTGAGGTGGGATTTCTGACATGTGTGGAGCTTTCCACCGTCGCTGAGGGCAGCAGGATGGGACTGGTTCTCATGACGGAAGAACTCCTTCAAGTCGCACTCTCTGCTCTGGCATGATATGAACAGCTTGGAGAACAGTTGGCAGTCCTCCTTCAGCACTTTTTGCTTTGAAGAGTCAACACTGGCTTGTGCCTGTCGGAAGAAGTCAACCCTATTCTTTTTTATTGGTTCATAGAAGGTGGATTCTTCTTTCCCCTCCAGCCCCTTCATAAACTCCTGGAAACGGACCTTGCCTTTCTCAAGGTGTGTGCCAATCAGCTCGGCGGCAGTGGGATGAGCAATATCCTTTGTATCAAGTGAAAGCAGGTCCTGACTCTCCTCCTGGAAAGGATTGCCCATATCTTTCATGGCGTGTGAGAGCTTTTCTACTTTCTCAAGGAACCCTCTTTGTACTCGTTCTGTCTCCTCATGATGGCGGGTGTGTTTAGTACCCTCGTTGGTCCCACATGCTGCCTCATACATCGAAACCAAGTGGCTGACTTCAGGACCAGCTATCATCCATCTTCTCAGTGCTGATGGGTCTTCAGTCAGGCCAATCGCACCCCCGTCTGCCTTGATGACACCGTTGGCCTGCTCGTGAGCTTGGTCAATAGCCATTGCTGCGAACCGTCGGCTGGATTTATGTACAACAAAGTTTCCACTCTGAAACTCCTGAGCCAGCTGAGGGTGCTTCTGTTCCAGGGTCACCATATCTCTTTAGTGGATCGGAAGCCACCGTGCATAATTAACATTGTTGTTAGCAAAGAAATACGGTATCAGCTCGGCCAGTGACTGACAGTAGAGGAAGAAGTTGCTTCTCTGAATGATCGGATCAACAAGAGGATCACAAGATAAAGGACTACAAAGAGTTCCTACGATCAATTTTAGCATCTCCAGAGAGACAGAGGATGCGCCAAAGATGCATTACCTCCAACGAAAGAAGGCAGGGTGTTTCTCAAATGAAGCACCTGTTTCAGAACCCCCACTGAAGAACTAAAGATTATTATAACTACTGAGGACAACGAGATAACTTCGACTAAACCTCAGATTGAAGGACTGCCAGCAACATATTCAAATCCAATAAGTATCCTCCCCACAGAGGAATTAGAAAAAGATGAAAAAACAAAGAATTGGCTCCTAAAGAAACGACCTGTAAGAGGCCAAGGTCTCCGGACTTGTTGCTTACAGCGGGTCATATTCACTCCCCAAAACAAATAAAACCTCTTCCTCTATTCAACAAGTCTACTCCTTCTAAAAAATTGTCAACTCTAATCCTGAAGATCATCCACACTCCCCTCGCAATGTTAGGGACCCTTCTTCCAACAATGAACGCCCTAGAACCGTCACAGGGGTCCTAATGGCAGCCCAACAAACTAAAAAGAGAAATAGCTCTGGTAAGTGAGCGCTGAGTCTTTTGAATATTTACAACTTGACTTAAATAATGACTACAATACTCACATATAACACCAATTCATTATCGACAAGAGCTAGAGCTGCCAAAGTAATGAACTACATCCGTTCATATACATGTCCGGATGTCATAGTCCTTGTGGACACTAGGTTGGATGATGAGTCAATACTTAATGGCCTCCTCCCTCCCTCTCATTCACTATTCCTTGCTAAAGCAACAAGAACAAGCTCTCATCCTTCAAGAGGAGTTGTTGTTCTTATAAAAAAGACTCTTCAACCTCAGCTTGTGGCTGCTGATAATTCAGGCAACTATGTGATACTGAATTTTTTCTTCCTGGGGAAGCTTACTACATTGTACGCTTTATATGGAATAAACTATCCATGTAAGTCTTGGTTCTCCAATATTTTTCAAAAGTATCCTTTAAAGAAAATGAATGCTTACTTTTGGGGGATTTGAATATCACTCGAACCCAGACAGGGACGCAATAAACTATAAAGGATCTGCTAACAAAACAAATGCAAAAGATTTAGAAAAAATAATTACACAGTTGGATTTGCATGACCTGGGGCTGAAACTCCACCCTGAGTCTCCGAAAATGACATTTCACGCCAAAAATAAAAATAGAAAAGAAATTTCAGGAAGACTAGATTACATATTTTCTTCATATAGGGTCTCTGAATTGCTAAAAGATTTTAGAACTCTACCTAGTCACATCTCTGACCATAACCCCATTTTTGGATTGTTTAATCGCCCCCCAAAGCCTCATCGAACACCCTGGAAACTAAACATCTCTTTGCTGGATTCTGTTGAATGCCACAAGAAAGTAAGCAAAATGATAGACTGCTGCACGGCACAAATGAAAAGGGCAGAGTTTCTTCGTGGGATACTTTGCGAAATGTGGAGAATTACGCGAGAGAAGTCTTTAAAGAAGAAGGGAGAAGGAGAGCTCAAGAGAGAACACTTATTAAAATAAAATAGACAAATTAGCATGCAACTCTGCACAGTCAAATTATGAACTTGAGAAAATTCTTGAGTATGAAAACAAAGGGGCTATGATACGATTAAGAAGGAAGATTATTGACCTTAATGTCAAAGGCAAAACATCATTCAAGTACCTGGAAAATTCCTTAAGTTCAAAAAAATTGTCTTCTTTAAGATTGGACTCCGGTGAAATCACAGATGACCCTACAAAAATCACTGAAGAAGCAAGAAACTTCTACTCCAAATTATATAGTTGTGGCCACTGCTTAAAAACTAAATTGTGTGATTTCTGTTACAAATGGAGACTCATCAAAGATCCAGCGAGTTGGAAGCCGATATTAAAATTCGAACAGGATGATGAATATAATAGCACAAGTGCAAAAATCAAAGAATTTTTACCGGAATTAGACTCTAAAATCTCTAGGGATGAAATTTTGTCTTTCATAAATAATTATAATAAAAAAATATAAAAGTCCAGGTCCCTCCGGTCTTCCGTTTGAATTCTATAAAAATTTGCTGTCCAATTCTCTTCGATTCTCGAACAAGTCTTCACTGACATCTTCGCGATAGGATTCGTCCAGATTTCATGAGTTGTGGCCTGTTGACATTGATTCTGAAAAGAGGCAAAAAAGGAGAAAATATAAAAGACTATAGACCCATCTCACTATTAAACACGTCCTTCAAAATACTCACAGGTATTTTAAACCAAAGGATACTAAAAATTCTTCCGATAATTATATCTCCCGATCAGAAAGGTTTTATGCCTCATCGCCATATAGAGGATGTCCCTAGATCCATTCAAGACGCCATTGAGCATTGTCAAACCTCCAAAATTAATTATGCGGCTTTCATGGTCGATTTCGAGAAGGCCTTTGACACGCTCTCCCACAAGTTCATTGTTGAACAATTATACCGTTACGGCCTCTCAGATAGGTTTGTTGGGATGATATCATCGGTGATTAGGAATTCTTCTTCTAAGATCATCATAGGAGGATCACAGGCCAAGTTTGAAATCAACCGAGGAGCGAGACAAGGAGATTTGTTATCCCCGTCTTTATTCATACTGTGCATCAACGACCTGTATGGGAAAATAGTTAAAAATAAAGTTATTGAAGGATTGAGTCTTGAAAAAAAGATTTTGAAATGTATAATGTATGCAGATGATCTTACTATCTTTATGTCCGGATCCGAGAGAAGCATATTAAATTCCATAGAGAGGTCTATTGGCTTGATTGAAAGATTCAAGTATACATCTGGGCTGTCCATAAATGTCCAAAAATCTCAGATCCTTTCCAACTGTAAAGATAGCCTGTCGCAAGCCTTTGATGGAATAAAGTTTGTCCAAAGTGCGGTCATATTGGGTGTAGAAGTATCAAGCGCGGAGGTTGACTCTGAAAAACTCAATCAAATAAAAATTCTAGCCACCTTAGAAAAGAACAGTGCTTTTTATAAAAGTGCCCCTCTTTCAAGGTATGAAAAAATGAGAGCCTGGGATATAAATATTTTCCCAAAAGTTTTTCATATTTTAAGATATATTCCATATTCTACGGACATCTGTATAAAAATGTATAAATATAGGGACAACCTGATATGGGGTAATTCAAGACCTTATATATCAAGAAAAAGATTAGAAGCCCCTGTGAGTAAATGGGGACTTGGTCTGATGAATATGGAGCACATGTGGAAGACATTAAACCTGACCTGGATGAGGAGATTTCAAACGAATAGTGATTTCTGGTCAGCTAGACTAAAGCACTCCTTCCAAAAGGTTACAGGCCATCAATTTGAGGACCGTATATTTATGGGTCCATCAGAGCTAATAAAAGTGACTAGAAAGTGTGGTCTCTATTGGAAAAGGATGGGACTCTCATGGAATTCTATTATAGAATATGTCCTTCCGCTCCTTGGAGCTTATGAACCCTTGAATTACAACAAGAGATTAAAGAGTGAAGAAGAGCCTTATCAGGATCTCAATATTACTTCCATAGGCCAATTTTCTGTCACTGACGGGGTTATGAAGAATTTCATTTTGGGTATGAGAATACAAAGGATGAAATTCACTTCTTCGAAACTGAACGGTCCACCTACTCCTTTTTTCATTGCACTCACTTACATCAATAACCGAAGGGTTCGTGAATCCCTTATAGGGAACCAAATCGGGACATCTCCTCGGTCCATTATCACAAAGAGACTCAAAAACCTTAAAGAAAATGAAGATATTAGTTTAATTAACCCTAAAACCATCCTACAGAACCCAATTACTGACCCGAGACAAAAATGGTTAAGATACAGACTAGCAACATCCTCCCTCTACACAAATAAATCGAAGGTTTCTCCAGAGGAACAGTCCTGCCATTGGTGCAAAAAAGAAACGGAGACATCTTTCCATTTCTTCTATTTTTGTCCCCGAATCCTCCCTCTTGTTCGTGCGGTGGAAGAAGACATCCAAAAGGTGTACGGAGTAGCATTAGACCCTAGGGATTGGCTGGTCTGTACATCTCCCTCCTATAAGCATGCCTTCGAAATTGAATACATCATCTCAACTGTCCAGGGGATCCTTTATGCCGCTAGAGTTAAGGGAGCTCCTCTTCCCTTGGGGATTGATTGCGTGGTAAGAAGAAGCTTGGAGATCCTCGACGGCGTCCCAATTGTTCATCAGTAGTGCTGGTTCCGGTGGAGGAGATGTTTGTTTACAAATAGAGCCTCACGCCTCATGTTACTCTCTTGACGCCTTCTTCTGTTGTTTTGTTTTTCATCTTTTATTATTATTATATCCTCATTTTAAATATTACTTAAGCACCTTTATTATTAACCTGTCTTATGTTTAATACCTACGACTGCATTATTCTTATTGTATTTTTATAAATGTTTAAATCAACGTCTTAGTTAATAGTATTTGAAATACAAAAAAAAAAAAAAAAAAAAAAAAAAAAACAAAGGACACAGTTCCATTGACAGCACCATATACCAGAATGAAACTGTGGACTCCTTGTTTGCGCTTCTCACACCAAGTTTCGAAGCTAAGCACTTCTCCAGGCTGTCCATCTGTCTCTTTCAAGTAGTCTGTGTAGGCTTCTTCTTCAGAATTTGTACAGACTGCATGCTGTTATCTGGTGCATCTGTCGTGTCTTGGTGATGTTTGAAGCTGTCAGAAAGGAAACTGCTGTCCCAGGAGATGTTATCCCTGCCTCCAAGAGCGCTCCTGTCCAACCACTGTCCTGGAGTAGAGTTCCAATGGACTTCAATGCTGCCATCTCAATATGCAGGCTCCGAACATTATGACAAACTTGTCTTCACCATAGATTTCAGGCCAGTGCCACTGGACCTGCTTGGCTACTGCATATATTGGCTGATCAGCAGCAATCACTGGCACTTGGCCGGGATTCAGGAATGCCACTATCTCCTTGATCTTGTCCATCACATGCTTAACTGTAGCAACCGAGTGGGCCTGATCTCGCAGCAGAGGCAAAAGTGATGTAATACTGACCTCAAATGGCCTCCCTCTCTTCTGTGAAGCATGGTGAGCTGACCAAGTCACCTCCACTGGCCCATCTGTTATACTGACTTTCTCCAGCCACTCATACTCCATTGCCAAATGTGGCTTCAGCAGACTGGTGTCAGGCGGTGTAACACCACTGTGGGGAGGAGAGGGTTTCTTCTTGGTGAAGAAGGCAGGCCTAACATTCGTGAAGGAGTCTGGAAGTTCGGGAACTGTCTTCACTTTCTCTTCTCTGAACTTCAGCTGTCCACGCTCTTCACCTTTGTCTTCTTTGGTTGGGTGTTGGAAAACAGAGATGCTGGTTCCATGAAAAGAAGTAGTTGCTGTCGTTGCAGTGGGGTTGTGGTCTATGTTGTCCATGGCTGATGTGGTGAACAGTCCTTTTCGCAGAACCGGTGGACAGACCACCCCATCCTCCACATACTTATTGACTGTTGCATCTCCCAGCTGTGCAGATATCTCTAGTACCCTGTCGTATGAAATGCTGATGCCATGCTCGTTAAGCATTTCCACCAACTTTCGTTTTCTGGTCTTTGCATAGATGGCCATCCCCATGTAAACAGGGAATGGGGTCTCTCTGTTTTTGGAGTGCCGGTGAGTTGCAGCTCCTTCTTTGTACTTTGCATAGCAGTTGTACTGAAGTAGCTGAGCAATTGCTTGATCGGACTCTGATGCACCAAACCTCAGCTGAGATTTTATGTCTGCTCCGTGTTCAAGCATGGCCACAAACTGAAGAAGTGTAAGTGGAATGGCCTCCTCGATGCACCCTTCATGGAAGCTGCCATCAAATGTGGACTTGTGGTCCAGCATATGTCTTCGTAAGATGTTAGCTGCTTTGCCAAGGATAATAGCTTCACTATAATTATCAGAGGCGTCTGACAAAGCAAAGCCTACATCTTTCTGGAAAGCCAGAAGAACATCCCTTCCCTGCTTGTGAGCCTCCAACTCAGGTATTCCTGACAGCAGTTTTTCCTTCAATCTTGTGGAGTTGACAGCAGGTGCCTCAACACCCAGCTGTTCCAGGCGCTGGGCATACAGGTGAACTAAGTCTGCAAGTCGGAAGACTGAAGGACCCTCACCGGATCTGATGGTCTCCACTAGATATGTGACTAGCTCTGAGAATGCCTGTGGGTGGGCATCCTCTTCATTTGCCTGTTCCTTTTCCAGTCTCTTGGTGGCTCTGAGGTATGACCTCTCTCTATTGTACAGGTCTGTCAAGCATGCAGCATGGTATTGGAGCTCCTGTGCAATAACATCTCCAGAAGTTTTCCGTCATTTAGAGTTTGTGCACATTCATTAACTCTCTTATTGAGATTCATTGTCATAGCTTTGCGAAGTTCAGAGGATGTGGCTTCTTTGTCACATATGAAACATGTGTGGCTTTTAGTGCTGGTTCTACTGAGCTTGGTATGGCATGCCACTGTCTGAGCACTCTCTGCTTTTCGTTTTGTGATTCTCACTCTCTCCAGTTTTGTGTTGTTGAACATAATGCGACAACTTTTGTGATACTGTGCCTTGTTCCTCTTCAGAGTTTCTTCAATGCCACCACCATCATCAAGTCGGGCTGGATCCAGTTTAATAGGCATCGCATTCATCATGTGAAAGAGAGGAATATTAGTTGCAATCATAGTGTATCCATCATGTTCTTGTGATTGTCGTGCAAGTGGCGATGAGAACGGCGATGAGAGCTTTGTACTATTCTTCTCTTGGCAAAGAAAACACTTGCTCCAATCAGTCTTAAATTTAGGTGGTTCTGGATCTATATTTGCCATCTTCGTCAATGGTAATCAAGGTATCACAGTATGATAATGATCATTGATAAGCCACCTGAGAATTTACACTGGAGAATAACTGAGAGAATTCACACTGGAGAACAAATAAGACATCTTAAGGGCGAGAAGTGACTGTATGTCCCTTTTAAATAGCAGGAGGTTGTAGAAGTGAACAGGCAGATAGCCAAGTTTATACGTGTTAACAGACAGACAGGCAAGTCTGTGTGCGAGTGAGGCGCACGTGTTGTACAGTATACAGACAGACAAGCAAGTCTAGGCGTGTTAACAGACAGACAGAAAAGTCTGTGTGCGAGTGAGACAGATGTAATGAGAGCAAGTCAAGCGTTTTTTTTTAGTTTTTTTTTTTAAACTCAGTCACACACACAGAGGTTAAACAGCGACGCACGCAGACAACAGACAGACGAATGTGAGATGTAATGTAGAAGTGAACAGAAAGGCAAGTCTAGGCGTGTTGACAGAGAGGAAAGTCTGTGTGCGAGTGAGACACAAATGTAGTGAGATGTAATGTAAGCAAGGCAGCAAGAGTGTCAGTTGGGCAAGAGTGTCAGTTGGGATTTGAATTTGGGTGCATGTGCAGCCTCAGCCACAGCCCATCTCTTTTCTGATTGGCCCAGACACTTTTGACTATAACTTTAATTATATTCGTCCTAATGACACATAACTTGAAATATGTAATGTAGGTGACATCTTTTATTTTATTAGGCTCCGCCCATCTCTTTTCTGATTGGCCCAGACACTTTTGACTATAACATTAATTATATTGGTCCTATTGACATGTAATTTTGGGAGTCTCTCTCTCTCTCACACACACACACACACACTAAACCTCTAAGATATAGGCTACCAACCATTTTACCCAAGTTGGACATAATGTAAACCTCATATTTAGCAGAATATTAGGATTCGGGGACTGAAATTTGGTACAAGGAAGCCAGTGAGTAAGTCCATGGGTCCAAATTTGGATTCTGCATAGTGGAAAATGTATGATTTGGCACCAGGATCATCCACATAGGACAAGTCTATGGGATTTTATTGCAAAATGCAATATCATTGTATATTTAATGGTGGCCATCTTGAAAAATGGCCGCCATCTTGAATTTTCATTTGGCCAGACGGCTATATCAAAAGAGCAACACCTAAGGAGTATGTGTGCCAATTTTGGTGCTTTTATCCGCAAGTGAACGATTATTCCAGTTATCTGTATTTTCAATGGTGGCCATCTTGAAAAATGGCCGCCATCTTGAATTTTCATTTGGCCACTCGGCTATATTGAAAGAGCAACACCTAAGGAGTATGTGTGCCAATTTTGGTGCTTTTATCCGCAAGTGAACGATTATTCCAGTTATCTGTATTTTCAATGGTGGCCATCTTGAAAAATGGCCGCCATCTTGAATTTTCATTTGGCCACTCGGCTATATTGAAAGAGAAACACCTAAGGAGTATGTGTGCCAATTTTGGTGCTTGTATCCGCAAGTGAACGATTATTCCTGTTATCTGCCCAGCTATGAGGATCGAATTGTTTAGGTCATCTGGGATTTGGGTTTCCCAAATAAAAAGTCTCTTGTCGTCACTTATCTACGTCATTATTCCTACACACTGAAGATCAGGTCCTTCACATACTAAATATGCACGGAATTGTAGTTTTCTATTATTCCTTGATTTATGGCAACTCTACCGCCTCACTTGACCGACCGCAGCAATACGGAGAATAAGAACAATGAGAAAAACGTAAGAGGGATTGAATGAAACATTAAGGAAGAAATAAAATAAACAAGAATGATTTTTTTTCATCAATAGACCAACCGTTAAAAGCAGATCTCAAACTACTCTACTCATAGGACAATTAAAAAAGCAATTAAACAACTCACGTGAGTGCAGTTACCACCGGAATGAATAAGCTCTTGTAGTATTTTTGAACATCGAAGGTACTTTTGATCAGGTTGGTTTTGATCACATTATTCATGGAATGCAAAATTATGGAGTGGACGACAAGACAATTCGATGATAAGGCAATCTTCTAAAAACTAGAGCATTTTTGCAGACCTGGGCGATGAGATTGTATCAGTGCCACCAACCAAAGGATTCCTGCCAACCCTAGCATGGAATCTTGCTTTCCAAGAAGCTATAGACCAGCTAAAACCATCAATTTATTAATTTGCTTAGTTGGATGACTTTGTCTTTTGTGTTCGAGGTACACATCACCAAACTATCATCAGTGCAATTACAAGTGCCCTCAATAGGCTTAAAAGTTGGACAAACACAAGAGGTACTATCATCAGTTCAAGTAAAACTAAATACATGTTTTTTTTCGAAAATGCAAGTACATTTCCCTACACCTCAATGGAGCATATGTCGAGGGAGCTCGTAGCTTCAAATAATGTGGTTATAACTGACAATGATCCAAAGTGGAGAAATAAATTGAATATTCAATCTCTAGGGTCAAAAAGAGTCTCTCTGTTCGTAGAACTTTCGTTGGGTCGATCTGGAGACTTAGTCCCCTAAAATCTAAATCGATATTCGAGAATTATGTGCAATCTATAATCAGTTATGGCGCTATTGTCTTTGCACTCAAACTTCTAGGCAGTAGGTCCATGAAGAATTAGCATAACATGGAGCTATGAAATTTAAACCTACTGCTCCTATGGAGATGTTTTGTAGCATCATTCCACTCTATTTTTGGGGGATGGAGGGTGCTTATTTCACTTGAACTAAAAATTAACATTTTGAAATCCATTGTATTGTTTGGCTTTCTTCATAAAGGAAAAAAAATCAGATATTTTTAAAGCGATTATAAATACAATCATAAATGCAAAAGCACTTATTGCAAAAAGGTTAACTGCAAACGAATGTATCAGATCTGAGGAACTTAGCGCCATAATGCTCCCAGCGGTGGCAAGATATGGAGCCCTTCCCCTACGGATACAGTCGCTTCTAGACAACTCCTGGACCGTCGTAGCAAAATAAATTATGTTCTTCCCATCAAAATCAAAGCATCTTTTAAAAAATGAAAAAGTAATTGAAATTTTACTAATGCTTATTAATTGTTTTATTCTTGTGCATTCAGTTTTTATTTGTTGTTAGAAATGTAAAATTGCTTTAATCTTTTATGAAGTTTTAATTTTAGATTACAATGTCTATTTAAGTATTTTTATACACAATTACTTCATATTAATAACGATTTGGTGAAAAGAATAAAAATTAAACTCCTATGGAATGGTTCAAGCACTTAGGTAGGGAGCAATTAACATTTTGATAAATATTTGAAGATAAAAAATATCCCAACTCCTTAACAAAGGGCACCTTTCTTGTCAAATAATCAGGGTAACGATGCCAAAACAAATGTTGTATTGGAGATATTGATCTCCTTGGTTAAATGGACGGATCAAGGATCAAACAGGCGCTTACGAATGTAGACAAATGGTTTGACCAAAAATCGCTGAACTTGGAAACACAAATATATATTTTTCAAGCGTAAATTGAAGCTATCAGAAATGTATCCAGTAATTTATATGGAGATAAAAATGATCGAAAACCCATATTGATATTTTCTGACAGTATGTCTGACATCAATATCACATACCTACATAAAACCAGGCTACCTCTTAAGTCCTGAAGTTATCGTTTGCAAAGATGCCATCAATAAATACAATTGCTCTGTCACGTTAAGGAATTAAAGGTCACAACGGAAATAAGTCTGCTGACGTATTAGTAAAGGATGATGTCCTCAGAGGCACATCAATTTCAGTAACCGTGTCTTTGTGTTGAGCAAAGAATTCCCTCAGACAAGAATCCTATGGCAAATGGTGAGCCGTATGGACAAATATGAAGTGTTGTGACCAAAAAAACTTTTCATCACAGAGACCTTTGTTGGCAAAAAAATATTAATTACTACTAATTTCAATAATTATAGGAATAGCACTAAATCGACATCTCTTCTAAATGAGGAAGGTAGAGAGTTAGGAAACACATTAACATATCATCTGCTTACTTAAAGAAAGAAAATAAGGCAAATGTAGAAACTGTCTAGGGACAAAAACTGTTTTCAGAGGATAATATTTGATTTTTTTAATTTTATGATCCTTCAATTACATTTTTATTATAAAGACAATAGCTATTAAGGCTAATACAGTCTTAAGTTCTTATAAGATTGATTTATTCTAGGAGCTAACCAAAAAATTATATATATATATGTAAATTATATATATAGATATATATATATAATATATATATATATATATATATATATATATATATATATATATATATATATATATATATATATAATAATAACCCCAAACCGCTATGTAATCTCTTATGTTAACTTTTTATCCATGCTAAGAATATATTCGCCAGTTTTGCTTCAGACTTTAAAAAAGTGATCATCAATCTTACCCAAGCTTTATCCCGCAACAATATTATTATCTCAATGAGTGCATAAGGATGTATGGATATCATATCTTAAGACGAATTTATATATATATACATATTAATATATATACATGTATATATATTTATCGTTAATGAGACATATTTATGTTATAACTTAATTATAATAATTTATTTTCTTTGTAACGTAAGTGGATTACGACTTGGTCTGATCTTTCTTAAATATACTTAATTTTACAAATTATAAACACTCATAAAAATACCTTTAGTTCCCTGTATATTATAATAATGATGATATACGTTCACCTCAAAATTATATAAGTATTTCTGTAGACGAGTTGATCAAAATACAATTATTTTTAGATTTCTTCTTCAGAAATTTAGACTTCCTCTAAAGTCTCCTATAAAGATTAATTAATTTAGCAACATCAGTTTGTTCCATGCTCAAAAATAATGAAGAATTTCTCTTGTTAACCGCCGCACTCCCGTATGGAAACTTTTCTCTATGTGGTTTAGAGCTTAAGGTCTTAAACATGAAAAAAACACTTTTTATTGCTTGAATTATTTCTCAGAAAAGTCATAAGTTTGAAAAAGAAAAATATTAATGTAGACAAAATTTGTACTTTTAATCAAACTATATATAAAATAAGTGATATTGTGGATACAGTAACTAATTTTCAAGAAATACTATGTTTGTTTCATGTCATGAAGTCTCTTTTAACGGAATTCATAGTAGATGGTGACTTCTGAAAAAATAATTGATATAAGTTGGAGGAAAAAAGTATCAGGATAATTATTTTAGAAGACTAAAATTTTAATTTTGAATTAATAATATTTGCAAGAAAGTAAAATATTTACTTGTTTTGTGTAAGGATTTTTTGTGAATAGAAACAATTTATAATATACAACTATGAATTTTCATTAAGTGTAATAGTTGTCCGATAAGGATAATCAACGTAACGAATTGGTTATCTCATTATATTAAAACTGGATTTGTTTTTTGTTTTTCCAAATCAAATAAATGATGATCACTGTTTGCTTCTAGTATTTTCTGAAGACAAGTTATGGGACAAATAATCTACTGTTGCAGATTGTCTGACAGTGGCAGTTCTAGATAAACTTATTTTAATACAATATAAATACTAAGCTCTTTTTAAAATCATATTTGATGTTTTTTAATGTTCTGAAATTAAAGCCATCCACTGTTTTTCTAAAAATTTGAAATGTTTAAACATGATGGTAAGTATTTGATTGCAATAAAACAATTAGGACATATTGCAAAATTCTGATGAGCTTTATAAACTTTCATTTTGCAATGGATCACAAACAAAACAGATCTCTGAACCTAAATAAAAGTTTTTTTTGAAGAGGTATTATTTTATTATGTATTTTTTGCAGTAATGCGCTTGCACATATATACATATAAGTGCATAGTAGTCTTTACAAATTGCTATTTTGTTGGTAGTCTCCTACTCATGGATCTAAGTAAGTGCACGGAAATACTTATTGTGCTTTTAAACGTTTGTATGGTTTTTTTTTTGCTTTCTTGACTAATTCCAAGTCATAAATATCTATAATGAATATATCCCAAAAAGGGCATTAACTTTCCTTATGCATACTTGAGGAGAAAATATATATATATATATATATATATATATCAGACTTGTTGACGTTCGCGAAAATTGTCGTGCGTCGTTCGTTTGTTGTTCACCAAAAGTTATTGTTCATCATTCGTCGTTCATTGTTATTTTTAATTTAAATCGTTCATCGTTCCTCGTTCGTTTGTCGTTCGTTATTCTGAAAAAATTGGCAAAGTTTTTATTAGATAGGAATTTTTTCTCGCCGTTCTGAAAAAAGTGATGACGTTTTTTTTAGAAGAGTAATCTTTCCCCAGAAATGAAAAATTGGCTCCAAAAACGAACGACGAACGATAAGGAATTTTCCTTATCGTTCGTCGTTCGTCAAAAACTTTGCCGTTCGTCGAACGACAACAAATGAACGATAAATCAACAAGTCTGATATATATATATATATATACATACCAGGTGAAGGAACAAAAAGGGCCGTATTTTATTAACAACTTAGTTCAACTATATCTCTGATAGAATTAATGAATTAAATTGATTTTTTCGGAGGTTCGAGATCTACTATAGACATGACTAAACATTGATATCAAAAATTCCCTAAACAAATACAAGTAGAAGAACAGAAGCCAAATTTCGAGCGACTCCCAGGCGACGCACATCTGAACCCAATGATCATGGTACAACAGGAAATAAATAATTTTATTGCCATTTTTTACAAATCAAAACTTCAACCATACTAAGCATTTGCTCAATTAACTTGAACCATTTCCACTTGACTTGATCCCACTGAACCAGGCCATCATCTGCTGCAACTACCTCTCAATCTTTCTTAGGTCTGACTCCATTTCCTAGGATCCTCTCTAGTTTGGACCTGAATGCCTTACAGCTGTGATATTGTATTCCCTGGCGTCCCAATTACGATTTATTGAGGCCGTCAATGAGTCCAAGGTGTTGCGGGGCATCACATTGGCGATCATGGAGAACTCACTCCATACGGAGTAATCCAAAGTGTTTGCATCAGGAGAGGAGGGGTCAGTGAACATTATGATCCCCAGAATTGCTCCTCTTCTTCGCATCAAACAGTCTCTGTCTTCAATAGAGTGATTCGTTTCTCTACCTTGAACTTATTACATAAACACAGGAAACAGGAGAGGGAAAGACAGAAGAAGATTGACAGCATACTCAGAGACAGTTCATCTTTTCTTCAGACTTTCACAGCGAAAGTTTTTAATTCATATAGAATTGCGGAAGGGCAGAGTCGGAGATGGCAAAAAAGTGGAAGCAGAAAGTGACCCTTTATCAAGGTTGAAAAATTCGTTGATTTAGGGAAAAAATTCTGCAAAATCCATATCAAAAATTATTCACAATGATTCTGTATTCAACTCGTCCTAATGACATTCTTAACTGCTTTTACTCACAATTCCAGAAAGTTGTTCATTCCAACTTTATCAACTATCCAAGACAAAGGAAAATTAGAGCGTGCAAAATTTATACCTAGGAAAAATTAGATCGTACATCAAGAATAAATTCAACGGGAAGAAGGCATCTGGTGTGGATGGTATATTCGGGGAAATTTATACATTATTTCCTGAAGAAGCTGCCCCTTCCTTCTTCGCATTGGAGAATCAATGGAAAGAAAAGGAAGGCTATCGAAATCTATGACAAACATTAGAAGCCAACTCTGAGGTGCAATTAATAAAAGAGTTGAAATTCGTTCTGATTCCTAAAAGGGTAACGGGACCGAAATCAATCATTGGAGACCCATCACAGTCCTTAATCAGTCCTATAGGATTTATCCGGAATCTTAGCGCAAGATATGGAAAAAGAGCTCAATAAAAAAATTGAGAATAGCCATAAGGTTTCTTAAGGAATCGCAAAATTTCCGACGTTTCCCGAAATATCCAAACAGTGATAGACTCTGTCAGGACTAGAGGAAAACATGGAGCTTTGGTGGAATAGATTTCAAAAAAGCCTTTGATTATATCTCCCACCAACAGATACTTCGATCGGTGAGGAAATTGCTGCCAAAGGAATTTTTCAACCCTGTTCGTGCTCTTCTGCTAAATGGATCGTCCAGTGATAACCTTAGGAGGCCTTGAAAGTAAGCAATCTTACTAAGGACAAGCTGTAGACAGGGATGTCCGTCTGCACCCTCTTCTCTTCATAGCCGCTATTGAAGAGCTTGTAGTTGAGTTAAAGCAAAATATAGCGAATTCGGTGTCCAATTTCATGAATCAAAACATCTTATAGACCTTTACGCGGATGATATTACTCTAACATTAGAAGCCAACTCTGAGGTGCAATTAATAAAAAGAGTTGAAATTATTCTTAAAACTTTCGATAAGTTCAATGTAAGGTCTGGATTGGAATTGAACCGATCTAAAACTTTCCCAATAGGTTTATGGGATCCTTTGGAGGGTAAGATGGTCCATAATTGCTTCGTGAAAAAGAAGGTTTCGATCTTAGGAATTGACTGGGGTTCCAAGGGCATTTTCGAGAACAATTGGAATAAATTGTCCTGCCTCATCAATAACTGGATCTTAAATTTTAGACGGTTTAATCTCCAAAAGATAATTGACCTCTACAATTCTCAAATCGTTCCTGCCGTGTTGTATAAGGCTTCCATCTCTCCTATAATCGCAGAAAAGGCTTTGTGGAGGAAATATGTTTGGCTCCTCAAACTTTTCCATCGACGTTATCTTCCAACACTAAAAAGACCTAATAAACAAATTGGAGGAGGTCTCGCTCTTTTTTTTTTTTATGGCAAAGGTCTTTATTCTATTCAATAATACAATAATATAAAATAAAATAGATATAAAAAGGGGGAGATTTGTGTTTGGTAAAAACATAAATAAACATTATAGTTTAAAATTAATATACCCCGTAAGACCTTAAAATTCTATTGACATATAAATCTAAAAACGTAGTAAAGAAAAACACAATAAATAATTTTCTAATAGTAAAACTAAGATTCTTTTTTAAATTTCTTATATTTTTTTATAATCATTCTAATGGCTTTGGCGTAGTGCTGAGAAGTTGACGGGAAGTATTTGACGAGTACGGACGCGTTATCCCAAGATCCTCCACCGAGAGTCGGAATCTTTAGAGCAAAAGCTGTGTACCGAGCTGCCGCTGATATTAGGATTGCTCGGAGCTTGCTGCTTTCGATGATCTCTTCTCCAGTTAGCTTCAGGGATATATAAGCTTTGCAATTACTTATGGCAGCCCTGATTGCACTTTCTTCGTTGGTCAAGTTCGATCTCAACGGAAAACCGAATAAGACGTATGCTCCCAAAATTCCACCTCGAAGTCCACAATGTTCGATGCATTTAAAAGTACGAATCCTTTAGGATTTTCAAAGCAGGGCAGTCGTAAAAGCGTGCTTAATATCGTTATATAGTCGTCCACAATCTTTGCAATGGTTTTTAAAACTGATTAAGTTTGCAGATATTTGCAGTTGAGAAGTAAACTTCTTGCCATCATTTATTCCTCTCAAGGAATGTAAGATCCTCTTCTCCCACACTTTAGGGAGATCAAAAAATTTCATTGATTTTTGGGAGGCATTCAAAGCCTCGTTTGATACTTTGTCTTTTTGAGGAAATTTTACACACCAAGGAGCCAGAGGAATATGGTTTTTTGCTCCCCTCTGAAGTGGAAAATAAAATCTTCCGGATACAAAAACAGACTGCTTCGATATATCAGAATATATAAGCGAGCTTTCTTCGAAGGCAATCTCCTCTAACTTTTCAGGCTGATAAGGAAGGTTTTTGAAGAAATATTTTTTCTCCAAATTTTGGCGGATTATATCGATTGTTGAATTAGAATCAAAATGGGGTTGTTTTTTTCCATATTATCCTTTGGACAGCTGCCCAATCCATTGAATGCTTGGCAATATACTTGTTGGACAGTTCGCTACCAAACATTAGTCGAGTGAATATAATAGAATCTGTCACATAACCCCGCCATTCTTTTGGTGGCTTTGAATACGCATCTCTTAGAACTTTTGTATAAATCTTTGGTAATATGTTCCGAAGCAACACCAGTCCTCCTCCTAGCTCAGATCTTTTTCTTTGTAAAGTGGGCAAATATCTATGATCAAAAAGCAATTTTTGCCATTGGCTTTCTTCTTCCAGGAGGCGCTCACCAAC